>RXPK01000234.1:5364862-6091132 GCA_004143645.1 Protaetia brevitarsis | reverse complement strand
ATTTTCTTCTTAATGATGTGATAGTATTTCGGTAACCTAAGTTTCCGTGTCCACAATTATCGGTTGCTCTTTCCTTTGTACTTCTATAATACGCCGTTACAGAGTGTGGGAATAATGGATAAAAATAATATTATGAAATATATCTGAGAGCTTGCACTAATGAGAAACAAACAAATATTGCAATCAATTTGGTAGTGTTAAATGTTAAGCATTGTTGTAATCCTTAAATTATCGGTAGAAAAATTAAACTAAATATGTTTCAGATGAAATAACATTTTAGATGTAAGTTTAATATCAAAACACATAGTCCATATTTAAAAAGAACGCCTTTAGATAACAAATAAATGTGAAATTGTATTTTTTTTTCTCTAGGTATGACATTATATAAAAGCATACATCAATACAGTTTTAATTATAAGTAATTTTAAAAGTAACACTTAAAAGGAAATAATGAAACTATTTTTAATACTTTTTTATTAACAATCTCTTAATAAAATAATATTTATGTGATTGAGCCGTCTACATCTTTAAATAGGGACGCAATATTGCCACTTATATGGAACGGCTGCATATATACAGCAGTGAAAGGCGAGGTATATTGATAACTGCGACGAGTTTTTATATATAAGTCTATGTATCTATTTAAAGGAGTTCACGCTCGATCTAGCATATACCTAGTAATATTAATAGTGAGTCGGCGAGGCTGAAACTGAAAAAAACAATCAATTTTCCTTTTAGTTTAAAGCATTATTTTTAAATGTTAGAATATGCATCAATAAAAGAACATTTTCTTTCTTGAGAAATCAATAGTAATATAAAGTGACATTTTTCCAGTAATACACTCATATTTGTATTTGTGGATTTTGTATATCAATTATTGTTTATTGTATCCATTTTAAACTTACAAAACAACAGGTAAATAAAATACTAAATAATTAAAAAAGCACTCTTGAAATTAAAAGTTCTCTGGTACATCACACTATGTTCGTGAAAAAAAAATCTTTAAAAATCGAATATGTATTTAAGATTTTTATCGAAAATTTCAATCACTGGTGATTACTAAGCAAGTACATATTTTGATATGGATTTAATTTGGCTTGATGAACAAACGTTTGCGGCAAAGATCACAGTGTTGATTTCGCGAATTTGCATGTTTTGTATATGCGACTGAATTTTTTATTCATTCATTCGTGTCTCTCTTGCACGACCGGCAATGAATTAACATTTTCAGGCTACTCGACGAGACAATATGGAATTATAATCTGACAATATGGCAGAGTTAATGAATACGGTGTTATTGTGTTTCAAAGCGACTAGTCAGCTAAAGCGAAATGCGTCTGGATATAGTTACCTATTTGAGAGGTTGGCAAATTGCTTTAATGTCAATACGTTTAAAAGTCAACTCAGCCTTTTCATAAAAATTACTTGTATCAGCAATCTAAATGCATGCGAGATACTTACACAAATAACATATACGTTATAGAGAAATGTTTGCCACGCTGTTATTATATCTTGTTAAATAAGAACATTGAAATTTCATTATTTCACAAAAGAAGGTATTCTTTTTTTAAATATAACAGTTTTTTTTTAGAATTTCATCATCATGCACATCTAATATTTTCATAGTCTTCAACTGATACCTCAGTATACAATTATTAGTAGGATAAGTAGATAGTGAAAGCGCTTTCGGCTAGTATTTTTCACACTATTTATTCTTAAGAAATGGAGCTTTACTACACATACAGGACACTCTCTTATACTACTTTTTTTCGTAATCTATTAGCTATACTAATGCAACAAAAAATTTAGTAATCAAACTCCACCTTAAGAATCATCCAAAATTATATTATATATATTCCGGAAACATTTCGTTCTACCGAATGTCGATTTAAATGGGATACATGTGTTTCTCCGTATCTCAATGAACCATACAATTTTCATTAAAATTCGAAACCCTATCAAAAAGGCACTAAATTTTATATAGAATATTCATAACACATCCACAATTTTAGAAAGTTCATTTCTTTGAAATAATAGATAATTAAAATAAATAATAACGTAAAATATTATTTACTTATTGCCAGCTACGAAAATTTGAGTGTACTTCTTGGCGGTGAGTTACGAAAATGACAATTAAGTATAACATTCATCAAAGCAAAGTCACTTTATTTCATTATTAAAATCTAATTTTTCCAATACTGATTGTTAATTATTTTATACTGTGATTGATTTTGAACATTGTAAGCGATATATTCCAATAATAAAAAAAAACAAATTATTGAACTAAATATATTAGATAACTAAATAAATATAAATTATTCAAAAAGTCCATTTATTTGTATACATCATTCCATCCAAAATATTTGTTTGAATCTAGAATTTGAAGACTTTTTTATTTTTATGTATTAGAGTTAAACATTGAGTAACGTCTCCTTCGTCTACGCTTTACCTATGAAGACACAATAACTTCTGGTGTGTTTTTTCGATTGCATATTTACAAATCTCTTCCATGACTTCCAGCTCTCTTATTATTTTTGCTGTTTACTTTACCACCTGCTTCTCTTCCCACAAATATCGACTCGTCGATATTATATTAAATTTTTTGTTTGTTTCCCCAGAATAACCGACTGATCCGGTAGATATACTATACTAGGCTAAGTCTATTGTATTTTGCTTGCTACTAAAAGCAGTAGAAAATCATTCGATTTCTTTGTGTTCTTTACTTTGAGCCATTAGCTACTACATGATAATAAATATTAAAAACTTTTAAAAGTTTGTGATATATCCCTTTTTTATACATCTGAAGCTGTAGGAGGCCAAGGATATACGCAGCAATTCCTTTGGTAATTCGCTCTTCCATGGAAATTACCAAACCTACAGTTAGAATATACAATGCTTATCTATCTGTTATCTGTTTATTTTACACACACTGTCTATTTTCTCTTTCTGTCTACAACAGTATCCCTTTTTTTGTTCAACTTTTATATAATTATACCTAACAGCAAATTGCAATTGTTAAATTCTTTCTTACATTGCAATTAAGAGTTAACTTCTTTATTTCCTTCATAACTAATGCAGTTATTATTTTATTATTATTACTTATTATTATTTTTTCGGCATCAATTTGCTGCAAATGCAGATCATTTATTCTTATAATTCTGGCTTGGACCCCTAAATAAATACCGACCATATTAGATCTGTTATGGTAAGATTGACTATGAAACGTCAGTTTTTCAAAAATTCTTTGAGATTCTCTTGTTTTCTCACCAACTTATACAAAGTTATGAAACTTCCCGTAATTTAGCCAAATATTCAAATTATTTTGCACAGAATTGTTCATTATATTAGATTTACTTATATTAAATAGTATTTTATACTTTGTTAATTTGGTAGTAGTATTAAGCACTATACGAGGTGTTAGATATGTTTGGTATACTAGTTTCAATTGCCGTATACAGGATGGCCAGACTCATGGTTGCTTACACATCTCTGGTGTGGTGGACAAAAGATACAACAGTAAAGTGTTATTAACTGAACTTAACAAAATACATAGGCTTGCTTGTTTATGAATAACGGGAGCAGTGAGGGTCACTCCCACAGTAGCAATGAAATGCCTCACAGACCTTCCTCCTCTCTATTTAGTGATATGAAGGATTGGAACAATAATATTGGCCATCATATGCAAGACAACCTTTTGGAAAATGAAATGAGATGGCATGATTTCGACATATCTTTTTAACAGAAATTTTGGGGTGGAAAAGATCGGTCGGATAAACAGTAATCAATCCAACTAAAGAGCCAGCTACAGGTTCGGAAAAGTGGTTTAGAGTCGGATCAAAAACTGAAAAAGAGGACTAGAGCTGGAATCTACAGTGAGGTGAGAAACACAATGATCGCTCTTCCACTAGAAAAGTATATTATAGTCTTTGAAGTAGCGGATAAAGTCACTTTATTGTAGGCTTCTTTCGATTACTGAATGTCCAGCAATCAAAGGAAGCAAAAAACCAATGGGTTACCAAGAAAGGAATCATCGGCTTTATATACAGACCCAGAACTTGTTCTAGAGGTGCCTGAAAACACAGCAGGAGAGCAGGTAGGGAGGGAGGAATAGAAAGACTGAAATAATACGACCAGACAAATTCATGAAAGGATCTTCATTAAGGAACCATAAAAAAGATGACTGAAGAGCTACTGCTGCACAGTAATCATCTTCGCACCGCAACAGCTCTCCCAGGAGGACGCTATACAATGAAAGAACACCTACAGAAAATTGAGATCAACATAGGAAATACTAACTGCAAACTGTCTAATGGGATAATGGAAAACGCATACCGTATTCTGTGCGAATGCGAGGCTTTAGAAGCACAAAGATAGGCAATTTTTGCCAAGCCAAAAGGAACCCAGAGGTTTGCTTCGATCAACCACTCAGAGATCTATACAAATTAGTATAAGGTACTAGGATACTGGAATGGCTGCTATGATTAATTGGTAAATGAAATGGCAGATTAAATACAAAAAGCCAAGAGGCTACAGTGTTTTCGGAGAGTTCATATCAGACGGCTCCCACAACAAACAAAAAATATTTCAGAATTTAAAGTGTTAACAGAACCATACCTAAATCTTATTCCCTAATGTTGCCGGTCCATCAAAACTTTCCATAGATATTTTTACGATGGCGCCGATTATGCTAGGCACGGGTCTGTTAATAATCGGTAACTCTTTCATGATGCTTGAGTTTTGCCGCCTCCTGGAGTTGCTGCTTGAGGCATGTCCGGCTGCCTTCCAACCCTCTTAAATCTAAACCTTCCTGTAATATTGCATACCTAAACATTATTTATAGTTATCTACTTGAGAGATTGGTTATTTGTTCGCCTTCATTTACTTTATAAAAAAAAAATACATTTTATAACTATTAATTCACCTTGAGTAATCAATTATGTGTAATAATTTAAGCCTTACAGTGCAGGAACATAAAGAACCCCCATTACATAATTCTGAGAAAACATTTTTACTACTTAACCCATTCTACCGCGATGTAAAGATTAGCTATGATGGGTGCCAATAAACTGGTTTGGATGCGGTGACCACAACGAAAGCCCGCACGATTTGATAATTGGATTCCAGGCTTCGTGCTACCTTGAAAGAGCTCCATAGTAATCGACGATCGAATTTTTTACTTTCGCTGCGATAATCTTATGCGCATAAAAATTAACATCAAAACGCGGCGTGAGGAAAATATTTATCTTGTACCTCGTCTGGTGTTACAAAAAAAAAAAAAAGAAAACTGGTTCCTCCCGATGATAATGAGAAGCAGATTTTCGTTGAATATTTATTAATTAATACGCCTCGTGCATTTCCGGAAATTTCGACCTCGAATTTGTTTGTAATATGGTACGTTGGCACTCTAGTATTAAGAGATTTCTTTTTAAAAATAGATTCTTCAATACCCGGTATCCTAAATTACATGATGAAGCTTCTCTGAACTTCTCTATAAATAAAAGGTAACGTGTGATTTTTAAATGAAATCACACGAAGATAATCGTGTTTACTTGAAAATAATTACAGCACCTGAGCATCAGATGGAAGATGCACGAATCGCCTAATCTTTTCGGCGCTTAATTCTTTTAGATTTGTAACACAATCTTTTTAAATTTATACTTTGAGCAACCTTAAAGATACATGTTACGACTTACTACATCAACCGATTAAAAGGATTTATTTTTAGGTACTTACGAGCCCATTCAATTTCGAAAGCCTAGGAATCGCATGTTGTAGTAAAACAATTTGTACTACTTGGTTTAATAGTTCACTGTGGCTTTGTGTATGTTTAGATATTTTAATGTACATTAAGCCTAAGCTTGCAAATCATAAGTATCAGCAGAAAATGTTGTACGGTGTTATATAAATCTGTTTAAACCACAATTTTATTGTAGTCGTAACAAATCTAGTATCAATGAATTAACTCTTGCCTTAATCGAAAATTGAGGGTGAAAAGGCTTTAAAATACTTCTTAATGTATCGATATTATGCTGCTTCGTATTATAACCATGGAATGCCATTCCCAATAATCACTTAAACACCAAATCAGTAGTCTGATAATTTGTTGGTTTCGATAATAGGTATTAATCAATATGGAAATGTTCGAAAAATTGTATGATACTTCATAATATCCTGTGATGAATAGTTAAGAAAAGAAAATGTTAACTGTATGCTTAGTAGTGCCAGTAAAATATATTTTAAATGGGCATAACTAATTGTTCAAAAGCTTTGTTTTGGAATCTGAGAAATTATAGAGAATGATATGAACATTGTTTCGTGTTTTTTCCTCCTCAAATGTCTTCAGTACATGATATGGATAAGGACTGTATACATAGATGCATGTACCTAGTATTGAAAAGGTAATCAACAATATTATAAGCCATTCATTTTTGTTTGCCTGTCCCCGTTTACATTAAATTTTAACTGTTTTAATTATTTTCTTTTTGAACTGTGCGGAATGATTCCAATGTTCTTTAATTTGTTTGCATTTTTGACATTATTATTTAATTAAACGACGCAACGCCGACGGCTTGATAAAGACCGAAATTGTGATCAAAACTCTCCTGCAAAATTTAAGATAATAAACAAAAAAATTGTTCATTAATCACCGTTTCTTTTTGAATATTATAAAGCCCTGCATTAATTACTAATTCTCGATCATCCAGTCGCAATGTTTTCAATCTTACAAAATACTTTTCAGACTTTTGTTTTCTCAAATATACGTAAAACATGTTCCCAGAAAAATTAATTCAATCAAGGTCTACAGTTTTTGTACATTAATCTCATCTCATAAAATCCAATTCTCTCAATAACCTTAATAATGTTTTGGTTGTTAGTTAGTTACATATTTTTAGCCATCAGATCCATCGCCAGCAGTATAAAATATTTAAAATGTGTTATAAGATTGGATAATTAAGTTCTATTATTCGGAAATGTGACATTTTACTTGTCTCTTGGCCAAACTTCTTTATAATAAATATAACTCCTGAGGTAGTGATCACTAATTTTATTTTTTAATCATACTTTACGTTTTTAATTATTTTGGCACAACCGTAACGTTTTGTTTATATTTATATTATTTTTTTCCTGATAATTATTATTTAATTTTTTCAATTAATTTTTTAATTGAACCGACGTCCCTCTACATGTTAGCACATGCATAGCTCTGTATTCTCATGTGACATTTAACTAGTAATTTCTTAAAATACATATATGGACTTATGGGGTAGGTATGATTACTTCCTACTGTCATTTGTTTTTCTATATAAATGAATTGGTGTCTTTTTTTATATCCACAAACAATTGTTAACAATTCTTTTTCTATTTAAGCATCCTATCCTTTTTGGACTTCACCTAAGGATATTGCTGGTACTTGGTTAGTTAGTTAGTACATTCATGTTGTTATGACCTGAACTTTTTATTTGTATATAGTATATCGTCTATATGCTTTCCACTTTGTGGCATCTAGAATAGCTGAAATAGCCTCCCAAACTTGCCAATTATCTCCATAAACTTTACTCACATGTATGCATGTTTGTGTGAGCTACAGAAATTGTATTGTAACGGTAATCTTGGTGATTGTAGTAGCGCTATATCGCACATCAATTAAGTACGGGAAGACTTCCGTTGAATTATTACGAAAAAAAATTCAATAGTAGAACATCTGGGCTTACGTGCTCCGGTTTTTAATAGTCGTTTATTCGTTATTAAAACGGGAACGGACGGTGTAAACACTGATTTCGAATCTGCCGTTGACACAAGAATAAAGCCGAACCGGACCAGATGTTCGTAAAACAAGATAATATCGAGAAGAAGTTTTACCATTTTCGGATCGGGCATCCGCGATTTCATATCACGTCTTTATGTACGTATTCAGTTACTGAATACGTATATGAATGGACGTATGAACATGTATAAAACATATCGACGTAAACTGGAGCGTAAAAGGAGCGGACCACACGAGATCTAAATCGATAGCGACCACGAAAGACGTGGACTAGAAAATATTTGCGTCATTCCAGCGCGTTTCATATGACTAGTTGAAGTCTACAGATGATAATGTTGAACTGCAGCGAAGATACAAGTTATCGTGCATGTCCAAGCGATGGAAACGTAGACGTTTGTTTAGAATTTATGGATGCATACAATGAATAGGAAAATAGTCTCCTTGCTGTAGCGGTCATCAATTTGTCAACTCGAACTGCAAGATTTAGTTTATACCTAGGGGCATGGTCTGAACATAATGAAACAATTAAGGGGTTTAAATTTTTGAATGGTGGTAACACTGTTAGCCAACCACTCTGAGAAAGGTCATAGCTGGAAACCATAATGTATTTAAAACTATGACAATTTTAATTTTTTTTTTTGACTATAACTTTTCAAGGTAAGAACCTAAAGCTTTTCTCCACTATGCTTTAATTTTCTCTCTTGTCGTTTGTTTTATATTTATGGCTGACGAATCGAATATATCCTCCAAAACCAAAATAATATATTATTTCGATTCAGTGATGAAAGGTATCTCAATGGCGCTAATGGGGATGCAAATTAGCGAATTAAAACTATTTATATCTATCTATTGCTTCCTAAGTTGTGCTGTAAAACTTGATATCAAGCAGCAACTCCTGAAAACGTATGGAATTTGGAAATATGCATCATCATCGCTGTATGTAAATATTTTCAAAGGCCACGATCTCCTTTGTTCTTCCATCTTAGGCCGTTCTTATCTATCCTCAACATTCCTTAGACACAGCATTCCTTCCGAAGCTAAATCTGCATCAAGAGAAGCTGCCAAAACCACTCTTGTTTTAAATAGAAATGATACTGGAAACTGATTTACAGGAATTAAAGGACTTACAGGAATGAAAGGGTTTCATAAATGAACTCATTTACCAAATCCTTTCATTCCTGTAAATCAGTTTCCAGTACTATTTCTCCCACATTTGGAGATACTGAATTCATTTATTTCTTTGGAGCAAATAAATTCATATTCAAAAGCAAAGCCAAGAATGTTGGCTAAAAGTAGATGAAGAGACTATGCTCTCCATAGCATACACCTGCAAAAGACGAATGAAAAAAAAAATAGAAAATGGAGAAGGCAAAAGAGAAGACAAGAATGCTGAAAAAAGGTTACGTGGTGGATTTAAAATCAGATTTTATAACAGCTCCTTGCATGTAATCGGTTCTACCCTACAAATGAGATTTCTGTTGTGACCCTTTCTCATCTGCTTTCAAACTTTCCCATAATCAATAGAGTCCTATATTATAACATATGTATTTTAGCACTAATAATATACCACTCGGCAATATACAGGACATTTCCATTGAAACGAGCCACCTCAAATAATTATCTGCTGTGATTTTATAAAAAAAATATCCTTTGTAATATCAAGGGGGCCAACATTCAATGACGGACCTAGCAATTTAAAATCATTCCTGAGAACGCAATAACCCCCACCCGTAGAATTTTACTAGAGAAGGTGGGTTTTATAACCACTCATCGAAAAAGTTTTTTTTAATTGTCTTTACGGCAAAAAGGTCATTTTTTTCAATCAGTAAGCAACAAGTGCATGATTTGCAGCCTGTGTAATGAAGCTTGATTAGAACTAAACGGCTTTAAATGGTCTTCCTATCTGCTCTTCTGACATTTCGCATTTCTTTTTTTGTGGTAACCAAGGTAACTTCCACATACTTGTTTTTGCCACATTCACTTATTATTTCTGATGTAGTTTTTCTTTTTTTTTGCTTCTGTTTTCAACTTTAGACACTTATCTTAAACGAAATTAGTTTACGTTTGCATTGTTTATGGGAATGATCTTTAGTAGAGTTTATTTTTAATTTAATCATGATTTGATAATAAATTAATATGCTCTACTCTATCCAAGAGTGTATGGAATTAGTGACCTTGTCTTATGAAACTGGGAGGTGTGCAAGCTCTACAGCTCGCTTATTCCACGAAAATCATGCAGGCCGAAATGTGCGACGCAAGCAGGTACTGCAATTAATCCAGAAAGCGAAAACGGGCATAATAATAAATTTTCATCGGGTTTTCATATGAAAATCGAAGTCTTTGTAGAACATTTAAGAAGTTCAAATTTCATCCCTTTCAAATTATACTTTTACACGAATTGAATGAGAATGATTTTGACACGAGGTTGGAATTTTGTAAATTAATGACCGACCTCCTCAACCATAATCGAATAGACTGTGTAATATCCGTTTTGTGGTTAATGGTCATCATTTTGAACATTTAATAAAGTCAAATCCAAACCATTTCGTTCAACTTGTATTTTATAATCATGGGCATAATCGAAAGACGAAAAAGGCATCATTCGATTATGAGCGATAATCGATTATGAACGATTTGCATGGATGATATTTGATCAAAATGATCGCGTTAGATGATTGTAATAAGAGTATATAGAAGAATTGTGAGAGTAATAATACATAGAAAAGAAAATGAGAACTTAAGATAAAAAAAAAGTCATGACATAAAAAAAGAAGTGAGGACCTAAAAAAGAAAACAAGCGGGGAAAAATAAAAATTATGCACCAAAAAAGGTAATGAGGAAAAAAATGTACTCTTCTTCCAATGAGTGATAATCGAACGATCATTCGATTATGGATCACTCGATTATGGATCATTCGATTATGCCTACTAGTATTTTACTACACAGGTTGCAAATTATACACTTTTTACTTACTGATTAAAAAAAATGACTTTTTGATAGATGTTGCCCTACAGGGAATTAAAACACCGTTTGAATGACTGGTCACAGGACCTTTCGTTTTCAAATGTTAAGGGTGAAGGAATAGTTTCATTGGTCTAAATAATCTTGTTTCAAAATATATGTTCTTGCGTTTGAACTAAAAACTAGTCGCAGAATTCTCTTCGACGACTAATATCCAATGGTTCCATGCGTTGAACTAATTAAATTTAAAAGGGCACCATTTATGTTTTTCTGCTTTTAAATTCTGTGAATTGTTTTAGAGGAAGAACTTATCGCTACTTCTACATCCTGTATCGAATTTGTAGGATTATGCCCTAAAGTAAGCTAACCCAGTGATTTCTGTGAGCGCGTTGTTTACTAGCGGTTTCAATTTCGTTGGTTTTTTTTTTAAAGTAATCCAAAATCTTTGCAATTTTGTCAGCAATCGCTTTGCAGTGTCCTTAGTAGGTTTTGACCTATTAGGGTATTTCTCGGCGAAAAGTCGACAAGTCCTACTAATAATCCGGAAACATTCTTCTTCATTTGAAAATTGTAACTGTTACATTTTTATTGATATTCAAGTATGCTTTAATATTTATGTCTCTACGTGGTCTCTATTAATCTTCTAATTTGTCATTTTGACAGATATATAAGAGATACATATATTTTTAATCACGACCTGCTTGATAACTATATATAACCGACACATGTACTCGTAATGATTATTCTGCGACAGTTTTTCTGAAATATCTCAGCTAAAAACGGTTTTTAACATTTTTACGTATTTTTTGACGGACAATCGATTGGCGCAGAGAAAGTTAGGGGTACCTATTAAAAAAAAATAAGTTATCACAAATTGAAGATTTTTCCTTTTGCTCCCTCTCTTCCTGCAGTCAGTTTAATATTTCTTAATTTCTTTATGGGAAATAGATACCCCATTTGGTGGATATTATTTACAATACAGATGAAAAAATTCCACTGTACCAACAGCAAGCAACTTAAAAGATCGTGCACCACCGCATAACACAAAATTATTTGAAGAAAGCGAATATTTTGCAAAGCGTAAAGATTAAGGGTATGGTATGTTAGATAAACTCGACCTAAAATTCTGAATAGAGTCCAAATTTGAAATAAAAATGCTTCCTTTCCATTTGAAATAACAACCGGAAGTCGAAAACATTTTAGATAACATGAATGAAAAATTGAATCTTGCATTTTTTTACTCCTCCATAAACTTTTCATGGAAGCTCGTCGTGACACACACTATATAAGCCACAGCAGGTAAAAAGTTATTTGAGGTGGCTCATTTCCAATGAAATTCCCTGCATATACTTTTTTTGCTTTTGTATCAGGGATTCTCTCTTACACCCGCCCACACCTATGATAACTACATGCCTTAAGGAGCTTCGACTAGTACTAGAAATCGGAGGTTCGAATCTCGGTCTGCTGAAGTAATTTAATCGGTTTTTTTCCCGAAATTATCAGGAAGAAAACTTGATAATGCGCAGATACTGACAGGCATCGACCTCACTAAAAACTGCTTGAATTAAATTAATTTGTGTCATTAATTCGCTGTTTATGTATAATATAAATAACCATATGTTCATATCATCATGTTGTAAGAGTAGTATTGCTTCAAAAAAGTTGCATAATTCAGCTATTGTAAACATTAGCCGAAAAATCAAAGTGGTAAGATGATTGATAAAAACAATGAGATAATAAAATGAATATTGTGTCCAAACCATCCTCGAACTCCCCTATAAGGCACAATATTTTTAACTAGAGGCAATAGAAAAACATAAGGCAAAAATGTTACGTAAGCTTATTAGAGAGAGAAGAAGCTTATTCATTAACGTAATAAGTAGCTGAATACCATTACGTGGCTTTTATTGTTAACAACCGCAATCTTCATTAATTCAGTATAATATCTACAGACTAGAGCGCTCTACATTTTGCCGTACTAGAAAATGCAAAACATATAGTAATGCGTAATAAGTCTTTAAGATGTTGCGTGATTCAGCTCCATCTATTTAACGGGAAATAAATTATAATGCGGATAAACATAGATAAATTTAAACATAAATATTTTGCCTGAAATCTAGGCTGCATATATTTTTCGGATATCACTACGAAGGTTAAGGTTAAGGTCAAGTAAACAAATGAACAACTACCGTATTTTAAGTATTGACATGCCAGAAAATATATATATCTTCTAATTAATTTCAAGAACACGACTGAATTAAAAATATTTATTATGTGCGCATGTAGTTGGAAATAATATAGTTTGTAACGATTTCCAAGCGGCAAAATTTAAATTCAAAAGTCATGTGAAGTTTTTCTCAGTTTATTCCGCGAATTCATTTCGCAAGTATTTACCATCATATACTTAAAGTAACTTTTCAAATTACCTAAATTTTGGAACATGTTCTGAATAGTGGTTATGTGTAGGTACGTGCCAGGAATTTTGCATAATATGCCATCTAGTTGTATTCGGACAATGCTCCTGTCGCATATGTATATATTTCTGATATTACGCTATACACATATAACGTAACACATACTCTGCAAAACTTTAGGATACATAATAAGTTATATTCTAATATTAGTATTTTAAGTTGTGTCTAATAGTTAAACCAATTTTAAAGAGGTTTGTTTAGGGAAGTCCCATACTCGCTTAAAAAATAAAATATCATGTTGCAGTTTATTAATAATGATATAAATAGAACTACATTTGCACATACATGTTGATAGAAACCGTAGCAAACGCTGCAATATTTAAATTATGCAATTGCATAAATGAACTTGAGTGTATAAAAAAAGGAATGTTTAGTTTGTAGGCGAAAAGTCAATTTAATATGCCATATCTAAATATGGAAAAGCATGTTGTATATATCCAACCATTAATGTTCAGAATTATCCATCCGCTGTTTTATACAAATCTTTTGCAATAATTGACACATATGCGTATATGTACACTTAATGAATATTAATTTTACGATGGCTTTTACTAAAATTTTTATGTAATTTTGGAGATAGGCTGAACCATAACGATAATCTTGTTAATTGCAAGATGTAAATAGATACAAATGTTTTCATACTTTTAGATTTAATAAATGGAAAAGAACTTGGAATATTAACTTGCAAAAGCTTGGTTCCAGCTTTCTCCAAAAATTATTTCAGTTTCAAGTAGCCAACAGCCAACACAGCCAGTACACATTTCAAAACACCTTACTACGAACTTCGCTACACGTGGTAAGGTGGTTTAGAATATATAGTGTTGTCAGTGTTAGGGTTTTGAATATTTTTGTTAATTCATGCATTATTTTAAAATTCTAAATTTAAAAATAAACTTGCCATACAATTTGTAAGGGTTCAGGTCTTATTTTAAAAAAAGAAAATATAATATTTATTGTATGTAGATATATTGAAAAATATATATTGGAAACAATAGAAAAGATTTACCCCAAAACTGACAGGAAAAAATATAGCTACATGTTGTTGAATAATGAAATTGGCAGGCAAATTCCCTGTATTGTGCTATAATTGTTAACGGCATATTTGAAAATTGATATGATCATGGCTTTATAACAGTAAACTACAGTAAATTATAATATTATCATCGTATTTGTCAAACACATACAACAGAGGTCAACTCTGATAACTTTTTAGTGGCATTTGAAAATGAGTTGTACGCTCTTTTGCCCAAAATACATTTGCCCTATCCTTACCTTATATGAAAAGTAAATGTAAATATTTTCTTTACCTTTTACAGTACAGACTGTCGAACATGCAACGCTGTCCGTATATTCATGAGATGAAGGAGCGGCTTTTAGGGGAACAAATACCGATGGAAATGATGCCTAAAAAAATTCCAGATCCACCGCCTTTAATAATGGACCAACAACCAGTAGCTACAGTAGTAAAAGTAAGTGATTTTTCATCCAAGCTGTGAAGAAAATGCGTCTCTCTCGTGTTATTGCAACAATGGTTACAAAAAAAATGGTAATTTCCAATTAGTTAATAGTAAACTACAATCAAATTAATTAGTTTACTGCAGAGTCTGCATAATAATAGATAATTATGACATTCAAGAACTTTTTTTATTATATTGCATTCACGCTCTAGAAAGCTATGAAATTATTTATGGAAATAATAATATAGACGGTAATAATTAAGAGGCGACTAGCATTTTATGTGCCATTTAACTTTTGAAAAATATTAGCAACAAATCACAAAGTTTTCTTTACCGAAAATTAGTTTTACCGTGGCGTAACAGAAAACAAGAACGGTAGTACTCGTAGATAGATACTATACAGGTGTACCAATTAACGTTGGAATTTCCTAAGTGGTGAGGATAGAAGGTCAAAGCCTACTTAGCTAATAAAATTAGAGATTAAACAGCCAAATTGTGCTTTGACATTGCGAAGGCAACTTAGGCAGCGCTGGTGCGTTTAGGGATCTTTATACATAAGTACTTTCTCATTCAAAATACAAACCCTAGGTGCCTTTCATTAAGCATTATGATTTAAAATTTATGGTTTAGTTTTCAGTTCGGTGTACCGAGCTTTTATAGCTTTTGAGTTCCTTTTAAGGTCTTTTTGATGAGTTTTTGAGGAGCTTTTTGAAGAATTTTCTTGATGAGATTTTTTAAGTAGCTTTTTGGTAGCTTCTTGAGAAGCTATTTTGGGGAGCTTCTTTGAGGGGCTCTTTTAAGGAGCTGTTTTTTGAGAACTTTTTAGGAAAGCATTTCTAGACGAGCTTGATTAAGGTATTCAAGCAATTGAGGAGCTTTCTTCAGGATTTCTTGAAATTATCATCATGATTATCTTTGCGACAACAGGAGGTGCCTTAAATTAATTTTGAAAAATGCTGGTATCAATTGCAACATGCAAACAGAATATGAGTTTGAAAAGTGGTTATTTTATAGTTAAAACACTTTAAAGGAAAATTCCAAGATTGGATTGCTTCTAATAAAAATGAAAAGACACATGAAAAATCTCTACAAATCTAGAAACACAAGTGCTATATAAATTTTATGACATTATTGTAATTCTACTTAAAAAAATGTTGTTTCACAATATCAAAATACTGTTTCGGTATCTTTAAAATAAGCCAGAGAACAAAATTTATTTTATCGATTTTCAGTTTTTCCTCTACAGCGCATATGTCTTCCTTTTTTGTTGTTTATATAAGTCGACCTCGATGTCCTGCACATTTTGCCTTACGTTGTATAAGAGCATTTCAAGTCGACTTTATTATCTATTTGACTACCACCACCAATAAGGAAAC
The DNA here is from genome assembly GCA_004143645.1 of Protaetia brevitarsis. Taxonomy (NCBI): domain Eukaryota; kingdom Metazoa; phylum Arthropoda; class Insecta; order Coleoptera; family Scarabaeidae; genus Protaetia; species Protaetia brevitarsis. The sequence continues at coordinate 6,075,099 of RXPK01000234.1, read as the reverse complement.
AAAAGGAGTATTTACAATAAGCACACATTATAGAGGCTGTTCATTTGCAAACGATCCATTTTGATGAAGTCAAAAACGCTAAGGATTGTACAAAAAGAAAACGTCTTGTTTGCCTTACTCCAATGTCATTTGAAATTTTATTTCAAACATTACCTCATATTATTACATCTTCTGACCCCATATCTGGTTTGAAACAACTTTTATCAATTATATTCGATATCCATCTTTAATACTTTAATAGTTATCGACAATAGTTTCTTGTTCATGTAAAAATGATCCTTTAATAAGTCAAAAAATAAAACACCGAGATAAATCGATTTGCATTTATAAATAATCAGTATGTATGAAAAGTAATTTGTACAGTATATTTACAAGGAAAGAAATAATATTAAACCATAAAACATTTAAATAAAGAAATCAAGAAAAGGAGCTTTTTATTTACTAGTCTTGAAGATGTTCATGGAAGTAATTATTATCAAGACAGAGATAGTGCCTGTTTTCGAATTATCTTGTAACATTTTGAAAAGTTTCGCAGTTTATGTTACGACATTCACCCCCAATTTCATTTCAATATTCAAAGACTGCGTTTTATAGATGTGTGACGATTTCTGACTCCATAAAAAGAAGTCCAAAGGAGGAAAATCCGGAGATTCTGGCTATTTTATTATTCTCTGCTGCCAATCTATCGTCCAGGAAACGTGTTATTTAGCTATTCTCCCACAGGTAATGTCTAATGTGGAAGAACCCCGTTCTATTGGAGGAACAATTCATTTTCACTTATTGGTAATCCGTATCCATTTATATGATTTTGAACGCTTTCGGTAATTACGGGTTCAATTACATCTTGGAGAAGTTCCAACTTAGCCTGTTAAATTTTGGTCGATAAAAACGAAATTAAACCGGGTGTTTCATTTCCTAAAATATCAGCACAGATATTTATTTTCACCGGGCGTTCTATACGGGACTCTGTATAAATGTGTGGATTGTCTAGGTTCCAATATCCACAATTGTTGTTATTGAATCATCGGTTTTGATAAATCCATTTAGAAAAAAAAATACACTCGCCACTAAAGCAAATGTTTTTTACTGATATACAATTTGCGTTCTGTTCCTTGGTAATGAGCTCACAAATCAATACGTCTATCAAAATCATCTTCAGTAAATTCCTATACAGTATGTATTTTATAAGGACAGAATATGATTTTTTTTAACAGCCTATGTACAGAGCCTATGGACGCGTTGGTAGCAGTTGCCACTTTTCCTGCAGAATTAGATTGACTTATTCTAAAATCTCCAAGGATTTCAACTTCTTACCTTTCGTTAAAGACCCTTTTTGCCCTAAACTTTTTATTAACAATTGATTCAGTTTCCAAAAATCTATTAACAAGCTCTAGCACTTACATGAGAAATCCATCCATCTGGATGCCCTTAATTAAACATAGTAAAAGTTCTTCCGGCGCATTTACCGTGTTTCCTATACAAAAGTATCCTTTCTGTTCGCTCTATTAAAGTGTAAACCATTTTGCAAAGTTAATTGTTTATTTAACTTTGCAAATGGTTCAAAATCAAAGGAACTCTGGCAAAATCCAAAATGTCATCTGAAAAATAGAGATAGATTGGCGTCTCTGTCACTGGTATTGTAATCGCTTGAATCAGTTTAACATTAGAAGGGATGGCAGCGGTAAAAGTTATATTTCATAGGAGCGTCAAATTATCAAAAATAAAAAGAAGAGGAGGAGTTTGGAAGGCTGCTATTACAAGAGTTGTCATAAAGAATCTTGCATACAATATTGCAACTTTTTACTTCTATTAGTTTTCAAGTAAAATTAGATTTGAAACGCACTGTACATTTACAAAAGTACGATATCGTACGATGTTCGCGTGCGAAATGTAGAATAACACGGAAACACAATAGAAAATAATTCTGATGAAGTAATTAGACATAGAACGACGACTTCCAGAAAATCACTCCACTATTCGCTTACACAAATTTATCACAGTGTGCCTAACTCAGTAGAACGTCTTAATATTTTGTCAGCGTCTAAGCATAAATTCAAAATACTGTCGTGCCTTATGGTGTGGAAGAACTTTTATCATACCAATATTGTAATTAATTATATTTGATTCCATTTGGTCTCTTTGTAATAACGTATTCATCATTCGGTCGAAACTTTGTTTGTTCTATAAATAATCATATTCTCATTACTATAATCTATATAGATATATTAAATTTGTATATATAAAATAGTTTCCAACATTACAAAATTAGTTATAGTTTCCTTAACTAAAGGAAATCATGTTACACTAAAATAGTTTCTTGGTGCACCGATTAGTATTCTTGGTACTTTAAAATATTTCAAGTTTACTATATTATAGTTTATCTTATTGCAAGGGCAAGTTTATTATTTGATAAATTCAATCCTATTAACCCGTTACGCGCATATTACTTCCAATACAATTAATTCCTATTTATTTCATAGTAACTGTGCAATTAACAGTTTTAATTAGTTTTACTGGAAAATTAGTTAGGCCTTTGTGCCACATTAGAACTCTCAACTTCAAACATCCCATCTTAATTATACTCACTGCTAATTCAGTTTCAAAATAAACGTGACTTAATACGCCGAAATAAATACGACTGCGATTTCCTCATTTCCTAAGTATCGGGTCTCCTTCGGCCGCATAGCCGGAAAAACACACGCTGTGTCGTTTATATTAACGCGTAGTGTTTATGGATTCGCGTCCGTTGGCAATGGTGAGTCAAGCTAACAATATCCACATTATTAAACTCATGTACCGATACATTTTTAAACTACCTTCCGTATCGTTACTAATACGCTTCTTCATTGTTTTTTCAGTTAAATTCGGACGGATACGGTTCACATACGTCACCGACACATCTTCGCACCGACAGGACGCCTCTGATGCCCAGATCTTCAGGAGATGATCTGGATAGTGTAGATCGAGGAAAATATCCGAAAAATGCAAAGTAAGTACCTTAATACATTTATTCTTATGTCAAGCTCTAAGACGTATAAATCAGATTTAATTTAATTCTGTTACGTTCTTACTGATGTCATTTCGCCTTTTGAGTTTTTATTATTGTCGTTCTATAAGATATCAATGATATTTACAGAACTCCATACGTTACAAATAGGAGTGTTTGAAATGCAGATTTCAGGTTTAGTTTCCCAAACAAGGATTGTGTGTACATGAAAAGAATATACAGGTATTCTTAGTTAATCTGTTTAACAAACAGTCGCTTATATCTCAACATGTATTAAAGGTAGGTATAGAGAATGCTGCTATAGAATGATAAGAAGATATTTACTTCTTAATTTCGAATTAAAATATAGGGTGTTCTATTAAAAAAAATAGTTTTCTGCATTTGAAAGTATATCACTTTGTTTCTCAGTTTTGAACAGCCTGTATGTTAGAATGTGAAGTATACGTACCGTTTCTTAGAGTTATACACACACAAAAATAATTACTCAATTTGAATATAAATGCATTGAATATAACATAACTTCCTATATAAGCAAGAAAATGATATACTTATATTGAGAATAAAATTTGTTCAGTTTTCCAAACCCGTGAATTTGTTAGACGAAACAATTTTTTAGTTCAAATGTAATCAATATACTAAAATCATTATGAACATATAATATTTTCATCACAAAAATAATTATTTTAGATTTGAGTAAATAGATTTTCTCAACTGAAAACTATCATATTTATGCCTTAATAATTTATGTACATTTGACAGAAGTATATAAAAATATTATTTGAAGTATTACCATTATTTGCCTACTGATATGACCTACTGAAAACTAATAACTAGTAAATACCTACATATGTTTGTTAATGTACATACCTGCCATGTTCATATATTATACACACAATGGCGCTGACTCTAAGTATTATTTTGAAGTTTTTTAAACCAGTAATCCTTTAATATTAGATAACACGTACGTACTTACCTTCGAATATTTTAATGGTAGCATCTGTGCACAGCCCTATTCCACCCCATTCTCTAAGTAGCTGTGAAACGGCTGGGGTATCCATTTAGATTTACTTACACTCACAACCAACAACACTGTTCGCTGGTCAATCAAATAGTGACGCCAAGTAAAGCGTATGTATATACAAAAACTCCCTAAACTCACCTAAAAAAAGAGGGAACCAATGACAGATAAGTTTTAGTGCAAAAAATGATGAGATAAAATTCGTTTCAATATTATGGTAATTTCAATTTGATATTTCATGTTTTCAGTACAAAACATTTAATAATTTTATATAGTAATTCATTATACCAAACGTATAAGGGATTTTATTTCGAATCTACAGACTTTCTCACTATGATTGCATAGATTTATTGCTCACAACAATATTCATTTGGAGGAAGTATACTTCAATGCAAATATTTATACTATTTGTTCTAAGATAATATTGTGTTTTCAGAGAATTTACCCTTATGTTCTAACCAACAAAATTTAGTTCATTTAAATATATATATATTAAGTTTCGATTTCTGAATAAATAAAAATATTCAGATTGATAATAGATTTTTTTGTGTGTATGTACATCCATAACGTGGCAAATCTGGAGCCTCTACTTGCAGTATTAACCGAGATATTAATTTTTGAATGATGCAATGACTATTATTAAAAGAAAGAAAAACTTAAGTAACTCAAAAACGGCAATATGTATCTATAGGGATAGCTGATAAAGATTGATGTATCCACGGTCGTAGTATCCAAAAATGAATAAAAAAATTTGATCATTCGATTTAAAATAACAAAGTTGACGTCCGTTTCCGGGTCAACCGGAAATGATGATTTTGATTAAGGTATTTTACATTTTTAGTTCCAATCGAACGAATAATGGTACCAAAATTTCAAATATAAGTAAATAATGGAATATCATAAATTTTTAATGAACCCCTTTCATGGAATATGCTGTATGTGATATTCATACGATGTACAGCACGACTTATTTCCGACTTACCCTAATAATATAATGCGTATGCAATCTCGGATCCCACATAATTTAGCAGATCATTAAAAGTTAGAGTTGAACTTTAATTTCCGGTTTGTAGATGGTTCGATGCACAATGCAAGCTATATTTTACTTACTGTGTAATACATGAATAAATAACTAATAACTAATGGTAACTCCAGATATAATCATATTTAAGCCAAACGGAAGCTGTTAATGTGTTCGCCATCTTCAGCTTCTTTAATATGGAGGATGAGTCAGTTCTACAAACTTATTTTTGAACGAAACTATTAATTTATCCTCAAATACAAAAGTGTAATTGAAAGAAATACTTTAATAATTCCTTTAGTGAATATCATGCTTTAAGATTATCAAAAAATCAGTTTACATGTGTTACATTGCAATAATAGCTTCGTATAAACTATAATCTTAATTAATAATGTAAATTTTAACTCAATAGCAATTTAAAATAACAATGATTATTGCACTTTATTATAGTTAAACAATGAAAGTATGTTAGCGAAGAGAACACCAAATATTGACGCAACAATTAAGCACGCACCTACTGTGTTTCTATTGAGGTAATAGAATGTATCGTAACAAAATGTAATCATTATGTTATATTTAAAGCTTTCGTGATATAGCTTCTGTGACGTATTTGCTACCACAAAATTGGTGTACGTGTAAATGAGGTTCGTTCATTCCTTCTCATTTTTATTAAGACGTGCCGCTCTATGTAGAGCTTCCAAACCTTTATTACCAAGATTATCAAAAATTGAAAACTGGCTTTATTGAAATAAAGAGTTTTACTTACAACAGTCTTTTCCATCTATTTTGAGCAGTGATTGAAAAATTGGCAAGAAAATTAGTATCATTTCGTAGAAAATGCACTATATACCAAAACTTAGATCCAACAACTACTGCGATGACATTTTGTGATCTTATTAGGCAGTTAAGCAGTTAATCGATCTGACAATTAGAATTAATTTGTGGTTAGAATAAATTTAACCTGAAACATTGACGCCTAGAGTCAAGCAAACTAATCCTAAACAGAAAACTTAATCTTTGTTATTCATATCTTTATTTTATTAGTAACTTTAACAAGGGTTTTAGTAGGGTGCTACGGTGGGCTTCCATCTGAGAATAGTACATTTAAAGAAAAAGCAAACCGTGCAGTTTGAGTGAGTGCGAACGCGCACTGTCTTCTCTCTCACTTAAACTGGACGGGTATTTCAATGGTTCATAAACAAACTTTTAGATTTCAGCTGCATCTTCTTGCGTTTAATTAATGTTAAAGTTGACAAAAATATAATGATTACAATGTTAATTAAAGTTTGAGTATACGTATAAATTGAAACATAACTCTGCACTCTAATTTATTTTATAAGTTGCATTATTCACGCAAAAATGATCAAAATATTCTTTCGTTTTAAATCTGTCAGTCTTTAAATTACCACCTACAAAATTATTGAATTACATGAAGATCCACTTATTTAAAGACGAAAACATTTAAAGTTAGTTTAGCTAATTCCAAGATTTACTACGATAAGTTTGATGATAAGTTATATGATCATCAGAATCCGAAAATATTAAATATTTGATTTGTGAAATTTGTTTTTCAATTTTTGTTCCTGATGAATACTTTGGTGTTATTGATGTTTTATTATACCATACAAAATTTTACAGTCCTATTTAGTAATTATAAATAAATCCAATCTACAAAGATATTAATTTACACAGATATTCCGCCTTTACACTTTACATTTTTTTAAAAGGAAATATAGATGACGGAACAAATAAAATGGGACAAAAAGGGAGGAAAACCCACCAATGTTGTGCAAAAGATTAAGTCTAACACAATGTAATACTAGATACTTAATAATTAAACAGATATAACAATAACCTTTGAAGCAGCTTTAACAATGCAGATTTCTACGTCTTGATCTCATATTACGTTGAATTTGTTAATAAATTTTGTTTTCTTGGCCAAACTGAGATTATAAATTTAATAATGAAACTCATAAGATTAGTGGCTCAAAAATTTATATAAATTCCTTAATTCATTTTCCTTACGTTTCGACGGAATTCAACGGTACTAATTTAATTTCTTCGCTACAATTCTATTTCGTCTTTCATAGTATTCTTGTCACAACAATTAAAACAATTTTTAATTGAGTCACATTAATTTCAATACTATTAATTAAATTTAAAAAACAAACACTTGACGGACAGCACACACATTTTAAAATTTTTAAATTTAACTAATAGTATTGAAATTTATGAGACGCAATTAAAGATTGTTTTAATTGTTGTGGCAAGAATACTATGAAAGACGAAATAGAATTGCAGCCAAGAAACAAAATTAATGCCGTTGAGAAAGACGGAATTCCGTCGAAACGTAAAGAAAATGAATTAAGGAATTTAAATAATTTTTTGGGCCACTAATCTCATTAGTTTTATTTATTAAAGTTGAACTTATTTAAATATAACCAATGTCATCAATGAAACTAATAAAACCAAGTACTTGCGCTTCACCGCTAAAATCAATGCACTCATTAAATTGTAATGTGACACGAAGGTATTGCCTGTAACCTTATTAGTAATTGTTTTCTCAATATTATGTAAAATATATAATATTCTATCCGTAATTTTATTGCCTAGTAAGGAATTTCCATAACTAACTTTTTTAGGATAATTGGAATTATTTTAGAGCACTACAAAATCATGTTTTAAGTTTTTGCCAAGTTTTTCAGAAAGTCTATAGGATATAATGTGTGTTTTATTAGACTCTGTTAATACCTTAATTTTGTCTCCCTTAATTAATATGGTCATTATATATGAATACGAAACATCTTCTATACCATTAGGAAGCACAAGTGTTTCACAGTACACTGGTTAAGAACTATTGGTCATTATCCAGTAAGTGGACGTTTTGTTGGGAATAATCAGCAGAATGTAATTAAAGAAAATACTTTTAGGGTAAATCTAAACATCACTTGCTATACATGCGTATTGCAGCATGCTGATAAAACAAGGTTACCTCACAATCGGAACTAAAAACGTAATTGGATCTCCGATGTGAATAAGATGTATAAAAATAGCGCCCATACTCGTTTACTACAGCACGAAATTATTTCAGGAAACTCGTGGTGGAAACGTAAATGACTGCACTTGCACACTTTGCTATGCGAGTGTGTGTAATTGGAACATTGCCAAGAAAACAAAACGCATTTGAGTGGTAGAAGCAACCTGTAACAATGAAATCGCATTTCCGCTGTATTTTAACGAATTTTGTATGAATAGCGATGCGATGACAACTATAAACTGAATTTGTTTACTACGGATAGCAGTAGTGTTTATATTTTTATTCAATGTGCTTGCAATTGGCTTAACATAGTTTTTTAATTGTTAAGAATTAGTACTGTTTTATTATAAGACTCGACTTCAGTTTGGAAGTACAAATATTTGCCTAAAATTGTGTCTTTCCACTTTCTTTGTTATCAATAATGTAAGGAGAATCGAACACCATACAATTTTCTTAGATCATTTAATGGTTTAATTCTGGATAATACTAAAACCAATGTTTTTGCTCTCTTGGACCAACTCTGCAACTTTCAAATCAATAGTTCAGAAATAAAGGTGATAGCTAAATGCAGCAATATTAAGTACTCTAAACTATAATAGTGGGTCAAGTAGAGACGTTTCTACTTTTTTTTTTTTTGCAGCAACTACATACACTCGTGTTTATTTATTTCGGGAAGTGGTGTTTCATTTGCGTACTGGCTTACCGGAGAGTCGACAAGACGCGAATCTGTCCAGTCGCAACTCCCCTGTAAATTGTGCTAAACAACGGTTTAGTAATTACAAACTACGTACCTTCTTCCGGCTAAAATTTGACCATAACATACAAATATACAGTAATAAGAAAGACTAAATTGGCATAAAATTGCCTGTAGTAAATTAAAGTTATAAAACGAAAAAGATTGAAAGAACATCTGTTTCAAAACATTTTTTTTAGACTTCATTTCCCATCGGTTTTTATAGAGTATATAAAGTGTTACACAATATCAATCCATACTCAAATCGTCTTGTAAATTATTTCAATCGTCTGTATATTTAACCTCGAAGTTTCAACATCAAAATATCTTTGAAACTTCAGGAGCTTTTGATAGACGGATTCCCTGACTCGTTCTGAAATCACATCAACTGTTTGCTCCCAGAGTAAGTTTTTCATGATTTTCGTTGCTCCAAGGCGAATCTTGAAGTACATCTAAAGTCTCTACGCGGGGGCAATATTATCAATACCATCATTACTAATTCCACAATAGCAATAAAATAATATTAAATTACACTGTCCAATACAATTTTTTTTTGTCACACACCATTGCGTCGTTTTTCATGCTGATTCTGAAACTAATTTTAAAATTGTTCCATCACCTCAGGATTTTGAGAAATTATTTTAAATAGCTTTTTCAAAAATTACATTAAATTTTAGAGAATTTCAAAGTGACTTTTATATAAGAAACATATTACAAGATACTGCCGAGCATTGAGTGTACATGTCTGAACATGTCCTTGGATGTTGCCTACGTCACAGCATTCAAACCATCCCCATTTGTGCTCTGGAGCCAATGAAACTAGGAATTTGTAGATTTCTGGCTGTGTGGGTATGTAAGGAACTACGCACTGTTTGTTAGATTCAATTTAAGTCTGTTTGTGATAGCTGAACGTCTTTATATTTCATAATGTCCCGTGCGTGTACAAATAATCCCAACAGCTTCTGCTATGTATGTGGAGAATTCACTACTCAAACGACATAATTGGAATATTACGCCTTTAATAAAAAAAATATATTTTCATTATTTTGGCCTAAAAATTAAATATCAGGACAAGAAATGCGCGCTAACATTTGCTGCGCACGGTGTGGTGTTACTCTGAGGGGCTGGTCAAGCGGTAAGGACAGCGCTATGCCATTTGCAAGACCTATGTTTTGGCGTGAACAAACAGACTATTTGTCTGATTGCTACTTTTGCTGCACGAAAATTTTCGGGCTCTTCTCGGGTTGCCATCTTTAGAGGTCGGACCTCACTTAGTAAATCAGTCAGAATTAAATGACCTTATTCGAGATCTAAATTTATCAAAAACTCAAGCCGAAATACTTGGATCGAGACTTCAAGGATCGCCAGAAAGAACTGTCACGGTATATTTCAACCGAAGAAAGTCTTTCATTCTGCACTAATGTCGATGATTTGATGCTGATAGTAGGTCATCAACACAACCCAGGATGGCGCCTTTTTATCGATGCTTCAAAAATGAGTTTGAAAGCTGTGTTTCTTCACATAAGCAACGTTTATCCATCCATCCCGGTTGGCCACGCGGTCCATATGAAGGAAACTTATGAAAATATGACTCGTCTTCTCGACAAAATTAATTATAAAGTGTACAAATGGCATACCAGCGCTGACCTTAAAGTTGTAGCAATTCTACTGGGTTTACAACTGGGGTGCACAAAGCACTGTTGTTTCCTTTGTGAGTGGGACAGTCAGTCGAGAAATTCCCACTACGTTGTTAAAAGTTGGCCAGTCGGGACTACTATATTCCTGGACAAAAGAATATACTTCATAAGGCACTAGTGGAACCTGATAAAATATTTCTACTGCCATTGCGTATCAAATTAGGTTTGATGAAAAATTTCGTCAAAGCAATGTAAAATTATTTCAAATACAAAACTTAAAGAGGGAGATTTTTAGGGCCCCAAATTAAACGTCTACAACTACTTGAAGAGACTTTAAATTACTTGGATCGTGGTGCAAGTGGAGGAAATAATTACTTTAATTGAATATAAAAAATCGTTTAATCATGAGGTTAACTCTTGCCCAAAATGTATACTTTGCCCATTTGATCAATAATAAAGAAAAAAAAAATACAGTAATCGTATTATACAATTAGAATGAATTCTTCAAATCAAAGAAACAAATCCTTTTAAGCATATTTGTTTGTTTTGGGGCAATATTATTTACATTAAAGAAACTGTTATTTAAGATGATGGGTAAATACTTGATACCCAACCTTTTATGACTTTGTAGGTCGGTATAGAAAATTAGTATTAGTTGCAGGATTGAAGTATACTTTAAATAATTTTATTTTATTTACCTGGTTTTCTCAATTAAAAGAGAAAAGCTCAGATATATGTACATTTCGTTAACCCTCTTTGCCAAATTTGGTATTCGTTGATTGTGAGAATGTATGTACATGTGATTTTCATGCATTACACTTAATTGTATTGAAACAACATTTTGTAAATACACTAACTTAATAATTTATTGTTCACTTTATGTACGAAAATTATGAAAATACTTCAACAGCAAGCATTGAAAAACTGCTTGCGTTATTCCAAAAGCACGAATGACGGAAGCGCAACATAATTTGTCACTTTAAGTACTCCCGGTGCTTAACGTTTAGAACCCGTTAGGCGAATTTAATTGCGCGGCTCGTTAAGCAGTGTATCAACCAAATCATCGCGTGAAGGCTTGAAACGACCCATAATCGAACGACATTTGAATGAATAAGCCGGATTCAGATGGATATGTTCAAGTTATTATTAAAGATATGTTTCCGTAATTATCATTTTTAAGAGGGATTCGCAGAGAAATTCTAAAGACGTATGAAGGTTGATTAAGGTTTAATTATCCCTATAATATACATACACCTTGATCAAGTGAAAGTGTCTAAAGTTAATATCAAAAAGGCCGCTTTAGTACATTGGGTACATCTTTACTATCTGTCGGCACCACATTTGTCATTCACTCCGTTAATATTAAACATTAGCAACAAAACACGAAATTCTGATCCACCAACAGCACAGTGCTGTTTTTTATTGCTAATCTCAGACACTTTAACATTGATTACCCTGGATACAGGATTGTACAGAGATACGCATTTCCACCAGATGGACTTTAAAAAGACAAAAATGAATTTCCCCAATGATTAAAACCTTGAATCATTGGGCGAATTTATTTTTGTTGACCATAAAGGATATGGAAAGGATGGGGTACGCTATAAAGTGCAGGTACATTAACTGTTCAGTTTCTTTTATCACTTATAAAAGTTTGTCACAAACCGCCTTATTTATATATTGATATTTCCTTGGTTCTGTGGTCTTTAATAATAAGTAAAAATTATGCATAAGACATTTCGTTCTTTAAAGAACATTTTGAGTTACATTTTTATAACATTGTAATACCATACTGATGTGACTTATTGTTACAATTTTATATAAATGTAACAAAAATAGTTTTATTATTTTAAAAACCAAAACGTTTCATCCATAATGTTTTTTAATTATGATTATTCAAGATCAAAAAACCAAGAGAGTATCAATATATTAATTTTAGTAAAGATAAAAAGATTTAATTTGAATCTAATAGGATTACTATATTGGTTAATAATGCAATCAATTTTACCACTATTTTATAGCATTTATCATATTGAAATCATTACTGCAAGCTAGATGGAGGAACCTTCTCAAATATTCACAAAGTGTAAATATTGTAACCAATATGTAATTGTACCTGATGGAAGTATCTTTGTCTAGTGCGGACATTACGTTACATTACAGTTGTATTTTTCCACTAAAGTATTAACTGTCAGTTATTCTCGTAGCAAAAAGTCAAAAAAGGATAGAACTATTGTATCTACCATAATTGGATCCATACTGAGAATTTGTTGAATATATATTATTACATATTCAACAAATATAAACGTCACAGATCTTCGAGATGGAGATACTAGCATAAATGGTCCTCCAATGTGACAACAAGCTAAAAATTTAGCTAGAACAATGGGAAAAACCAATTGCAAGCCAACAGATGGTTGATTGCAACGATGGAGGAAACATGAACGTATCGTATACACACAAACATATGGGGAGCAAAAAGATGCTGATTTTGTGGGCGCAGAAAATGAATGGCGAACACTATCTGCTCAATATACCCCAGAAAACATTTTTAACGCCGAAACGACTTTGTACTATCGAGCACTACCAGAGCATACGTTCTTATTTAATCACGAAAGTACTATAGGCTGCAGGATTGTAAAAGAATGTGTAACAGTACTATGTTGCTTAAATATGCGAGGAGAGAAAGAGGAATTGGTAATCTTTGGAAAAAAGCGCAAATCCACGATATTTCAATGGTGTAAAGAAATTGTAGGATATTGTACTAACCGAAACGCGTGGATGACTATTTTGTAAATACACTAATGAATGGTTAGTAAAGTGGAAACAACAGAACTAGATCGTAATATTCTCTTACTAATAGGTAATTGTCCCGCGCATTCGATTGACGTTTCCCTAAATTACATAAAGATAGTCTTTTTACCTGCCCACACAACATCGATTATTCAACCACGTGACCAGGGCATCATTCGGACAATGAAAACGTATTATCGAAGAGAAATACGTACCAGAATATTGGAAAACTATTCGCAGACTGTCAACGCTAATGAAATTTCCAAAAAAATAGGTCTTCTTTTCCGCATATTTTATGGATGTCGTTGCATCAGATATTGCCAAGTACTATAATAAGTTGCTTTAGACATGGGAAATTCATTGATAACGGATCATCAGAATTAGAACCTGAAAATTTATGTCGAACTAACATCGGCCAAAAAGATTTTGAAAATTGGATGGCCATTGATGCTAATGCTAGTGTTGCTGAACCACTTACTACTAAATCAGTAATGAATTGCCAAGGAGAAGCTGATACTGCTAACGAACACGATATTGAATTGTATCCACAAATTCCAATAAATCTAGAAATGAGACAAGCACTAGAAGTACCTCGACGCGATGTGCAAGCAGTAAGCACCGATTTTGCATTATAAATACGAAGCTTTTGTTAATGATGTATTCAAATCGAGGCAAAGAGAATCGACAATGGATGAATTTATTAACGATTAGTTTGTTGGATGTTCTTTGTTTTATTTTTATTGCAAATATTTAGTAATAGTTTAAATAAATATTATTCTGTTATATTATTATGCCTTCTTAATTATTACTACTAAAAAACTACAACACAACTCAGTGGCGGCTGGTGCATACGTCACAGACGGAGCCAATACAATGATTGAGGTTCGTGTGCTATCGTCGGAAATACGAACATGTTACGAACTTATACGAAGAAATTAGATCATTGTAATGGCCCGTGTAAAACGTAAGCACCATTCTCCACTAATACAACCACTACACAGCTATACATAGATAAACGCTTGGATAACATATCTGTCGGATATTGTTATCAGTTGGCTAATATTATCACTATTGGCTGTTCCTGGTGTGATTCTATTAAGCGGCTTCTACTGTACTTAAAATTCTATCTAAAATATAGTAGTTAGGCCTGTTTCAGACGATGCGGTTTCAACTAAGTTGCTTGGTTAATTCTCAACTAGTTGATTGTCATAGAAGACCTATTGAAGCTGCCGAAGTGAACAAGTTCACTGCGTGTAAAAGGGTTCATATCAGTATGCTCCTTCACAACCGTCCGCTCAACTAGTGGAATCAACTAATCGCCTCGCCTGAAAGAGGCTTTAATGTCTTAAATAACAAAAAGATATTGGTTTGTTTGTTTATTGCTGGACGGAATCTGAGGATTGTGGAATACACTTTGACAATTCTAGCAGAATTTGACTTATTGTACCATCTCCATTGAAATTTTGCCGAACCCGAAGGGGCTCTAACTTCCGGTAGAGATCTTTAACGTAGATTTACGATTTTACTTCCTACTTAAGAAGAAGATATTCTAATTTTCAACTACAATTAAAAATTAACTGCCTCGGCTTGGAATAGAACCAGCGCCTATTGTGTGAAAGACGAACAAGCAAACCTTTCAACCATCGAGGCGGCTAAAAAAGTATTGGTGGCACAGCATTAAAAAAATTAATACCGGGAGTTCTAGCAATAAAATATTGAGATGTTTCATTTGTAAATATTTGCTGGTTCACTTATATTATTCATTCAACTCAATCAATTGAGATTTGAGTTTCGTAATGAATTTGATTTCTTGTATTTTTTCCACAATTAAGAATTTATGGAAAGCTTCCCTCTATAATGATATGTTATTGTTATGAGCAAAGATGTAAGCAAATGCTCGATTTAGTTGGTGATTTTTTGTTGATCAACTTAACAAAATAATTGATTTTAAAAACAATAAGGTTCATTTTCCGTCCTTCAATAATTAATTTTCTTGGATAAACGATGTCAAATTTTACAAGTTTTATATGTAATGCCCGGATAAACAGTAAAAAGAAATGTACTTTTATTTCCTATATATATAAATTTCCCAATTTTCACTAACAAATCCACCAAATTCCTATATGTGTAAGCAGTAAGTAAACAGCATCAATTTTATGAAACATTTTGCGCCGTGAACAATCCAGCACGTAACAGCGGCACTTTGATAAGCTCTATTTGATGTTAAACGCGAGCTTCAGGGCTTGTTCGCCCCTATACCACCATAGTGGGGGTATAATCAATATCTTATGTACACACAAATACTCTAGGAAAGTATTTAAATTCAAATGTAATGAAAAATGAAAGATTTTGGCGGTAATTTCTACAATTATGTGCAAATAGTATTTTCGAATCGCTACTTTTCGACTTATTTTAAATGAAATTTACCGTAATTTTCTATCTCGCCGCTATATTTATTTTTATAGAAAGTGCGGGAATTGTTTTATTTGCACATCACAGGAGAACAGGGTTGAAATTATGAAATTTAAACAACCATATACATTGTATTTTGGGTGAGGTCATGTGAGGTTACTGGGTCGAATCCCGGGGACCAGCTATATCCCGCATCCAATGGTGTAGGAGATGAAGTGTCACGTGATCCCCGCAGCATCCCTTCTCTTTCGCGCCGATCCTTCGAGCTTTCGAGTCCATTGTACGTTCGCATCTAAGCGTCTAGCTTTTGCGAAACACGCATTCAAAAAGCCGCTCTCGTGTAGAAAAAAAGACTGTTGTTAGTGGTGTTGCGGCCCCGAGTCATCTAAACAGCGTGCAGAACAGAAGATGTGATTGTTTTCCTCCGTTCGATTGAAAAGTTTCGCCCGATAACAGGGGAAAACCGCCCTAAATGGGACGAATTTCGACGGCGAGATGTAAGCGGTAAAATTTCCACAGCGCGCTTTTCCGGCTCGTCCGTCATCAAGCTATTCCGGCCTACGAACATCGACTACCTATTCTCGAATTATGTGATTGAAGCATCGAAAAAGTAGAAGCGTTAAAGAGATTAGAAAACTCTTTTTGGTAATTAATAGACCAAAAATCAGCCGTCAGGAATCCGCGGAGCATTGTTTAAACAAAATGGTAGGAGGCGGTGAACTCAAGGTCGCTACCGTTGAGGTGGAGTCTGTCGACAACATGGCGACACTTCCGGTATCGAGGGCTCACGGCGGAAGCGATATTGTCGCTGAGAAAAACAATGCCACCAACAAGGAAATGGAATTGAAAAAAGTCCAATCCAAACCAGACAAAAGGTGAAATTATCCTTTATGTAGAGGTCTTTTGTATGTTTCGTCTATTGTTTCCGTTAAGCACCTTTACCTATTTTTTTTTTCAACTGTAAAGGCATGCTGCATTCCTATTTGGAGGGAAAGGCTCCTTATAGAAGACACTTTAGTAAATTCTATTATAAGCCGCAAACACAGTAAATCTTGAAGTGAATAGGCGCTAAATTGAGTCAGAGGGTGAACTTTTTTCCCGAAATCGTACTAGATAAATGTATCAGTAACTTAAAAAAATATAAATGCCTCACGAATGCAAAAATAGAAACTGTAGCAGATTAAGAATTTTATATACCATAAATTATATCGTATTCTATATTCTAAATTTAGTTTTCATTCTTGCAAATCGACTTCCTTTTAGATTTTTATTGGATAAAAAATATTATCTTTCATTTTATCCTTTTTTCAAAACCCTTCATGTTCGCGATAAACTCCTTTAGTAATTTCAATTCACAGAAAGGAAGACAAGTCAATTCGATTTAATGATTTTTTTTATCTCTTATTTTAATTATGCAGAATATATCGAATTAATTAACCACATCATCTCAGTACTTCTTTAAAGGTAGCTTTTAACACTATAAGAAGCATCATATTATGAAATAAATGCATCGCAGTTAACGATTTTCAAGCTTTTATCGTAAAATGGGGAGCTTCCTTATGCTTGTTTTAGAACTTTTTCCTATTTTAATTTAACATCAAAAATGCTTTCCCAGGCAATATAAATAAGAATTATTATCCACACCATAACAATAAGCATTAAAATTTGTCATTAAATGTAGAACACAAAAACTTTAAAGTGGATTTGGTCAAAAGATTAAACAAAAATACACTTCTTGAAAAATTCTGCAAATGTTTTTGTAAACAAGCTCAACTTAAAAACTTAATCTAGAAGTAGATTTTCTGAAATGTTTAACGTTACCAAGTCGATTCGGGAACTTAACAGAACGAATGAATGATAAATTAGAGATATAGTAATATAAATCCCAAAAAACAAAAAAGAAAGATAAAGTTATAGCGCCTCTAGCAATCATCATCTGATCATTTGAATCAAAATGCCACAGGTTTTTTTTTCAGGGTTAAGTTAGCTACTAATCCAACAAGCACTTTCTTTGTGTTTTTATTTGAAACACTTGTGATTAACGGTTTTATGTCGAAAATCAGTTGATAGTAACTGTGGCAATAACTTCAAAACCAACACAATAAAAAGTACAAAATATATATTGAAAAAAGCCTCTCCTTGCAATGCAACAATTGTAGTATTATTAGTGCAATTCACACTAATCTTGATTGGCAATCAACTGAAGCTATAGGCAACTATTTGGCAAGAAAAACTTTGCTTATTCTGGTCAATGCCAAACATTGAAGATCAGATAAATGTAGAGAAAGAAAGAATTAGACAAAGTGTAATTACCAAATTCAAATTTTATGAATGTATTTCGTCACTATAGTAGTTTTGGAAAAATATCCTCTTTTAGTTTTTTATGCAGTAAATTAAATAGTTATTTGTATCACTACGAAGAAACTATAGTTTTGCGAGTATGAGTACGGTTTGTGGCCGCGTGATACACAATGTTTTTTGGGCCGACAAATCTTAATTTTGAATTGAAAATTGAAAAGAAATTTTGATACTAAGGAGTTGACAGTACAAGTTGGCACACATGTTACATACCTTAGTATTTTGACGTTTCCGAGAATAAATCTTTTTCTGTAATTTTCTTTCTAGTTTAATATCTATTTACCAATAGTAAGCGCAATGAAGACACCAGTTCATCTTAGCATAGTTGAACAGTAGCTTATAACAATTTATTGCACATCTGTCATGTGAAATCTAGTGTAGCCAACCGTTAGTGACATTTTTGCCTGCCCAACACTTTGAAGTACTGGAAGTTTCTGGACGGAGGCGGAAGAAAGTACAGTTTAATATTAATGAAAATGATTTCAATTCAATTACTCGTGGTGACCATATAAATGAATATTACAGATGTTTTTTGGTCACACAAGATGATTTATAATTTACGCTTGGGTAAATAATAAATGAAAATTTGAAAATACTGATCAACACGATAATGTGTAAATTAAATGTGTAATATTAATGGGCAAGGATATATTAACGACAATGCGCAAATTATTCTACCTGGAGAGTGTAAGAGGTTGCATGATTTATTTTTAAGAGAAAATCTTGAGTGCGCAGGCCTTAACTAAATTTCAAATGTTTTCTACAGTTAAGAATCATTGATCTCAGTCGGCAATCTCCTAACTTTTCTGAAATTTGGTACACGAATTCTGTACTGTACTGTCTATGTTTTAATGTCGTTTGTTTTACTGACATTTACACTACTATTCCTTATTAGGATTTGCGTTATTATATTTCTTTCCTGTTCTTTGCTATTGCATTTTTGTACGAGGAAAATCTCGTTTAGCTGATAATTTGCCAAATTTATGTGTCAACCTCAAATATTTAAAAATATTTGATCGAATTTTCGAGAAGGACTTGTATATTTTGCAAACATTTTTTTCGTAGAAAAGAAAAGTATTCACTTTATCACCCATTCAAATATGTACGCCCTCAACTAGTATTTCGATAATTAATAATTTAAACAATAACAAACAAATTCTGTAATGTAATAAGCTGTTAAATTTTAACACTGAATACTGAATACTTGTACTGTAAATTTTTAACAAGTAGCTGTTGATAAAATTATCTATGAAAGTGTTAATTTTAAAAGCATATGAAAGCGTGCCTTTAAACATTAACAGGTGCTGTTACCAGAAAAGAATACCGTCTGCGTCTGTATGATATTTTGCTACATTAATACACAATGATATGGAAAATGAATGCTATAGAGAATATCTAAAAAAAAAAATGTGTCTATTTTAAGCAAAGGACTATTTTTCTTAAATTATAGCATTCCCATAACACGGTTTATAATATCCTGTTCATTTTATGTGTATAATATTCTTTTTATATTCTTCCATTTCCTTTTTTTGTTTTTGATTTTAAATAGAAAAGTACTTGTTATATACAGATGTGAAAAACCTTCTCATCTTCTTTCGACACATGAACAGCGTTACTGGATTGAAGAGCCCATTTTAGAATATCTTCCATCTCTATTATCGTTAACTACTTTATCTAGTGACCGATTTTTTTATTACGGTTAGTGGTTTACTTTCATCGATACTATCTCTCGCTTTATTTGTTTCAAATCTATAATTCGAGTTTTCTGGCTAAGTATAAATAACAATAATGCCAAAATATATACATAAAACAAAAAAAATATAGTAAACAAAGTTACTTCCCTAATTAAGTCAATTAACCTATACATGCATACGATGATGAGACAAAAAATCCCCAATCGTTTATTTAATGTACTAATAGGCACGATACTTTGCTCTAGTCACGGTTTAACTCACACATCGTTGGTATACTTTCTGAATTTTTAACAAACTTAAAATTTAATCTTTTGTATTGTCATAGCACAAAACATATGTGTGGAGCTGACTTTATCCGATACATGAAAAATGCATTTCACTAATATAAGTGAAGGTTAAAAACTATCCTAAATGAAAGACTTTTGAAAATTTGAAAAATTTATGAAACTTTAAACTACCATATACGCTTCCACGGTCGTTTTCCGTATTGTACAGTTGGCTACCGGGTTGAAACCATGTCATAGAACTACTAGTGTTGCTGTTGACCTGAAACTCTACTGATGACAAAACACCGGCTAGAAACAGGTCCAGGACGCGGTTTCAAGCAGTGTATAGAACTCGAGGATTTGACTCTTAACGATTGAGAAGTATTGGGTTGAGTTTCAGAGATTTGTGAAAATTTGAATGGTTTCAATACAATGTTTAGCTACATATATCGAAAATAAGTTTGTGACTACACAGGTAAAAATTTGACGGAGTGAAATATGGAGTCTCCGTTTTGGAAATATTTTGTTCCAAAAAGGAGTTGCCATAACTGAAAACAGAAAGTATTTCCTCGATTTTATACAAAATCTCAACCAAAACGGAGAGATTGAATTTATTCCGCTTTCTAACACGATTTTCAAGGAAGAAATAATCTCCGTTTTCTCCCCGCATCTACACCACCTTATTTAAGTCCTAAATGTGAACAAATATCCCTACCATTGCATTATATTTTCTCCTTCACGGAAGTGATAATTTGTTTACTTAACAGATGTTTCTATTTCTAATACCTCAACGCCAAAAAGGGAAAGGATACCTCGGATTGGGAACATTTTAATTAATTATTTCCACGTGGACTTACTTGCAACGGAGATAATTTTATCTGATACGATAGTAGTATTACATACATAGAGGGGAAACAACATCCGTTATCATTTTAATAACAGCGTAAGAGTTAAAATTCTCCATTTCGGAAACTTTTACATTTATTACAAAATAGTAAAACTGCATAAGAGAGACAAATTGGTTCTTAACGGATTAGGTTGCCTCGGTTAAAGATATGTTTTCGCCCTATGGAAAGCAAAATTATCTCTGTATTCTATCCGTTTAGTAGCAAAACATTTAACTCCGAAATGAAGGCTCCTTGAACGGATGGTCGCGAGGGAACACCGGAAAAGAGTTAAAACGGTGTTAGATTCAACTCCGTATTTTTATCTGTGTAGTAAAATTGCCCAATAGCTTCCCTAATACTCTTCGAATTAATATAAAGGCTACTAAAATATATGACTTCCACATTTGGTGTGTGTATTAGTATTAAAGGTACACAAACGGTAAAATACATTAAAAAATCTAATTTATTTATAATTGTATGCGGTGTATAGTACAAATCTGCAATGTTTTTTTAAGCATTATAGATCGCACATATATTTTTTTTAGTTCCTAGAAGTTTCTTTCCCGTGACGCAACGAATGCTGGTAAACTTCTAAAATAACAATAATAATGTTTGGAAATGTGTCGCTTCATTTATTATGATATATTTACTTCAAAATCATAAGGGGCCCAGTTCGCATTCCCAAGGATGTAAAATGTTTTTAATTCTTCAAATAACTTGATCTTCGTTTCGAGTTTTCTTCGTTGGTTCGCTTTATATGTAAATCTTTACACTTCATTATGTTACTTTCATTGTAAAAATCTTTCTTTAAGTTGTATTATTATTGGGTTTACAATTGAAACAAAGAACTATATCTTATAAATCTATTCAAAAATCATTTAAAAAACATTCATTTGTTGCTCTTTGCCGAATTCTCCAAAAGTACCATCTACTATTACATTCGGACGTTCGGGATTTCGTTTGCTGAAATTTTGTTTTTGAAATAATCATCCGTTCTATGATTCTCTATTTCTTTTTCGTAATTAACTAAATAAATATGTTAAAAACTAGAGTTTCGGCCAATCTTTAATTTAATTCAAGTTGTCTTAACCCCACATATTTCGACCTAAGGCCATCTTATCATCTACCTATACCTAAAGATAAACTTAGGCAGAAGCATGTCGTGTTGAGATTATTTGAATTAAGTTAATGAAATGAATGAATTAAAGTTTAGTAGTAAATATTTTTTGCTATACTTATGTAATTAGTAAATACATGACATGAAATTTAGAACATCCTTTTGTAGTTATGTCAATTTTTTTTTTGTAACTGTGTAAATATGAAAAGTGAGATCTTGCTTTATTTCAAAATGTAAATAGAACAAGTAAATTTCAAAGAATACATTTTTGTAATCAAATTACCTGTTTGAGCTCTATCTGAACCAATATCCTTAGCTCAGTTCTCCGGAATTTTTAGAAGATGTACTTACATATATGTAACTATTGTTTTTAAATAATCAGCAGTATTTACAATTCCATTTTAATAAAATTGTTTTACTCTTAAGAGTAATTTATCATCTTATTTTTTTTTAATTTTGTGGAACCGATTTAATTATCCATTAAAAAAGTATAATTTCAATACTCTATACAATTTTTAGTTGCCTCAGTTTGCTTGGAATATATTATTGGAGTTTCTATTATTAGATTACATTTACAAAATATTAATAAAACTAAGAGATTCACACATAACTTAATAACACCCTCGAGATTATGTCAAATGACAAGTTACGACTGGGCTATTACAGGGAGGGTGCGTAATTAACTAGCTAATCAAGTAGTGTAGTTCTTCCGAGCTAATAAATTATTTAAAGAGTGAGTAGATTGAATGTATTGTTCGCTATTCAGACACGCAGCACGCATTAAGCTTTCAATTTGTGAGGGATGCTTCAAAAGCAAGCATAGACCTAGAGCAGCTATTGTTTGAGCGGAGTTGATTCTTCTCTTTCCTGTTTTACTTTGCCTATTTTTAATAGTAGGTATAGAAAATTCTGATGAAGCTTCCAAGCAAATAATATGATTAAAAGTGAAACTTTAATACGATTATATCTAATTTTCAATTTTTGTCTTTGTTAAAAGTTTTAAGCGTTTCGAAGTTCAAGGTGTTTGAAACTCATTGCAAAATACCTAACAGCAAGCGAATAAAAGTTTTATTCTCGCTCGGAAGTTCATAACGATCATATTTCATAATTATAACTGAGCAGCCAGAACCGTTTCGTGACGTGTTTTTTCGCTTTAGTACCTATATTATAAACAGTTGTTTAGGAAGATTTATATCATTATGCTAGTACTACCTACAGTTTGCTTTTATTATAGTTGTTTAAATAAAAAAAGTGAGTCCATTTTGAATTCTGCTAAGGTGGAACATTTTGGCAAAAATAAATCGTGCTGCAATCTAAACAAAAAAAAAAACCGTTTATTAGTTACTAGTAAAAAAATAAATGAAAATAACAGTTACTTATAATTATAATAAAATCTTCAATAGATGTTCTATGTAAAAACATTGTACAAATTTTGCCAATTGCTTACAGATAAATTCCTTAAATTCAGTTGCATCAACTATTTATTTATGTACAACTATTTACAGGTACGGTAAGCTAAACATTGAGTTTATGTGTAGGTGAAAATACTCATTAAATTGAAAAAACAGAAATCAGATGATAAAAATAAAGCAGGTAAGATTATAAACGAATGTAATTCTAAAACTTTTTGTTAATAGTTTTCTGCACAATCAACTCACCGATATTCTGAAATGTCCCACTCTAATCTCGTAATGCCTGTTAGATCATTTTCTAATGGTAAACAATAGAAGATAACCTAAAATTATCATCGAACCTTGAAAAAAATAGAAGATTGCGAATATATAAACATTCGAGTGTATCTGTTTCGTATAGAATATTAAAACGCTGTGGCGGCCTAGCCTTTAATATTTATTTATAGACTATTAGTAGCCACAAGTCTTTCGACGCGTGCGAAACCAAAAATTAGACCACTGGTGCCGGACAGTTGGTTTATATCTCCAAAAAAAAAATGTAATTATCATATAGCGTCACTTAACCCTTGCCAGTTTTAAAATATCAGTGCAAATTTGGACAACTATAACCATATGTACGTAACTAAATCTGGATGCAAAACAATGTGCTTGTTGCTTTTTACTAACTCTTTTATAAGTGGTACTATGTAACATAAACACCTTCACGTCGATTTAATTTGAATTTTTTAACTATATTTTTCATTCCTTTGTAAATCTAAATGACGTGTTACACTTTTTCCTTCATTAACCATTTTTTATACACATTTTTATGATCTTTTGTGGTGGGTTCTTTTTTTGTGATATCTGAAAGGTGAAAATTTAACAATTTTAAAAAAGTTTATTGTACAAGATTCTTTATAAAGCTAAATGCATATATGTCAAAAGTCGTGCTCTTGCTTTTTATCAGCTTCTCTGGGAGTGGTGTTTGAATGTAGAATGGAGAACTTGTTCACTTCATGTCAGATTCTAGCTTAAAATTTAAATTAAACTTTTTAATATTGTGTAGTTTTTAATTAAAGCTGAGGATTGCGATATTCCAGTACTTTGCATTTTCGTTTTATCAGAGAATTAGATATGTATGCAGTATGCACATTTTTTTTAGCAACCTTCTTTCCTACTTATTTTATTTCTTTATTAAAATATTTTTATTAACAAACAAAATTCTATCATTAAGTCGGCAACTTTTATTTGGTATTCTACGTGTAGATACATGCGTACATACGCGCATAACTATTTTATTACCACCCACAAACCATGTTTATATAGGTCTTAAAAATATGCACAAAATTAGCAATGACAGCTACTATAAACTACATTTTAAAAAATCAAGTCTGTCACATAAACATCAGCAATATATTTTTTCTATTTTTCACATACAGAGATGGACACAACCGATCTGGGATACGTTTAAACATGCTTTACGCGTACAACGTTGCTGCGCTGTGTTGTATTATGCTTTTCACATAATACATATAAGAAACATATGTTGGCAACCTATGGTTAGTATCTCCCATCCTGGACAGACCTAGTCCGGCAGTGTATAAGGAGCACTTTGTGTAATTATTTTGCCGAAAAACATACACAGTTTGTGGTGATATTTTATGCGAAGTTGGTAATGCAACTCATGGTTTGACATTTCACACGGTTAATTGAGCAAAGGGATTAATATATCCTTTTTTGTGTCACACACACCTTCTAGCAATGTTTTGACTACGCCATATAGTTTTTTCAAGGTACAAAATTATTATAATGAAAAACCAGGTTAAAATTGGATAAGAATTATTAAAAAGTTAATATCTATCGGTTAAAGCTTTTGCCCAGCTTTCATTATCAAGGATGGCGAACATAACTTCAGACTTCTAGTTTTCTATCTGCGTGGAAGATCACGAAATTCGTGTCTATTTTCAAGAGCGGTAACAAGCATGTAATTACCTAAAAACCGTCCTAAAGTTTTATTGAACAACTTTCCCAAATAACCAAATCCAAGCTTCAATCAAATTAAAGCTTGGATTTCATATCAGCATCATGTTTTTTACACGCCTATCCACCTTAACTAACTTAGTTATAATTGCGTAATACTTATCTAAAAACATTGATGCTGGAAAACAAGTAGATATCATATATACCAACCTCACTAAAGCTTTCACGTTATCGAATTAATCATCCACCAGTTATAAGCAAATTAGATAGTATCGGATTTTTCCCGCAACTTTTATCATACTTCTTCAACAAAACACCTTGTAATGTACCTGGCTTATGAGTCCAGTCAGTTTGTAGCTACTTCTGGCATTCTGATGGCAGTAACTTAGGATCATTTTTATCTTTAGTATCAATTAACCAATCATGCAATCAACCCAGTTATCCAAAGTTGTTATTTGCCGATGATGTATGACACCATTAACGTTTCTCTGAACGGCGATGGTTTACAGCGCCAACTTGCTATGTTTAAAGCGTGAAAGAGTATCTAAAACTTACTTATTATACGTGAACCAACAAAAATCGTGATTTAAATCATTTGCTTTTATTAAACTTAAATCGTGAATTAAATTATATTTAATTATCTTCTAAGTTTTCTTCATTGTGAATAAATAAACAGCAAACAACAAAACTCACTAATGCGCTTAACGTTTCTTGCACATTCGAGTTGTTTATATCGTTAGAATGGATGTATTAGAATAGTCACATATTTTTTACTTATTTAGATCATTATTTTTTGAGTTGATTGTACATGTGACACATTCATACATTTTATTGGCAGAATCAAGTACTTTTGGTGTCGATACTTTCCCATCCATGATTTACTAGTAGCAATATTGTTGCTATACCTGTTCTCTGTTGGGGAGTTTAACCCGTAATCTTTTATTTATTTTTTGTTTATTTGGTTAATTCGAAATCAGGTAGCATTTACTTTCCTTAGTTAACATCAATACAATAAATCTATATTATTTTTTTTATTCTTGCACATTCAATTATTTTTTTTTAATTTTTCGTTTCAAATCAATAAAATTTGGAATCTTTTACACTTTTTGGTAGTACATATTGAGTGACAACGTCAATTTCGGTAAAATCATGTATCTTTACCTATAACTCTTTTCCTATTTCGCAGATACAATGGGCTTTATGCAACTGTTTTATTGAAAAATAGTCTTACAAAATTATACTTTGTGCAATCAAATATGGTGATTTTTATGCGAGGAGGGTAAGGTGGTTTGTGTTTTGACACCTCACATTTAACATTAGAAATCCTAAAGAACAATCAGCAACGAGATTAGATAAGAAGAGTTACATGTTGTTTTCAATGGGTTTGTAAAGAGGGCGCCACTACAAAATTGTTTTGACGTTGATTATGATCATTGAGCCACCATTTTGAGTTCAGATTTCTATACCTTTCTAGTACACGTTCTTTAACATTGGTGTAAGTTAAAGGAAGGAGGTGAAGCATCTGGTGCTCAATTAATAAAATAAATGCCAGCAGTGGTTTTTATGAAGACATAATTACATTGAATTACTTCCTATAATTCGACGGCAATTTTAGCTTTAGCGTCGAAAACTGCTTTTTTAACATCTGCCCACAGATTTTCATCAGGGTTGAGGTCAAGAGATCGGGCGAATCACCCCATCACCTCAACCTTATTCTCCCTAAACCATTGCTTAGCTGTTTTACTCATATAATTAGGATCATTGTCATGAAAATCAATTTTGCATGGGCATATTATATTTTGTAAATGGGACGACACCGTTATAAAAAGCGTGCCCATATCATGACTTATGCATCCTCATGTCTAACCGTTTTTGTGAATTGTGGTTTGCAAGAAGAGTTTGCTGGTCTGTTAACATACAAACGGGGACCGCTACAACCAAAGAATACTATTTTACTCTCCTCGCTCAATAAAATATTGTTCTATTTAACAACAGGCCAATGCAAATAATCTTCGGCGAAATTAATTCAATTGCAGATATGGCATTTTATTAATAATGTGGGATCTTCCGTGGACTCTTCAGATTAGCTGCTGCTAACCGTTTTCTAACAGTAACAGTGCTTACAGTCAAATTTAGATTATTTTTTATTTGTTTGGATGTTGTAAAGTGTTTCTTTTTTTGCACATTGCCCGATAACTCTGGCTTCCCTGCTTGTGGTTAGCCTTTCTTGCCACGTCTCTCAACTTTCTTTTTCTTTGAAAAATGAAAATGAAAATCAATGAAATCATTTTCGCAGAACATCAATGTTGTAGAAATCCGTAACTTTCGCCTTTTAAATCGCGTTGTTCCATTGTACAAAGCTTATTTCGGCTCATTATTTTATTTAAGAACCTTAGATTTTCAATGCGTTTTAGTTTAACGTATTTTTACCTCAAAAGAATGTCTGCTACTGAATATATTTCACAGCACTGCTGTTTTCGTAAACAGGGATTACCCCAACTGTAAATTTAAAATTTGGTGCTTTCCCGGAATTATT
This sequence comes from Protaetia brevitarsis, assembly GCA_004143645.1. Classification (NCBI taxonomy): domain Eukaryota; kingdom Metazoa; phylum Arthropoda; class Insecta; order Coleoptera; family Scarabaeidae; genus Protaetia; species Protaetia brevitarsis. Next base: position 6,047,212 of record RXPK01000234.1, on the reverse strand, counting down.
CATAGAAGAGCTTGACCACATACGTGTTATTACATCCTCTGGTGTATATAAACAGTATGTAATAAATATACTTTTTTTGTTGTTGTGGGAGCCGTCTGACCTGAAATCTCCGAAAACACTGCAGCCTCTTGGCTTTTGTATTTGGTCTCCGATTTAAATTATATCAGCCATTCCAGTATCCTAATACTTCTTTAGTGGTCCCTTAATAAAGGTCTCTTCATGAATTTTCCTAGTTGTTTTATCCCAGTATTCTTTGTGTATTTTTTTAAGCAACTTCTTACCTTCTCTCTGTGTTGTTTGACACTCCTAGAACAGGTTCTGGGCCTCTAGATGAAGCCGATGATCCCTTCCTTGCTAACTCATCGGCTTTTTCGTTTCCTTAGATTGCCGAATGTCCAGGCACCCACAGAAAAGTGATTTTATAGCATCTTTTCAGGCTATTCAGTTCTGGAATACATTTCCAAACCAGTGTTGATTGTATTTTGGGACTCACTAATGCCCTCAGTATAGTCTGGCTGTCTGTTGCAATATAAATTCGCTTGTTTTTAGAAGCTCAAGATTTCAGTTGCACAATACAACGTTGCATATGCCTCTGTCTGAAAAAGCATGCAATATTTCCTAGAGGATGCGTGTTTCTCACCTTGCTACAGATCCCAGCTCCGATTCCATTCTCATATTCTCGATCTATAACAGTAAAATCATCCGTATTTTACATTTTAAAATGTACCACTGCTATTTTATTGAACACAACTATACATCCAGAAACGACAAATTATCTTGCAAAGTGCAAAAATACACTACACTTTGACTAAATATCAATATACGCCTGTCAAAAAGCTTAGCTTAAACCATTGATTTTATAAAACTAATAGTGCTATTTTAGCGTTGCTCTAGATTTGTCTACGAGCGTCTTTCACCCAATTTACTTAAATTATTTCTGTAGCACTGTAATCGTCAAAATTTATAACCGTCTTCTATCATATTTAAAAATGGAACTTTACTTTTATGATAAACACGCAACTCGTGTCGAAGTAAAAGAACTTTTTACGTTGTCTCTCCAAGACACAATTTAGTGCAGCAGTTAAATAAGAATGCGGAATCTTTTATACACAATTTATATATAAGATCTTATCGATTCACAGGCAAAGCACAATCATTAATCAAAGTGTGCGCGTCATAATATTTAGACATTATATACATAATACTGTTATGTTTTATTTTCGTTACAGGACTTCCCTGTTCATCATAATGAGTTTCGTATACGCGAAACTCTTAATAGTCGTGTGCGTCGCATACGTGATATCGGACGTGGTCACGCATAGCATACCGTTATGGTATTACGAGGGCTTCTTCACTTACCTATACGGCATGAGTATCCTTTTCCTCTTGTATGTGTTCTGTTTTCTGCTACAAGAGAGTACGTGCTGTTCCGGCGAGAAAAAGGAGAAAGTGAAGAAGCCACCGAAAGAGAAGGCTATCAAGGAGAAGGAGAAGAAGAAAGAGGAGAAGGAAAAGAAGAAAGATGATAAAGATAAGAAGAAAGACAAGAAGGATGACAAGAAAGATAAAGACAAGGACAAGAAGAATAAAAAACAGGATAAGGTGAGAGCTCATAATATTTCCGTCTTCAACAATTCAAACCTGAACTAATTTTGTTGTTTGTCTAACTGTCGACTTGATTAGGGAGACAATTCTTTAATTGAATTTATTTTTTATTATAAGAATAATTTAATATCATCTCCAGAAATAAAACTTTTCGAATTACGGAATTGTCTACCATTACTTTCCACGTTTACATGTGTGCCCTTCAAGCTTTAACTGTCTTTAACATAATCATTCGCAACCATAAGAACGCAAAACAAAAGAAAAAACATTAATTGGGTGGGTCCTCTCTTTTTTATATGAATAATTTTGTCAATTTCTGTTCCTTTTGTTTTTTTTTTTTTAATTTTTAAATAGTTTCTTTTATTTACTGTATAGTGTTTCTTTGGTTCCCGTTTGATTAATATTATTTTACATTTAATTTTCTTGAGTTATTTTTGCGTTGCTGAGCATGTTGTGCGTGTAGCGGGAGGTGTTTCCTCGTAAGATGAAGGACCTGATGCAGCAAAGAGCGACTACTCACATCTCCAAGGTGAGCGAAGGTTGGTTGCTAATTTTCTCCTCCTTAACCACCTGCGCTAGTTGTATCGTATTGTACCTAAATATATAAAATGAGAATCCGCTGTTGATGACCCAACGTCTATTGTACGACCGACACTTTACATCTGCCGACTATCTTTGCGCTTTACAAGTGACACAGTAATTTATTAATTGCATAACAATACATGCTTTGATAAACACAGCATTATGCTTTAACACCACATACCCACTATCTAGATGTATACACCTTCGTAAAGGGTACACTCACTAAACCTTATCCATCTTACACGCACAATCATTGCGCACTTTTTAATTAAACTTATTTTTTGTATATGATTTCCAAGAGCTGCCAGAGCACTATTGTAATAATACGTAATTGTGTGTAACAGTACACAAGCCAATAGAAAGAAAGAAATTTTGTAATTCACATTCGTGATCCATTATTACTAAAATCACTGATTTTTGTAGCTCATTGTGAAAGATTTATTAGCAGGTTCTGTAGAGAGTGGTTAAAATTAAGCTTTTAATCAAAATTATCATGAAACTATTCATAGTATATCCTATTCTGCAGGTTAAATTGTCAAAGATGCATTCTATTGTGCTGCGAAATAAATTTTAAAGATGGAAACAACAATCATTATGTCTGTAAATAATCTTTAAGAATAATTTATACAAGATAACCAAAAATTGATAGAATCAATGGTCGCTGATGGACTCTGCTCATTGTATACTGGTTTGTAACGCACAGTCATTGCCACAGTCACAAATAAGCCCCGTCTATAATGTTATATATGTAGTCGTTCCATACAAGCGGCAATATTAACATTACGTCCCTATCTAAAGATATGGATGGGCCAAACCATTATATACCAAACTTCTTCAAAATCGCTGCAAGTCGACAGTACGAATGCATGGATCACCCATCATAGTTCGTCACGTTCTTTTAAACAAATGCGCAAAAAAAGTAGTACATTTTGACTTCCAGGTGATGTATTTATAAGTAGGAGTATTTTGCCTCCATGCTACGGGTTTACAGCAATTTTGAAAACTATGGGTATATTTTCATAGCAATTAATTTACATATTTCATATTATGTAGAAGCGGCGTAGGATACAACATTATAAATTTTATAAATATTCTTGTATGATTGCATCAATACTTAACATTTTATTGCAATTACTTCAAAAACAAACTAATAACCCAAATCCCCCCAATCGAACACCAGGCCAAATTAGATAGTATGAAATACAAATTCTAAAATCTTGAGTAAACTACATGCTATATTATATTCTCTTCGTGTAATTCACGTTTCCACACGAAGGAAATTGTCTAATACAATTAGGATTATACAACAAAAAAACATAGTCCTGGCTATACTAAGTTTTATTACACTTTAAAGTTCTTAATTTCTTAACTACTTTTCTCTATAGCTTCTCTTACTTCCATGCAAATTTGAGAAGTATTGACCCAATTGTTTTAAAACTGATTTTTTGCATGGAAGAGTTTGCTGGATAATTTGATTTATATTATTATATTTCAAAAAGTTTATTTGAAAGCATGAACGACTAAGTTGCTCCTGTTGATTCTGGAATAAAGTCATCTAATGAAACTAATGAATTCTTTTGAAAACATTTTATTGTATTACTTATTTATTTTAAATAGTTAGATAAAGGATCTTCGGGAAAGATTTCTCAAAATTAAAACTCTGTTAATTTCTTTTAAAAAACCGAAAATCTTTTCAGGACTTGACCGAAAATTGTTGTTTCTCTGATTCGACTTTTTTTAGAAAACTTCCCAAAAGTCACCATTCAGTTTCTCTTTCTCAGAAACTAATGAATTCTTCCGAAAACATTTTATTGTATTACTTATTTATTTTAAATAGTTAGATAAAGGATCTTCGGGAAAGATTTCTCAAAATTAAAACTCTGTTAATTTCTTTTAAGAAACCGAAAATCTTTTCAGGACTTGACCGAAAATTGTTGTTTCTCTGATTCGACTTTTTTTAGAAAACTTCCCAAAAGTCACCTTTCAGTTTCTCTTTCTCAGAAACTAATGAATTCTTCCGAAAACATTTTATTGTATTACTTATTTATTTTAAATAGTTAGATAAAGGATCTTCGGGAAAGATTTCTCAAAATTAAAACTCTGTTAATTTCTTTTAAAAAACCGAAAATCTTTTCAGGACTTGACCGAAAATTGTTGTTTCGCTGATTCGACTTTTTTTAGAAAATTTCCCAAAAGTCACCTTTCAGTTTCTCTTTCTCAGAAACTAATAAATTCTTCCGAAAACATTTTATTGTATTACTTATTTATTTTAAATAGTTAGATAAAGGATCTTCGGGAAAGATTTCTCAAAATTAAAACTCTGTTAATTTCTTTTAAAAAACCGAATATCTTTTCAGGACTTGACCGAAAATTGTTGTTTCTCTGATTCGACTTCTTTTAGAAAACTTCCCAAAAGGTCGTAAATAGTGTACATTGTAGAAAAGATACTACATTCAATCCATGTGTGGCACACATGTTCAGAATTGCTATTTTTCAGAAGAAATAATGACCTGTTTATACTAAAATATTACAGGCTACCTACGAATTAATCCTCTTTTAATCGCAACCAATCTAAAACGCAAAATAATCGTTTCCTTAAAAGATTCCAATGTTTACGAATTTGCTATTTTACTTTGTCGCTGTAAATGATTAGTTATTTTTAAAAAATAATATGAGGCACATCCCGCTGCCTAAACAATACCGGATTAACTATTCAATTCCGAAATAGTTATAGTTCAATAAAAAAAACCATTAAAACTATTAATAATAAGTTTAAATTAAACAACGCCAAAGTTCACAATTGCCATGTATTATGAAATGCAATCGGTTTCGTGATACAATATTGTGTAGCAGTTGTCAAAGGAACAAATTCGTCAAATTAAAAGTTTATACGTCTTAAATATTTACGTTATTAATATTCAATTTTATAAAAATTCTTCAAACTCCATGAAACAGGACTGTGGCAGTAGGTACAATAACTGTTAATACAACTGTTCATAAAATATATATTATTAAAAAAATCTCTTAAACAAATAAATTCTCTTGACTGTATAAAGATATTTGTTTAGATATATGATAGCAAATATTTTATAATTTAGTTACAGACAAAATAGTGTTAGTTTTATATTAAAATTGTGTTATTTAAGTCATGAGCTTTGATCCGTTTGGATACGACCCTAAAAAAAATTATCTGCAAATATACACTGTCTAGGTTTTATGGCCTTCATATAACCAATCAGAAATTACATCTGATTTCCTGTATTTTATATTAATAATAATAATATTTACTTTGTTACAAGACACACCTCTGTTTTTAACATGTCACAAAAAGATTTTTTTTAGAGGTCTTTTGGTATGGTACATATATAGCTGAGAAAGTAACATCTTTCTCAAATTAAATGTGAATCTAAACTTCGATTGCCTATGCAACCGAAACTACAAGTACTCTATACCTAGCGATATGTAATTCAGAATTGTTCTCCAATCATTTTTAATTAACATTAAAGTGTACTCTATTTTCGGTTGCATAAATAATCAGGAATTTAGTGGGCTTAGATTCGCATTTAATTTGAGAAAGAGAGTATTGCAATGGTTAATTTTGTAAAGGATCTGTTAAAAGCGTTCTCAGAAGAAATTGAGAACTTCATACGTATATTATAAATAGAAAACTTTCTTTTTTATTCAGACATTCTTCGATTTATATCTATAATTTGAGATTAATAAGTTGCTCAACCCACCTAACATTTTCGAATTCCTAATTCCTATTTTACTTGGTCATTGTAATTACTGATTAGATTTAAGAAAATAATCAGTAGCATTTTCTGTTGTCTGAAATATACTGGTCGCGAACTATTCAATTCAGAAAGAGCATTAAAAATATTTTTTTTAATATTAAAATGTTCAAATACCTTTCAATAAAGTATATAGGCCACATTTTCAAATTTGTTACATTTAACAAGAAGGGAGACGGAATATTTGTTTGTTATCTTAATCTAGTCCCATTGGTGATGGTTACTTAATGTGTTTTATTCCTTTAAAAGTTACTAATTCGCTTGTTTTTCAGGTTTAATAAATTGCACCGTAAAATAAATTAAGATGTTCCTATTTCATCTATTGTCGTGTCACTGGTCATCGGTTGATCATATTTTAACTATAATTTCGCACGCTGTCATCACTGCAATTCTTCATTGTCTAGAAAGAAACTCGAAGCATTTTTGACAGTTTCATTAAGATATCTGTAGTCATTATCGTCAGTTGAATTGTTCTAGTGCCGTGTTGTGGTCGAAGTATCGTATAGAATCGTTTTTATGAATCTCATATTTAGGATATTGGAAATTAGTAAAAGTGGCAGGCTTCCTTCCTGAGCCAATCAATGAATCTTAAAGAAAAATACTCGCCGGCGATGTAGCAAAGTAAATTGTATAATTAGGACGAACATGCTCATGTATAATCAATCAACCCTATTGAATATTCATGAACATATGTATATTCGAAAGATTTGTCGAATCATGATATTTTTAATTATACCCAAAATAAAAGCTTTAAAATTTGGAAAGAGAATGCCAAAAACACATTGGCTAATAAATATTAACGAGAAAACTTTTGCGAGATAAACTTCCAAAATCTGTGGAAGTATATGTTGTTTTATTTATTTCTCTTATAAAGCTGCATTCAAAATTTTGGCATTTTGTAATAGAATTAGTATAAGTACAGTAAGATCTCATTAACGTAAATATCTCAATACTGTGAACATGAAACGAACATACTCGAAAACGTGAATAATGAATTTTGAAGTTATCTGAAAGTTATTGAAGTTATTTTACGTTTATTAAGAAAACTGGTCATATCATAGGTATATCATTTTCTTAACGGCAAAAATGGACTTAATTAGCTCGAATACAATGGTACTTTGGCAGCTCCCTTCACGTTCTTATTGTTTGCTTGTTCTTATTTGGTTATTTACGGGGGTAGAGCACTTATCGTCGCAACTCAGAGGGGGTGGTTGATGCTGGGTTATCTGGGGTACCGGTGCCCGTCGCTGAACTAGAAGCGCAATCTGACCACCCTGTTGATCTTCAGGAACAGCAACAGCAGCAGGCGCAACAACAGCAGACGAACGCCAACAACTCGGACGTGGAAGTCGGGATCATTTCGAAAAAACGCAAGCGAAAAACAACGCAGAATGACCAAAGTCACGGCAGCTTCTTTCTCAGAATTGGTGCTATAGGTAAATATAACTATTAACCAGAATCTCAATTCTTAGAAAAATCGTGTTCAAGCAACAAAATCTTCCAGTTGTTTTTAACATCGCATTTAATCTATATTAAATCAAAAGATGCAAAGAATAAGCTGCAGAACTTATAAATAACATCGAGTTAACGTAGACTAGGAAAAAACAGTTAAAAAGGTTGTCACAATTCTCTAAGCAGCAGTTGACACATTAATTTATTATCAATTATAGACGTTAATCTCTCACTTTCTGAATTCTATTTTGTACCTAATTTATTTAAATTTAGTGAATCCATAATGTAAAAGATGGGAAAGCTTATATTAAGATTCACTTGGTGTAATCTTCAAATAAGTAAATTAGAATTGTTTTTCACTTAACAATATTTCTAAACCTTAAAAAAATTCAAATAATTATTTCATATTATACCATAGTATACAGATCCACAGTACTAAACAAAAAAAAATAGAGGCAACCGAGATCCTATTCACTAAAAATCAATTTATAATAATGTATTTTACAGCATTCGGTTTGGGCACCATGATATACAACGGATTAGAGTTTGGCTCATTCTTCGAAATACCCTTCACGTCACCTTGTTATATGATATTAAAAGGTGTCAATCCCGTTCTTCAGATGGTATTCACGTTCATGCAGATGTATTTTATTTTCATGAATTCTCGTGTAAGTATGAGGAAGATTGAAAATTAATTCATCATTGAAACTGCGAATTTTCACTGGTACACCAGAAGCGTCACGTCCTTGATTTTGCAATAATTGTAAACAAACTGTAATATACAAAAAAAAAGTTCTTATATATAAGTAATACTGTATGTACTTGCTCAGCAAGTGATCAGTTTCTATTTCTTCACACACCTAATGTAATGATTTAGCTCCTTACTACATAAAAACAATGCTATCAAAATCCACAGTACCCATGTGATTAAAACTTCATTGATCAAACAGAGTGAGAGGACACTGAAGCAGCTACTTCACTTATTTGGACGACACTGTGTTCCCAGTGAAAAGTAGCAGCTGTGCTCTTCATATATACGAGTGTCCCATCGAACTGACTCATTAGATTTTTTCTAAATTCTAGTAGGGATTTGAGTTTCGAAGTTCCAGAGTAGCCATAACTTACTGTGACCTACCTAAGGAAAATACTTACAGTTTTCTTATTTTAAATGGAATGGTGTAAGTTTTGTCTAGAAAACTTATGGAATCATACCCAATAGAATTAAACTCAAAGAGCTTTTGAAATTATAGCAATTTTGTTGAATTTTTGACGTTTGCACTCATGCTTGCTTTGCAGTTACTGTTCATTATTGCATGTAAGTGTTCATTTGAAAGAAAAAGGTTTTATTAATTAAAGGTTTGGATTTGTGATTCAGTGTGTTGAAGTATTAATAATTATAATTCTAGTTAGTTAGTAACAAAAACAAAAAGGTCGTACTATATAAGAATATATATTATATTTGTTATGAAGTTCTAAAGAAAAAGTCAAAATAAATTAAAAATAATTTAACTAAATTAGGTTAAATTAGGATTGGGGTGGCCTATGGACCTGTTTCACCGCAACCTTTTCAGATCTATTGTGATTCCTTTTTTTCCTAGAGGACAGTCTCTAATTTTGCTCTCTTAATTAGGCCCATCATATCTGAGAAAGGCTTCTTTGTGTAGCTATTAGCTGGGGGTTTCTTGTCCTCGCCAGGCCTTCACATTTGCACAGCACATAAACTGGTGTTTCTTCCTTCCCTTGGCAGAATCTGCAGGTGCGTCATCTGCCAGGCTTATGTTGTACATATGCCTATGTAGTCTACAGTGACCAGTCAGCAGACCTACCATCATTTTTGCAGTCTTCCTGCCTTTATTCAATAGATCTCTAGTAAATTCAGGCCTCCGTTCTTTTAGGAACTCTTTTGCCAATCTCTCTTCCAGTGATTTTTACCACCACCCTCTAGACTGATTATGTATCCACTCATTGATGGATTTTTTAATTTGCGATTTGGTAGTGCCGAAAGAAGGGCTAGCTCCAACGAATAACCTCGACGACCCTCGCCTGGCCAGCACGTCCGCTGCCTCAGTTCCTCTCACGCCCGAGTGGCTAAGGACCCAGGCCAAGGTTAATTTTTTTGGGTGCCCACCTAATTTAAAGCGCTTACACAGTCCCAAATCAGCTTGGAGTCCACGCTTATGGAACTAATCGCTTTAAGTGTGGATTGACTGTCAGAGAAAATAGCGACGCTTTTATCTGGCTGGGTACGTCTTTCTATTTCTAGGACACAATGGTGTATTGCAGCAAACTCAGCTTGGAACATCGTTGTATCTTTGCTGAAGCTTACCGAAAGAGCCTTTTTAGGCTTCTTAGCGCATATTCCAGCTCCGACACCGTAATCCGTTTCAGAGCCGTCTGTATAACAGTTTAAGTCCGCTCTTAAATTGCTGGAGTACCTGTCTCCCAGGTACTCCAGCAATTTAACTAACTTAGTCCTTTAATTTTGAATGGAAATCACAACATAATTTTGGTCCTTTGACTTAAAAGGAAGAATCAGAAAGAAGTGATTATTACTATTACTACTTCTGTGATTATAATATGAATACAATCATAATCATCTCTCTTAGTAATTTTCACTAAAACTTCTCGATCGCCTCTCTCTGTCATCTCATGTTTTTTCCACGCTGAATACTGAATAAGATAGCATGTAAAGAAAAAGCCAAAAATGGTGAACAGATTAGACGGCGTACAAAGTACAAAAAAGATTTTTATACAAATATAATACCAAGACGACAGAAAAAACAAAGTGTTAAAACGTCTTACTAGTAGAATTATTATAGCTAATAATGTAGGATGATTAAACAAAATATTATATTACAGTTATCAGTTATCAGTGCTTTTAATGAGTGATTCCCAACATCCAATAATGGGATATCCATTTTCTTATTCAGGCTATTCACGTCTGATATGCAAATTAACAAGTACAAGAAAGTTTAAGACCCTAATTTTAATTTCCACGCCCTAATCATTGAATTAGCAATTATTCCTTATTACATTTTACTAGCTAGATTCGTTTTTCAAACCCAACTAACGGCGTATTTGCGTTTAAGGGTACTTGCAGATGTAAACCAGTGATCATAAGATGTTGGGACGAGCCTTGGCTGGATCGATTTATGATGAAACTTTTTTTGCTCCTTTCTCAACGTGTTTTCACAAGTATATCTTTATGGATAAAAAAGTTCAGCAGATTTTTATAATTTCCTTATTAATATATTTGAATTCCATTTATTTTCTATTTTTTAAGTCTGAATCTTAGAGCCGATTTCATAATAATCGTTGCTTTAGCACTTTAACAAAAAGTTGTGCATTATTAATGAGAAGTTCAGTTTAAAGTAATTTTAATGCTTTAAAGTGAAAATCACTAAGTGCTTAGACTCCAATCCAGATGTGAATATGTTTTCAATAAAATTACACAAAATATGGCATTTAATCTTGACCCAAACAATGACCCATTAACAAACTGATAATCATATTTTTTTTTCCATCTTTTTACGGCGCTAGGCATTTACGAAGTCGGTTCTAACCCCTGTGAGGCTATAAATATGTTCAAAGTTAAAAGGAAAATCGTAATTAAAATGTGAATACGGCCCAAAATTGCACGTTTTGCGAATTCCGGCAACTCCCTGACACTTTATTGAAAATACGACTTCACCATCATATTCAGCATGGAAAACCATGAAACTGACACTTGTTCTGCATCTTGAAAAACGATTTTGATCACTATGGGGCGATTAACACGTTTGAAATTCCGGTGAAAATCATATAAAATTGGGATTTTTAGTAAAAATCACCAAGAAATGTGAATACGATTGTTTATAACTATATTTGTATTCATAATTATTACAATTTAGGCCTTTTGATTATATTCTAAATCATACTTATGAATGCCAACGCGCCCATCTCTGCAAATAATTCGGAAAAGTCACTAGATCGATAAAAATTGCATCATTCCATTTAGAATGAAAAAAAATTATATCAACACACTGTATTCCCAAAGTGCTATAAGGTTATCGATATTTTGTTTAGGTAGATCACATTGGGTTCTGACCACCCTGCATGTTTCAAAATCAAACTCCTTTGTTTGAAAAAAATCTAGTAAGCCAATTCGGTGGGACCAGCCTGTGTATGCATTGTATTAAACCAGGAATTCTTCCCTAATTGCAGTTGAACATACATCGCTTTAAAGTAATAGCCAGATTTGGTTTGATGCACGTTGTCGCCACCAACATATGCGTCTGGTTTAGAACGTTGGTCATCGAATATCTCAAAGAAATTACAGTCTACCATAAAAAGAATGTGCTTGCAGGTGAGTACACTATATTCATACTATGACATAGATAAATGCTTTGAACACTGCTTAATTCTTTGGAATCTCAGAAATTATAACCTGAATGTTGAGCATTCTTATGCTAGTTAATTGGCTAGATGACGCAGTATAAATTGCTAGTGAAAGAAGCGGTATTACGGACCATAAACCTGTATAACGGTATATTTTGCAGTTACCACCTAGATGAAGTCTTAATAGATACATATGGTATATGAATTTGAAGCATGTTGATAATTTCGCATTGGAAGCTGAAATTAAAAGGACATTCACACGTCATTAAATTAGTTTTATTATTGCATTTATCACATTCTCATGTAGCACTTAATGACATAGCTTTAATGTTTCTGAAAAGAAAAAAAACCTAATCAAAAGCTTTGCATAGTTAGCGATAACAGATGCCAGCCTGCAAATATATATAGTCACATTACAAACATAAAAACATCGATATAAACGGCACCACGAACGTAATGCATCTGATTTTGTAATCGGGACATTAAGTTTAAAAGCTCTGGAATTAGGGTATCGGATTTAAATTACAGTGACTGATTTCGTAATTGAACAAGTGTTTTATTGCACATATGCCCTCGTATAGGGATAACGTACACGAACTGCTCTCAATTTTTAGTTGTTCTATTAATAATTTTTCATACTTAAGTGTCTGCCTGTTAAGTAGGTTAAAATATGATCATCACATTTGTACAGGTTTTACTGCACTGTGGCGAACAAAAGCGATAATAATAAAATAAATATAGAATATTCACTGACGAATATTGGACCATACGTCGTTTTTATGTACATAATGTATATATTGCAGAAAGTATTCGTTCACACGCTATGCGGAATGCTAACACTGTTTTGGGAACGCATGTGGTTATTCCCGATTCCGTTGTTACTACTACTGCTTCGGCAATAACAACACCCACAGTAAGTTCTACTCTGAAAGACATCGCTTCTTCAACAATTCAAGCTATGACAACAACAATGCATACCGTTCCCACAACAACACCTACTATACCAACTACTACTGAACGTAAGTATGGTGGTGTGGCACTGCTTTCTTAAGCATAATGCAGGTGTCGGCAAATTTTGAGGACGGAGGATCCAATTTAACCTTTTATTAAGAACTTCATATGAGTATATTTAGTACGTTTAATAATTGCATTTCAAGGGTCTTCGGTTTCAATACCAAACAAAGCACGTAGCAACTTGCCAACGATCCGCCATAAAAGTCAAAATTCTTTTTCGTTCCGAGATTCTTTCCCGTAAGGAAATAGATATCTTTGAAAAAAAGTACACTTACTAACTAGAAGTAGATTGGATAATTGTACTGACATATAATGATGTTCCAAATATTACTATAGCAAATTTTTCTACGCCTGCCTACGCTTGCAATAGTAAATACATTAAGTAAATGTACGAGCATAAAAATTATAATAAAGATGGCGGTTTCCTATATAAATGAACCAAAATTCACGTATTCCTAAAAGAACTCATGGTTACAGCGATAATTTTTTGATATAAAATTTATAATAGACTAATAGCGCGTCGACAAGAAAATATGTATTTACATATGCTATGCTTAACAGAGGTTGACATTTCCAAAATTTTGTCAGAAACTGGGTTTGGTAGTTGAATCTGATCAAATACCATACGAACATTGATATCGATAATTTCACTCGTACTTCCCACATGGCGAATAGCAATATCGATTCCTTTCAGTTTGACAAGTCTCTTACAGACTCATGGGTCGTGTCGTGATTAAATACTTGTCAAACTAACAGTCGTTTCCATCGCTATGCAACAAGTATTCGTGAAGGCATTGAAAAATTCAAAGCTCTCATGATGTCACTTGGGTATTGCCAAGGAACATTTCAACAAGAACGGACAAACAGCGTCAGCACCTTTGATCTCGGGGGGCAAAAATTTGTGACTTTATGACGCGCGTTTAGAGTTTGCGACATCAAGATTGACTACAACCAATACGCGTTAGCAGTGGGCGGAGTCTACTGTGGCGGGAATTCAAAAGATTCGTATTCTGTTATACAATACATTTTGTGGGAACTTGTTATAAATAGAAAATAACAAACTGTTCTTCTCGAGTATTTGAACAGTAGTGTCATGATCGACTGAAAAGGAACCTGGAAAAGGTTAGTAACAAAAAAATTAGAAAAAAATTTGTCCACCATTTTGCAACACATTTGTTTATTTATTCATGTTTATAACATTTTCTTAATTGAAATAACTAAGTCGGTTAATATCTAGAGCCTAATCAAGATAAATAGCTGCACAATATTCTTGTTATTATCTTTTTCTGCGTTTTTTTTCAATCGTTCTCTATACTAGTATTCTTCATTAATATTCTATTTGTTGTTCTACGTATAAATCAAGTTTGTTCTTTTGGACAGGTTTTATGCACTACAGAATATTTTATATTTGAATGAAATTATGTAATTTCTGTTTTAGCGTCGATTAAATTTAATTAATTTCCTTACCTGATGTCGTAAAAAAGTTTTACTTGTGTCTTATTGTTAGTTGTAGTAACTTATTTAATAAATGAGAATTCTTATTGAAACTTCGATAATAAGTATATTTTATATGTACTTCAGACTGACAAAAAACGCAGTTAATAGGTTTGTGTTATTTACTATGCGATTTTAAAAGACAATAATCAAATGAAACCCCAATTGTAGTAACCAAAATATTACTATAGAAACAAAAAGTTTGTTGTGATAGACATTTTGTTTTGTAATGACAACTTGCATAATTTTCAAAATAAGTTTCAAATATAGCCTGGGTAATAAAAGTTTATAGAGAAATTAGTCAAATTGTCTGCCGAATGATGAAGTAAAGCCACCCAAAGAATCAAAACATTAAACTAATATCATACACGATACACTAACCATCAAGATGACATTTATTATTTATTAATTCATGAATCTAATTGCTAATCACATCATACTTGAAACTTATTTTGAAAACTCGACTTATTGTGCGTCATTAAAATCAGGAAAAGAAAATCTTAAAGCAAACAAGGCAATCTGATATAACCGTTGTGTAGTTTGAATCAGTTTCGATTCATGTACAACAGACCCGATAGACCGAATAGAAGGGGGTTCCTTTTTTCTCATTGGCTGAAGCCAACCTTGATATCGCGAACTCTAGACGCACGTGATGACCAACACGCCGCTTAATGACTGCTATTGGCTAGAACGAACTCGAAAAGAGATGGCGATTTCGCGCGCACATTCAAAATTTGCTGGCTGTCAGTCTGACATGTTCTTCACCACAGCTGTTACTTCAATCTACGTTTATAGGTTATAAAACCTCGAAAACTGTCAAATGACTATCAGGAGCTGCTTTAACAAGCGCCGAGCTTGGCTTCCTATTGGCTAAAACGAACTCGGGAAAGATGACGATTCCGCACAGTTAAAAATTGCAAAACCGTGGACAATCAGTCTTATATATTATATGCTTAATGAAATAAGTTATTTCGGTCAAATAAACAAATTGTTATACTAAAGGTATACTTCATTAATTTCAAATACTTTAATTTCTTATAATCAAATAAATCTTTATTTGGTTATTAATTGTAGGATTATGAAATTAAAGATGCTTTACTACCCCAACCAAAGAAATTTTGCTTTGCGACTAACATCCATTGTTTTCAAGTCAAACCTCTAGTTTTTCATGGGAAGAAATGTGCTTGTTAAACCGCCATTTGTTTAAAACAGTTTATTCCTCAACGCCCAATAAATACTTCTTGGCCACTATTTATAAGAATAATTTATGTGGACTAATACATATTTATTAACGATAAAGAAGCTCAGTGTAAAAACATTGGATGTTATCCGATTTTTCCATCTAAGAACAATTTGATTCCTCTTAGACAAACGTTTCAACTAAATCGTAAAGGGCATCGCACTTTGTTAAAAAAGAGACAAGTCCATTGCAATGGCTATGTCTTTAAATTAACGTTGGCAAAATTTGTTACAATTTAATTTGCAATCTTAAACACAAAATCCATAACTTGAACAATGGTCCCGAAAGTTTTTTTTTATCAAAAAGTGGGGGAGAATAATTACCGCCCTTATTTATTTTAACTTTTAACAGGGTTAACTTTGAAATTTAGAAACTACATTCTTCATTTTATCTTTATTTTACTAAAACTCTTCAAATGAATACTTCAAGTCCGATATTTTTTGAACAAGAGGGAGTTAAATTAATCTTTGAAAATACCGCAACAAACTAATAAAATAGGAATTAGAAATTCCTATTTTATTTAATATGGTCATTTTTACTTGCCAATTTAATACGACTGTTTTATTTTTTAGATCATTTTTAGGGAGATGAATAGATTCCGCAAAAATTCCAATTTAAATATAAACAGAAAACAGTTTTAACAGAAAAGTCGTGTATTCCCGCATGTAAGTTTCTTTTTAATTTTCAAAAACAACGAAATAAATCAAATAGATTTGTTTCCTGCAATGCAAGCGATAACAAACCAATATTTTCCCATGAAGTTTTGACTTGAAGTTCGCTAATACGGTTGCGAAAAATTCAAATTTATCTATTATGACACGAAAATGTTTAGTTTGTAGTAAACTGAATCAGTTTTTGCGTTTCTCTTTACTTGTATATTTAAATGTTACTACAGCCACATCAGTATCCTCAAAGAGCCTCGGTTTGCCGACTCCTGAATAGCATATTTTTAAATAATTTGATTGTATCATATCACCAAGTATATATAACAAATATTTTACTAATGTATATAAATATATGTACAATTGTATATAACGTGGCTTTACTGCAAAAAATGACTAAGTCTAAATTTGGAAAACCGAGATTGTGACTAAAAAGCTAGTTACTTTATCAGTATCAATAGTTAAATACTAACATTTACTAAAATGGGAACATGCATACTACATCAAATATTGTGAATAAGTGAATATGAAATCTTACGATAATTTTTTTACCTCATTACCGGCAATTTCGGTAAATATAACTTTTAACTCTTTTTGCAGTAAGCCCACGATAATATGTGGTGCTTAATATTTCAACCCCCTGATAACTGAAAAATGTTTGTCTTTGTACTAGGCTTTAGCTTAAAATATTATCAAAAAACCTAGATTACACCCACACTACCTACACATTTTTTTCATTTAATCAGGTATGAGTGAAACTAAGGGTAGGAATGTTTGAAATAAGAAGTATGACTTCAAATAAAAACCTAGTGGACGTAGGGCATGATACAATAAAAATAAACCAGAACGACATTTTTAGCCTTACAATTAATACATATTATAGCATTCAGTCCATTATTTAATTTGTAACGATATATCTTATGTTTTCGTTTATTTTCAAAATTATTACCAAAGAACGTTTGTGGTAATTCAATATTGTGCAATAGATATATGATATTTTTAAGGGGATTTGAACAATCCGAAGACAATTGAAAGTGCAAATGCTGCATATTTTCGACAGGGATTTCGACAAGTACCTAGTAGTTTCAAAATAACAGTTTTATTAGAGGAATGCAAGAAAAACAAGACGCTTAAGTAGACTTTTTTAAAGGACGTGTTTAGCAAAGGCTCCTAAATGCAATTCCTTATGTATTTTTTTACAATAATTAATACTAATAATTTCCACCTTAACCGCTCCTTTTAACTTACGATATTTTGGTAGGTCCTTTTTAAATCTATTAACGCACTACTGCGTTTATATCTCATAAACGGACTCCGACTGTGTTTATAGCTTTATTTCAGTTCTTATTTTATAGTTAAGATGCAGAAAATCGCAAGAACACATCCATTCACCAATGTCCATATGATGGGTTTGTCTTTTAGATCGCTTCTAAGGAAATAAATCGATTACAGGTACTCAGAAAGAAAAAATCAAATGGAAGCAGAAAAGGGCTTATCTTGAACAGACATTCCTTTGCCCACTGATATTCCATTTTCTCAAAAGTAACTGAAAGAATCGAGCAGATTTTTTTTGTATATACTTCAAGCGATAGTGAATGGACGTTCTACGGGTTTTTTTTTGTTGAGAAAATAAGAGCCAAATTGAAAAAATATGCTTATCAAAATATGTAGATTTTTTTTCGTAATTGTTATTTTGCAGAGTTCAAATTTGGAAAAATTCTCCTAGGACAATCTTTGTTTAATTCTTTAAAATAATACAAAACAAAAATAGTTCAAAAAAATATTCATTTGTGCCTGAGAAAAAGAAACCTAAAGACCACGGTATTCTAAAAGTCGTCATAGCAGATAATTTTCTTTCCAAATAATTGTTTTGAAAGACGTATACATATCAAATTAATCAGAATACTCTTCTGAAGAAAATGATATTGTAAAACGATCGAATTGAACTTTCCATTTATTAAAAGGAAACAAAAGCTACCAGAAGGTAACAGTTAAGACATATAGTATAGTAAGGTCTATATAATGCATAGATGCATCATTATGGAGCCAATTCATATTCTAAACAGCATTCAGTTAAAGAGAAGTTAGCCAATTAAGGCTTCAAGACAATCCAACTTTTTGAATCAAATGAAATATTAAGTGTCACATCTTTCACCGCCTTTTATTAACACTGTACTAACACGTACTAACATTAATTCTAAGGTATTTTCACAACGCCATCTACAATAGCAACTACGCTCTTCAGGATACTAAGAACTAATCCTACCACAACCTCCACCAAACTTCCTCCCGTAACAACCACACCCTTTCGCATATTTACAACACCCACCACAACTATCTCGACCACCACTGCTACCACTACTGCTACAACTACCTACATCCCTGTTACAATTAAAAGATTCTGGGAAGTGGTCACTCAGTCTCTAACAACTACTGCAAATCCCTACAAAGGCTTTTTTAATTATAGAGGCATGAATAACTTTGATAACAGCATAGCTAACGGTAATCACGGCGACTTAATTATGGATTTTGATCCCAATAAAAGTAATTGCATAGTTGCAGATGAACCAATTGTCGGATTCAATGAAACAGAAGTTTTACAGGACATAAATCCCCAAGCCCTTTTCCAATACTCCAATAACACTGATGTGAACAATTCTATAATAGCTGCAAGCTGCGGTAGAGTTAACATTATGGGAACCATAGTTCAAGATTCTGCGCCATATCTGTACCCGTTTATTATAGAATATTCTTTAATTGGTGCCGCTGTTATCTATGTAATGTGGAAACACATTGGTCGGAATCCTAGGTGAGTTGTTAGAAACTGGGAAGGTGTGAACCTCCCGTTTTATCATTTTACAACTTTTCTTGTATTTCTTCACCTGTATCAAAATAAGCATTTCTAATTTTAGATTCATTACTGAAGAGGATTTGGAACATCGCTTGGAAGTGATGCTTTCCAGACGTGCAGTGGCGATGGCGCAAGCGCAACAAGGTCGTGTTGATTGTGTAGGGGCCTCCAAGGGCTTATTTTTTGGTTTGTTGCTGCTAGTTGGATCCCTTATCTGTTTGATACTGTTCTTTGTCTTGATACACCATCCGGATCTTGGACTTTTGGCAATTTATCTTGCGGATGTGTCTCACTGCGTATTGATGGTGCTGAGTATTATAGCGATCATCGTAGGTTTTGTGAGGTATGTTATTTTGCAATCAATCCGAAATTCCTTTTATTATTATTTAGCGCTGGACTATTTAACACTGATTATGCTAGATGCAATTACTACATCTATTATGCCTTATAAAAGCAATAACAATTTTTAATTCTGTCTTTCTTCGTAGATAATATGCTTTAATTACTTTTACTTTACGCAACTGCTTGTAAATGCTTTTTATTTTTAGTTTTTCTTTTGCTTCTTTCTCATTCTTAGGGCTCGTAAGATGAAATCCGACCTGAATTCTAGGGTTCAACATCTAAAATTCCGTATAGAAGAGCAGAGTGATTTAAACGATATACTATTGCGCGTATCAGCATTTGGACTGTTCCTCTACGCTACATTCAGCGTAATCGCAGGTTCTTTAAACGCATTTACAAAAGAACCAAATCTGCTAGTCATGATAACTGGTGCTCTATCAGTTATACAGGTAAATACGCAGATTGCGATAGAGAAAACGAAATCACTAACATTTAATATTATAGGTGGTGCTGCAGTTGCTGTTCATTGCTGATGTGTCGCGTCGCAGAGTTCATTTACCAGAACACGATCGTTCCAAGCCTGGTAGGCAAGTGGTCACCTTCTTGCTTATTTGTAACATCACGATGTGGATTATATATACATTCGAGATGCAAAAGGTTGAAGCCAATCCTGTTCAATTAGAATTCTATGGGTTTTTGACCTGGGCGATGGTACAACGCATCGCTTTACCTCTTTGCATATTCCATAGATTCCATTCGGCTGTAACGCTAGCCGAAATATGGAAGACGAGTTATAAAGCTAGACTCGAGTAATTATTTAAACATAAACGTGTTGTTATTTTATCTTGTTTCGACCTTACGGTAATAATTTTGGCTCAAAAACGTATTTTAATATATTACATACTTACAAAACATACGTTTGCTCACCTGTTGAAAGTGTTAGCAACTAAATTGTTGAATGTGTGTATTCGTTGAGACGTTTTGTCCCTTAATTTCCATAATTCACTTGTAAATATTTTTCACATATCTTATCACTACTTGAGAAATTATTTTCGCAAAAAACACGTCAACGCACATATATTATAAAAATATCGTACATAGTTGATACATGAAACAATAATTTACCCATCCATAGATGTTCAAAAGCGTACTTAAAGCGTGCATCACCAGTAAGCAAGCGTTGCATTTTTTTTTTGTAGATTTTAAAATTTTATAAAGTTATAAAACGAAATTAAAATTTAAATCGCGTAGATTAGGCATCTCGATGTTGGTATATATGTGCAAGAAATTTCTTAAAATTAAACAAAAAGTGTTGTAAGTTCAAGTGTGAGTGTCCATTGAAAATTGAATCACTTTCCATCACATACGGCAGCAGTTCAGAGATGTACGCGTAATTTTCAATTTCTACTTTTATATATTACGTAAAATACCTACATATAAGATCCATAGCAAATCAGAGAAACCTATGTACTGTATGTAATTTGTAAGTGGACCACCATATACCAGATATTTGTACTTATACATAAGAGAAATAATACAAATTTACTTACCAAGAACTTAATTCCCTATCATGGTTTATAGTTTAAGTTCATGTGCTGAACTCATGGATTAAGTTAGGTAAATATACGAACAACAATTTTATCTTAGAGGATCAATTTGTATATTTACTAACTTACATTAAAGTAATATAGCTCGAATTTTTAAATATATTTTTTATAATTCTTAAATTTTAATCAATATATTTTATATACATTCCTGGCTACATTTTTTAAACGTAGCATCTCTCAATCATACATCCATATATGAAAATTTATATAAATTTTACCTTTTAAACATTCAAATGTTTTTATATAATATGTTATTGCGAAAATATTAAGAAATAGATATTTCTTCTTAATATTTCGTAACACTTAAAATTCGTGCTGTATTATTGATCATTACAAAATGTGATTCCATTACCAATGTAAAAAAAATAGGTTTAAGTCGAAAAAAGTACTCAATTGTTGTCACATCACATCTACATGTATACATTCTATATGTTCGTGACTTAAATGTTAAAATAAAGAGTATATTATATGAATTAAGGAAAGAGCATAACATATATTAATATATAAGTACTGTTATAGATTTAGAGTCTGAAAAAATAGTCATATATGTATATATATTTTAAATCTTTACTACTATTTATTTTTAATAGGTAGATTTATTAAATTATTTAAAACAGATACAAGTACGTGTTCGATGCGATGAACAAAATATTAAAACGTGTAGTTTTTTAAATGTAAGCTCAAATGTCCAAAACAAGAAATTAAAATCTGAGACTACGTAACTCTAGCGAATGGGCTTTGAAAAATACTCAACACTGCCGATTTCTCTATATAAATACATATATTATAAATGTCTACAATTTAACTTTTTTAAAATATAAATATAATTGCTTGAACAATTGATTTCGTGTATGTTTTGGTATGACATCTTACATTTGATATTTTAGTATGTTGCGTGTAATTTTTTCTGTATTAAACGTAATAAATATCTAGAAATTATATGATTTTTTTTTCCTTTTCCACTGTAATAAATTTGCGCACATTAATGTTTTCAAATTTGAAATCCTTAAACGGTTTCTTTGGCTAGACAAAACAAAGTATTGTATTGATTTTAGCAACAATTTTTTCATTGTTCTATGATATAGAATATTTTGTTCTGTTCTACATTGTTCTTTATAATAATAAATTATGCATATGAATATATTTTTTAATTATTATGAACGATCGAATGAACATTCATAATCAAAATATTAATGGAATGATCGTGAATAACATTAATGCCCAGTCACAGCTCGCTCACACGTCACCGAAGAAGCTATGACAATGATCCAAGTTCTTCGTATGTTATCGTTCGATATATCCCCTGTTACGATTGTTACGAAGGTATACGAGAAACTTCAATCATTGTCATAGCCTCCTCGCTGACTGTTTCCGTCATTCGCTTATGCCTACCATGTGACCAATACTGCTTACTATACGAACGGTAAAACCTGCGGAGTAAATGAATTCTTATCTCTGATAAATTCAACGTGACTAGTTAATAGCTAAATGCACAAAACTGAAGTGGGATGAACCAGCCGCTAAATATATAGAAAGCACAAATTGTTTAATTATTCTCCATTAACAATATACAGCTACGAGCTTCTTAAACGAAACCCCTATAAACAAACGTTGACCTTATCAACACTATGTAGGAGTAAAGGAGATATATAGCGAGAGTACGTGAAGTGGTGCGCTGCAATTTTGCATATGTGTAGTGGAGTATACCCACTTGGAAAAATTTAAACTTTCCACAATTATTCTTAGTAACTTCAACATTGAAACACGAAATTACCAATGTTTTTGTATTATATTACAAGTTATTTTAATGTCTCTGTTACTGAAAATAATTAATTAAATTAAAACGCACTAAAATAATGAATAGGTAAATAATTGGTAAATATGCTAGTATATACGCAGTACATCAACCAAATTTTGACCATTTCTTGTGTGTTGACAGAACATTTCTGTTACGTTATTTTCTCTTAAGTTCTTATGATTTATACGACACATCTGCTGTTTATTTTTTGATGAACTAAACTTTTATACCATTTTTTTTTAATGTACTCTCTTTTATTGTTTAATATTTAAGTTACTTCTAAATTGACACTTTCTGTACACCACGGTATTATGGAAACAAAATAATAAATAAATCTTAGTTTGAAGCGTCTTGACCCCATGTTGTTATTTGGATTTCAAAATGTATGTTATTCAAAAAATATGCAATATTATGATGTGAAATTTTATTAAAAGTTGGAATCATAAAATAATCGTATAGAAAATAATTCAAAAAAATAAACAAAAAAAGTACTATACTTTCTTTTATACATATATAACAATAATTGGTACTTGATCATTACTCTATTATTCGCAATATCTAGGTAATAATAGCGAGCAACAAATTGTACACTTTAAAAACAATTATAATTCTATTATTATTATTCTATTTATTTGCAAGTGTAATTTTATACAGATTACACTTTCTTATTGGAAACCTAATTATAAGTTTACCTGCATTATTATCAACAAGACAACGCACTATTTATAGATTAGATAAGTACGAAATTAGTTTTGTGAGTACCTATCAGAATTAAAATATTCGTCGATTCCGATTATTGAAATAGTCCCACGATTTCGATTCTTAGAATCCGATTCGGAATTGGGTGATTCCGATTATTAGATTCCGATTCAGAATTGGATGATGCCGACCCGGATGATTTCAAATCTGTAAAATTTGTATACAACAATTTTATATCGAATGAATCTACGGAAGCCTTTGCGTAGGTCTCCATATACGTATTCGTATAAATTGTGTGATTTTGGAAATTCTCAACTTTCCGTTTTTGCCTCGACCATCCGAAATTTATTTTCTGGACTGACGGACGGTGTTAAGGTGTTTGTTGTTCATAGACGTTATGCGCACTTAATGCACACAGTCCCATTCACTCAATATGTTAGTACTGTGCAGAATTTTTTATTAAGAAAAAATAGTAAACTTTTGTTGTAGATAACTTTAATAGATATTTAGTTACGTATAAAATAAACACGAAATATGATCCCGTATTCCACCGGGTTTATTGAAATCATCCGAATACGTGCAACTTTTATGAGTATGTGTGGTCAAATATGGAATCGGAATATTATTCCGAATATTCCGCCTTCCGATTCGGTTATTGCGATTATTGAAATCATCCGAATATTTACAACACTATATACGATCTTCTCTTAATTGAAGCTCCACAAAGCTTTGATTATTTATGCAACCGAAACTACAAATACTGTGTACCGAGTAATGCGTAATGCAGAATTGCTTGCAAATAATTTTTAATTACATTTCAGTGTGCTGTAACTGTAGCTTGGATTGCATTGATAATCGAAAATTTATGGAGCTTAGATTCGCATTTAATTTGCTAAAGATGGTACATGATTAGCACCATACCGCAGTTGTCTAAGGGGCCGTGTTTGTTTATCAGGTTATATATTTATAGTTGACCAATTTTGATATTCCAGATATATAAGTTTACGACGTCCCCTTTTCCGTATTACTAGAAAGGGCTATGAAATTCTAGATTTTTTCGTTGGTGCTATACTTTCACACTGGCTTGTGATTAAAACAGAATAGAAGATTCACTATTTATACACACTAGAGAAAAATAAAGTATGCACCAGTGTAATTGATGTAACATCAACGAACAACAACAAACCTTACAGTACGAGAATTTTGACATAAATCACAACAAAAGTTAGCCCGAAACTGTTCGTGAGAATTTTCCTAAGAATTTTGTCGCGACACTTTCAAGTCGTTTTACACAGGAATAAGGTTTAGTTCCATTTGCACTTCTAAGTTGTAACCTAAATCTAAACAATTATGATCCATATTTTGCTGGTTTATCGGTTAACTGCTATTTGTTTAGGATTTCTATGCTTACAACAACAAATATCGTGAAAATTCCAGTTAAAATTTATTCCTGTGTAAAATGACCTGAAGTATCGCGACAAAATTTCTTAGAAAAATTCTCACCAAAATTTTCGATATAATTTTTATTATGATACGTAAAAAACAAACCATACCATAATTGCTGATGCATAATATCTTCTGTCCTTGTTTATAGATTTTTTAGTTATTCAACCGTGTTGAGCTACAACGCTGAGCTGATTGACAGATGGCGCAATGTGACAATGTAATCCCATTTACATTGTGGGCCATCTTCAATTATCCCATTGTAGCTCAACATGGTTGAATAACTGTAATATATAAACAACGGTTCTGTTTTGTGTAGGTATTTCCCTTATTCCTTTAAATTAATTATCTTGTCTCCGTCATGATTTTTGGTACCAATTGCAAAAAAAAAACACTGAAATAATACATTTGTGGAGGTCTTTTATTAACATAATAATCAATGTACATTTTTACACTAAATTTACATCATATAATCACGCATGCTGTTCTTGTTGTCCAGATAATCATCAGGTCTTTGTAACACATCTGGTGTCATTTTATATTTACGAAAATCGATACTACGTTGCAACAGATCATAATTTAAACTAGCATCAGCATCTTCCAAGTATTGATCTCCATTCTTTGATACTTCGAATTTACTCCATTTATAATTAGAACATTTTCTTGTTCCAGGAGAACTTTGTATAAGATTTAGAACAGTAGGATGTGTGAGGCCAAAAAAATCATTTCCTCTCGGTCTTGTTGTTACCACATTTAGCGATAGCACATCATTGATACGTTGTAATAACAGAGAGTGACATACATCAGGTGTACCACCAATTATTGGTATTTCATTATCATCAGAAGCTATTTCAAACCTAAAGTTATGATACTTTAAATCTAAGACATTACAAAATTAAAAAGAGAACTCACCTTGGCATACCATTAGCATCAGATATTTTACATGTGTACATGCACTTTATTGTAGGATCCTTTAAACTGCCATAGATTCTAGTGGAGACATATCCAACTGGATATATTGCTTCTTCACAATGAAATTCTTTTCGATCTGATAATACTTCCCCTAATGAATGTATAGTTAAGTTACCCAACTCAATAGGAAACACTGGACGACCAGTGGAATCTAACGGTATCGGTTGAACTAACTTTTTACGGATTTTGACAGAGTTCTTCCTTGATTTTGTAGATTTATCTAAGAAAACATATAATAGATATTAGAACTTAACAAATATGTTAAGATTATCAACACACACCATTAGGTTCTAATTGTTTCTTTTTAGTTTTTTTAGTGGTTGTTTCATTATGTGGAGTCACATTTGTGCTTTGATTGAAACCACTTTTTGATAAAGCTTCTACCTCCATTTCCGTCTGTGGCTCATACTGGCACAGTTTTCGTAGCAAGAATTTACGCTCTTCTGATCTAATTATTATCTGTTCTTGAATTTCAGATATTTCATCACACAAAGCAGCATTCTCAAATACAAATTCTCGAATTTGTTGCTTTAAATTATCTAATTTTATTTTGTATTTACTTGGTTCTCTTGTTGTTTTCCCTGTTTTTATGCTATGCAAGAATGTATCTGCCATTATTGTAATATATTTTGGGAATAATTAAATTTTATTACATCCAAAGTATCAAATTTCTACTTGACGTTTATGAAGTTGTTGGGTTATGTTGTTTTGATCTGTCAGGATGCATTGATGCCACCCGCTGCCAATTGCCTCTTTTTTGTTTTAGTAGATTGACAACCATGTGAATAGATGTTTTCTTTTTTGTTTTGTCAAATTTGAATTTTGTTGTAGGGTCTGATTTCAACCGTATTTTAAGTACTTTGGTGGTCAACATGAGTGCCAATAGGAATTATAGACGTAAATATAAAAGATGTAAGTCTTAAAATATCATTAAAATGATGAGCTGTATATTTGTAAATCTCCCTAATTAAATGCTTGTTGATACAAGACCCATTAAGCTCTGTAAGAATTTTCTGAACATTTTCAAGATGAAGTCATAAATTTAGTATAAAAATTCCTTTTACCACCTCAATGACAAATGTTTTATAATTGTTTCTTGTTTGTTTCCTGTAATTACATTAAATATATTGCAAATATGTGAATCTCATATTCATTAATTTGGACATACCGTCCCCACTAAGGCAGAAATCATTAAGTCTGAAAACAAATGTTTTGGACTTAGTGACTTCTGCCTTAACGGCGACGATATGTATTATTTATATTCACTGCTGCAGACATAAATATAATAACAATCTGAGGAGTTTAGTTCAAAATGATATATATACTTTTTTTTTTAATTTAAATAAGAATTACTGTTAATACTAATCATATACAAATATCAATTATTTTAGGAGAATTATAACTACTGCTGCTGTTTAGGAAACAATTTTTAAATGACTTTTATCTATTTGTAAAAACTGAAATTCCAACGTATTTTTAAGATATATTTGCTAAAGATGAAATTTTGATAATATACATATTTTACAAAATTAAAAGAGCGTAAAAGTTTTTACTGTGTTATCCACTAATTTTTTAATACTGCAAACAGATAAA
Organism: Protaetia brevitarsis; assembly: GCA_004143645.1. NCBI lineage: Eukaryota > Metazoa > Arthropoda > Insecta > Coleoptera > Scarabaeidae > Protaetia > Protaetia brevitarsis. The sequence continues at coordinate 6,019,690 of RXPK01000234.1, read as the reverse complement.
AGCCTCTGATATTTTAATTCTTAAGATGTATTTTGAAAACTGATAAAATCCCATTCATCGAGTCCTAAGCAGGTGGATGTTCGACATGTGCTAAGGTAGGAGAAGTTGTTACTTTTTAGAGGGATAAGATTCTCAAATAACCCTCAAATAGGCTAAACGAGCTCCTTCTCCTGAGATGAATAAATACGAATGTTAGATTGCTCTAAAAACTAGCAACTTCTTTTACCTTGGTACATCTCTAGTAGGCTGATCTATAGTGGTATTATGTTTGTGCTTTTACAATAATACAGGTATATCATTTCTATTTGCTTGACTTAAGAATTAATGGATTAGATACTTTAAAGATCCGTGGCAACATCTCAGTCAATGACTGAAACACTTCACTGGAGATACCCTAAAATTATCAGAATAAAAATATTTTAAAAACACTTAAAATACTGTTTTACTTCTGGTAACATGAATTGCAATGTCTTTAAATCTGATCCACCCCAAGATGCCATTTCAATCATAAATCCTTTTACACATTTAAATATCAGTTCGGCGCGTTTCTCACACCAAGAAATAGTCATATCCTTCAGAAAAAAAAAAATTTCAAAGTTTATGGTTACAAATTTGGTCATCCGTTTACCTCAGACATTTCATAGCTCAATAATAATGGAATAGTTAATGAAGTTATATCATTTGAACAAGCAGTTCTTACAATATTTCTTAGTCCTAGAACCACGGGATGTCTGCTATTAATATCACTAGCTTTCAGACTGTCATCAGAAACTATATGAAAAATTACATGAACTTGTGAAAGATTTGAATGTCTTGTAATGTAAAAGTCTCCTGGCTGTAAGTGTTTCGTATTTTTTCTTGATTTAGAATTTGAATTTTTTCTCATTTGTTGCTGGAGTTGATTAATTCTATCTAGTTGGTCGTCAATATGCGAAAAGTGAAATTCACTTGATCTTTGGCATATCTTTTTAAAATCTTGTGATAACCTAGACCCAGTGATTTCATCAATTAAAACTAGTCCATTTAAATCATTTGAATATAAGCCTAGTGCAGTTTGAAGACTCTGTGGTGTTGGTTCAGAACTACCAATAAAAATGTGATTATCAAATTTTTATACAGAGGCTAAATCTACACTGTTTAAACTTACGAATCTTCAGTTATGTTGCATAAGTTTAAGACATTAGCTCTTAAAATTCTAATATTATGCATTTGTTTCAATTGTGAGCCCAAGTGTATGGTGAAGCTTTCTTCAAGTATGGGATGCTCAACCTTATTTCCTTTACTATTTCTATAATTTTTTGTAGATATTATTGAAGGGATTGGTGTTACTGGCGAGTGCCTAAAATGAAATACTGTTTTATTTGCACAAGTAATGCTTGCAACTCCTTACTTAGGAGTTGGCAAAGAATTATTTGTCTGACTTTGTTCCAACATTTGCATTAACCATTCTCTATATTCACGTTTCTGAGCTTCTTTTATTGTATCTATTTCACTTTGAAGTTGTACTTGCAAAAATGTCTGATCTTCAAAATGTTTTGCTGCTAATTCATTTATATCAGATTCTGTTATTCCCTGCTCAAGTTGGTCTACAGCATTAGTCATTTCATCTGTTTGTCTAAAATTTTTTGTGTTTACTAATAATTGTATTCTTATTTTAATTGTAAAATAAGAATTCAATTAAAATACATTTAATTGTATTCTTATTTTTGTACTAACTTATTGGATAATTCAGTAATTTGTTTATCCCTTTCTTCACATTTTTCATTCACAGTTAAAGCATATGTATGCTCTAACTGCAACATCGTTTCTAAAGCAGGAGAATGAACTAATTTGTGGTATGCTGTTGCAAATAATTCTTCATCCGAAGCACATCTTCTCTCCCCGTACTCTGTCATTTCCTTCAAAAAAACCACCAGTCTTTAAAATAAATTAATAATTGAAGGAGCGTACTTCTCTGAAAATTTTTTCCCAATCTTTTGTTATCTCATCCAAATCTATAATGTTTCCTTTACTTCTTTCTATTAGCGAAGTTGTGACATTATCGTAATATTCTGCAGTGGAATCTAATATAAATTCCGATAATTCTTTGGTAATTTCTACAATTAAAAGTTTTCAGGAGTATCATTTTATTTTTAATGTTATCATTATTGTTACTGTTGGCGATGTAACGAGGTAAGTTGTACGTTGTAATTAATATGTAAACAAATTCTTCAATCGATCCTTCAAATGGTATATTAACCATGGTTTCAAAGCCATATTTGTCGTGAGTGAAAATAAATATTTTTTCCTCTGTAGTCATTATTATTGATTTTATCAACTATTCTCTAATAGATTGCTGAATTGTTATTATTGGTGGAAGTATAGGTTATATTTAGGTTCTCATAAGCAACTTCTGAGCTTGGTCATCTTGTAAAAGAAAAAAAATTAAAGTGTTGCCACCATATTAATTTTACTATCACCAAAATTAAGTCACAAATTTTACTGTATGCAAGTAGAATTCAAAATAAATCAGATTTTATTATTATTTTTTTCCATTGTAGGGAAATACTTATATGTTTCAAGGAATAAAACAGTTAAAGAATAGTGAATGGCATTTATTTAGATCTTTTCAAATATAAATACAAAATGTTCATTTATATAAGATATGAATTCCAAAGAACTTCCTTAGATTAAAGTGAGATAATGCAACAACATTTTCAAATAGAGATGCAAAGAAGTTTGCGCAAAGATTAAATATACATGGATTTTGCATAGACACCAATATATTATTATTATTGATATTTAAAATAAAAACAAAATCAGTCTTCAAAGTGGGCTTGTTCCTGGAAATGGTGTTCATAGTGTCCTAGCATCCTTTGATTCTTGGGATCAAATGGACTTTTCAAATGTAATACAGCTGGATATCTCTTTCCCATTATTTCAACTTCATAGTTCCCTTTTTGCAAAAAGGTGTTATCTATGAGCTTCTTTTCAGGATGTTCTATATAACTGAAAATATTAGAAGATGGGTAAAAACAATAATCGGGGTCTCAAAAGTTGAAAATATCCTACCCAATACCCATATTGGTGTCTAAGTAATAGGCATATTCGCCTCTTCTTAAGTATCCCACAATAACATCATCTCTCCAGATGGTCTCAAGACCATACAAGGCAACGGTTTTATCGGGAACGGTAATAAAAACGCGCTTTTTCGTCACACCTTCTGCTTTCATTTTATCTACTTTGTCTTTACCAATATACGTGCCGTCTTTCCTACAAGTAAAACCTAATCCAGCTTCTACTGGATTATCATCCGGTTTAAGATCAAAATTCCATAAATGGAAACCTGGAAGCAATTGATCCTGTTTTGTTTTGTATTCCCAGATAAGTTTATTGTTATTGCCAGCTTACCCTTTTCACAGCTTAGGGAATACAAAGCTCTAAAACCTGCATGCTTCATACCGAAACTTTCGCCTGCATCTGTTAATTTGTTGTATATGGGAATACATGAAGCTACTGGGATATGCAGTTCGTAACCTAATTCCCCCACAAAGCTAATTCTCATCGCTCTGCACGTATGGCCGTTGATTGTGATTAAGTGTGACATGCCTATGGGAAATCTATCATCTGTGATGGGTGTTTCTGTTATTGACTGCAGTATTTCACCGCTAAAAATAATAAATACATAAGATAAATAAATTGTTCTATCTGGTATTATTTTGAAATAAAAAAAATGAAAACGAATATCGATTTAAGAAATATAACAGCATCTAATACAAGAAAACACAGCTCGCATTATCTTTTATTTAATGTACTAATGGCAATGCTTCGGCCGATTCAGAATAAAGTGGGTATAGCAAGAAGAAATGACTATAAATGGTATTGATAAGCTTATTAAATTTACCTCTTGGGCCCTTGCAGTGATAAAATCCCTAATCTTTCAGTCACATCAGATATCATAGCTCTAAAGTTTCTCTTTTCAATTTCTTTACGCAGATGACAAATGGTGTGATAGCCATTAGCTCCACCTGCTACAATGTAATAACCACGACCCTATAATCCGAGCAAAACAAAAGAAATAGCGTATTTATTTATTGCATGAGGTATAAATAGCCATTTACTTTTAAAATGGGACCAACAAGACGACCAATTCCTTCCTTTAAAGCCGTGACGGTTACATCAGCTTCAACTCCTCCGTTCTCATTTAAGCAGCAAGTATAATTTACTCTATCTGGTTCTCGATCAGTATTGGCAGTAAATAACCAATTTGCGGCTTGTTGAGCTTCAGGTCCGGTTAAGTACATCTTCGCGAAATATGACATGTCAAACACTACTGCGTTGTTACGACAAGTTAAAGCTTCTTCTCCTATCTAAGCAAAATAAATTCTTAGCAAAAAAAAAAATTTATAGGAATTGTATCTAACTAACTAAATCGTGATTTTTTGAGTAGCCGAAGGTGTAATCATTTTCCAGCTCATTTACATATCGTTGATCGTCATTTTTTATGTGATCATACCATCCGTACCAATCGTATCCCCTCACAGGTACAGTTCTGTCTTTTACAAAGTAACCGGGTCTTTCCCATCCTTGGGCTTGTTCCATCACTGCTCCGTGCGCTACTAAATTCTTTTCGCAAGTAATTGATTAATGCAACCTGTTATTTAAGAGACTTACCTCGTGGAAGGGCCCGATTTTTAAGTTTCTCCCCGATAAAAATTGGTCATGCGGATATACAACACTGTAATTCTTCACGTAGCTTTCATGACTGGTCTCTATAGTCCATGATCTGGCACTGCGCATTTGTGGCGTAAACCGACGTATATCATAAGCAAACATTGGCAAATCGGGACGCCCTTTCGTTACCCATATTGCAAGTTGTTCTGCGCACCCACCGCTTAGCATCATACCCGCGGAATTAAATCCGCATATATAGAAGAGACCTGAGATGTAGGTTTTCCGTGGTCATAAAGATTTCAATGATATTCCAAAGAAATACTATACCTGTTACTCTTGGATCTTCACCCATTATAGGCTTGTGGTCTGGTGTGAATGACTCTGGTCCGCATACGTTACTTTTAATACCAGTCGTTTCTATTACTGGGCATAATTCTGTGGCTTTCTGTATGTGTACGCTAAAAACTGAATGGTCCAAATCGTACAATCCGAATTGAAAATCATTTGGTACGTCTTTAAGGATAATGGGATTGTTCTCGTAACCTCCTATACAAATAGATTCCCCTTGTATACGAAAGTATACCGACGCATCGTGATCACGAACGTTGGGCATATTTTTCGCTTCCGGAATAGAGTCCGTTACAACATAAGCGTGCTTCATTGGGGAAATAGGTATGTCTAAACCAACCATTTGTGTTAGTTTTCTCGACCAAACACCAGCCGCATTCACAACACATTTCGTGTTAATTATTCCCGATGGTGTCTCTACGCCTATTATTTTCGTAGTGCCAGAAGAAGGATCAGTTAAGATATTGGTCACCGGACAATTTTCATAAACCTTCAAATATTATATACAATACAAATTAAAGTTACTTCAGTTCATTCAGTATCAAAGTTATACCTTTGCACCATGTGTGGTTGCTCCTTTTGTAAGAGCGGAGCACATCATACTCGGATCAACGCAACCATCGTTAGGACTATATAAAGCTGCTGTGAAGTTACTGGCGTTTAATACTGGAGCTAATCTGACGGTTTCTTGTGGTGACAACATTTGGCTTTCTACCCCAAAGAAATGACCGAGCGTATGGAGCCTTTGATATTCTTGTATTCGTTCCTAGAGTAATATTTATATGGTTTTTTTTTTTTTTTGCAAATGGTGATTATTATACGGGCTGTCCACCGAAATGGGTCATTAGACTGTTTTGAACTTCTAGTAGAAATTTTATTTTGAAACTTGCAGTGTAATCATGTCCTTCTATGATCTATTTAATTAAAATATTTTCAGCTTTATAGCACTTTCGGTATACAGGGTGTTGGTATCAACTTTCTTATTTTAAATGGATTGATACAATTTTTATCAGTTTAATGAATTTTGTTCGAAGGAGTGGAAACTTTAAAAATTTAACAAAATTGCAAATATCTCAAAAAACGGCTGAGTTTATGGATAGATAACTAGTTGCAAATGACTCGGTAAATTCATTAGACCGATGAAAGTTGCACCAATCCATTTAAAATCTATCTATCTGATATCAACACCCTGTATACGAATGGTGCTATCAAGTTGAAAATATTCGCTTAAATAGATCACAATGAACCATGATTATACTGCAAGTTTTAAAATCAAATTCCTACTAGCAGTTCAAAAAAATTCAATGACTCACTTCGTTGGGACACCTGTATATATTTGGATAAAAATGACTACAACTTTCTTTTCTACAAGGTGTTCCAGAGAGTTTTGAGATATAATTATTGTCTTATTTTTTTTTAATGTACATTTTGTGTTCGTAGTTTTAATGAATTAAATCATTTTTGCATCATAGCTTGGTGTCGAATTCTCCGGGTTTCATTATGCTTTTGAAAACGTCTATCCAATTTATCCCATTGAATTTGAAGTGTGCATACATTAATCAAAACAACACACAGGTACCAAATATTTATAAAAAAATGTTTTAATGTTTAGCATATAAAAATAAATAATATATATTTTATCTCTCAATGTTTTCTTGATTCTTGTTTTGATCTAATAAGAACATACCTTTTCACGTCTGTAATGGTTCTATTGTATCTCCTGTGGCTATAATTGTCTGACCCCTCATATAAAGGGTACTGTTTACCTATTAGCATATAAATCCAGGGGCAGTATTGGTTATGAATTATGGCCCTATAAGATAATAGTAAAAGGGGATTTTATTTACAAAAAAAAGTTGTGTGGCAATGTACACATAGTAGACACACAGATATAGTGTTTAACTAATTAGTTTGTAATACACAATAAAATTATAAGTCTTGTTCATATAAAAGGTATCCGTGGCAATATATACCTACATACGCCGTATTTCATAAATCATCGTCGGTGATTTAGTCGTCTCGTAAATGGGTGTCTGTGTTGTACCGCAAATTTATAATTAAAGGTGCCTCTATATTGTGCATATTCCTATATTCGATCTTTTTTGCTATTGCGTGTTTAACGGCAGTTTTCCAATTTTCAGCTATGTGTTCTATGTGCTGTGCATTTCTTATGCGTGTTATAGTACTTTCATTAAATTTTCATGTTTTATTTGTTGAGTGTATATATACACTCAACAAATAATTTTTATACTCTCCCAAATATAATTTCTTAAATTTAACCACTATATATTGACCTGATCACTTTGTTAATTAAGCAGGTTAATCGTCCATTAGGTAATGAAAAAATAATTTTCATTATGCATAAATGTCAGATTGAAATAGGTTAATTTTATTATTATAAATGACAGCTGTTTAATTAAAGTAACATTTAGGACCAGTTTCATAATCAAGACGTTAATGCTCGATTAACTTTAAAATGATCCATGAAATCACATAAAAATATGTTGATTTCCTAATGATTATTAATGACACCTGATTAAATAATTTTACTGTGTACTACAAACAATTTAACATTAAAATTATGTTTTGCTATTATCGTTTAGGGCTGTAATTAATAGTTAATACGGCCCTCGGATTCATATACTGTAATCAGGTCAACCGTACCCCCTAAAATGAAGGGTTAAGTACTTTTCGTCAAAAGAGGTTAAAGGTGATATGCTTATATCTTGAAATGCACTATACCTATAATAGGTTTTAGTTTCTTTACCAAGCCTAATTCTGTTACGTAGGTATAAGAAATTGTAAAAATATAAAAATTGACATAACATATAAGTATATAAAGAAATGTTCTTGTTTCGTTGTTGATAAAATTAAGGCCGCTTTACAGTTCGCAATTTTTCGTATTGCGTGGAATAAAATTGCGCGCAATGAAATATTAAAGGCCGCTTTACAGTTCGCAATTTTTTGTATTGCGTGCAATAAAATTGCGCGCAATACAATTAGCGCATGCGTATTCAATGGATTTAGATCAGCTGTGTGCAATCTTATTGGTGTTCCAGCGGATAGATACGTGTTCTAATATTTCATTGCGCGCAATTTTATTGCACGCAATACGAAAAATTGCGTGCAATACAAATAGCGCAAGCGCATTCAATGGATTTCGATCAGCTGTGTGCAATCTTATTGGTATTGCACGGAATAGAACGCGTTCTAATATTTCGTGCAATTTTATTGCACGCAATACGAAAAGTTGCGAACTGTAAAGCGGCCTTTAGATTTTTTTTTTTGTTTCAATATGAAATTTTAGCTATTGTTTTATATAAAGATTGCTTTGTAAATTGTGCGTCAATTTTTCTATTTTTGATTTTTAAATTTTAATAAAAAAATTCTAAAAATTATATTGAAGTTTTATTTGGTTATAGAAATAAATTACAATGTTTTTGTCATTGATTGAATTTTTAAGTTTATAAATTTCAATGTTTTTGAAGATTTTTGTTTTTATTTAAGTACTTTTATTCTGTACCGTCAACACTGTAATAGTGTATATATTGGTAAAACATATGCAATATCTGGAAAACAATAAAAGGACAAAAATATTATAAATAAACAATAAAATTTTAAAATACATAATATGCTTGAAATAATTTCAAATTTATAAATACAAAAATTCAATCAATGACGAAATAACTAAATAAAACAACATATTTTTTAGGCATTTTACTAAAAATTTCATAATATTTTTATATATATATATATATATATATATATATATCTTTAGATTAGATTAGGATTGGGGTGGCCTATCGACCTGTTTCACCGCGACCTTCTCAGATCTATTGTGATCCCCTTATTCCTAGAGGACGCTCTCTAATTTTGCCCTCTTAATTAGGCCTATCATCTTTGAGAGCGATTCTTTCTTTAACTACCATACTTAATTTTAGCTACCTTTACATAGAACATAAAATTAAAATTTCGTTTTAAACAGAAAAAAAATGCTGTTTTTATCAACTACCAAACAAGAAAATTATTTATGTAACAGAAGGTATTGCAAAAAACCGATACTTGTATATATTATTTTATTTTTGTTATTATTATTCCTGGAGAACAAAAAGAAAAAATACAAGAAAACATCAAGATAAATACATATTTCATAAATAGTTGGTGCCCTGGGGTATTCGTGGTGCAGAGGCACAAGCACATGCCGATCAGTGTGAAAATAAACTTAGATTTTGCAGTTACATAAGCCTAAATCTTCGTAAAATTTAATGAATTTAACAGAATTACCTTCTATGATAAAGCACATTTTCACCTATCATTGTCATTATTGGTTGCAATAACGAAAGAATTATAAATCTCCATTATACCATTCAGAAGTTATATATACTGTTTGGAGCAGGCCGATACTGTTTTGGAAATAACTACGGACAAACTGTTACATACACAGAGAATCTTTAAATAGACGAGATTTTCTTTACCGATATTTAAAAAAAACGTTTCTTTCAGTTAATATACAGATCAAATAGTCGCCCTATAGTCAGGGCATGGCAGGTGGGAACTATTTGGGAAGGGAGATAGCATGAATTACTTTATTTCGCCAACAAAATGCAACTGCCCGCTATCGACTGAAGCGATGTATCACGTGGTATCACCAACGCATCTCTACTTCTCTCTTGCCGAATGGATCCGACATATACCTCGACTATAGGTCGACTGTTTGATCTGTATATCTTTTTCATATTTTTTCGACGCCACATCAACTGCCTTCCAATAATCCTTGACTTGGCCGAATCGTTTTCTTTTTTTTTTTTTTCTTTGTAGAACTATCTTAAGGATAGAGTTTATAACTGCCACATCCTAGCAAATGTTATTGAGCTTAAAATTGACATATGTATGTAAGCATAGTGGGAAGGCATCATTTGGATGAGTGCCAGCAAAATCAATGACATTTAACCGATGTAATTTTCCGTATACGAATTTGCAATCGATATAATATTATATAATTCTAAATAAAATTGGTTGAGAAAACTAATAATGGCTGGGAGAAGTTACAATAAAAAGTACAAAACTCTCTGGACAAATTATACTTCATTAATTATATACCTCAGTACGAGCGATGAATAAACCTCCATTTCGAATGAATCCGGAATTTAGACCAGTTTCTTCCTCTATATTATCTAACACATTTTTCGTTCCCCTTAACAATTGTACCTCTACATCGTTAGGCCTTAATTGCCAGAATAGTCCAGCGGTGTGCCACGTTGTACCGCTGGTAATCTTTGCCTGTTCCAATAAAATTGCTTTAACTCCTCTCTTACTTAATTGATACAGCGTGCTACAACCAATAATTCCACCACCTATGAACAAGAGGAATGATTTTATTATTATTCACAAAATCGATTATCATTGCCTCTTTTTTTTGTCATTACATTGCATTAAAAAAATACTGTACAAAATCGTTTTGAGAAAAGGCTCAAATAACTGTTTCTATTTGCATTTTTTTTACATTATGTATTCTATTAAAATAAAGCACACTAAAATTAAATTATATTTATTTATGGCGTTCAGTTATCGTTTGCACTATGTAAATATTTGTGATATATTTTCTTGTTTTCCTTATTATTCTTTTATATTGCATCAATACAAATATAAATAAAATGCATTATTGCCAGTGTATTACCGCTAGAGCATATGTGTAAAATATGTGCTAAATTGTTGAATAATTTTGCAAATATATATGCTGAAGAATATATAAAAAATAGAATTAAAATTTAGCAGACATTATTGTTACATAATCCAAGAATGTACAGATATTTTGTAATGTTAATAGATAAAGATATATAACCAGCAGCATTAATTTAAACGTATTTCTATATACATACAGCTTTTACTCACCAATAATCACTACATCTGCTTGTTTAGGTACACCAATGTCCGTCGAAAATCGTTTAACAAGTTTAGGTTTTCCTATAAAGTTTACTTTGCATTTTCGAACTAAATTCGATGACCGCAACATTGTTCGCTTCGCCGTGTCTTCCTAACTGCTGTATTGCACACTTTGAACGGTCTTGACTCGTACAAATCAAGATAAATTGAATATGATTAGTACAGTGGGATTTATCAAAACATGTGTGACCTTTACGTTTATTATTATTTCTCTTTAAGTATAAGTTCGATAAGTATATATAGATGATTTATTTAACGTTTGAAGTGTAACTTTCTTCTAATCTAATATGAAATGAATACGTCGTAAACTATAACAAATCTTCCGTATAGTTGGTCGATGTAAATAAAACATACAAAGGCATCGCCATATAAATTCTTACATATTTCATGTGGGTATATACTTAATAAAGTATACAAATTACAGGACATCTGTTTATTATTTACTTCTTACTTTGTTTTACGGAAAATTTATTCAACGTCCATCATTGCAGGCACATACGTTTATTGGTACATTCCCGCGCAGCACAAAAAAAAAATAATTTTTTCTATCATTCATTAAACACAATTATTATTATATATAATAAATATATTATCCTTATAATGAACTTTCACTTTTAATCTTAAATTTGATGGAATTTTTCTACAAATAAATAAATTTGAGGTTTATAGTAAAGTATAGAATTATATATAAGTAAAGCAATTAGAGAGTTTTCTATTAGCTGTATAATGTATACAAGTTATATAATATTTTAATGAAAACTTTAACTTCTTTGGAAAAATGTTATCTGTTATATCCTTGACAAATTTCGTGCATTACCCTCTCCCCCCTGCTCTATATGCCCTGTTACTGCGTCTTCGCCAATATTTTGCTGAAGATGCAGCAACTTTTTATCGTTTTTTAAGTCACATTCAAGTATATGATGGAGCCCAATATTTAGGACTTTCAATCTTATATCTCTAAAAGCTAAAACAATATATGAAGTTTATTGGCAAGACTAACACACTGAAATATTAAGAGGATGATATATATTTTGGTTTTCAAATAATTGGAATAATAACTCCATTTGTGTTATATATACATCAGTTCTATTTAATGTCAAAGTAATCGAAGAACAACAGCCAGCAACAAAAATAGATGCTATTCTATCAAAAATATACAATACAAGGAATTTTAATGTTTCCATGTTTGATACACAATTATTTTCTCTTCATTTCGATAGAATTTGTTACCTCCCTTTAGTTGGGGAACATAAGCTATTGACCGGTCAATGTAAACTCAAATCTTTGTTTCTCTAATAACTATTTTTCGTATCTATTGATCACCGAAAAATTAACTGCATTTGGAATGAGCCCTGCTTTCAGTCGCTTGATATCGTCCTACTTAACTGATAGGACCAATTACGTATACTTCAATGGTTTTAGGTCGTATGAGTTTTCTTCTCGTTCGGGAGTTCCTCAAGGGTCCAACTTGGGTCTCCTACTCTTTGTGATCTATATTAACGATCTCCTTAATACCCTCCGGTCCTCGGTTCTAGCTTATGCAGACGATATTAAAATTTATAGTGTTATATAATACTCCAGAAGATACTGACTTATTGCAGCTGGATTTGAATGTTTTTGCCGGTCGGTGTTCTTCTAATTCGCTTAAGATTAATGCCACTAAGTGCTGTGTGGTTTCTTATTCCCGAAAACGTGAAGTTATTCCTTCCTCGTATACGATTAACACCATCAATCTTGAAAAGCTTGATGAAGTCAAAGATTTGGGTATATAATTTGATAAATGTCTCTCTTTTTCTCTTCACATTGACAACCTTTGTTCGCGCACCTTAAGAAGCTTCGGCTTTGTCATGCGGTCGTCTCGCTTTTTCACCAATTGCTCGGCCCTTAAAGCGCTGTATTTCGCTTTCATTGTGAGCTCTCTTGAGTATGCCTGCATCGTTTGGTCACCGTACTATCTTTGCCATGAATTAGCTATTGAGAGAGTACAGCGCTAGTTCTTGAAATTCTTGTCGTTTAAAATTAATGGCATGTATCCCTCTCGGGGTATTGATTACCTTCAGCTTCTGAATAGACACAATAAGCAATCTCTTGCAGAGCGTCGTAAAGTCCATAGCGCACGATTTGTGCACAAAGTGGTTCATGGCTTAGTTGACTCACCTCATCTTCTGTCTTGTTTTAATTTTCATGTGCCACGTTCGGTTGCTCGTTTTTCAGCTACCTTTGTCCTTCCTGTAACTTCAACAAATATTTATAGAAATTCACCTGTAAATCGTATGCTTAGTATTGCAAATTCATACTTCCCTGATATTTTTCACATTGTTTGATTTTCCCCCCGCCTTGTTTCAATAATCTTTGTCCTAATAGTATCTTAAATCCTAAATACTGTGATAGTGATACATCATTAGCAGTAAAATTGCACCAAGTGCTACAATTTACTATACCTAGTGTTATCAATAATGAAATTGTTCTGAGTATGTATACTAAAATTATTTTGGTGCAAAATAAGTTCCTAGACATATTTTATTGATAATGTAATTTATTACCATTGAACATTCTGCAGTGGACGTAATAAAATCATACAAATGCGCTTTTGTACATATAATCAAATATATAATTTATCAAATTAGTTAATGTCAATGTTAAATACACCATCAGTCAAAATTTCCAATTCTAAATAGGTTTCTTTTATACGATCAGATTCTTAAAGATATTTATTCCGGAAACGATAATAACCAATCATGGCCTGCTTTGGAGGAGATGAGAATTTAAATTTGTCTTACATCACTGTTGAGACTGCCGATATAAACCAAGCGGTAATTTTGACTTGTAATTAAACATAAGCAAATAAGTGGTAATTATAATAAGGTATTCTTTTAGTCGGGAGGGGATCCAGGTACATCACCGCCTAGAAGAGGGCCGGACTCTCTGTTACAATGGTAAAAGAATTTCTATAAATGAAACATCTAGAAATCGTAAGTTCTCTATCTAGGTTTGATAAAAATTGCGAGAAAGAGCTCCAGAAGCGTCGCTATGAAACAATGTCGCCCACGTTAGATATATTTGGTCAACAAGGATTGGGACATCCAAATGTTGTACGTGAGAGCACTAGTGGTATTGATATTAATAGCAGGTTAAGATCAGAGCAAGACACAGACTTATTAGAAGCTGTAGATAAATTTGCTAAAGCTGAAGCGATGGTGGCCTTCGAAGGCGCTGTACGAGCAGCTGAAAATGCTGCTTCGTCAGTATCACCGGAGCATGCAGAAGAGGCTGCTGTGGCTGGAGCAAGAAGCTTTCAAGCGGAATTAACTAATGTTGTTAAGGAGACTGTCCCAGGTGTTAGACCAATTGAGGTTGTCGGTTATGTTGGTATAACAAAACCAAGAAGACCGAAAAAGTCCTAAATATTCTTCGACGTTTTATCAATCATTATTTCTAAAGATTGTGATCAAAATCCTTCAAATGATTAAACTTAGTACCTGTATATGTAAAAGATTTATTATATTAAAATTAGGCATTAGACGCGCATACATTACTAATTATTTCATGTGAATTATGACAGAGTGACAGAAGTACGTAAAATATTTCATACTTTCGTCTTGAATTGCTACAACTTTTACTTAAAAAAGGGGTTCTTATGTCATTTTACTTTTGAAGTAACATTTATTACCATATGTATTGATTTTGTACAGTGATTGCCAAATGCAATTGAGGACCGACAGACAAGATTGCTTTGCACTAATTTCTGTAAAATTTCTCAGTTAGTAGATTTGAAAGAAATGCCAAGTCTTAGTTAATAGTTATGATAATACCGATCGATCCCGCACTTAGAACAAACATATAAATTTAGAAAATCCAGACATTTAGAATATGATGTATATTCAATTAATAATATACTAATGAAACAGAAACTTAAAGAATAGACGTCATAGCACAGAATATTTCGGTACAGTAGGAGTTTTTTCATTTGCAGAGCAATTATCCAGTCAACATACCGCGTAATGTGAAAACGAAGATTGCAAATGACCCTACATATATACTACATCCTGTGCAAATACTACGTTCTTCTATTCAAAAGGCAGACAATTTTTAGAAAGCCGATGACGAATCAGGAAGATTATATTGAATAATCGATCAGATGCCCTTCACGATACTAGGAGTTTGGAATGGGTATTATAAGCTAATGAGTAAAATAGTTAAAGATTAACCGCTAACAAAAGTGCATGGTTTCCGATGACTCACATGTATGAGGCATCTTACAAAAAAAAACAATAACTTAAAGAATAAACTTTTTCGCTATAAGAAACACTTAAACACATAAATGAACACAGAAATATTTAAATAAATATAGCTTAGATTTTTTATTTAGATTCAGGGAGCATCCCCATATGAGTCGGTTAATGGTCTCGCCCACTGTGGCCACTAAGACTTATTGTAGAGAAGATTCTATCTTAAAATTCATTCATCAGGTCTAGACCCTTAAGGTAGTTTAGAATCTTGTTGAATGAGATTGTTTTCAAGTCTTCTAGGCCAAACTTTCCAAAGGTCAAATACCTGAATCTCCTGTGGTGTCAGGACAGTAACAGGAAATGTGTTCAATTGTCTCCTCGTCCTCCAAAAATAGTAAGCATTCAATCTCATCAGAAGTTCCGACGCCATGCACGTGTTTTCTGAATCTGCAATGCTCCGTAAAGATAGAAATAAATGGATTGACCCTTTTGCAGTGAAGTTCAAGTACTTCTGACATGATTAAGTGAAGTGTATTCCTTCGCATGTACCATATCAGGACAATTATTCCAATATTGGATCAATTTCTTTTTCCTCAGAAATTGATTAGCTGTTTACCTATCGCAGGTGCTAATACTGGTCCCTGAAATTGCCACGCCTTTTGTGCAAAGCTATCTATTTCCTCATTTCCCAGAATAAGTGAATTCCTAGATACCCAGAATAAAGATAGATTATTGGCCGTCCCAATAATTTAGAGTGTTCTTATGCTGAGATGGACAGCATACACTTAGCATAGTGTTACATTTTCGCGCTTATTGTGCTTTCAGCACTACCTCCTAACCGTCACAGAATATATTTTTATTGGTTTGTGTTTGATGGTTTTATTCAAAATATCTCTAGCACACATCTCAATGGTATAGATTTCAGCTTAATAAATGTTGTCCGTTGTCCAAGCATGTAGTATTTTCTAATTCTTGGACTGCGATAAAAAAAAAATGCGCCCACCCCTGTTCTGTTTTCGAATCATTATCAGTAAACCCGCAAATGTCCTATCTGTGTTAGTTGTTTTTATTTTTCATTCCTCTCTGTTTCGAAAGAAATTAGTGAAGTATGCATATATCATTGATCGAGTAGCATCCAGCATACCGTCGGAAATAATCGATTTACAAAAGCATGAGTATGAGGCAATCTATTTGCTATACGCTAAAGGCGAAATTAGTTAATCTGGCCTCTCGTTCCACAACAATTTGTGATAAAGAGTTTCTTATAATAATAATAATAATAATAATAATAATAACCTTTATTGCCCAACAGGTGAAACACCCAATAACAGGACAAATTACAATCATAAATAATAGGTATACTAAAAAAAAAAAGAAAGAAATTAAATTGGAAAATGCACACCAACATAGCAATATGCTATTAAATGAATGAAAATTAAGCACCCTACATATAATACAAATGCGATTATCGATTAAATAATAATGAAAATAAATAATGAAGTTTTGCAAATATAGGTTTAACCCTGAAAGAAAAGATCCTCAAATGATTTATTTGCAGTGTTACACATGACACTAATAGGTGACCGACGAAGCAGGTTCGTTCGCGCTGTAGGTAAACGAAAAGAGTTTTCATAACGTGAACTTACTCTCGGTACATGGAAACATATTTTTGATAAAAGATATTCGCAGTCCATCTTGTTGTTCACTAATTTCCACAAAAAAAACAGCGCACTGACGATCACGTCGTTCCGTAAGGGACGGCATGTTGTGACGCAGTAATAGCTCCTCCTGACTAGTGCCCACTGTCGGATATACTCCATCCACTTTGAAGCTTATGCTAATGTCGAGGAGGAAAACCGATGTGTCCTCCTCGAAGCAATCTTCCGTGATAATGACAGTTGCAATCCTTTGTATGGATGTAATAAGTATTGTTGGACGTACTACCATCATCAACCAGTGGACTACTTTTGGAGATTAGTCTCTAAGATTTCCCATATATCTTGCGGCAGCGCTATAAGAATGGCCTTGTAAGTAATCTTTTTCAAATATGAATTCTCGGTATTTTACTAAATAGGACTCTTAGATATTTTACATTATCTGCAAATACTAACCAAGGTGTTAGTGGGTGTTACTAATTGCTCCGTTTTTTTTTCCTTTCTACTGAACGGATACTAGTTCTGTTAAGATTTTCCGTGTTGCACCACAAATGGTGTGAATCGCTCGTTAGAGAAGTGGGGAAATGTCTTCCTCTTCCAATGTTTTTGGAAGCAGTAGCGCCTCAATGATAGTCAGCAGATCGTCTACAAATAGCGACCATGGCAGAGAGAACAGAATGCCCGCTATAGTGGGCCCATTGCTCAGTCCGAAGGGGGATAAGTTTCCATGTGTGCGTTGCAAACGGTAAAATAGGTACTAGAAGAACTAATTATAAAATGTGGAAATGAGATTCTAATGCAAAACAGGCCGCACCCAACAAGAACTCAATTCTGCCGATAAAATTTCACCAAGAAGCTAATGCAAAACAACGTAAATGAGCCGCCGAGATGGATAGCATATTCTAAACCCAAACCGAATGAAATGATTCAAAGGGCTTAAGTTTGGAATGGGTCATCGATGTCCTTACATAACCGGCGCTAAGCAGGGCAGGCCTCAAGATTGCCTTGCAGAGGCAATAGGCAACTTGTTGAGTAGGTGGAAAGGCTTCTTCACCCTACCGTGGGGAGCAGTGATAAGTTGCGTACGACGAGAAAACGAGCGATTAATGAATGAAAGTTACCGATTTAAAAAAAAAAAAAGTTGATCTTTTCCCCTAACGCTAGTACATCTAAAGAAAGAACAACCCGTCCAGTTTGAGTGAGAAAGAAGACAGTGAGCTCCCGCCATTACCGCATCTGCTTTCTCACTTAAACTGGACAAGTTGTTATACCTTCGGGCGTATAAACGAATGGCTATGAGGAAATCGGAATTCTTGGCGTAGCATTTCGGTTTCCTCAGAAGTGTTCGTTTGTAACACTAATAGAAGATATCACTGCCTTTTTCCAGTAACTTCCATGATGTCACTGCTGTATATGGTGTTCTTTTTCCATGGTTTACCCCACGTTTCCCCGTATGTTTAGAGCGCTGTTGCCAATTTGTGTAACAGCAGATTCCTTTGCGTAATCTAGAAAATCCGTTTTCAGGAGTAAAAATCCCACAGTAGAATAAAAAAACTTTATTATAATAATGATATATTGGTAGAATGAAATATATAATGAATTAACATGCACATATTCAATACAAAACAAAATTAAAGCCGTGTGTAACACACTTCATTACCATGTTTTCAAAATATGACGCTCTGACTGATGACAACCACCATAAAAAAGAAATGACAACCACTAAATAAATCCACTGGTGGTATTGGTCCCTCAAAAAAGATAAATTCCTGCAGTTAGCAACACTGCTCTGGGACACAGTTCCTGGGATGCTCCAAATAAATTAAAAGGTATATTTTTTAAACATTCAATGGTAACACTGTTTTTTTCTAATTTCGCGTTGATCTGTCATTTGTCATGTTTACATATTTGTTATATTGAAATGTCAAAACTTGAAGGTTTTGTTTTTATTAATAAGTTATTTATTTGGCGCTTTTAGTTATGAATAACATATTTAATGGATCAGAATGTTGCCGAGCTTGCTTGAGAGTGGAATGCCATTTGAGCCCTACAAGCACCCCAGACACTGACAACATTAAATTGGGTGAAAAGTTAAATACTTGTATTTCAGAAATAGTATGTTTGAATAGCCCTTAAAATATGTCTTTTATTAATATAAAACTCGTAATTTTAGTGTTGGTTAAAAGAAGGGCTTACACAGTTAATATGCTCTAATTGTATAGACAAATTAAGAATAGCATACGATTTTCGAATACTCTGCTTGCAGTCTGATGACACATTACAACAATATTTAAATCAACAAAAAATACCGCCTACTACAGAAACCTATGCAGATATAACGAATTTTGAATTATCTAATAATGTGATATTACAATCAAGTAATGATAGTGATAAAAATTTAGAACAGCAAGAATCTGACATACTAAGTTTAAAACATTTTTTGGACAATGAAGATGATCTATCAAAATCAACAAATATTACAAATCGCAGTGCAACACCTGATTCTATAGCAACGACTGGTTTTGCAAAATTCGATAAGAATATTCGGAAAGTGGTTGTAGGTACCAGATCTGTAAAAATACAAACTCAGCCATTACCACAATATACAACATTAACACCGGCAGCTGCACGATTAGAAGCAATGCAAAATAAACCTTTGATCATGGTGGAAGATTATAAATATAGTTGTGAAATATGTGGGAAGAAATATGCTAAAAATGCCAATCTGAAGATCCATATGAGGACACACACAGGTGAGAAACCTTTCGAGTGCAAATACTGCGAGAAAAAATTTTATCATTCTTCCCATTTACGAGAGCATATCCGAAGGCATACTGGTGAAAAGCCTTTTCAGTGTTCAGTTTGTTTGAAACGCTTTACAATAACAGCTGAGTTAACTGTTCACATGAGAATACATACTGGTGAAAAGCCTTATGCTTGCAATTGTTGTGATAAGAGGTATATCAAAGCATCGGACTTACAGGTTCATATGCGATCACATACTGGTGAAAAGCCATTTGCTTGTACTTATTGTGATAAAAAATTTACTAGTGGATATATTCTAAATTCCCATTTAAAAACGCATACAGGTGATAGACCTTGGCACTGTCAAGTCTGTAATAAATCCTTTACACAATCATCACATTTGACAGTGCACATGAAGAAACATACAGGAGAAAAGTTTACTTGTAAAGTCTGTGGGCAGGAATTTACACATTCTTCACAATTAACAGTTCACATGAGAGAGCATACCGGGAAGCAACCGTACAAATGCACCATTTGTGATAAAGTTTGCAATTACGCCTCAGAATTGCAGACGCACATGATGAAACATACAGGTGAAAAATTTACGTGTGTAACATGTGATAAAAAATTCGCTACTGCCGCATATTTGCAAGAACATATTAGGACCCACACGGGTGAAAACTTGTTCAATTGTTCATACTGTGATCGAGTGTTTACAAGAGCAACTTATTTGGAGAAACATATACGGACGCATACTGGGGAGAAACCATTTTCGTGTGAACTTTGTGGGAAAAAATTTACACAATCATCTTCTTTAAATGTCCATTTAAAAAAGCATACTGGTGGTAAACCTTATACTTGTACAATATGCAATAGAAGTTTTGTTAGTAGTTCTTATCTATCAGTTCATTTACGTAGACATAAAAAATATACGACATAATCTTTATTTCATAAATAGCACAAGTCTATAAGATCTCTGATACTAACTCAAAACCGAAATATTGTTGAAAATGAAAGTTTTTGTTCAATTAAATATTCATCATTTTAGATCAGCTGATTGGAATTTTACTATGCATGCAACACGCAATTGCGGTAATTTCCTTCATGACTTTTCTTAGTGTTTCTCAAATATGACTTTTTCCATTTCTAGGAAATTTTCCAATGTTTTACAGCATTTGCATCTAAAAACTTCTATTTTACTATTTCCCTCTTGCGTTTTTAATTAGGGCGTAACTCACCATCTTCTGTTTAGAATGCTTCTATTTTCTTCTAATAATACAGATGCTGCAATAAGTGACAAACAAACAGCTTTAATTTTCAGTTGATGCTCTTTTGTAATTCTTCATTTCGTTTGTATTCTGGTAGTATATTGAATGTCATGGACATTAGAACTGTTAACCGTAAAGCAGCCTCAACAATCAGCAGTTGGAGTCAGAATGTTAACAGAAAGAAAATTACCGTTATTACTATAGGCAAAACCATCTACTTATTTTAATTATTCAATTGTACTATTATCAAAAAGTATAATTTTTAAAGATATTATCTAGGTGGTAACATTATGGCGGAATATAGTGTATTTACACCTTTAAGCTTGCAACAATTTTAGAAATGAAGTTTCTTTCGAAGAGAGTTTTAGTTTTCTACAAAAGAATACGGACTTCATACTGAAGCTGTGAAAAAAGTGTATGTATATAAATAAATCTTTCCTCTCACAGCGTTTATATCCACTAAAATAAGGGATAAAAAAAACTTTTGGGCTGCAAATGTGTTATATGGCTACATTGTAATGGGGAAATGCTCAGAAATTATTAGAATGTACAGAATTAATTAATCGGATATAAAATTCCGTATAGTAGAAGCGATAGATATTAGAAACATTAGGGAGGATTTTTGATAGTTAAGAATGAAACTGAAAAATCGATTGTTTCTATTTTTCACACCCTCTTTCGGCTTTGAAACTAAGACAAAATATATTAAGGTTATTTATTTAAAGTACTTTATTCAAAATTATATATTATTATAAGCTGCTGCAGTCAAATTTATAATGTAATAATTTAACTTCAATTTTAAAAGTCTTTTGCTGCCAATAAACAGCATTCTATTTTAAAAAAATTAATAATGTTAAAATTTGAGAACCGTTCACTGGTTTTTTAATACTTTTTAACTTCACCATCAACTATCCTCTGAGCATGTGATTTGACAAAAAAATATCTATAATTTCCTACTACAAAATGGACCTGTTCCGGTCTTTAGTTTTGATCAGTTCTCCGATTGCTAAGTCTGTCCAATAAGATTTGGTTAGCTGAGCATCTTCGTTCAAAAACACCAATCAAAACCGTTCAGTATTGAGAGTTTAAATAGGGTTCTTGGGCTAAATTTATTTAGTTTTTCCTCCAAGTGAAGGAACTTTATTCGACCGCCACTATGGGTGGGTGCAAAAAACCCAAACACTGTAAAAATACAAATTGTGGCTGTGATATTGATAATTATTGTAGTTTATTTAAGTTTTAAGTATAATGTATCAGTGCACCCTGATGTATGTTACCGAACAAGCTTTTAATTATGATTGCCATTTGTAAATTGTTTACAAGTAGATAGTAAATAAAGACACCCACTTATTGAAAATAAAATTATCACATTAAAAATAAGTGACAGATTGCTTTTATCCAGGACCGTGCTCCTTATTTAATCATATTTAAAAAAAAATCACTTGTTGCAGTAGCCTGTAGCTCATTTACATCTGAACGAGTTTACGAAAATTGTACCGATAGATATCGCTCACACCAAGAACTCTCAAAAATATTATCGGTAAGCATGATGCCGGTAAATATCTACCGCATTCAATATAATTCTACCACATCTACCAGGTGGTTGCCCATTTGTGGACCGAGATAATTGGTCGGTATATTTGACATAACCCAGAAAAATTAAAAGAATTTTATTTTTATGCCTTTGCACTGGTTTTTTCTTTTCTGGTCTTTTTATCTTCGTTGCTATTCTTGATTTACAAAATATTTTAGTAAGTAAATTGTATAGGAGAGAAAATTAATAGTTTTGCAATTGTCTTTCAACGATTTAGTTCTAGTAATGTGAGAGTATTAGTCCACCATTCAAGAATAGTTCAAATCTAATAGTGAAAATGGTCAGGAACATTATTACGATATACGCCGAAAAAAATAATAATACATATTCTTCAAGATCGTTTTTTTTTTAGTTCTTGTCGTACATCCTTAAAATTGCTATCTTCCTTTATTATGTACTTTATTCATCGTTAACATACTTCACCCTTTCACTGTGCCTAATTTGATGATCATGTGCATTCGCAATTGGCTGCTTGGGATTATAGTCGTCTTCAGCAGTAAAAGAGTTAAGCCGTTTATCTAACCAACTTTGCATTAGTGATATACTAATCGAAGTGGTTTCGCTTCGTTTAAAATAACGTATTACTGGCGGACTCTAGACTGTCAAGCGAATAAAGAAAAGTGCTGATATGTTATCTAGGAACTAAGTCAAATCAAACTATCTACCAACTAATCAACCCCATTTATTTACAGAAGTACATTTACGCAGCAGATGTGTTTTTATTGGAAAAATGATTGATGACGGTGTGAACACGCTATTTCTTTTTAACTATATTTTCTTATTTAAGTACAACACTAGACTGTATGTTTTTATATGACGTGTATTCTGAGATAGCAGTAGTGTTCCTATCAAAAAGCAGCCAACCTATGGTCTGATATATTTTAAAATAATATTAATTATTAAAAATGTGAGCTCCAATTTCTCAGTGCCAGAGTTTTACAAAAATGTATGAAATGCATAAAAAATTGTATCTTTTGCTTAGTAATTATGTATGATACAAAGTCTGAATATTTTTAAAAATAAAAGGAATTTTTTACAGCAAAGCGTTTTATTCATTTTTAATGCAATCCCGAATTTTTATTCTCTATTTTACTTATTTCGGAAATGATTTAAGAGTTATATTCGTCGATAAAAAATTCTCAATATTACATCAGTTACTAAAAATGCTTAGCATAAAATTTATTTGCAGTACGGTTCTGGATTATTTCCTATTACGGTCCTGAACTACCAAAATGGAGGTGTCCAACGAGTCTCATTTGCGCAGGTTCACGCTGGTTGATGTGTTGAAGACAAGGATAACAACATGTCTACAAACAGTAGAAATAAGGTTATTCATATGTCAAGTGAAATTGTATTCCAGGTACGAAATAGCCTAAATGTACTCACAATGGATAATATGTTCCATGTGGCTGATTGCTGCAGATCTTGTTTACGAATTGAATGTTCCTTGACGCCGACGAACTCTTCAGATAGTGACTCCATAAAATACTGTGACAAATTGGTGGCTTGTGTATCAGAAGTGGTAGGTGATAAGTAAATATAGTAATAAAGAAAAACAAAAGAATCTATTTTTTTCTAGATGTGGTTAAAAGAGGGTTTGCCTTCTTTGATATGCTCAACATGTATTGATAAGTTAAGGGTTGCATATGAGTTTAGGAATGTTTGTATACAGTCAGATCAAACATTGCAGAGATACATTAGTCATTTACAAGATGAGGCTAAGCAACAAAACAGTAATGGTAGGCCTTTAACAACACCAACAAAATTTGAGTTTACAATATCCCATCCCACACAAGATGGTTTACCATGCATCATAGAAGAACCGCAGAATGCAGAGTATTTACATTTGAAACACTTCTTAGATAATGATGATGAATTGCTGAAATCTGAGCAGATAGTCGAGACACAGACATCAAGGAGTACTTCACCTGATCAGCATAATACCACTAACTTTATAGCAACAGAACATCATATACAAACCATAGTGCCACAGATTGAACTACAGCAAGAGGTATGGAGCTTTCCATTAGAGCTTTAAAAGGCATCTCGTATCCTTTTATAGTTCTTATTATCTAAAATTAACTCTTTAAAATAATGTATTCAGTGTAAAAAGTGTTGAATTGCTATTTTCGTGATGACCATTTATGATTCAATAATTCTCATAGGTTTATAGACGCCTGTGGAAGTAGAAAGTTTAATTTAGTGGGTAGTGCAGAATACTGAACATTTTGGTAGCGCGTAGTGCAGTACTATCTACTAGTATCAGAACTCTCAGTGGAAACCTTAGAACAGAAGATTCAGTGGGTATTATAGCTCTATATTCAATGTTGATTACTAAATAAAAGTATGTTGTACTGCTAATATTTATTATTGAAGAGAGTTATAGAATCACTAGTTAGCACTGTCAAAAATATTAATTGAATTAGTCTGCAGTTTTTTGATTTTAATAGAGCTAAATGATCTGAAAAAAAGCATTTTATTCTCAATAAAAAAAAACATTTACCTTCAATATGTTTCTAAAGCTTGATAGTAGAGAAAAAAACAATTTTATGTAAATGTTTTGCTGAAAAAGGAAACTTATTTCAATTATTCGGGAATACACTGCAGTTCAAAAGTTTAGTAGTACTTATTTCAAGAAAGTGTCAGTTTGCGAAGGAAGTGGATAATGTTTTAGGCTATTTCATTTTTAACTAACATTTCGATTATCGCTTAAGAGACTTTGTACAGTCGTAGAAGAAAGTAACCCAATAAAGAATGAGTTTTTTTTTTGTAAGTCAAAAAGTCTTAATGTACAGGGGGTCTATCTGTAAGCATTAACGGGAAAAAAATATTTTATAAATGCCGTGGGCTAGAGCCGCACCTGTGCCCAATCTAAATGCTGTCCCGAGTATACCCCCACATACCACTATCATTCAACCATTACCGCTGTTAGTTTTGTGTGGATCGTCGCTTGGAGTGCAAGCCACTTCGAATATTTTATTTAAATTCTTCCCGTCTCGAAGAAACGATTCTTTTCAGGACCATCATGATTTCATATAAAGAAAATCGAAGCTTGATGCATCGGCAAAAGCGCGGGAATGTATAGATTCATTTTCGCGCGACATCATAGTAAAAAGGCGTGTTTGCAAATTTTCTGTATCTACATTTATTTTTGTGTAATTCGATTCAATTCACTTTGCGTTATATGATTAAATAAATCCAAAAGAAATAATTCAGATTCATGTGGTACTGTTTATTAACAACTAACTTTCGATTCGACAAAGCAAAAGAAAAATATTTACGTTTTTTGTAACTACTGAATTCGCATATCCGGTGAAACTCGAACGTCTTTTCAGGATATTAAAAAAATAATACTTTGTAGACTTACGTAGAATGCTCTTAACAAAAAAGGAATGTTTATTTTATAAAAAGAAGAAATTTAAAATGCCTCAGTTTTGCTATTTTTACAAGGGCCTTTATTTATTCAGAATGACGTTAAATGAACTTACGGCATACTATTAAAGAATAATACTAAATGAGTGCAATGTATTTATACATAATACCACGTTTAGCGGGTGCTTAACATGACGTTTCCTTGCATCAGGCCCGGACTAAAGAATTTTTGGCTCTAAATTTTACTTTTTTTTTTTTATTTAATGATGAAATCCGGTTTCGGTGGGTTTGTGCTTTATATGTCGTGTAGTTAACACCCAAGCAAAATTTACTTTTTTATTTGACACACCCTGTATAGAAACTAAATGTTAAACAGCCTTATAATGTTGAATAACGTAATTCTATTATTCTCAATGACTGCCAAAATTAAAGTCCCTCTAAATTGATAGTGTTGTCAGACGCCAAAGTCATCCATGTGGGCCTGCTGAAAACGCCAACTGACCCTTCAGGCCTTACCCCTTCGGTTACCAAACAGAAAAACTTGGTAACTCGTGTTACTTTGGTTGCCTATCACGGGGCTTTCCGTTTTTTTTTTTTTGTGGGAGTCGTCTGACCTGAAGTCTCCGAAAACACTGCAGTCTCTTGGTTTTTTGTATTTAATCTTTCATTTTTTTACCAATTAAATTATGCCAGCCATTCCAATATCCTGATATCCTTCACTAATCTGTACAGGTTTCTGGCTGATTGATGGAAGTAATACTCTGGGTTCATCTTGCAACACACTGTCTTTTTGTGTTCAGAGCCTCGCATTTATACAGAATGTGGTAAGCGTTCTTTGTCACCCCATTACACATTCTGCAGTTGGTATCTTCACTGTGGATCTCAATTTTCTGTAAATGTCCTTTCAGCGTACAGTAGCCTACAAGGAGACCTGTTACGGTGCGAACGTGATTCCTACTAAGCTGCAGTAGTTCTTCTAGGCAGTCTTTCCATAAATTTGCCTGGTTGTTTTATCCCAGCACTCTTTGTAGTTTTCTTTTACGCAATTTCTTACCTGCTTTCGTGCTGTGTTTTTTGGGCCATCTTAGAACAGGTTCTGGTCCTAAGACGAATCCCTTCCTTACTAACATATCGACTTTTTCGTTTCCTTCGATTGTCGAATGTCTAGGGATTCACAGCAAAGTGACTTTATTGCCGTCTGTCAGGTTATTCAGCTCTCGACTACATTCCTAAACCAGTCTTAACTGTATTTTGGTATTTACTATGTATTCGGTAACACCTAGTTTGTCCTTATAAGCCCTTTAATTGATTTCGGTAGCACAATGCTATATTGAATATGCTTCTGCCTGACTGTGGTATATTTTCCTAGAGCAAGGTTAATCATTGTGTTTTGCACCTTACTGTAGATTCCAGCTCTAGTCCCATTCTCGTTTTTGATCTGTCTGTAAACCAGATAAAGCCAGATAAACCTGTCACTGTTGCTGGATTTATCCCAGCTTATTTGATCACTGATTTCTCTACCTTGAATTTTCTGTTACACACATCTGTCGAAACCATGCGGTCTGATCTTAATCCTGAAAGGTAACCTTTCACGTGATGGACAATATTATGTCCCAATCCTGTATATCTGCCGTTTAGTGGTTGTTGCAATCTGAGATGGCCCATTCTTGCCTCCCCCATTACATAAATGGAAAGGTGGAAGCTCTAATAGGCATAATAGTTAATAGCTGTATCGTGTATGTATCCTTCGAGTTACTTTGTTTACGGGTCTATAAATTTGTTGTAAGAAAATAAGCTTGAATTTAAGCATTAGATTAATATGAAAATTTGTACTTAAATTTTGATGCGTCAAGTATTTAAAAGATTTTCTAATGTATATTTTGGGTTTAGGGTTCATTAAGAAATTTATCTATAGTTTTGAACCAAAGTATAATGGGAAAAGTTTGAAAGTATTTTCTGACTAGATTCCAATAAAATTTTACTAACATGTATTACTTTTTTTTATTTTGACAGAATTATCAACAGAATGATCAGCAAGTGCAGGGTACACTTTTGGTACAAGAGGAACCACAGGAACAAAATCTGCAATCTGAGATACAACACCAGCAGCAACAACAAACACAACCACCCCCACCACCACCACAACAACAGCAGCAGCAACAATTCACCATTCAACACATACAACCACGGCCTGTGATCAAGAGAACTACCGGAGTACAAGTTCGCCCGCCTACACCTTCGGCCGTTGATTCCGACGAGGTCGATGTGAAACAGTTTACTTGTACAGTATGCGGCAAACATTACCGAAAAAACGCAAATCTGCGTATACACATGAGGACACACACAGGCGAGAAACCATTCGAGTGTAAATATTGTGAAAAACGTTTCTATCATTCATCTCATCTGCGCGAACATATCCGTAGACATACTGGCGAGAAGCCGTTCCAATGTGCCGTGTGTAATAAGAGATTTACGATAAAAGGGGAGTTAACTATGCACATGAAATCTCATACTGGCGAAAAACCGTACGCGTGCACGTGTTGTGATAGGCGGTGTTTAACGGCGGCGGATTTGAAAGTGCATATGAGGACGCATACCGGTGAAAAACCGTTTAGTTGCGACACCTGCGGTAAAAAATTCGCTAGTACATATATTCTTAATTCGCACATAAAGACGCATACAGGCGAACGTCCCTATTCGTGCACGGTTTGCGAGAAAACCTTCACCCAGTCCTCCCACCTGAACGTCCACATGCGCAAACACACCGGCGAGAAAGTCTGTTGTAAATTATGCGACGCGAAATTCACGCATTCGTCCCAACTAACGGTGCACATGCGCGAACATACCGGCAAACAGCCGTACAAGTGCGGTATATGCGATAAAGTGTGCAATTACGCCTCGGAACTTCAGACCCACATGATGAAGCATACGGGTGTGAAGTTTACTTGCGTTACGTGCGATAAGAAGTTTACCACCGCGTCCTACTTGCAAGAACATATCCGAACTCATACCGGTGAGAATTTGTCTATTTGCAATATCTGTGATCGACAATTCACTAGGAAACAATATCTCGATAAACACATGCGGACACACACGGGCGAAAAGCCGTATACCTGTTTTACTTGTGGGAAAAAGTTTACGCAAGCTTCTTCGTTGAAAGTGCATATCCGTATACATACGGGCGAAAAGCCATACTGCTGTACAATATGTGATCGTAGGTTCACTACGTCATCTGATCTATCGACTCACAATAAGAAACATAAGACCCAAAAGTATATAAACTTATAGATTATGCTACCTTCATAATTTTTTTTTTAAATTTTATTAAAAGAAATCCACAATGTATATCTTGACTATTATTTTTATTTTTATGAAGTTCAAGCAGCTGCAAGAGAGTTGCTGGTAAAACCTGGGGACTAAAGCCGAGGGTGATCCATTGGCTATATACTGACGTGATAAGACCAGCGATAACATACGGGGCAGTAGTCTGGTGGAGGAGGACAGAAGTGTCCTCCGCAGTGAAGCTGCTAGCCACTGTCCAGAGACAGGCATTGCTGGGAATCTCTGGTGCAATTAACAGCACAGAGACCGCTTCTTTGGAGACCATTGTGGGCCTCTCTCCGCTGGAACTTTATGTCAGAGCGGAGGCGACGAATGCGATCCTTAAACTGGAAGCCAATAACCTGTGGCATCCCAACTTCAGGGTGGGAGGACACACTTATACTACGGGCACGATGCTGGACGGGCCATTGCTGCAAATGCCCACGAACAGCATGGCACCCGAAATTATCTTCACTGAAAAGGTGAAAAGTCTTCATACCAAACAGAGACCAGGCACGTAGTGAGATCACTGCTACTGATAACTGGTTCACGGACGGATCCAAATCCAGCCCAGGGCACAGGAGCCGGTATTTGTGCGCCCAGCCCTAATCAAAGGATATCCCCAAATCTGGGGAAGCACGGTCTTCCAGGCAGAGGCCCTTGCAGCCTGCGCAAAAATGATTGCAAAAGGGGCTACATATAATGACTGACAGCCAGGCTGTCATCAAGGCAGTCTCGAACCCCGTAACTAGGTCAAAACTAGTTAGAGACTGCAAGCAATCCCTCAATGCGCTGGCACGAGACTACACGGTGTCTCTGATTTGGGTGCCGGGACATGAGGATACAAAGGGCAATGTAATGCCGACGAACTAGCCAAGGAGGGCCCTAAAAGACACTTCATGGCTCCAGAGCCCGTATGTGGGATTACTAAGGATTCCGCAAGAAGGGAGATCTGGACCTGGTTAGATAAAGAAAGTAAAAATAAATGGAGGTCGACTGAAGGTCAACTTCATACCAAAGCGGTAATAGGGAATGGGGATGCTAGATTCTCTGATAACCTACTCAGGCGCAACAAGAAAGAAGCCGAAACTATTACTGGGCTGGTAACTGGACACTGCCCTCTGAAAAAGCATCAATACAACACAGGCCGAGTAAGCGAACCGTGGTGCAGAAGATGAGAGCTGCAGGAGGAAACGAGTTTACCTGTAATCTGCACATGTGAGGAGTTAAAGGTACTCAGGCAAAAATATTTCAGAAGAGATCTATTGGAGCCCACGAAGGTTCTCAAGTTTCCACTGAGCAAGATACTGGGCTTTATAGACAACACCAAGCTGCTCGAGTGGAAATAAGAGACTTAATAGGGATGGTACAATGATCACCTAGCTCAAGTGCCCGGACTTTAAGTGCCCACCCTAACTTAATGAAATGAATGAATGAAAGTTCAAAGCATCAACTTCGGTCTAAGTTTACAGAGCTGATAAGGATGAAGATACAATTAAACAGGCTTAACAATTTAGTGGTTGAATCAACGTTTTGAAAATAATCTACTCTTGAAATAAATAACAGAGTATTGGCCCCGTTGCCATGTCAGTATAGTGTAAATCAATTCAATAAAAAGAAGCGCAGACAGGCCACCTGGTAGGTTGGATAGTGAGAGGTAGTGATTAAGACTATTATCACCTAACTGCTGTTTCCCTTTCATTAGCGTCTGCTAGATTGTGTAATGATGAATGCTGTAGGTTTTGTTTTTCATGTTGGTGAAACAAGACTTTCTTTTCCACTACTTCCATTCGCAACTGCTTTTCGTGGCCTAAACAGAACGTCTGGAAACTTTTAATAAACAAAACATCAAACGATATATTGCGTAATATATAGAGGTGTTCACGTCTCTACGTAAATAGCGACTGCTCGTGGTCTCGAAATCGTATATTTATATTTCGAATTTAAATAGATTTCAATTCAAACTATATGTTATATTTTTCATCAACTTGATAAAGGCGATTATGTTATCCATATAGTTTTTAATTTAGCTCGATCTATTTAAATATAAATTTCCTTATTGAAAGACTTTTTATTATGCATTTGGGTTTTGCTGTTGTATTTTTTTCATGCTTGCTGTCAGTTTCGGAAGGTAGGAGGCTGCCTGTTATGCTTTCCAGCTTGATTTCTGAGGACGGGTTCATTGATGCTGGGGTTCCGCAGGGGCTGGTTTTAGATCCGTTATTATTCACTGTTTGTGAACGACCTATCCTTGCACATCGCGAGCAGTTATTAAGTATATATCGATACTTCCGACGACTATGTATTTTAGTCGGAGTCCCTGGATACCGCACTGAATTGCCCGGTTATATGTCCGCCGCTGATCGTGACTGAACATGCGATTGACACTGCCATCGCTGCATTTGCAGATATCCGTGTGAAGCTGCGATGTTCAATAGCTTTTGTGACTGAGCAGTTTTTGGCTTTTTAAGAATAGCCTTAAAATAAACGTTTATAAGACTATAATGGTGAAAAGAGTAAATAACTCGTTCTTAGATATAATAACTAGAAGTTTTTGTTCTCTGACTCATGTTATTAATTTTTCATCAACCATCGCGATTTGACAAAGGTCACTGTTGTATCTTGACAAACTTACCCCAACCCGTCGTAGAAACAATGTTTAATTGACTGTGAGTAATTCACACTCGTAGACAGCAACGGCACAGTCAAGATCATGTCACGGTAAAGATCACCCGGAAAACGACTTGGGGGAACAGTGATTCGATAATAATTTCATCGTGACCGTACCGTGTCCGTGGGTGTGAATGCTCTCATTAGAAAACTATGGAAGCAATCTTGACTGCACTGTCTCTGCCCGTAATCTGATCTGCCCATAACGGTGGGTGTGAATCCACCTTTAAAGAAAAAGAGTCCGTATACTTTGGCTTTGGAAACCGCACGGAACACGTTTAGTGTTTCCTTTTGATGCATCAAAATCATAGGCGGATTTTCCATGCCCCATATCCGCGTATTGTGACGATTTACCTCTCCTTTTAAGTGGAATGTGACCGCGTCATTAAACACCAGACAATTAGCAAATTCGTTGTCTTCTATGGTTTCCTGCATTGCGATACAAAAACCCGCTCGTTTTATATGGTTGCCAGGCCGTAAACTTTGCACTATCTGTATACTGCACGGTTTAAAACTAAAATTTTCCGTACAGTTTGATACGAAATACCAAGTTACGACTTGCATTGCGGGAAGACTGTTGTAGGGAACACGCGAAATTTTGCCTAGCAATCTTCCAGTTTCCAAATTTTACATTTATTAATGGAACCTCTTTTCTTGAATTGTCTGCAGCATCGCAGAATGCTCTAGTTTCCTGACGATTCTGTTACTTACTCTCCTCTAAAATTCTAAATGCACGCTGCACATTAACTACCGGTCAGTCAAGAATACTTGCTTTCTGTTGCATAGTCGCCATTTTGCAGTTCGCGTTGCCATCTGGTGATTTAATTCGAAGTTTGTAAGCTCGTAACAACTTAAAAACGTTCGCTTTCTTGAGACATATTACTTACTACTGTATCTCTAACACGTGCTAAAATACAGTTCTTTAAAACCCGCTGCTTCCTTTGTAGGAACCCTGTATTTTATAGGGGCAGTGAGTCTGTATTCATGAAGGTTAATTCTAAGACGAGGCATTACGAAATTATAGGGTTGTACAATGGGAAAAGACTCATTTTTTTCCAGCTCTTTTATGAAAGCTTCGTAGCTTTATCACTATTTATCTTACAAAAAAAAGTTGTAGGACTTTACTTGTTCAAAAAATGCACTAGAAGAAGGTAATGGACAAGAAACCAAAGAGAAAATAGAGGCTTTATTTTTTTACTCTGGTCGTCTTACTAACAATAAAAAATGATGGCTTAATTGTGGTTTGGAAGTACTATTCGCAGAACATTATTAAGTATAGAAAATATGAGAACGCATTCTGAGCTATTTCTTACTAAAAACAGGAAATAACATGTGAAAAGCAAAATTCCGTACAAATGCAATTCTGACGTTGGGATTTTGCCCCATTCAAATATGGCGGCCAGTTGTCTGGCGGACCGTTTTATATAGTTCGTTGGGTAGTTCTGACTTAGCAAACGTTTTTCTTTCTTCTTTAACTAAAAAAACTCATACAACCTTCATCAATTATTTGGAACCGAGCTTTCGTGAGAAATCTGCTTTTTCTGGCCTCCGCGTTCACTGGACTATTTATGTCGTGCTGGCTTATTATGGCACGTGTTAGTACACAATTCCAGAACCTATACCTATGTAGCATAAGATTACTGAGCTAATACCTCAAGAATGCAAACATTTTTAACTAGACTGTTTATGCGTGGAATTTTACCTAAATAACGTTCTGAAGTTTCTAGTTATTACGGCATACACTGCATCCAGAAAAGTATCAATAAAGTTATAAATATTTAATTGCAACACAATAAATAGGTCTTAATTTAGTTGAGTAAAGTTTATGTCTACTCAACGTACCGTCAGGATACGAATTTTCCTTTTTACAAATATGTGTTAAAAAGAAATAGAAATATTTGGATTCTAAAATATTCTGAAAAGAAAAAGAAATATACTTTATCACTTGTTTAAGTATCCAGTACACAATTTCTTTTTTTCTTTCATTTTTTTAGTACCTTTCTGATGTTAGTCGGAAGAAAGATACGATAAAAAAAAAGATACGATTTGTCGATAAATAAGCGAAATATTTGTGATTTATGGTATAATATGGATATTCAACGAACATATTTCTTGTTTTATTTGACAAATAAGTGCCTTTGACTTATAAAATTACATTATTCCTTTGTGGTAAATCTTTATACTGTCAAACTTATATTTATAGTCAATTTTATTGCTTAATGGCTACATTTATCCCAACACTTCTTAAAAATGATCAGTTACCTATGTATTTATTTGATATTTTACAATTTAAAGAAGATCTTCGGTTTTCGTACATTTCTGTAGATATAATTTTTTTTTGTGCATATGAACATTATTCTGCACTTAATATGTTCATATTACTTTAAGACTATTTTTTGTGATACTATAAATAATAATGTACATATTATTATAAATATCTGTATAAATGTAAGCTTAGAATTGTTTAAACTTTCGTATGTGTGTATGAACCATATACTATATTATTTTATACCATAGTTAACTACTAATAATATTATATAGGATTGTAGAATATAAGCTGATTTAATATTAAGGAGCGGGTAAAGCGTAGGTGAGTATTCTAATAATTGTTACTAAAAAATCCTGGTTATCGCAGTTGAACTATATAATTGACAACAATATAGTCCTGACCTGCAATACAAAAATAAATAGATTATTATACATTCAATAAAACATTTTTGTTAAAATTATGACATCCTCTACAATTTATGTTACATTTATCTATTACGAACCCTTGGCAATTTTGTAGTTAGTTAAATACATAGAAATTTTAACCGTCTGAAGATTCTTAAGCTTTTTGGTTATTGTTAAGAAATGATGACATGTGTTCAAGGTGTTGTATATTTTGCATATTCTACGTCACCTACTTCTGTAAATAAATAAGCTTTATTAAAAGTTCGTTGTATGCTTTTAAAAGCAGCTTAGAAAAGCGATATAAAAAAAATAATACCGAATCAATCAAGAAGTTATCTATGTTTACTAATTTTTTTTATATGTCGAACAATACTGAGTTGGCGTGTATACGTAATAGCAATCGTTAAATTTGGGATTATACAATAAATTCCTATTAAAATTTATGTTTGTAAGTGTATAGTGACATCTTTCGTGTAATACTTTGAGTTTAGTTGTGTATATTCAGTAAGTATAAATATTAAATTCGATATATAGCCTTATCGGTCAGTAATTTGCATAAATAGTAAAATTAATTTGTTTGTGCAACATCATTACATATAATACGTTAATCATTAGACGAACCTAGATAAATATCAAGTAACTAGGTTATGTTATTAAAATTGCCTAATACGTCATTTTTTATCTTTGGGTAAGAAACCTAATAGCAAATATATAAAAACCTTTAATACCTTACGAACCAGTTCCACAATTTTGCTATTATCTCATAGATGGCATAATGATCGCTAATTTTTTCTAATTTGTTTCCTAAGTACAAAATTTCGAGTAGGAATTACATCTTTGTATAGATTGTATAGAATGCGTTAACCATACCACATTTTGTTTAATGCAAATAAGTAATTTATAAAGAACGCCATTTTTTAACACTAATAACTGGCGACAAAATTGAATGCTATACAACTCGGTTAAATGTTATTTTCAACGACTGTTGTTGGTTTTATAAACAGAATAGCAGAAAGGAAAACGTAAATATCATCAGTACGATACACCCCCTAATAATTAGGTCGTATTTACAGTTTACATTTAATTCAACGACGCTGTTACTGTATATTTAATTCGTTATTTAAATATTTTTGAAGATTGTAATTTTTTTGCTTTTAATAGTCACAATTAAAAATTGAAAATTATAACAAAGTTGTTACGGCATTGTTAAATTAAATATTAGATGTGAATACTGACCAATATGTTTATTTTGCAGAAATCACAGACATATCTGGTTTAAATTAAAAATAATCTAAAATGTGTAAAAATTAAAATAAACCCTATAGAAGTTAGAAAAAATAAATAATCATTTTCCCAGTATAATTTTTTGTCGAAATTCATTCAATAAGAAATGTAGCAGATGATTAAAATACATACATTTCCTGTACTATGCATTTGGTCATTTAAACAGAGCGCTTTTATTTTTGTTCGCCGGCAAGTTAAGTAAATTGCTTTGCTATATGATAAAAAGTGACAACTGCTTGCGATATCAGCGACAATGAAACGATATTGAGAGGTAACTTTTAAAAATGTATATCTCTGTTCCCTTATCTATCTACGACTTCTATATACACTAGCAACCATTTTTCTTTATGAAATTTGACAGGCATGCTTTAACCCCCGCTTTAAAACTTATTACATCCTCTATCCCCTATTTGGTGCAATATTGCATGTAGTTATTTCTTTGTCATTTGCACCATCGGGTTGGTACGGGCCTAATTTAATGTTCAGCAAGCATTGAAAATTACTAGACATGAACTTACCAGTACCTTTTATAGATGCTTTGTTCATCTTCGGATCTACACAGAAAAAAAAAAGAAATTGTTGAATCAATGAAATATTCATTGACACAAACAGGTGGCTTGTTTATATATGGGCAAATAAATATTTATTTCCTTTAAGTAACTTACTTTGTCAGTACCGGATACTCGATTCAAAGTTTACAGTGTTTGCTTTAACAAAGATAAACTGGATTAGGTTAAATATTCAAGAAAATTGGATTAAATGTGCCTACATATTTGAATCTATTAATTAATAATTTATTTCAAATTAAATGTTTGTTTACACTTAATAATTACCGATTTGGTTGTATTAGTTATATTCATTTAGCCATACCAAGTATTTTGTAGGACTCAATGGATTGCACTGACTTCAGTTGCGTAACAATTAACCATACTGTGTCAAAGCAAGTTGTTTTCATTCTAACTGTATATTATTACGTTATTGATGTAATAAATCAGTTTATCGTATGAACATGTAATGATTCTAGAAACTGCATTTTAGTAATCGTCACTCTAAGCTTCTGCCAGTTCCTCTCCGCATTGGAATTAATTCGCAGGTACTTGCGAGTGGCAGCTCTGATGATCACAGTTGCTATTAATATATTTACCTGGTAAAGAGCTACATGTTTTATGAACGTGTTTGCTATGTATTCAAGTTGTGTTAAATATACGTTGTTATTATTTATTATAGTGAAGCAGAAGAACTGCAATCTTTACGACAATGTCTGTACTCGTATAATATATTAAATCTATTTGCTACTATATGGGTAAAAAACTTTGCGATAATGTTTACATCAAGGCGAGTAGTTTAGGATAGAGGCAGTCCTAACATTATAACTGCATTAAATTAACTGCCATTGTGGTTAAACTAATCCTTATTTTTTAAATTATTTGATATTATATATGATGATTGAATCACACTGAATAATATAATTCGTGAACACCGGCGCATCTAATGCAGGTATCTCTTATCCGAATTTTTTGACCCAAAGTATTTCATTTTGCAGAGTAGAAGACAAAAACGTGTTTGTTATTTGGTTAGCGTACTTGTAAATTGTAAGTATGCACCAGTAGTATGTACGTGTATGTGTACATATGTTATAATTATCACAAATGTAGGTTCACAATTCTTACATATACATATGTAAATCCTCTTTGCTTTCTTTTTAAGTTTACAATAAATTACAACATTCTGAAATTGTTATTGGAAATAGTTTTTTTAGTTTTAAATAAAAAGAATATTTGGCGTTAAGAATTAACGGTTTAATTGAAAAGCGTATACTTTTTCGACCCAAAACTATTATAATTATTTAAATGAAATCTTAATATTTTGTTGGATTTAACATTTAATAAATATTTGCTTGATTCAACTAATTTTTGCTAACAAAATATCATTGTATAGCCAAATAAACGAACATGATGGGCTAAATAAATAATTATTATTTGCTCTAAATAAATACCTTTGACAAAATATATTTTGTTGTTTTAACAAATCCTTTTTTTTTCCGTGGTACGGATAAAAAAAGGCGATCCTTTCTAATAGGGTATGTTCATTAAGCGAAATTCCGGAACGCACTGCGTATTCCATAAGTAGATTTCGTTACATGGTTGGGGTTTTAATTTTGACGTAGAAATGCGCGTATGTACCTGCATTTTCGTTCCGATTGATATGAACCAATATAGGTACTATGCGGTTTTTTATATAATATGATGGAAACAAATTCTAGGGATTTTACTAGTAAATGAGAAACCCTATTTATAATTTAAATCGAAATTTTTTGTATGATGCGCAGGCTGGTTCGCTCTAGATTATGCAATGCAACATTTTGTTAAAATAGAGGTGGCTATACACGTATTTAGGTATGAATAATCGGCAGATATATTATTATTCTGCGAGATTAAAGATTTGAGTATGATTTTTATGCGATCTACTTGTTTCAATCTAAGAATTTCGAACTTTAAACAGTTTTAATATCGGGTGAGGATAGTTGATATTCAAACTAATATTGTTTGGCATTCAAAGGTGACAGCCCAAAATTTAATTGCTATGACACAAATCACCATATAACAAGAACAAGGCGATGGCTTACAGTTAAATTTTAAAAACTCAAAATTGTGATCGTGTAGCGTCAAGTTGGCTTGCGCATTTATAATTGTCAATAACTCGAGAACGATAAGAGCACGCACAAAATGTTCTCTTTATATCACACATCAGCATAAAACGATGGTATCATTAAGCTTTTAAAAATTGAAAATTGGCAGCCATGTTGACGGACCGATGCGCCTCCTAAAGAGTCATCTTTGGACATTTTTAAGAAGCACAGAATATTAATTAATTACTTGCTACTTTTGCTTATAAATCAGTCAAGATGTGAACGTTCAAGTCTGAATAAGCTTTTACCTCGAGGCTTATTCAGCTGTTGGAGCGTGATATAAAATAGAAATATCAAGATAGGTCGGGCTTTTGTTCGAGGGGTGGTTTGCACCCATTTAAGCGTAAGGTTATATACCACCGATCCCTCATGCTTATCTGAGAAATCATCTGACTATTTCTGTGGAAAGATTTATAATTGAATACATAAGCGTGTAGTAAATTATTCTACCTAAAACATATTTGGAAAGATACCTAACTAAGGAGTTGTTCTGCAACAACATATTTATTCAGTAAATGAGATTTTAGAGTACTAGGTTAACTGGTGGCAGTCTGCACATTTTTACTATTATTGTTTATACATACATATATAAAAATTATTATTTAATAAAACAAATATGGATCTAACTTCCAACCAGTGGCGGCTCGTGACTTTTTGTGCAAGGGAGGCTACTGTAACCCAGGTAACTCTTCTCGGTCAATAAATTGTATTTTTATAGTTATTATTTTATAGTTATTATTGTAGCATTGTAAGTGTAGAATAAAAATTGAAAAAAGATATTAAAATGAAATACAATTTATTTATTTATCGAGAACCATGTAAGAAAACGGATGAGGTGATAGGTAAAAAGGTAATAAAAACTCAAAATAAACTCTCAATAAACGTAATAATAAATCAAAAATAAACAATAAAGCAGAAGTTACCGGCATAAGGACCACAATGCTTACAAGTTATTCAGTTATACATCTCCGTTGGTGTTTTACGTTCTCCAACATTTAGTGATTATGAATCAGAGAGTTGACAAAAAAAAAATAAGTTTTGCATGCAAAAACAATATGGCGGACACGTATATCAACACATTTTACAGCACGAGTTATTCGGTAGCTGTTTGCAAAATTGAGACAGTAAACCTTACTTTTGCTGATCGCGTTTTGAAGCATGCATGTATACAAACAATTTGACTATCTCAATTTTTTTAATTTACTTTTGCATATGTAATAATTCCTTTTTTGTTTCAAAGCGCAAAGAGAAAAAATAAATTATGCCAAATATAAGAGCAAATTAAAAAATTCGAAATATTCAAATTGAAGGTATACTTCAAAACACAATAAGCAAACTCAAAGTTTATTATCTCCATTTCGCAAAAAGCTACCGAATAAGTCTTGCTGTAAACTGCATTTATATACGTTTTTACGCCCACCAATTTGAACGCAGCCTTAATTATCTTACTTAATATTTTTATTTATCATATTCTGTAGTAGACAAGGTACAGATATAAATATTTTATTAATGAATGAGAGTAAGTGGGTTTAAAATTCGCTTTACATCGGTTTATTCAGTTTTATTCAATTATTTATCACTTTTTTTATTTTATTATGCAGCCTCATCATCGCTATTAATACTGGAATAATATGCATTAATTATAATGTGTTTTTCTAAATTATCGGTTGTAAATTGCGTTCTTTGTTACGTGGAAATATATTTGAATTTGGAAAAAAAATCTACATTTATTGCATTTCAAATAGTATTCATTTTCGTGGTTAATTGCGTTTTTTGAAATAGCTTTTAAAGTATTAAAGTCTGGATTACTTTCCATGAGAGAATTAATTTTGTTACGTATTTTCTGGCTGATAGGACCTTCTATCATTTTTAAAGTATCAAACAGTGTCTCTAATTTTTCAAGCGATGCACTTAATTTTAAATTCCGTTTTTGTAAATATACACTGCTCGCCAAATTAACGCATAATTTTAAAAAGTTTTTAAAAAGAAATAGCTTTAATTTTTTAAATGGCTTGATCTCATATATTTTTATCTCTTGTTTTTTGCCGTTGTGTTATCTAAGAAATTGTAAAAACGGGGGTGTTCTTTTTGCTTCTTTTTGCCAAGAGGTCTAGAACCTGATAAAAGTGGTTTATTTCAATCCCATAAATTTGATGTGAGTTCGTCTGACAACACCTTGTGGCACTGTATTGAGTATTTTTCTGCAAAATCAGCCC
This sequence comes from Protaetia brevitarsis, assembly GCA_004143645.1. Lineage (NCBI taxonomy): Eukaryota > Metazoa > Arthropoda > Insecta > Coleoptera > Scarabaeidae > Protaetia > Protaetia brevitarsis. The sequence continues at coordinate 5,979,030 of RXPK01000234.1, read as the reverse complement.
ACAGCGATTAGAAAATCGAAATCTAAGTGAAGCTGATTGCATAAGAATCGTTACTCTTCGAGAAGAAGGTTACACTCAAGCTGAATTGGCTGAACGATTTAATATAAATCAGTCAACCATTTCTAGAGTCTTAAGACGATTTGTGGCAACTGGAAGTAACACAAGAAGACCAGGTCAGGGTCGTGCAAGAGTTACAACCCCTGATCAAGACCGTTTTCTACGAATGCGTACCCTTCGGCAACGATTTGTGACCAGTACCTTGCATCAAAATGAATTTTTGGAGCGTTACAACCTCAGGATTAGTCAAAATACGGTACGTAGAAGACTCGCAGAAGCGGATTTAATGCCTAGAAGCGCAGCACCAGGTCCGTTACTTACTGTAGAGCACAGAAGGCAACGACTAAACTTTGCTTGGGAACACATTAACTGGAACATGGAAGATTGGTCTAGAATATTATTCACAGATGAATCTAGATACTGCCTTTTCTCCGATGACAGGCGGAATAGGGTATACAGAAGGCCGGGAGAACGATACGCTCAATGTAACATTGTTCAAACCGGGAGTTATGGCAGTGGGTTGGTGATGGTGTGGGGTAGGATCACTTTGGAGGGCCGCACGACGTTAGTGCGGATAGCAAGAGGGCGGCTTACTGAAGAAAGATACATTACAGATATCTTAAAAGATTATGTTATGCCATTTACATCGTTTATTGGAGAAAATTTCATGCTTACGCATGATAACGTTCGGCCTCACATTGCAGGAATTGTGCAATAGTATCTGCAAGAGGTCGAAATTCCCACTATGATTTGGTCTGCCAGAAGTCCTGATCTCAATCCAATTGAACACATGTGGAATGCTATGGGAAGGCGACTAAGACAATTACCGAATCCTCCAAACACATTAAATGATCTGTTTCTGAGACTAGTGGAAATTTGGGAGCAAATTGATCAAGATCAAGTGAGAACGTTAGTTGCCAGTATTGGGGATCGTTGTCACGCTGTTATTAACTCAAGAGGGGGAAATACTAGCTTTTAAGTTTAGTTTTTGTGAAATTAGCATTTCTTTATTTTGTCATCATTTGCATAGCTAATAAAAAAATTATTTCGCATTAGCTTTTTTTTACGAAAATCCAGATTTTTTTCTATGAATCTTTAAAAATTAATATTAAAAACAAAATTGCATTCCAAAAATTTATTTACAATGTGTAAAACGAGAATTTTTGAATTATGCGGTAAATCTTCCCTTACAATTAATTCTTGACATTGCTTGATCTTTCACGCTAAGAATAAAAGTTTTTAAAATAGGAAGATACTAAAAGGGAAGGAAGATAAAGATAGAAGATAGCAGCCTCTAACCATGTGCCTCAACGCGTAACAACAGGCTGTAGTGGTAAAGGAATATCTGAGCATAGCTCTATATATAACGCTACTCGCAATTGCGCCCCAGCAGATTTTTTTTTTAAATAAACTAATTGATGAACTGACTTTAGAAAAGTCTATCCGAATTAATTCAGCAATCCTGTGTGTACCATGAATGACACATGTTAAGTGCAGCATGTTTCGAAAACATTTCTTAAGCAATTTTCCCGTTTTTAGCATAACACTAGCTGATGAATCAGATATAAATAGCAAAACTTTTGTAGGGTCGACAATACAGTATTTACAGTGGCTCTAAATTTTATAGATATTAAAAATAAAATAGGAAAGTTTTCAGAATGCAATGTACCCATTACGACATCAACAACACATCTTCCCGTAGTGTCTGTCAATTGATTCATTCACGCTAATCCAGATGTAATTTTTATCTAATTTTGATTTTATTTTATTAATTTTTTCTGAAAACTGGTGCGGTATATAATATTTTCTAATTGTTGAATGATTTGGAATTTCTCTTTTTGCGTACTTTGTAAGAAACAAACGCAATTCTGGATCATTTATTTTGGAGTGGAATATCCCGAACTAAGAAACGTTTTGGACAAATCAGTCAAAAATTGTTTATTAGAATGTCCAGCTCGATTTTGAACATTTTTCTTTTTTTCTTTTTATATGTTGCTCTATGGATTGCTTGCTTCGAAAACTTAACTTTTGTGTACAAATAGTGCAATATACCTCTTTCTTATTGACTTTTATAAACACACCATCACCATATTGCGCTAAAATATCGTACATTCTAGGCATTTTAATAGATTTATTATCTGTGATCCTCAGAAAAACAACTAAGAAAATCAAAGCTTTAAATAATGTAAAATTAATGATAAGCTCTTTACAATGCTGTAAAGAAAAATAATACTAAACTAAAAACCAATCCTCAAAAAGCGAAACTAAAACGTCACAAATCTTTGACCTCAAAATATATGTAAGTAACGAAAGGCTATATTATTATTTCAAAGAAATAATACTCCAACACGTTTAATAACTTCTTAAACTAATAAGTATAAACAAACGAGAGTTAATGTGAACGATAAACTATAGAAAGCTGTAAACGGAAACGACAGTAAATCAAAAGAGAAATCCTAAAAAAGCAAAACTGAAACGGCAAAAATCCTTGACATCAAAATATATGTATATTAAAAAACTCCTAGGGTGATATTGTATCGTAATCTATTCCGCACGCATGCTTGTAATCCTACTCCCACTGAAGCATACCTACGCTCATGGTGAACAAAAGTTATTTTTGTCTACTCTCTGATCATGATGCAATACAGATAATTTATTTTCTATTCGAATTTCATCAAAACAGAGTATTGCCTTGTTTCAAAGTGTCTTATTGAGGTAAGTAATCATTGACTGGCTGGTAAGATGTGCGCGAGATTATCTTACCAGCCAGTCGATCATTACTTACCTCAATAAGACACTTTGAAAGAAGGCATTTTTTTGAGGTAAGTAATCATTATTTTCCAATTCGCGAAATTACATACTGCTATACATTAGTACATATTTCGAATCTCAATATTTTACTGGCTCTATTTACGACATTAATTTTGAGGTCTCGTTTCTCCTCTAGTTTTGTTCTAAATTCTATTTTACCAGTACAAATATATTCTAATTGCATTGTATTTTTCATCGCCACACAACAGTTATTTGTATCACTAAGCCAGAAACTACAGTTTGTATGAGTACGGTTTGTGGGCCGAGGTCCACAAGTACGAAAAAGAGTTTCTGGCCGTGTGTTACACAATGTTTTTTGGGCCGAGAAATCTTAATTTTGAAATGAAAATAGAAAAGAAATTTTGGCAGTCATCTAGTTTAATATCTATTTATCAATAATAAGTAGAATGAAGACCCCAGTTCATCTTAACACAATTTATTCCATGTCCGTCATGTGGAATCTAGTGTGGCCAACCTTTAGTAACATTTTTGTCTGTCCAGCAGGTACTGCAAAATGAGTGTTTCTGGACAGAGGCGCAAAAAATAATTTGTTTAATAGCGTTTTAATTTTTTGCTTAAAACTGTACTCAACACACTTAAGTTACTGGTACTGTGAATCGCATGGCCAGTTGCGTGCCAACGTTTTATGACCGATAACATGCCGATCTTATACGATCTCACCTAGGAGACAATATGTAAAGTGGACATGAACTTACGGGAACGCATTGATTTCAGCGATGGCATTAAACATAGTCAAATTTATGGTTAGCCTCCTCGCTTGCTATTATAATGCGTACAGTAACATTTCGTGTAGGCAGAGTACACCGAGTAAGGACAAGAGAGGAGTTATAACGGTCCAAATTTCTAAACCTAACTTCACACAAACAACAGCTTCCCAAAATGGCAGTGTGTTATTATTTACGTTCGTATCTACACAAATTAGTTTACTCATCCGTTTAATCTATATGATTTACTTGTTTTATTTATTTATTTTACGTATTTTATTAGTTTTGAATTACCCCTGCACTTTTAAAAACATTTAATGAACTATGATATTCTTGTGTAAAAGGTAAGATTGGTGGCCAGTGGCCAGAACATTTACATACTTTCTTATATATTATATTGTTAGGTTTAAGTGAAATAACTCAAATAATCGTGAAAGAAGACACCAATGGGTATCATGTTGTAGTGCCAGTCACTCTCGCAAGATAAATTGTGATGCTAACGATGGTCGCAATTTCTTGGGATTTCCGAATGAATCTAATTATATGACACGTCAAGAATTAAGAAAGTACATGAATAAGAAGAACTATTGTCGTTGTACAGAGATTCCTAGGACACATTAAATCAATTTATTTGTTAGATACACATTTTAAGTTAGATTGCTATTTATCGCAGTAACTAACTTAATTCATTTTATGTTCACTTTTTAAATTATGTGATTTTGGTCTGAACTGCATTCTACTGGTATAAATTTTAATCACATTTATTCACATTGTAGACAATTCGATATTATATAGTCTACGTCTGAACTCTATCCACTTGTGCACCCCCGGACATTATTGTTGACAAACCAGTGCAAGGTCAGATGTTAGAAATGAAGTAGTCGAATAGAAAGGAACAATCTTTGTATCGCACAGAACGATATAGTCATAACTCTTGAACCCTAATTAAAAGTTATTGTATTCGTGTCAGAAATTTGAAAGTCCTTTCCACCGATGCTGTTGCGTTTTTATTAATTTATTTGAGAAAGAACCACAATATATTTATTCCTGGAAGAATCTTTTACACTATAAATATATAAACAAAGATTTGTTTCACAAAAAGGAAAGAATATGAACATGATTATCGTAAAACACTTGCAAATATATGTATCACTTAATCAAATATTATTTTACTGGAATCGTGTTTTCTATTACTATAAACTGTTCATAAATATTTGCAACAAAATCAGAATAAAAAACGCATAAATTTTGTGTATTTTTTAAATCTATTTTTCTACTTCCTTTAAAATATAAATTATTCTACACGTTTGAAAATTCCGGCAACAGCTTTACAAATGGCAGCTGGGCTTGAAGGTCATCCAAAACGGACCACTCAAGAACAATGGATTTTTGCGAACATGTCCTTACTGTTATATACTGTGGTGTAGGTATTATTGGAAATTTGTTTGCATTTGTAAATTAAGTAATGAATAAATATACTATTACATTTTGTTTTGCAAAATTGCTTTATTTTAGTATATAGCCAATGTTTAAACACTATTTTAATACATCATGAATGCTATTTATTTTACTAAAAAATAATAGGAGAGGCTTATCCTCCGTAGCCTTCCCTGACGATTGAAAGCAGTACAACGAAATTTCTTTGTGATTAGCTATTTGGATCGATTTGCTGTACCATTACCTATGTGTTTTAGAGCGATGGCGGGCGATCCAAACCAGGGAAATTATTGGCAACAAAATCCCGATTTTCAACAACAGGGGTACGGAAATGTTAACTTCGAAATACCCGTTCAGCCGGACTTCGGCCAAGACTTGTAAGTGCATGTACTCTTGAACAAAGTCTTAATTTCGTAGATGGTTTAATGATAATTGTGGAGCGGTATTTGTCGAGAGCTACCCTCCCGAGGAGTTCGTGATTAGACCTGCTTAGTCAGTTTTGTACGTTACTTTTAGGTCGTTCCAATCGTTCGACTCCAATTCCGCTACGACTGCTTACACGGATCAAACGGGCTACGGGAACAATCCGTACCTGAACGCGGCAGGGGGAAATTTCGGCGGGGGCGTATTCCTACAGGCAGGAACACCAGGGGCCCAAAAATTCGATTCAGTCGGGAACGAGTTTGAGGACGAACCGCCGCTACTCGAAGGTATGCATGTGACATCGTATATTTTCGCTCATTAACTAAATTAAATTTGTTTCCTTTTCTGCACTCCAAACCCTACTTAACAAATTACACCTCTCACTCGGAAAACTCTACGTAATCAGACTCAAATGGCATTTCTGCCGTTCGGGGGGAAAGAACTTGAACGGTGAATGTTTAGGGAGTAATTAATTGAGTTGGCAAATACACGTATTTAAAGCTGACATTTCAAAAGGGCTTTTGTTATAAAATAGTACTACAAAATTTAAATTTAAAGTAGGCTAAACGTATCTACTCGTATTGTTTTTATATAAATGTATCTAATCTTAGTATGGATTCTGAATTAAAAGAGTTTCAATCTATATGTTTTATGATTTATTACTACATCTTTCGGTCTTCAGGTAATCTGGTAAATTGAAAATGAAAATTATTATTAAGTAGTAAATTACGATTAATTATACCCTAATACTTAGACAATAACGTCAACCATACTGAAAAATAAAATTAACCCTGTTCAAATTGTATGTATGTGTCAATAAAGTAACGTAAACAGACAATATCAGAAAATTATTGAATGTATCCACTATGCACCTGATGTTTACGAAATGTGTTTGTTGTTTAGATTATATGCTGATAAATGTGTTGCCTATGTAAAGTGAAGTGTTTGGTGGTGTGTATTTGTTGATTTATATGAAATTATGAATTATAATATTACTTAATTAGCTGTAATATTTGTTAAGTGTACTTATATACTTTTATATACTGTGAACATTACCATAGTAGTACATGTTTTATGTAATTTAACTTTGATTACCATTATTTAAAGTTCACTTCTGAATTGAAAAATGATGTTTATGTATGTACCTTTTTCTTATCCCACCGCTTTCACCATAATATTTACAAATTTTACAAAATTTGAGCTTTCAGAAAACAGTTTAGAGATGCTAATTAATTTTCGAGCATCCCGACAGCTGAAGTGCTGACTCTACAGTGGCTCTCTATCATTAAAATACAACTCTATTTGAAAATATCAACCTTCCGAAAACTCTTCCACTTTCTTGACGCCTGTTCCGCGACTAATGCTATTCACATTCATCATAGATACCAAAGTTACAAGATTAAAAAATAAGATTATTATGTTAAATTGGTATCAAAAACCTACATCTTCTGGTAGATTTTTTAACTTTCATTGTAACTATCCTATAAGCCAAAAAAAAACACCGTTAACGCCATGAACAGAGCTACACAGATCAATGATATTTCTGAGTGTTAATTTAATTTTTTTTTTTCAATATTGGCTATCCAAAAATATTCTTTCTATATTAATCTATTCTTCAAACTCTTGTATGAACATACAAACACTGATACAACTATCACTTTTAGATATTACTAATTATCCTTCATAGAAGGTCTAATTAATAACGTAATTAAACATTTCAAAGACTTTAAGCATCAAAATTGCAAAATATATTTTAATTACCGTCAAAACCATCTTAAAAAAAATAAGACACAACTTTTAGACCAAAATGAGGTTATATATATACAGGTGTCCCGCCGAACTGGGTCATTAATTTTTTTTTTAACTTCTAGCAGGAATTTGGGTTTTGAAACATGCAGAATAGTCATGGCTCACTGTGGTTTATTTAACAAAAATATTTTCAACTTTATAGCACTTTCGGTATACAGGGTGTTGATATCAACTTTTTAAATGGAATTGTACAATTTCTATCGGTACAATGAATGTATCGAGTCATTTACAATTAGTTTACATGAGGGTTCCTTGTCCCTAAACTCGATCGTTTTTGAGATATTTGCAATTTTGTTGATTTTTTGACGTATATACTGTTTCAAGTGAAATTAAATAGCTGATGAGGTATCAGATATTTAGTGGTTCTACTAATGTCGATGTAAATACAAAGACGTAGGTAGAAAGTGTTATGGCAATAATGACCGAATCATATCCAGGGTATTCGAAAACGCATTCTCCAACAAAGCTTTTTTTTACTACAGCATTGAATACAGCGTAAAATCTACATCGATTGACGTTTGGTATACCTATTCTTAATAGTTTTTGAAGTATTAGTATTTCTTGCAAAAAAATGCTAAAAATATGCCTAAATATCAAGTTTTAACCAACTAAAATGAGTTTTTTCCTACAAAACACTCTGTACATTATTTGCCTAACTTATCTAAATATTTATGTTTCAGATATCTAACGTTCACTAGTTTCTTACTAATAGTAGTGTCTTTTAGTCATGGATGTACGTTATTCATTATTAGATATTAGTAGGCCATGAGATGTGCTAATAAACAAGTGATATCCATTGTTGGTTAAAGCCTAATATCAATTAGGTGACGTTAAAAACGTGTGTAACACTAGGTAGATATTAGCATACATATGTTTTACCTTATCAAGGAACAGTGCTACTGGTCTAACCTAATGTATTATACGCAGAAAGCCGTATATATACTTAAAAAGAATAAATGAATGAGAGTTTAAGATGGAAATCTCATTCATTTATTCTTCCACTAATATCAATTGATGTAGAATTTTGCGCTGCATTCAATGCTGTAGTAAAAAACACCATGTTCCATTTGAAAGAAAAAAGTTTTGTTGGCTCAAGGTATCCACATTGGAGGCGCGTTTTTGAACATTCTGTATGTGATTCATTCATTATTGCTATAACATCTTATAGCTACGTCATTGTATTTACATTGACTTTAGTAGAACCACTAAATATCTGCTATCTCATGAAATATTCGATTTTATTTGAAAGAGTGCAAGTGTCAAAAATCAAGGAAAGTGAAAATATTTCAAAAACGGTCGGGTTTAGGGATAGGGAACCTTCATATAAACTAGTGCAAAGACTCGCCAAATTCATTAGACCGATAAAAATTATACCATTCCATTTAAAATAAGAAAGTTGATATCGACATCCTGTATACCGAAAGTGCTATAAAGTTGAAAATAGTTTCTCTAAATAGATCACAGTAGGCCATGACTATACTGCAAGTTTCAAAATCAAATTTCTACTAGAAGTTAAAAAAAATCTAATGTCCCAGTTCGGTGGGACACCTGTATATATCTAACTTTGCTTGAATATAATTGATATATTTCTTTTCTTTAAATCCTGATCTTTTTGAATGTATATCAAGTGTTCTCCAAAATATAAAAATTATTGTATTAACTTAAAATTCATGTTTCAAGAAAGGCACTGTACGTTTCCGTATCCATCATATTTATAATGTAGTGATGGTTTGCCAAATAAGTTTATACCCTTAAATCCATCTAGAACGCTCCTTTAATCCTCTTATCAAAGACACATTAATATCACTGATATAGTATTCATGTGCTCTTGGAGTTGCATACAATGCGATTTGTTGTTCCGAAACTTAATAAATGGCGAGCGAAGATAAACCGAATGGAAACGGCCGAGCTGATAACAAAACGGCGATACACGAAGTTTTACTAACGGTGAAGAAGATTAAGGTCAAACGTTAAATGGTTTGTTTTGTTAGTTGTAAATCCGCTTCAGCCGTGCTGAAAACAGGATAAGGCAGGAGAGGAGGATACATCTAATGCACTAGATTTTGCTTCTTAACTTAAATCCACCTTAATCTAGGATAAATTAATCATTTGTGTACGAGCCTGTAAAGAACACGACAGTTCCATTTGCATTAAACTATATTTTGCGGGTGACTTATCTGAACATACATGCACTTAATACGCTTTAGTTGCAGGCGCCAAAATATTGTTGGGTGAAATCGATAATGGTCGTAGATGGTGTGAATTGTCAGATCTCGTTAGGCTTTACCACAATGAGGTATTACTTTTGAATTTAGTGATTGTAGGTGTGGTAAATACCCCGAATTTTAAATTATAGGTTGAAGCAAACTATATTGATTACAAGTGAAATTTTAAAAATAAAGAAATAAACTGCTATTGTGTAAAGGTTCTGACGAGGCTAATGGGTAGCGATTTTATCCTATTGAACTGTATCCTAGAAAATTGGAACTGTATCGTACTCGCGAAAATGTGAAGCCGAGCTATAACCCATAGACAAGCATGATTACTGACGTATTTTTATTTCTTTGTAACACATTACGAAATACCTCTGGGAGACGTGGTTGTAACAAAAATATGAAATAACAAAATGTTTTGGTTTTTTGACCTTAGGGTTTATGGAAAAATGTAATTAGCTTTCGCATTCTTATTCATATTTCATTTGATAAATATAACTCAATTATACTTTTTTCCAATATGCAGGGTTAGGGAAATGTCTGGGAACACCTGATTTCTGGCTAAATTATGGGTTCTAATAAAAAATTACTGTAAGAAAAGGTTTTGTTGTACTTTTATTCTACTCTATGACATGTTTTGATTTCCAACAATTATCATATGTTTCGATATATGACGAGAGAAGTGCGTTAAACCCTATGCTGTTATCTCACTGTCTTCTTTCAATCAAACTGGATGGGTTTTGTTTTCTTTGAGTGTATTATAATATGTCCGTCCCAGTTTGAATAAAGTTCACTGCTTCATCCCCAATAGAAAATATCCCTCATATTTTTGATTTTTTTCTCAAAAATTACTAGATCGATTTTTTTTTTGAAATTTTAGCAGTACAATCGCTAACCTTTAATCATTAAAACAGATAGAATAATCTCAGATTTAATAGTTTTTACTACGCAGCAACTCAAAAAATGAGAAAAGCTATTCCTTCCTCGAAGTAAACATCTGGGATTTTTCCAAGGCCATAGGAATGCTGAGCTTTGTTTTACAAGGTTATTGTCGATCGAACACCCTGGTTTGATGGATTACCTCGGTGATGGCTACTTCAAATCTCGAAATAGAAAAGTTGCAATGCATAGCACAGGTACAGAAAAATATTCGATTTAGAAAAATTACGCATTGGAATTTGATAGATGGAAAATCAGATACAATTTAACGAACTATTGCGAAAATACAAAATTAAGCTGCAATGCGTCAACCTGAAAATAAATCACTAGGAGATATACAGAAACGATTTGGGTATACTTTTCCACATTCAATCTTCCAACGAACTATGACCTAAGCTAACCTACTTGACGACTTAATCGATAGATGATGGCATAATTCGATTCTGGGCCTAAAAAATAAATATTGAAGGTTTTAAAAAGCAGAAGAAGGCAACAAAAGCAGTGGGAAAATTAGAGGAGTTGTTAGAGCTGGAAGCATTTAATAAGACTAATTATGATTAGAAGTTTAATTTAATTAAGAATTATTTTAGTTTCTCTACTACACCTGACATTATTTGGTGTAAGGAAACACAAATCGTTCTACTGTTTAAACCAATAAAAAATATTTTGTCTTCCATTTCTTGTTACCTGGAGTTACTTCCTGGACGTTCTTGAAAAAAAAAACAGTATCGTTTTGTAATTCTTATTCTTTATTTAGGTATATGTTGGTGCCATTGCTAGTATGGCTTATTATAGGAAATTTCAAATTTATCGATTTTTGCAATGACATTACGGATTTCTTCTAGTTAAGGTTAGTTTAACTGTTGCTCAATAGATAGCTCTACTAGTATTGAATTAGCGAAAACTACCTGACAGTGTTTGATATATTTAAATGACTGAATTTATGAATTGCTAGGCAAGCTGTGAATATTTTGTAGGATTTAAAATTGTTGTCTAACATTTGAAATGGTCCGAGAAGAGGCCTTTGGGTTGCTAAATTTTAATCTATCGATTCGTTAGCAAGCATCTAAAAAGGTATCTTGACAGGTGGGTTGGTGCATCCACTACTGTCTCATGTCATCTAGCAGAAAAAAAAAAAACGTTGTTCACGATATTCAAATTAGATAACTAAGAGGCGATAACACAATCAAAATGTCATAATAATCCTTATATTTATGGTAATTAAGAAGTAAATCAGTGTTGCCAGAGTTAGGGAAATTTCCTAGACCTAGGGAATTTAGATTGTTGCTAGAGAAAAAAGGAATTTTTACGAAATAAGGCTATATATTATGTGTTAAAACTTGAACAAGTAACTTAGGAAAATTAAATAATTAAGATTGGAATCCATATTTCTAGAAGTATGATTTTATCACTTCTAGAATTTATAATATCACAGATAATATATTGTTATGTAGATGTTCAAGAAATAAATAAAGGTATTGCAGTATTTAATAGAAACAGGCAAAATAAAATAGAGTTTGTAAACTACATTTTTTTTAAATAACATGATAACATGTGGGAATTATAAAATATACAAAAGAGGATTTTATAGTAATAAAAAACTTATAATTATGGCTAATAGAGAAATCCCTCCACAGAGTAACAAATTTCTGGCATATACATATTTACATATATAATATTGTAAATATTGTTTTGCTATTTAAGAATTTATAGATAATTATGCAGATGTCGAAAAAATAAATATGTGTATTGTTCTAGTAAATATACAATAGACAAAATAAGATACTCCGAATTATTAAACATTCTTTATGAGTATGAGACGTAAAAGATAACCAGCTGATGGCAATAGAAATAAAATAAGTATATTAGTAGCATTTTTTACAAGAAAATCTCAAATAAATAATATCAACTCACTAGATCATAGGGCATGTTAGAGAAATTGAAATGTCTAGGGAATTAAAAAAAAAATCCCCTGGCAACACTGAAGTAAATCAAACTAGTGACTATTAAATAATTGTATTTTAAGTTATATTAAATTATTAAAATTAAAATTTGATATTCCGGACAACACAGAGCAATAGCTACCCTTTCAAGTACAGTTCCTTAAATTTAACCGTTATTGACTTGATCGGTTTGTTAATCAAGCCGATTATGTCAAGGATGATGATCCATAAATGTCGTATTGAAAGATGTTGATTTCATAACTATTAATGACAGCTGATTAACTAAAACAATGTTGTTGTGTATTTCAATGAAATCATTACATACGTTAAAAGTGATATTCTTATGTCTTGCACTATACTTTACAAGTTGTTAATATGTTAATTAAACAACTTCAAGCTGTGGTGCTGTATAGTTCACGCCGCTAGCCTTTGGCCAGCAGTTTGTATTAAAATTGTAATTAATTTAAATACTATCCACGTAGTAAATCCTAAATTCACCCTATAGTTTGTGTCTTTTAAATTCAATTTCATTTTAGTAGGAATTACTCTTTGCTTAGATATCCAACAGCTGCAACATTTCCGGCTGTTATAGTGTAAGCATTGTTTAATCCATGCTGTTTAATATAAGGATAACTATTCCTTTCAATGTACACGTACGGAGCAGGGTTACGCAGTTTGTTATTTAATTTAGAAAATGATCTATCTATAGTATACACACATCCCTTCATTTAATTACAAACTGTAATTGATATTAAATTGCGGCAGCGATTTCTGGTTTACGGTTCATCACGCAGGAAGCACGTGCTGCATTGTATTGCAATGTTAGTAGTAAAGAGGTTTGGTGTAATTAATTTAAACCGGACGTGGCTTTAAAGGTGTAATTATGTTTTTAATTGTTTAAAATTAAACTTTATGGAAAATATGATAGTAGAATGAATGTTTATGAATTTTTGGGAGAAAAGTTCAAAATAGAATGTGGAGAAATTAATAAATTATTTTTCATCGCTTCCAATTAAACTTCACCTCCTCAATCAAGATATTTCGGTTTTACTAAAAATTTCCTTAGGAGCGCTATTACATGCACTTACCTTCCACAAAGAATGCCTTCACTTCGATGTAATTTTGTTGGCTCCCTTAGACTTAGATTTAATTTTTCTTGAGATGTCTGAAATTGTTGTAGGTCTTTTGAAAAACAAATTGCAAGAAGTTTTAGAAGCTTCAACATTTTTTTATTAATAATAATTTCTTTGCTTTTGTGTAAACAAATAGTAAATAGGTTGAAATCTTATATTTTTTCATGATTGATTTATTTTATAAATACGGAAGAGCTTGTATACTTAGTAATAAATAAGCTAATATTTTTGCAGGAGCATTTTTTCAGTTCCGTATATCTCCGATAAAAGCCTTTAGAAACAAGAATCCTTCCTTTATTTGTGAATGCTATGTTTATCCTGAAAAGTGGCGTCGTGTATCCTATTTAGGGGCATCTAGGTCGCCCTCGATTCCGCTGTTCCCTTGGCTTTATAATCTTAAAGTAAATTTGAGCAACGTATACGTATACACAATTTTAAAATATCGCAGGGCGCTATTGGGAAATGCTACATCGGAGTAATATTTTTTCTTAGGAAGCGACGCTGACGCCGCTATATAATCCGGTTGCCCAGTGCGGCATATTTTAGAAAAGGAATCATTATTATTTTCAACATTACATTAGCTAATAACCAGTAACATAAGCATCAATATTTGGGAAATAGCAATTCGACAACTGCAAATAATGTAGGAATTTGAAAGAAAAATTGATATTAGAGTATCAGGTATCGTACATAGTGTAGTGATGTATAAAACTGCTTCTTTGCGTTAGCAGCTGCAACCTGCTTCTGCTATAGCAGTTTAGAAAAGCTACTACTTTTTGTAGCAGTTTTTCTTAAATAGTGGTACACACTAAACAGATAAACTGTTCCTACAACTTTGCACACCGACCAAAAGTGTCTTTTGTTACCGCTATTCACTCAATATTTGTATGTATTTATTTATATTGCGAACGACTCTATGTGATTCAGTAACGAGTGGAGATACATGTACTTACATATGTATGAATAGCTTTATACATATACATACACCTAGGTATTGTATATACAGGGTTTTCCACGGAACTGGCTGGTTAGAAGTTTTCCGGCTTAACAAAATTCCTCAGTTTTAAAAAATTGGGGTTTGCAACAATTTGGCACTTACTTTCTTTCTAAAATATTTTCACCTTTTTTGCACTTCCGGTTAACCGGAAGTCGCCACGAACTTTGTTATTTTAAATGGAACACCCTATATATTATTATATTTTTGAATTTACCATAAAATTCTATGACGATTACCATTAGGGTATCTTATACCTATCTTCAACTGTTTCTAAGATATTACGATTTTTGTTAAAATTTTGACATTTACATTGTTGTATGTAATTGATTAATTCTCACTGGATTTAAGTGTCAGAAATCTCCGACTTTGAAATCAACAAGTACTAACATTGTTTTACCAAAACGTAGAAAAAAAAATTCTGTGACATTATACAGGGTGTTTAAAAATTAGTGACATATCCAAGAATTTTGAATGTTGCAAAACTTAATTTTTTCAAATAGAACACCCTGTACATTTTTCTATTTTTGAATGTATAATTAAATTCTATACCGATTTGCTGTAGCATTCCCTACACCCATCTTGAGTAGTTTCTTTTAAAATTACTCGTTTGTTTATTACCGCTTTCAAATGGCCGAATAATTTCTATCTGGTGGGCCATGACATTAACATCACAACAATTTATTATTATTAGTAAGTATTATTGTTATAATCATTGTTTGTTACACGTCGCGTGCTCAGATCGATGAATATTAGTGTGGAACTTATGAATTAGATAATGAAAAATATTGGAGGAGCTTATTCTAACCTAGATACTATAAATTTATTTTAGATTCACTGAGAATGCAGGAAGAACTTATAGAGAATTCAATGTAATTAAAGGAATTTTTTGCTTGTTAATATATATAACGGAATCCAGAAAATTTTGAAATGATTTCTCTTAATAGCTTGGTTTCAAATTAAGGGAAATGGCATAAACGATAACGACGACACCATAACAAAAATTGTTTCACTAAAACGTAGTGTGCTTGTCAGACAAATGTTTTAAAGTTTTTGATATATTAAAGTATTTTCAAAATTATAAAGGTTTTTATGAAGAATATTTAGATACATGCATACTTAACAAATGCAATTTACAAGCAGCATAAACTTGAACCATGACATAGAGCATCAATAAAAAATGCTCAATGTGAATTCCGTTTACGTCCAAGCATTTTATTATTCGACGTCTTAATGTGTCGCCTTATACTTCTTCTCACTTCAACTGGGTCTAATTCATCAAACGTTCTCGTCACACGAATCATTAAATCTTGCTTGGTAGTACCGAAAGTTGCGTACAGTGTGTAATCTGTGTAATGTATTATTTCAAAGTTTTCTGAATTTTATTAGAAATATTAGCCGACATACAACAATGTAAATGTCAAAATTTTAACAAAAATCGTAATATCTTAGAAACAGTTGAAGATAGGTATAAGATACCCTAATGGTAATCGTCATAGAATTTTATGGTAAATTCAAAAATATAATAATATATAGGGTGTTCCATTTAAAATAACAAAGTTCGTGGCGACTTCCGGTTAACCGGAAGTGCAAAAAAGGTGAAAATATTTTAGAAAGAAAGTAAGTGCCAAATTGTTGCAAACCCCAATTTTTTAAAACTGAGGAATTTCGTTAAGCCGGAAAACTTCTAACCAGCCAGTTCCGTGGAAAACCCTGTATTTTCTATAATAATCTACTAATGTAAGTAATTAATTGATAAATGAAAAAGTATAGTTTCTTGAACGGAAAAGTATAAATTAGCATTTTTTATCAATTATACAAAGGTGTTTGTAACAAGTAACAATAATAACTAGTAATAGGTTCTGAGGGGTTACGTTTCATAGTAATCAAGTTTCTACAAAGTGTCCCATATCGTTATGTTTAAAGTTTGGGAGTGTAAAGTAGACTTCATTTCAAGTAATAAAAACGCAAAACTTGTATATCCATCTTTATTTGTTTCAAAGTTACAGATCTATGAATGTGATTGTCAGATCATGAAAAAAAATGTAATCCGAAAGTCAATACAAACTGATTTTATTTAAAAAAAGGTATACGATACAGTAACAGGCCTGTGATTGTTAACGTCGCATAATAAAATATCCTAAAATAAATGAACACGTGTCGTAGTGCATACAGTAATTTCTTTGAGATCTACAAAAAAGAGTACTGGAAATTGATTTATGATAAAGAAGGTTCTTGGCTATTTCGTAAGTGTTGAACCATGAATATCATACAATGAAGTTTATTGGTGAGTGTTCACACGTTTTCTTTATTCAAAATGCTTTACCGATTTTCTTCTTAAGAGTATGCAGACATGCATTTTGTGTATGGCTACTAAAACGCCAGTGCACGTCAAGCAGTTGTTGAATACCGACATCGGTTTCCCGATAGGCGCATTTCTCATTACAGAACGTTTCTGGAAGTACACAGACAATTTCGGGAATGCGGACTGCCGGGTTATTTTGTCGACCGAGTAGTAAATTTGCCAGCAGACTTAGAGGAACAAGAAGTTGCTATTGTTACAAGCGATCCAACTCTCAACTCTCCAACTGTCACGAATGACAGTTTCGCGAATTTTAAAACGTGAGGCTTATGTCCATATCACTATCGCAGTGAACATGGTTTGCTTGAGGCAGACCACTATACTCGTCTAGTTTATTCTACCAGGACTGTAAGACAGTCACGGCTTCAGTTTATTTTCTGCAGAACAGTCCTCTGGACAGATGAATCTACGTTCACGAGAAGTGGTGTTACAAATCTGAGAAACCTGCACAGGCGGTGATCAGAAAATCCCAAAGCTATACGCCCATCTACATTTCAACATGAATTTTCTATTAATGTTTGGACGGCCCTAATCGATGACTTGTTGATTGGTCCTGTCGTTCTTCCTGGGAGGTTAAATGCGGACAATTTCTTCAATTTCTTATTGACGAACTGCTAGGTCTTTTAGAGGATATCCCACTGAATGTTCGACGAGACATGTGGTTTCACATGGATAAGGCACCACCACATTTCGGAATTGCTGTCCGAAATTGGGTTAACGTCAATTATCCAAGATGGATTGGCCGAGGTGGTCCTGTTGCATAGCCACCCAGATCACCTGATCTTAGTCCCCTTGACTTTTATTTATGGTGGTACATGAAAAATTTAGTCTACGCGCAAGTTTCAAATAAACGAGAAGAGTTGTTGGATCGTATTCATCTGGCTGCCGAACAAATCCGACAAAACAAGCATGAAATTCGGATAAGTACTTCTTCTGTTGGCTTACGGGCAGAAGCATGCATTCTACAGGCAAAGGGTGGGCATTTCGAAAATATTACTAATTGAACTTTCTTAAATAAAATCAGTTTGTATTGACTTTAGGATTACATTCTTTTTCATGATCTGACAATCACATTCATAGATCTGTAACTTTGAAACAAATAAAAATGGATATACAAGTTTTGCGTTTTGTGTTACTTGAAATGAAGTCTACTTTACACTCCCAAAATTTGAACATAACGATACGGGATACCTTGTATAATGATATGTATTAAGTTTTTTTGCATAGGTATTTCTTAACCAAAATCGATTCACCTAGCAAATAAGTTGCTCCCCTACAAGCCCTATCTAAGGCCTGTCCCGGTTTACGGCGCTTTTGCATAGGCATCTAGTGTCGCTACCAGACTGAGGTCCATCGAGGTACTTCAGAATATGACGCTAAGGCTAGTCGTGCAGGCACCTTGGTTCATTAGGAATGAGCAGCTTCATCGCGATCTGCAAATTCCGACTCTCCGAGACTACATTAAGCAGATTCTCACCGCTGCTTGGGCTCGCTGCTCAGGCAGTCATGGAACCCTAAGATCGACCACTCCCTTGCACTCGAGTCAGACGTCTAGATGTTTTCTTAGACTAACATATAACGTTCAAAATGTGACTACCACTAACATATTATCACAAACACCTCCCCCTCCCTTCAGTGGCTTGATGGTGCCGGTCCATCAGAGATGAAAGGGTACAGAACCTCGGGTTCACACCCTAGGTCCATTGCCATTGTCTAATAAACGATACCTGAAAAGCTTAACGGTTTGAAATTTCATGGTTACCATGCTTTTAATCTTAAAACATATTCTTTCTCAATTGAAACGTGATAATAAAAACTCTTGTCACTATGTTGAACACGGGTGAAATGAGAACTCTTTTTGTTGCTATCACAATCATGTACAGCGGCCATAAGAAATAAGAAAGCTGATGATGACCAGAAGCAAGAGAAAAGTTATAGAACAGTTTTCAGTATGCTATTAGATAGAAAAGGTCCTAAGACTGTCTTTTCAGTTTTTCTTTCTGCGAGACCAAATAAAAGTAATAGAAATAAAAAAGAACTTGGTTTTATGTTGTTTTAAAAAAAATGTAATTCATTTGACCTGTTTTCTCTTCAGATCCATAGATTCATAGCATTCATAGCACACACAAACTTGCCCTGTATAGTATTTTTTCTATGCAACATTACATTGAGTAAGGAAGTTAATGGCATTCTGAAAAGTGTAACTAATGAAAACTTAAATTCCTTGGGCTTTTAAAAAAGTATAACGCTACCTTTATAGTCTAGCAATTTCAGTACTAAATAAAATACGATTTGTGGAAATAGAGTATATGTGTAGAATTTCACTCTTATTAATTTTATCGATTATTGAACATTAAATTCATTATATTAAACAAAATAAATATCTCACATCATTTATAACTTTATGCCGAAAAAATATTTAGTCACCACACGCTTAGTTTTCATTATTTACGTTGGCATGATTTGCTCACCCAAATAGATTAATAACATTGCTGCTAAACTTTGTAAATACGATGTTTTCATGGAAACTACAGCAGAGCTTGTAATTAAACTACGGCCATATTTTTTTTATTATTACCTGTCTCAATTATGTCTATTGTTTCTTTTTTGTTTCAGAACTTGGAATTAATCCGGAGTACATACTACAAAAGGTAAGTAGTTTTCCATAGCATTGTAGTCGAGTTATTCCGATAAATCCGAAATTAATTAAAATAATCGTGAACGTTCGGTCGTAACTTTCAGATTTTAGATTCCGATCTGAGTTTCAATTAATGTCGTCTTGCATCTTCCTTTAGATAAACTTATTTGTACCCTGCTTATTAATCAACGGCAAATATTCTTCCTTCTTATATTTCACGTTTTTACGATATATTTGAAGTTAATTAATTTCTATTTCAAAATAGGAAGAGTTCTAATAGAGTTACCTTTTTCTTTTTAACCAATTGTGAGGTAAAAAATAATCGTAAGTGAATTAAACTAAAAAAATAATTTACTTTATATTAATAGTGGCTGTTTGACATAACAGTATAAAATACTAAAAGTTCGTTTCTGGGAACTATGTATAATAAGAATGTGTTACATATAAAATATACACATATAACACTTCGCCTTCATACAGAGAGATTTTTTTATACAAAATTATGTACTATATGCGTATGTTTCTGCATGCTAACCGGCAAAAAATATCTCTCAACATCATGTCGCTTTGGATTTATTTTTCATTTAGAACGCTGGCCACGTACTCAGTTAACTCTTTGTGTAGATTTTAATTGGCATTCGTATGAAAAAGCCAAAATTCATTTGTGGTGGACCTTTTTCTGCCTTAACAAAACGCATTTTAAAACTTTGTTGTTTTTCTTATTGTTATATCTACGTGGGCGCCTTTTTCTTGTTTTTGGTGTGACGGGAGAACAGGCTATCCGGACAGCCTCTCGCAGGAAAGGTCCCCGACGTTCTATTTATTTTACATATTTTATTAATCGTGAAATTGGGGTCACGTCGGAAAGAATTTGTATGAAAATATCTGATCATCGCCTAAAAAAGCCATTTATTTCCAATTTCTGTCGAAATTGTCGTGGTTATATAGCTGGTTATTGAAATGAGTTGTATAAAAGACGTAAACAAGTTAGTATATGAAAAATGCTTTTGTATACAATTTCCTAGTTTCTTATTGTTGTTATGTAGGTTAAATCGCTTGCCAGGTGTCTCAACATGGATAGCGTATAAGCTGAGTATGGATAACCAATTGGAATTAATTCAAATATTGTATGTGCAAGTTACTCGAAGTGATTATGTTTCTAAATTCTCCTGTCTAAATCGGCCAACAGCTTTCTGAAGCAACACGCTATATTTTTTTCATTAGTTGATCTTCACCTTACTTTTACTTATGATAAATAAAAGTACACTTTTTAACATACGCATGATATTTTTTAAATTCCCGGAATATCTAAGCTATCACCTTTATTTATGAGAAGCTAAATAATTACAAATCATCCTAACCCCGTGAGTCACCTAAAGGTAGGTACTACACAAGCAAAGTGCTGTATAGATAATGGATGAGTCATCGTTGTCTCAATTTCTAGACCTAACTTTACTTCAAACAACAGCCTCCCAATATGGCAGTTTGTTATTATTTACATTGGTACCTACATAAATTAGCTTACTCACCCGCTTAATCTACATGCTTTAGGTACTTGTTTTATTTATTTATTTTACGTATTTTACTAGCTTTAAATTATCCCTGCAGTTTTAAAAGCAATTAATGAACCTTGATAAGGTGTATTGTATAAAAGGTAAGGTCAGTGGCCGTAACATTTCGTAAATCGTAACATTTTTCAATTTCTAGGGTTCAATTGCCAGTGGTTCTTTGCTGTTTAAATTCCGAATGGTTCAGATTTTAATATTCGTCTTAGTTTAAAAAAGAAACTTGGTTTATTTAGCGGAAATTTTGTACTGCATAGGTAACATATGCAGGCGTATACACATACATAATAGAGCTACAGATCAACTGCACACTGATCAAGCGTCAAACTGTTTATGTGCATATCTGAGCATGCATAATACAGTGGCATGGAATGCAAACACGCGAGCAATGTATGTATGTATGTGCAGATACCCAATGTTGCCATTGTAGTCCGCCATCTTGTCTTCATTCAACGTACGGTAATAATAGATATTCCTTGTAATCAGCTAATTAATGGCAAAATATTAGAGGATGTAATCTCTTCCTTAGGAAATGTTCGATTAATGTAGACAGCACTCTATGCTAGGCAGAATATAATTCTGCAGAAATAAGCAGTTGTCACATATCAAAGGACTACATGTTCCCTGCTTACGATATTTAATTCATATTTTTAAAATAAATGTGAAATACAATACCACATTTATATCTAGCTACACGTATAGGTAATTTTATTACCTATTAATAATGGTAAGCATTTAAGTATTTATTTGAACATTGTTTCCTAATTTTTGTTTCGGAATATCAAAGGCGTAATAAAAGTGTCAACAATTCAAAGATGTTTTTTTGCTTCAATTTCAAAGGTTTATTAACTGGAATGTGAAATAATGGCTACTCTCTCACGACCTTTAACTAGTGAGATTGCATTTCTTATACAAGTAAGACATATCAGCTAGTTTTTTTTTTTTAGAATATTAAATCTATGATCTGAAAATTAGCGTCTACGACGTTTTGTATATGGTACACTTTATATTGTCTATCATAAAACAAATTTATGCACTGTTGACATTTATTCAATCAACTACACATCCTCAGGCCTCTTGACTTATGAATCCGTCGTCCTGTGCAGAAATAATTGCAAAAGAGGGCTACATAAGGAGGAAAATTAATATAATGACTGACAGCCAGGTTGTCATCAAGGCAGTCTCGAACCCCTTACCTAGGTCAAAACTAGTTAGAGACTGCAAACAGTCCCTCAATGCACTGGCACGAGACTACACGGTGTCTCTGATTTGGGTATCGCGACATGAGGATATAAAGGGCAATGCAATAGCCGACAAACTAGCCAAGGAGGGCTCTAAAAGACACTTCATGGGTCCAGAGCCCGTATGTGGGATTACTAAGGATTCCGCAAGAAGGGGGATCTGGACCTGATTAGATAAAGAAAGCACAATGAAATGGAGGTCGACTGAAGATCAACACCATACCAAAGCGCTGATAGGGGATAGAGATGCTAGATTCTCTGATAACCTACTCAGGCGCAGCAAGAAAGAAGTTAAAACCATTACTGGGCTGGTAACTGGACACTGTCCTCTGAAAAAGCATCTATACAACATAGGCCGAGTTACTGTGGTGCAAAAGATGTGAATTACAGGAGGAAACGACGAGGAATGAAGGTACATGTGAGGAATTGCAGGTACTCAGGCAGAAGCCCTTGAAGGTTTGTAAGTTTCCACTGGACAAGATACTGGGCTTTATAGAGAACACCAAGCTGCTCGAGTGGAAATAAGAGACTCAATAGGGATGGTACAATGAGTACCTAGCTTAAGTGCCCGGACTTTAGGTGCCCACCCTAATTTAATGAATGAATGAATGAGTCAGGGCATCGCAGGTCGGAACTAATCGGGAACGAGATAGCATGAATTACTCTATTTCGCCAACAAAATGCAACTGTAAGCTGTGCTGTATCACATGGTATCACCAAATGCCTCCCTATTTCTCTCTTGCCGATGGGTTCGAAACACGTTACCCCGACTATAGGTCGACTGTTTGATCTGTATATACTTACTGCACCACGCATTTTTTGATGACAATGTAAGTACCTGTGTACGCCGAGGTACGATGTTTTATCACGGGGTACGTATTTTTAGTAGTTTATGAATAGTTGTACACGATTGACCCCACACTACTATTAAATTAATGAACATCGTAGAGTAATTTAAAAAATAAATAAGTAACAATAGTATCCCGTATCTGAATTACCAATTAGACTGCGAAAATACATAATGTTATGTTTACATGCGTTTGAGTTCCTAATTAAGTATAAGGGCGTAGGTTGTTGGTAGTCATATTTTATGTTCCCGAAATTTGTAGCAACGACTAAAGCGTAATTTACGCCCTACAAATTAGTACCCGAGATGCGGGATTAAAAATAAAATATCTTTTGTGTTATGGCGTCGTAAAAACACACCGAAAACCGGTGTTTCCGCAATCTCGCTGTTCGTACAATTAACTGTTTATGTAAGGAGGATAATTGGTAACCGCTTTCCGGGATAAGATACCCGGACCTGGGCGAATGCCTTGAAGTGGAAAAATGTATTTCCCCATACTATTGTGACTAAATTACATTCGGGCTCATTTAATTTACACGTTGTTTCTATTGCCACTAGAGCAGCGCGTGCAGACGTAATAACATAACCGCTAACGTATTTTAATTAATCGGTAAGTACGTAACCGCCATTTGAAATTTGCGGCGGTCGTAAAAAAAAAACACGCATCAGACTACATTTCACTGCTTTATCATTCTGAGTAGGATGCGGAGGTGTCGCTTTCTTCACGGTCAATGTGGAGATTTAATTTTCTGCATTCGTTTTAGTGAAAAGTAATTTCGTGCGGAAAGTTATTGTCGATGCCCCCGCTTAAACCTTAAACATTTTTAAGCGTTCCTGTGAATAACTTCCACCTTTTTTCCTTCACGGAAAGTTTTAATTATGGTTATTAAGTTTGCGTGTTAAATGGAATAAGTTTGTTTTAGCCATAAATATTTTTAAAGTGGATTATGAAAAAACCGTTACCTTTTTCGCAGTTGAAATATTTTTTAGAATCGTTCCCGTTTTTCTTCACTAATTGAAATTAGCGCTAACTCGCGTATTGTATATAAGTTTCGGCTGCTGTATAACTACTTTTAATTGTTTTGTTTGTATAATAAATTTAAGTACGCACCATCTGGATTGTTTGTTGTTTTTATGAACTTGATGAAATTGTCTGTTTAATGTAGAAAGTTTGATCAAATTTTAAAATCTACTTGACATCCATTGAGCTCATTTTTTCTTCTATTATAATTGACAGAGTTAATTAAAGTTGATGTTCTATGGTAACTTAAATGAAGAAAAAGAAATGAAAGGGTCTAACTTGAGCAATTTAGATCTGCCTATTTCTTAATTCTTTTATGCAACGTTTTGACATATCTCGCGTCTTTCTCAAGCAAAGCTATCAAGTAAACACTTTTAGTAATAATGATTCAAAAGTAAAAGGATTAAACATAATTGCTAATTAAGAAGACTAATAAAATAAGATCACGCAACAGAAGTATATTATATGTGGATACAAATACTCAAGAAAACATGTTACAACTGTGAAGTGAAAAAGTTGATGGTGAGCCAAACTGCGTAAAATTTCATATCTGAATAAATTTTAAACTTACTAAAAGCAAAACGACAGAAAAGAATGATAAAAAATCTAAGCAAAATAAGTAATATAATAATAGGAACGTTTATCCAAAAATATAATCAGGTAAAATTATTAAATAAGATGTTATAAGTGTTACTAATATGATGTATATAATTTTTTAAATTACAAGTTTGATAGTACAAATTTAGAAATCAGTCTTCTTTCTAATTAGGTTCTATATCTAAAATTTCAGAGTTGTCAAAATTAAATTTTTGACCAGTTCTGAATGAATGTTCAGACAATCCCTCCCAAATCCACCCCAAACTTTACCAACGGAAACATCATACCTGTGTTGCTTAACATTTTTTACCAAATTTTTGGTGCTCTGTCCGACATGTTAATGGTACATACTTCTTTATTAAGAATTATTGTAATTTGCTGGAAAATACGAGGTATTTTTACTCAATTTTATCCATTTGGTCGATGAATTCGATCATTGATTGAATTTACTCTAGAAATTATATATTATATATGTTCTGAAACTTTTCTAAAGCCTTTGATTGTGTCAGTCATGACATCCTATTAAGAAAAAATACTATGGGATTCGTGGTACTCCTCAGCAATGGTTCAAATTGTACCTTTTCAATAGGAAACAGATCGTGAAAGCAAATAGTTCTTCCTCATCGTGTATGGGAATTGACTCTAGCGTTCCTCAAGGCTCAGTGCTTTGATCCAATACTTTTCCTTCGTTTTATTAATGACATCACCAATTTAAAGATCAGTGGGCAATTATATCTCTTCGCAGACGGCACTAGCATCACGTGAAGTAGCCCAAACAGAATAGACCTGCAATCGGTTGTATCTAGGGACTTAAGCATCGTCAAAAAGTGGTGCAATTCCAACTGCCTATGCTATAGCAAAGAAAAAACGGTGATTCTACCATATAAAGCTGCATTGCTGCAACATGTGTTTTTGTAAATGAAACTGTCAATATAGTTCCATCTGTCACATTCCTGGGTTTTATCGTTAATGACATTCTTCGATGGTCTCTCCATATCGACTCTCTCACCAAAAAATTGCCTTCTGCGTACTTTGCAATTAGATCTGTGGCCAGGGAACTTAATCCTTTCTCTGCTCGAATCACTTACTTTGCTCTTTTTGAATCCCATCCTCTTTACGCTCTCCCCTTTTAGGGCACTTGTAGTTTATACAATTTTAATACCAGTTTTAAATTGCAAAAAAAGGACAATTTGCTACATATCTCGACTTCGTACTAACTCGTAAACATCTTTGCATTCTATCCAAACGACATCACCATAGCTACGTCACAAGACGCTTGGATCTTTGTTTAACTGTACCCAATACAGAGTTAACTAAAAAATCAGTCATCTATAATGCAATCAAGCTATCTTCCAATCCAGCTTAGATCAACCTACGTCAATTTTCGCAGGAAGGTAAAATCATACCTCCTAATGCGACCCCTTTATGCAGTTAATGATTTTTTTCGGAGGAGGGTAAAGTTTGAATTTAAATTACTATTTTTTTCTCTTTTGGGCAGCGCAATCATCTGGCCTAAACTGTTTTTTTTTCTTTTTTTACTTTGACAGCTCAGTGTATCCAACACTATGTATTTCTTGTCTGTTGTACCTGTATTTTTAGTGTAAGCTTTACTTAGCCTTGTCCATAAAATTTGTATTTTTTCATGACAATAAAGCACATGATTTATTATTTATATATGCGCCAGCACTACGGATCTAAAAGATCCATAGGTTGATTGGCTGTTTCCTTCCATATCTTTTTGTTTTCTTATTTTTTTTTTTAATAATATTATCGATAATAATTTTCTCTCTAATAATAAGTAATAACTTTAGGTCAAGGCATTCTTTCTATGTGTCTCATGATATTGGGCTTGTTATAATATGTTTTCACTTTTCATTTATCCTTTTTCTCCATTCCCAAAATTTTGTTTAGCCTCTATAAATTTTACGCAAAATCTGTCTCTCGCAAACTGTTATCATCACTGTTCTGCCTTATTTAGCGCCCATATTATTTTATCATCTGTTATATAAAGTATATAATAATAATATCGGATGAACTTTTCTGGCCATATAACTAATATTAGTTCGTCCGCTTCCAACACTCTGGGATTTGTTATACGATCATGCCGCAACTTCACTAACCTACATGCAATCAAAAGTTTATATTATGCTTTAGTTCAAAGTAAATTGGAATATGCTTCTTTGGTATGGTATCCTTACTACAGCTACCAAATATTAGCCATTGAGAAAATACAGAAACGATTTTTGAAATATTTATCATTCAGAGTCTCGGGAACCTATCCAGAACGTGGCACAGACTATGGCGCGCTGCTAGTACAGCATCATTTTCAGTCACTGTCAGATAGACGAGATAGATACAGTGCCAAGTTTTTACATAATGTGTTAACGAATATTGTAGACTCACCTTCTTTGCTTGCCTGTGTTAATTTCCATGTTCCAACACAAAATACGCGATCGTGTGATGTATTTAGAGCTCCAAGGGCTAGAACTAATGTGTTAGTGAAGTCCCCAGTGTTTCACATGGTAAATAATTTCAATAAACTGTACTCTGGTAGTGATATCAATTAATTTTACCTTTTAGTTTCCTGCTTATGCTATTAACTTTTATATACATAATAAATTTTCCACTTCTGTATTATTTTGTTTCAAAATGTATATATAATGTTGATTCTTTTATGTACAACATGTCAGTTTACTTAGAAGTGGTTAAAAGTAATTGTATTGTGCACTTATTTGGTTATTCTGGGATTTCTAGGTTATGTCTTTGTTTATATTTGTATGCAACGTAGTTGATGTATGTGTTTATTTACCAACGTATTTTTAATATGCAACTTATGTTACGTTGGTGTTTTTAGGAATTTATTGTTGCATTTCTTTATTTTCAATTTATTATTATTTCATTTGTACTGGATCCATTATAGTAGGTAACTAAAAAAGATTATTATTATTATTATATGTTACTTTTGGTGACTCACAGCTACTTCTCAATAACTTACTCAGGACATAGATGCAACGACGTTGTTCTTTTTTGGATATCCTTTGAAAGTCTGGTTTTCGCAATAAATAAAATACGAAATTATTTAAATGAAACAGCCCGAATTCTTGATAGGGAAGGAACGCGCCTACTGCATGGCCATCTCGGTTTCTGGATTTGTTTATTTTAGGTCTTTATTTATGGGAAATGCCGAGAAATCTGTATTAGAATCTTTGGCTAATGTTGGTGGGCGTACCGCAAGAAAGTAACAATATAATAGTGGACGTTTTGAGAATATTTAGTTCTAAATGCTTTTCTTAAATTACGCTCTTCAGATATCTACTACTTTAGTCGGATTATTATTTCTTCTACAATTTCTTATTTTAATGTTTGTCATTTTATGTCTATTAGTTTCTTTGAAATTATTTTTATGGTAAATTGTAGCCAATTCCAGTGAAATAAACACTTCACAAGAAAATAATTATGAATATAATTTCGAAATTAAAAGAAAAGTGAATAACTAGATTTTATGGGTTTCACAGCTTATTACGTGAATCATTTAGAAATTAAACTGGGAAAATTGCAGTGATTTATTTATTTGTAAAAATAAATTGTTGAAATCGTCGAAATACCTTTTTTTTATGAAATCATGATCGATTAGGGTTCCCAGTGTTTCTTAATTTTTTGTTTGTGTTTGACGCTCATTTTTACTAGCATAGTTATTTATAGATTCATAGGATACTATCATTCTAGTCTTCAGCTATGTCATTATTCATAATCCCGTTATTAAACATATCACTAACAAACTTATCAT
Source organism: Protaetia brevitarsis (assembly GCA_004143645.1). Classification (NCBI taxonomy): domain Eukaryota; kingdom Metazoa; phylum Arthropoda; class Insecta; order Coleoptera; family Scarabaeidae; genus Protaetia; species Protaetia brevitarsis. Next base: position 5,950,488 of record RXPK01000234.1, on the reverse strand, counting down.
TAATATTCCAGTTTTCCGGTTTTTGTCATTGTCTTTAATCCTTTTTCCCTCTGCTCATTTGTGCCTTGCCTAGTTGTTTTTTTTGACTTATTCCATACTTGATTACATAAGTCAGTAGTTCAAGACTGTTACATAAATTTAAATTGTTTATTTCACGTATACATTATTTACATAACTTCATTTTATTTTAAACTGTTTTGGAGATATTCTCCGTCTTTTAGCAGATTTAAACCATTCTGACTCCATTCTGAATTTACATTACACGACAAGTTTACTCGTCGTATAGGTCATTAATAACAGAACAATCCACTAAATTTCATTATCTATAACGGGAACGGAGATATCTATAGGCATTTACGGCTGTCTAAACGCCATACACCTCCACTCAGGTGAAGCGTAGCGTTGCTTGTACTGGTTATACGCCGGCATAACCTGTACAACTGTAGCACGTGTAGGTAAGGGGGCGACATTTCCAAGACGCGAGGGAACCAGTAAACATCGTTCGTGTTTGCATTATGTATTAACGTGAACAACACGTGCAAATAACCACATCCTACTAACCTATACGCGGTTGGTAGGTAGTAATATGCCATGACGTCAGTTTTCATCTATACTTTGAAAACTATTGAGTTGTAAAATTTTTGAATTAGAAATGAAAATATTGAATGAAATTTGCTAGATGGTATATATCTTCTATATAACCACGATATGTCTTTACGTTTAGTACTGGAATCATAGATATGGTGCTAATTAATTCGTTTCATTAAAAACGGACTGGAGAGTTCTTTTTTTTTGCATAAATATGTGACTAGGGAAATAAATAAAATATTGTGAAAGAAAATATAATTTTTCATGAAAGATTGTTGGCTAGTTACATTAGGGATACAGTTGCAACGATCTGCAATATTCTTACCAATCCCTAAAGTTAACGGTTGCCATATTAGACTATCTCAACAGGTTAATTTGGAAGTCAAAATAGGACAAAGAGAAAGGCATGGCAAGACCTCCAGGTGTTAAGGAGGCATGCAACAATGTTATAATGAAGTCGATTATTGAGCTTGTTGCGAAGAAAACGTCTGTAATGCTTGGGAATAATAATAATAACGAAAGTATTCCATTGTCCCAATTACGCTACTAGGAAAAACAGCTTTTTATGTTGCACTAGAAGCCTTTCAACTACTAGGCAGACAAGGTCTTCATTAAAGTCGCGCCTTTCTAGTACAATATTACACAGGCTAAAATAATAAGCTTTCTCAAGAACTGGATGCCAAAGAAAACTAAAAGATGGTGCAAAAAGGTACCCGGAAGAATAAGTTAACCACCCCTTGGGGTACAAAGACTTGAACTCAAACAAGACTAACTAGCGCTGCTACTTGGGGCACTATAGATTGAGGAAACATATGTGTCGAAGGGCACATTATTGTACTTTAAACTGGTATAGTGTAGCTATATTCAGTATTTTACTCCTGATCGGCTTGGTCTTTGCTATTTTATCTATGATTGAACAATTATTAATACGCATCTTTGAATAGTCCAAATATCATTTCGAACGTGATTTATCATAACAGAGTGCATGTTTTCTTGGTATGTTTTCATGGACTTTGAAACAAGGAGGAGCTTGTACCTAGGAACAGAATTGTGTTAGAAAATTGTACTGCACCTTGGCATACTTCATCTATTAATGAACACAAAATTCTTAGGTCAAATGTGCTAACTGTCAAGAAACTGAAAAAGTGCATATTTTGGGAAACAAATGAAAAGAAAAGCAATGCCGATCAAACTCCTTACAGACTCACCTGAAAAACAGAAATTAAATTAATTAAATTCAGAAACTAAGAACCCAAGGAATTGAAACCGAGAATGCTGATTCTATTCTAGAATATGGAAGTTATAAACAGTCCTTTAAGATATAAGATACTTAGTATTCCAAAATGAAAATGACCTTTTGAAAGAATTGAGAATTGAAAACCTTAATCCTTTATAGGATGGTGGTTAATCTGTTAAAGTTCCTAGGCGGAGCGTATGTACTAGTGCAACTCTGTGAAAATGTGTATGTATAGAAAGTTGGATTTGATACACAGAAACTAACATGAAGAGAGAGTCCTGACAATGGATCATTGATGGATTGAGGAATTTTATTTCCAAACGAAAACCCAGTTAAACGGTACTAACGGTTATAAGTTTAAATAATATGGATTCAGGAGAATTAAGTCAATTTTTAGAGGAATCTTTTTTCTTAATTGGGTAATTTCTTTTGCACTTATATACTCGTTTTGGTTGTATAAAAGTGTGCATTTTCCGTTAGTGTATACAAAATTTTCCTAGTAGATAAGATCTGTTACAATTATCCTCGTGTGTATACATATTTTCTCCCTAGCAGTGAAGCTCTTGGGTTGTTGTTTAATATGTGGGGGGAACTGTTTCAGATACGTACCTCTATACAAGCAGTATGTATCTCCTACCTGCTATGTTTATGTTGGTACCTTTTAGGTAGTTTACCTTTTGCTCCCGGCACTATAATTATGCTAATGAATATTATCTTAATGTACTTACAATATACGAAGCCACTTCATACTTTGCAAGTCTATTAGTATTTTCAATTTCTATTCGTAATAGGGAACATTTTCTCTCATGCTTTCCAATTTCCATTAACATAATATTATGTGTTAAAAATAATTTTTACAACACCCGTTCTTGCTTTGAGGAGGCTTGTGTTAGAATTCTATCTTTAAAAATCAATAGTGTCTGTAGGTAGTACATATGAAATTTGGATTAAAAAAAATACTGTTATTATATGATTTTAAAGGTGAAGCGAATAATCTATTGTTAATAAAAGGAAAAGACAAGAGCCCCGGGGAACAATACGCTGGTGATTATATCGGTGTATCTGTTGCTTTACATGTTCTTTTGATTTGTATTCAGGTTACAGTTCGTTACTAAATCTTGAGATTTTCCGCTTCAATTAAGCCTCCCAGCAGCTTTTCCCAAAGCATTGTATCTGTTTCCTTAGTGAAGATCAAATTATAAGACAGCCGCGAAACATTCGTGTTACACCAGTCAAGTTATATTTGTTATACTCTATTATGCTTCCATAATACGTATTTCACTTTGTATGAAATATTCGAAATTCATAATCTCGTGTGTTTTCACTATACTGTTTTTGAAAATTATGACGTTACAATATCAACGAATATTTCATAGTTTTCTATTTCAAAATATTTTGTGTACTTTACTGTACTCACACAGTGTTCTATTAAATCGATATTTGCAATTAGTGTAATTAAAGCGTTCTGGAATACCGCTTGTTCAGGTATATTGTTTAAAGCTTTGTTGTGCGCTAGTCTTTTGTTTTGACATGTTGGAAATAACGACTTCCAAAGGAGACCATTTCTGAATTTTTAGTTTCCTTAACAATAGCCTTTGTCAATATTTTCGTCGTTCGTAATAACGACTACTGACCAATATACTCATCTCTTCAGATTTTTAAGGACAATTCTTTCATTAATTCTTCCAGTTTAATTTTTTTCATTGGTTTTAAGACATAACAGAAACTAAAGTAGATAGGAGATAGCTTGTTATAAGTTTAGTACGGGCGTCGAAAGCTTTTCTTCTATTCTGCAAATTTCTCCACCCTTCTGAATTATGTACATTTGGTTATATTGAAAAAAGCTGTGGTTATGTAGAGTTAACTAAAAAAATATATGTTCTCATTTTCGGGTTAATGCCCTGCAATTTTAATTATTTGTTGGAGGAGTATATTTTCAATATATTGATTTTGTTTATCCGATGATTTTTCAGTTGATGAACCAGTTATATTTCTAAAATTCGTATTGGATACAGTTGGCATTTGAACAAGTATTGATATTGAATCTAACTTGAATCCATTATACAAGGTTAGGCAAATGTGTGGGAATACCTGATTTCTGACTAAATCATGTGTTACATAAAAAAATAGCCTTAAGACAAGTTTTTGTAATATTTTTCTTCTACTCTGTGACATACTGTGATTTCCAACAATTATCACATGTTTCGATATATGACGTCATCGGCAGTTTCCTTTTAAATAGATCACCCTGTATCTTTCCACATTTACCGATAGATACTTTTTCAAGAATGATATACGGTTTGGTGGGTGTGCAGCTTGAGATATTAAAATAAAGCGTTGGCTATTAAAATTTTTTGTCAGATATGTCTAATAAAGAATATTCGTATTTTTATGTTGCCATGCAAACTTTTAGCAGAAATGAAATTATTTGCATTACTCAGTATTACTGACAGTCATAGTCAATACTGACAGATAGTTTCCGTATACTAAAATAGTTGTTTATTATGGGCGGACTAACAGATCGTAAAAGAATTAATTTGTGGTGGTGATTTGTTGGTTTTGGAGACAGACAGAGGCCCTTCAAGATGCATGCGATATTCCCTGATGAAAGTATTTCAAAACCAACGGTCTCAAGGGGTGTTGCAAAAGTTTAATGAAACTGAAAGTGCTAAAAATCGGCCAAAATTCGGTCGACATAAAATGGCTAGAAATGAAGATAATTCTTTGGATGTTCTTATGAATCTTCAAGAAGAACCAAAAATGTCACTAACATAACTCCTTATATTACTTTACTGATCCTCTTTTCTTGTACAAAAGTAAGTTTCATTCGTATAAAGTACATTTAGTAAAAGAATTAAATGAGGATGATCCTTATAGAGGGGTGCAGTTTTGTCAGGAAATTGTGGATAAGATCCATCGTTTCATATCTGCTAAAAGCTTCCATGGCAACATAAAAATGCGAATATTTTCTACCCAGCAAACACTATATCATTATAATTCTTGGAAAACTGTCTATTCGAAAATGTGAACAGGGTGGCCCATTTAAAAAAAGTACCGATGACCTCATATCTCGGAATATATAATAGATATTGGAAATCAAAGTGTCACGGAGTAGCATAAAAATACTACCTAAACATTTCTTAAGGTTATTTTTTTTATAGAACCCATAACTCAGCCAAAAATCAGGTGTTCCCACACATTTGCCTGACCCTGTGTGTCAATCAACGAGTAACAAAAGAAACGTCATCTGCAGGCTAAATTCTGTAATAAAATATATCTAACGCGCCTTCTACCATAAGAGATAACATTTTGCTATATGGTTTAATAAAATTAGTAAAAATATCTAATTAATGGTATTAATTACAATACTTTTATTATAGAAGCTGGATCAATGCTTGGCCTATCTATAATGTAGACACTAAAGTTGAGGCGGCATCTAAAGTGACAAATTAATAGGTTTGTTCGTTTTGGCACTAGCGTCACGCAGCGAAACGCAGCCGTCAGCATTTTTGTTCGATTTGATGACAAAACGAACAGCAATCAGAAAATCTAAAGTTGGAGTCATTCCAGCGTTTTACGGCCAAAGTTTGCGTTAAAAAACTTTACGCGGCGTCACGCGGCTAGATTTTCGCTTTACGAGGCGGAGTACCAAAACGAACAAACCTATTGTCTCATTTCCTATATATGAAGTAACAATGGTTCTAAGAGAGTGCTACTGTCGTGGCGTTGGTCGTAGATGCTTTATTTATTTATGAAAAGCTATAATACTTACAATTTATACTAAACATCGTGCCACCTGAGGCTACCTATTCTAAGTACTATATGCATTCCATAACAATTGAAATGTTTTTATACTAACTAAATAATTTCTACATAGTTTTTTAAATGAGGCAGGTATTTAGATTCAGTTTCTTTTGTGATTGTTCCTTTGTGTGTATAATCCTTTTATCCTTAGGGGTCTACCCTAAGGATTACTGTTAGTCACCCGATTGACCCCGGATGTCAAAATTTTGTGTTTGTATTGTTCATTCGAGTTTTTTAGGTGGCGGCAAGTGGCTAATGGGTCCTACCAAGGCTATTAAATAATAATAATAAATAATTTTCTTATGATTATTAATAATGGTAACAAAAATATGAGAAATTGGCTAGCTATCAGTTGCTATTATTTTTGCGCCCATGGAACAACTTTAATTATCGCCAAGGAGTAAGAGAAAACGATGGAAAAATCTTGTACTGGGAGCAGGACATGGGATATAGTTTCACACCTTACTGATAGCCAGCAAATTATTATTATTCTTTTGGCTTTGGAACAGGCAGAGTCTACGTCCCCTCAAGCCATCCCATCTTCAGGTAGCTGCTCCGTTCTTCACACATTATAAATTTGTAATGAAGTAAAAACAAATAAAACAACCTATTCTAATGTTTAACTATAACCTAATCCTAATTATTCTAACCAATTGTAATTAAATTAAAGATTTGTTTTTTAAATATTTATCTATATACTCCAAATATGCTAATAGCTGGAGCTATTCTGCTAGAGAATTATTGCAATGATCCCCTAATTTAAACTTTCAATTATATATTTCAATACTCCTGTTATAAACAACAAAGGCCGCACCTGTACCACCCTCATTTTTGGACCCAATTGTAGAACTTTCTAAACTTTCTCCAAAAGTGCCTATAAATTTGTTATAAGTAATACTTTTTAATACTTCGGGTGAACTGGGTCCCCTATATCTACTCGCCCGGTTTTAATCTAATTCCCGTTGCCATAATTAAACCCTGAAACCCAATTTTATGCGCGTACCTACGAAATTTAAGTTCGTTCAAACGTAGATCTACTGCTAATATACCCGAAATAACACATGCCGCATCTGCCAAAATAGACGAATACGCGTTCGCGGCCCTAATCAAACAATCTTTACGATCTTAAGCGTAACAACAATCTTTGCGCCCCTCATCTCTTTTAGAATTTATCCACAAAGACGGACAGGTTAAGCAAAATAACCTTGTATAAAAATATAAATTTAAAAAAACCTTTTTAGGTTTTGTTTTTAAGTTAAATTATGTGCCGCAAGGAATTTATTGCCCAAATATTGGTCCCTTAGCATAATTCAGACTTAATATAAAGACAAAACATCTACAAAACTTAAGCCATTTTTCACAAAACTTCTATTTGTTGGAAAAGATTTAAAACAAGCTGTTGATGAGAGAGCTATTAAGCCATTAATAACATTACCCTTGCGATTCTAAAAGCGTGCTACTCCCTTAGAGATTTATTGATTAAATGTGATCTTACCTTTGGGGATTACCTTACTCCCCCCGTCAGCACTTCATACATATCTGCAATAAAAGCTGATGTAATTAAAAAAATATTCTACGTTATATTTGCCTGTTGAAGTAATTCTACCTATGCCATCGAAACAGATAAAAGTAAATAATAACGTATATAGTATAAACAATACGTTTCTAAAGTTAATGTTTACGTTGCTCTGGAAGGCGTGCATTGATACATATAAGAAGCATCTGCCTAGATATAAGACATATATATTTATTTGTGGATGGAAATATTTTGACTCGAAAACAACGAAAAAGCATTAGAAAATGCGGAAGTAACTTCTTCCGAGCTTCTTTGCTACGCATTCTTTTCGTGGAACGTTTTTAGTTATTCTCTGAAGTGCCAGATAAATTTGAATTCTGCTTGTGAGTTTCGACTTCCGAAAGAAACTAACAAAAGCAGGAAGTTAAGACTTTGATAAAGTAAATAAAGGTTAAATGTTTCCCAGGGGCGATTTGTTTTTGCTAACCTCTGTCGTACAGTATACTGCTGCCACCGCTATGTTTTTATTTTCTCGCTTATATATTTAAAGCAGGAACTTACGTCTTTATTTATTTCTAGGTTTCTGTATATTTTATTATAAGATACCGGTATTATGACGCTATTTTGTATTAACACAGTGTAAATCTATCAATACCGGTATAAGTCATAGATTAAAAACATATATGTTATGTGAAGATAAAATAACTTACCTAAATAAAAATGGTGATTTGGGAAATACACTGTTAGAATTTGCTTCTTCTTAATTGTCACGATTGATTGAATTGTGGTTTTAGCATAATATACAATTCTCCTTTCGTAACTTTTAATATCGATTCAGATAAATAATGAAAGTAATTAAATCAATATTATTTTTAGAACAAGGAGTTATAACAAGTTCTAGAATAAGTTTATAATATCTATAATTTAGAATAAGTTTCGAAAAGACATTACTTATTCACTTAGGTTGTGCGAAGCAATACCAGGTGTTTCTAAGAAGTGGTTGTCTGGAAATAAGTATGGGATATTTTTTTTTTGTCACAGTTAAAAGAATTACATCTCTGGTATAACTGGAAATAACTTAGTCCTCTCCTTATTAAATGGGAACATGTCTATATTTTTTTAATGAATGAAGTTTCAGGATATGTTTTTGAAGTTTAGAAATTTGACTTGGAAAAAAAAATAATCGTTTCTTTGAACACTAGAGTTACTTAAAATGCTCAACTCACAATCAGTAACAAACGGAACATTTTTTATTATATAAAAATATTATCTTCTGACGGTGTTATTACTAATATGAAGGGAAAAGAATGCAGATAGTTTATGCGGTTGAACACCTGAAAGCTATCAACATCAAAACATCATCAACATCAACAAAGGTGCCGACAACAAATGACGCTTCTTGTCTGATGTCAATCACTGATTGAGCTTTCCACAGCTACTTGATTGTACGAAACTGTCAGTTTCGTATATATTCGTGAGAAAATAAAATTTACACAACCAAATTTATGGTATTAATGCTAAAATCAAATTACGCAGTATATAGCACCACCTTCAGTCAAAATTTGTTTTTACTACGAAGAATTAGCCATGTAATCTATAAAAAAATTAACATTTCAGGTTGTGTTGTGTGTGTAATGTTTCCTGATACCAGCTAAATGTGATGAGAAAGACGAATCATCTGGTCCTCTAAAATTTTATTCCTCTAAACAGAAAGTATTTGAGAAAATTGTCAAAATTTTCCAGTGACATCGTGAAAGTTAAATAACTGGTTATAATGCCCGAACTAGTTGAATAAATGTTTATTCAACTAGTTAATATTCCAATGATATATTATTATATATGAATATAGTTGACTTTATATTAATAACCGGTATATTTATTATTCGAGATACAAACCGAGATTAAATGGGTTATTCTACTTTTATGGCTTGGGTGTATTTCCTCGCCTTTGGTTTTTATATTTCGGCGGGTGTCTTAGTGAGTTTAGTTTAGTATAGTGAGAGATCGAAACATACGATATTAATCTATCATATCCATTATTGAGTATACCTCATTCTTTGAACTGAGTTTATGGTCTTGTTCTAATACAGGTTTCATGTTTCATGGTTATTATCTGGACAACAAACTCAAGAAAATACTATTTTTAAATACGAAAATGATAGCTCAGTTTAAAAATGATAGTTGCGCAGAAGTTAGAGTAAGGTTTGGACATTCACTGTTAAAGCTGTAAAGATTATACAAAGTCACTAATACAGTCGCGAGCAAATGTTATAGGCACCCTAAATTTTGGGTGAATATCACAGTAAGAAATGAGAAAATAAAAACTTGTAGGTAATACATTATAAATATGTAGTATTTTAAGGGATCTTATTAATTTGTTGCATATTAGAGTGTTTTTAGTAGAGCTATAATACTTTTTAGATGGAAGGGGGAAAGTGACATCTCGAAGACTTGAAAATATATAACAAAAAAATAATACATTTACAAAAGGTATCTATAAAGACTATTATAACCATAAAGACGATTATATAAACGTTGAAATAACTGTCACAAAAAAATGCAAGAAGCATGAAACCCATTAGTTTTGTCAAAGGTGCCTATAACATTTGCTCGCGACTGTAAGTATCTAGTGACCTTAAAGTCAATAAGTTATGCACGTCGTCTTTACAGTCCACATTGTGCGGGAGATTGAATAAGGAAACGAAAAAAACCGTAGAGTTAGATAGAAAGGGAGCATCCGCTTCATATATAGAACCAGAACCTGTTCCAGGAGCGTCTGAAAACATAGCACTAGAGTAGGTAAGAAGTTGGGTCAAAGAGAAATACAAAGAACACTGGAATAATATAACGAGGGAAAGAGACCGGCAAAAAAGAAGCCAAAGAACTACTGCAGTTCAGTAGAGATCAGTTTAGCATTGTAGAGGTCTCCTAAATCGACACTGGATATTTCAACTGTAGACTGTGTAATGAGATGACAAAGAACGCATGCCACATTCTATGTGAATGCGAAATTCATGGATGGACGCAAAAGACAGGCAATTTTTGGCAAGTCAAAAATGAACCCAGAGGATTACTTGGATATATTAGCCAGAGACCTCCACAGATTAGTTCAGGGTACTAGGATTCTGGAATAGGTGGTATAATTTAATGGGTAAAAGAAATGGTAGACTAAATATAAAAAGCCAAGAGGCACCACAAGTAATATTTAATCAAAATCGTATGTACGTGTTTTCATATAATGGGGGTCGGTTATTCACCCCCCACTGATTAAAGACAAAAAGATTGTCCTAATAATAGTAGGACTGCTAGCTAGTGATAATATTCTATAAGTATATGCATACCATAGACCTGGCAGGGGATACTGTTTGGGGGTTCTGCCAAAGCAAAGAGGAAATCAGATTTCATACTCTGTGTTGCTGTAATGGCTTGACAAGAATAAGGTTTCTGCTATTAGCTCACAGAATTCCAGAGCAAATAGACACGTACGAGAGTGGAATTCAAAGGTCATAGGTTTAATTAAGAAGGTAAAATTAGAGGGCGTCTTATAGGATAGAGGAGATCGTAATAGATCTGAAGAGGTTCCAGTCAAAGAGACTTTCTGGTTATCCCAAATATCTCGTTTCTCTAGCAGTCGCCTTCCAAAAACACTTGGTTTATAGATTTTCATTTAGTTTTTAATTTGACCCCATTTAAAACGTATAGAGTCAAGTGTACAGTATTGATCGTGTACAATTACTTCCGTCAATTTCTAGAAAACAGTAGGTGCAAGGTAGAGAAAATAATAGGAAGCAATAATTAATTTATTTAATTACTTGCGGTGTTTATTTATCAATATAGTGCGTTTGTGAATAGCACGGCAGTGTTTTTATATCACTTTTTCCTTCAAGCAGGACGTTTTAAAGTATTATGCGATTGTAACGTTGTAATTTTCGAATCGATTTCAAATAAATTATTAATAAATATCGATGTCGTTAGCTCGTCGTGATAAAATTAGATTGCGATTTACCAGACGTTCCTGTTTTTTTCAAACATCTGTTTTTATGCTTCAATAAAATTGCTTCCAACACTGATCGCGTTTACTTGCAATAAATTTGACATAATGGCCGATAAAACATTACGTTCTCAACATTATTACAAATATTCTCAGCTACGCTTATCCCATGTGTGTATCGCGTAAATTTTGCATAAGGGTGTTTTGTGATGATATCATTCTCACAACGATTGTTTGAAGATTTGCAATGTATATAGTTTATTAATATCATACCCTAGTTTTATAAATAATTTAATAAAAGTAGTATTTTCACTTGAAGTTTACTCATGGTTACTTAACGGTGCTGGATGAATGTTATGTATACGAGAAGACGTATTTCGAGCACTCTGCTCCCCGTTTATGGAATCATGTTGCAAAGAAATCTGACATGCACGACAAACGACATCAGGAACATTTTTCAAGTGAAACACGACCCAAGTGTTGTTTGCTTTAGTCTGAAATATTGCGGCAAAGAAAGATGTGCAGGAAAAATGATATTCGTAACCCAGATTTCGTGCGGAAATATGCTTAAATTCTAAGAATTACGAAAATGCGTATTGCTCTCTAACCCTGGCGCTTGTTCAGATATTTCTCTGACGTATACATATTTTTAAGCTATAAATACGCCATTTATAAGGAAATGTAATAAGAGCTGAATTTTAGCTGCAGGACGTTGTATCGATTATTGATACTGTATATCGGGTATTTTTGAACGTTGTAGAATTAAATATAGGCAACGAATTCGCATTATTCACATAGTTTTATTAACACTCAATTGTTAGAGTTTGTAAGAATGTAAAAAAAATGCTTATACTGTGTATGTGCGTGCATTTTCGTCCTGAAAAGATGGCACCACATTAAAACTTTACATTTTTGCTAATGCCTGTTCCTTCATTTCAGTTTTTTGATTCAATTTTTTCAATAATTTTTATTTATACACCTGAAGAAGGCAAACTATATGTCGAAACCGGTAGTGGAATAGATGATTTAAAATGCAGTAGATAAAGTACAATATCAAAATAATTAGGATGTACTTATTTTAACACTTCAAATAATTAATTTTACCTAATTATGATATAATAATGTCTTTTTCAAGTTTTCAACTTCATATGTTAATTTTTCAACATATGAAATGCCTTTTGACCTAAACAGATTTCTTGTTTTTTACCAGCGATAACATATTGGAAGGAAATAACTCATAGTATGGGGTATCATTATATTCTGAAATCGTGGTTTTAACTTGAAAAAAGATATATATCTATATTACGATGTTATAATTCATGACTCTAGAAAAGAAGAAATAAATATTTACACCAAATTGTGCTTTTTATAGAGATAAAATTGATGTGTATCAACATATATACTGTATATCACCAAGTTCGGTAAAGATATTCAAATAAAATAATTCTGAATTTCGTACAACACAAAGCAATGTAAATCCGCTTTCATTTCCTGTGGGATCGCCAGATTCCTCACCTACGTAAACCACGCATGGGATATTTCGGACGGTGGCTCCTGTGAAATTCTCCTTCTGCTATCAATAGAGAAGAATTGTAATACTAAGTTAATCCAGCGTGGTGGGAAATACCCGAGGAGGTGATATTTCGTTTAATTAATTCAATATCCAACCCTATTAGTAAATGTATTCGAGTTCATTGAGAGTACACAGCTTTTGAGAACCACATCTGCGTAGATTAACAACTTAAAGCGGAACGTTATATAAATGTAATCCATTTTTGCTTCCTTATACATATCTTGTTTTCCTGCCAAATTGCCTTTTATTTACATTATGTTGCTTCACTTTTAATTAGAGATATTATTTACACTCAAAAAACATTTGTAAAATTGCTAAATTTATCAGTGGTCACCACAGTAATTTTAGGCGCATGTGTTAATAATTTCAGCTTTGTTTATGGAGTAAAATTTATTTACTTTCTTAGGGATAGCAATCAATGGGACGAACCAAACCCGCTAACAAACTTAAAAAAATATATATTCTACTGGCTCAATATGTAATTAAATTTAATAGTGAAATTACACTTAAAAAGCAAGCTAATAAGTTAGTACTATTTAGTACTGTGAGTTTCCCAGATAATTCCAACTATTGTTACATAGTAATTAAAGTAAGTTTTAAGAGTTTTCCGAATGAAAGCAAAGATATATTGAAAATATCAACAGAGGGTTAACGGTATTAAATGAAGACATACAATCATCTAATAATAGACAAATGTGTGTTATTTATCAAGGGGGCTGGTCTAAATAACAACACAGGCAAAATTATCTATTTTGAACAAAAAATTCATTTAATTATGTAATTTCACTTATACTTTGCAAGAAAAATGTTGGCGTAATGTAAATTCTGTGTTTTATAAAATTCCTTCAAACTAAAGTAAAATTATAACACCTATGTAAAATTACTGTACTTATTACTGGTCACGACTGATAGGTACAGTAATTTTATACATGTGTAATAATTTTATTTTTATTTATACAGCAAAATTACTTACTTTGAACGAAAAATATATTCGATTACGTAATTTTACTTATATTTTTTTAAAGGAAAAATGCTGGTATAATGTAAATTCTACATATTTCTTTCTTTTTTATTCCTTTAACGTTCAGAGTAAATTTTGAACAAGTTTGGCAATGGACAACGTTCTTGTTTCAGCTGTTTTGTTATTTTAATTCCTGTAAGCTGTGTCCGATTTAAATTTTTCTGAGAAACTTGTATAAATTTAAATTATACTTTTTACTGCTCGCATAAAATTACTGTTATATGCATGCGAGCATTTCTTTTCTCAGGTTTCTCAAACTTTAACTAGTGGAAGACTATCATGAGTTTCCTTCAGATAAATTACGTTTTTGACTGAAGGTTAATTTTTTCTATTACCTGTGTGCTTAACAGTATATGACTTCTTATGGATCTGTCTATGCCCTGAATCCCGTTTGTTCCTTAGTTTCCATCGATTTGTATGTTTTTTTATATAGTTATATTTCATACTATCTTACACTATACTGGTCACTGCTATTCTTCTATATATTTCTTACATTTTTTTGTATATTGTTGATAGATAGAACATCCTTCCATTCAGTCGGAAAATATTCGTCTTTTACATAAAATTGGAATCATTTTTGCAAACGTTGGTATATTTCCATAATTCCATATTGAAGTAATTCTCCATAGATGTCTTTTATTCTCGAAAGCTTTCCATTTTTCAAAGTTTTTTTGCAACTTCTTGTACGTACTTCCCTAGATGGTATTTATTTTTGTACAGTATCTCGTCAATGATTACTTGTTCCTCTGACTAATGGAGGCTGCTACGTAATTCACTTTGTGTTTGTTTATATTCCAGTTTCTGATGTACGCTTTTAGAATTAACGTGTTGCAGATAATTGTATCTTGTATCCCTCATTTCTTCCTAGTTTTCTTCATCCTACCACTATGGCCTATATTGTTGTCTATTCTACTCAGATCGGCTCAAGATTTCTAAAGCTGCAATTATTAATATGCCTGTAATTCTTTTTCAAAGTTCTGAAATGATCCATTTTTTGGTTTAGCATGTTGTTATACTACTTTTTCTTCTTTATTGTTACTTCTATATATAATAATACTTTTATTCGGGAAGATAATTAACACTATTTATTTAAGTACATTTTATTATTACTTGTTGATTTAAAACAATGCGTTCAGCTTTTAAAATATGAAAGCTCCATACCGAAATTCATACGCTTGACAAGAATAAAGGCAATGTAAAGGTTTCAGACCAGCGCTAGCGGTTCGATTCCTCCTTTAAAAGGTCTAAGTTCGTCGTATAATTTAATAAAATCTCGACGAATTTCTTGCGTGATTGCTTCAGAAATATAAAAGACACTTTTTCTCATACTGCGGCGAACATGTGCCACTCCATAATTTATTTGTTTCTGCATTTTGCATCGACACACTAGCTTTGAATTTAAATGTACTTGCTGTTGGTTAAAGCAAACGCGCTTTGACATACTGCTGACTTGCACAGACAGAGGCAACGATATAGCTAGAGTCTCTTTGTTCGCTTATAACGCTTGAAGTATCGTGTAAAGACCAGGGATGCAGTATGCAATAAACTTTTCGCGTTCAAAATTGTTGTGGATTTTGCATAATTTAGAGAGAATGTACTGCGAAATTAATGTGCCGATGAAGGTGATCTAATATTATTGTAGTTAGTATTGTAAAAGAGCAAACAAGATAATCTGTTTGGAGTAAGATAATTAGTTAGAGTTATGTTCGGTCGAAATCAAGTTAATTGTGTTTAAGAGAAGGCTTTCTTGCTCATAACGCAAGAATACAATGAGAGAAAAGACTGTGATAATTATTATGCTATAGAAAATATGTGGAAGCAATGTTGTTGACAAACCTAACATACGTATGAAAACGACACAAAAACAGTGAATGCAACACAGGCATGTTACACCTATCTACAAAAAGCGGGACGAACAATAGGTATTGGCAAATGTAAGAACCAAGAAATTGAAACTTTATTCGGACAAAGTATATCTCCAAGAAGGAACAACCCGTTCAGTTCGAATGGAAGAGAAGGCTCAGTAATGGTGGGGCGTGTTATGCACTGTTTTGTCCCTAACTCAAACTGGATGGGTTGTTCTTTCTTTCATAGAACTAAGCGATTACCAAAATGGCTACAGACCTGGGCGATCAACAATGAATGTTATGCCAACGTTAGATATTTAAATATAGAAAATATGACGGCAGTGTGATAATGGAATGCATATAATATTCATCGATATCAAAAGGGCAATCGACTTATTAAAGGAAAGACGTAATAGGAGAAGTAAGAGTCATAGAAATACAAGAAGTAGATGGAAACCACAAATATAAAGCAAATTTCCAAAGGACAATAAAAGAAAAGACAAACATAAACAAAGAAAATAAAACAACGTGATTCAATCTGTCCAATTCTATTCAATCTAACATTAGGAGGTATCACGAGAAGGACCAAAGCATGACAAAAATAATACTGCCAATGGATTTTTTATATTAGGGTAGTTTATTTATTATTTAATTTTATTAGTGCAGAACTAAAAAGGTCTGGTAAAAGTAATAGGTTAGAGGAAGAAGCAGAAAAGCATGAGATAGAAAATACAAAACGTATGAAAATTGGATTTGAAATAGGTAGAAAATGAAGGTAAAAATAGAAAAGTACAAATGTGAAACAATTACAACGTTCACTCATCTGAGAGTAACATAAAAACGAACATATAAGTAGAGGGTAATAGAAAGAGGACGCCAGATATAAGGACGACATAAAACCCCAGACAATAAATGGTAAATTATTTTACTTATTTTAATCATTATAAATAGAGTGGTCATACGTGTCTGCTTACACGGGCTGCACTCGCCTCGCGCTAGGTATAACGTTTAACCATAGTATATCTTCAAAGCAGTAAAATCACTCCCTTCAATTTGTGTGTCTAGTATCTAGTATCAGTGTTAGTCGAGTCTTGATGTGAGATAGTACAATTCTTCGTTAACGTTTTACGCATTATAAATGTAATGCAATGTCGGGCGTAGAAAATCCCAGAAAACGACCATTGTTTCATAATGTAGAAAAGTATATCGGTGAATTCCAGGATTTACATTATGGTGGTGCCAAAATAGTTTGTACAGTGTGCGATAAACAGTATTGTGTTGACATAAATCTGAGTACACATTGGTGGTGATGCATTAGATAAGTTACCTACCTATAAAGATTAGTTTAATTATGCGTGGGTTACATCTGTAGATGTTGAACGGTTTTTTTTTTCAAAATATAAGCATGTTTTATCATGGCGACGAAAGCGGTTTAGTGAGAAAAATCTTGAAACATTTAATGCTATAAACTTTTCAGTAATACTATATCATTTCTGCTACTTAAATAAGGTAAGAGGCTTATTATATAATATTTATAGTAAATATATGTAGTTAAATTTTGCTCTTTCTCGACATTGTATTGTATACTTGTGTTAAACGTTAATGTCACATATATGAAACTTAGTACTGACCAGGCGCGCAGACGAAAGTTGACCACTCTAATTATAAGTAAGAACACCAGTGAAACAAATAAAATCAGAATATATATAACGCTTTAATAATGCTCACATATACGTACGCCAACAGTGATTAATAAAAGAGAAGAGGGAGGGCCGAAAATAATTGAATGTAAGATACTGAGGACAATATTAGGTAAAACCATAACAAGAGCGGGAAAAACAAGAACAATAAGAGAAATAAAAAATAGAGCGGCAGTTAGAGAGTGAAAATATAGTAAAATACCTGTCCACAGATAGTAAAAGTGAATTAGGCTGAATGTGTAATGAGAAGAAAACAAAGATGGTTAAAAAGATTTCGTGATGGATTTTGTTATGGTTTAAAAGATCAGGCAGCCCGAGAAAGACCTAAGAAGCCGAGATTAAAAATAGTGGATTGCAAGGAAAAATGTTAGGATAGAAAAGAGTAAAAAGAAAACAGAATCAGCTAACATAAATAATAAACTGTAAGAAAAAGGTCCTTCTTTACGGATAAGAGATTTTCCCTTTTCAGTGGATCTGCATGCACAATTTTGGCATCTTGACAGAACTGTCAACTTATGGAGAGGATGCCACTGCAGTCACTGTTCTGACGTTGATTTTGACGATCATGGAGCATAACTGAGGATAGTTAAATATTATTAGAAGTAATTTTGAGGCGTTTTTCAGTCAATTTATTTTATTTGGCTTGTTTCATTGTTATTTAACAATAATAGTAATATTGCTTTTCTTGCTATTAAAGTTAATAGTAATTAAAATTAAAGATGTACATAGATACATTTAGCGCTGCAGATGACAGATAAACGCCATTTTGGGTCGAGATTGTACTTCCTCTCTCATACATGTTCCTTATGATTGTTATAAATGAAAGGAGACAGCTAAGGCATCTTATGCTAAAATCATAAAGAAGTATTAAAGGTAATTTTTCTGGCGACAATAATTTTGTTCAGACAATCAAGTATTTGTTTGATCATATTTAACTTCACTATTTAGTAACCTATTGCAAGCTTTAGTACTGCCAAAACTACGTTCTTTTCAGTGTAGAACTACCACAAACTAATGCAATACTACATTAGGTGTCATGCTTAAAGTGTATTAAGGTTTCTTGAATTTTTGTTTAATAATTTCTGATAAAATAAAGTTGATCAGAAATTATTAGCAACAAAAAAAATGCTGGTTAGATTGAGTTCTTTTAATCATTTCTGTCAATTTTGCTTGTTAAATTCAAGTTATATTCGATAATCACTGATGACAAGGGCTCTTTACATTGTGTTTCACTGAATTTTATGGAGTTAAATTAAAATTATTTATAGATCTCTGTGGATGACTGACAATTAAATGGGGTGCTGTGTAAATACTAATAACGATTTTACATGATAAAACTGAGATAATTATGTGTATTAATTACAACTCGGCAGTATAGCAAAATCAAAAAATGCTCCAACTTTTTGTAAATTTAAAAAAAATATATATTAATGGGCGCGTAACAAGTGGAAATAACCTTGAAATACATTTTAAAAGGTAGTTGGGTATGAATAAGATTAACGCAGGTTGAGGAAGGACTTCCGACAGAAGTTATAATAAATAGCAGTCTAAATTTAGGGTTCCATTATTTCTGAATGTAGGCAGCGTAATGTAGTTTTAATGACCCACTTAAAGTTTTTATGGCTTCCCTGCTATCGTTGTATGCTGGATAAGTGTTGTGTGGCATATAAAAATTGATTGGAAAATTATGTATAAAACATTGCGAAACTTCTTCAAAACAGATTTCAGTGAACTTATTAATCTAAACTCATTAGTTGCGCTTTACCTATTTACCAAGAAGTTCATTGGCTTGCGTGATGAAGTTACTTTTCCAGATAATAGAATGACCCACAAACTATGAGAATATGAGCTTCTACATTTTTTTATTGTCATTCCTAGAAAAGGTAGGTAATGATTAAAAATGGTCTAATTTCTCATAGATTTCTTTAAGACTATTCAGGCGATCGGTGTCGACCTCAGCAGGACATCATCAGGTCAAAACTTCTAGTTAATCTTTCATTAATTTTAATTAATTTTTGATCATCTTAACTGTTGAAGACTTTGACTCCATGGTGTGTTGTTGAGAATAAAACTGTTTGCTTGAATATTATTGAAAGAATCTGTGAGAAATAATAATAATAATAATATCTGTTTATGTAGATTATACAAAAATACATTGTTATGTTGCTCAAAAATGAGATTATCTTTATTTCTTCTATGTAGTAATGTGCTTACCGAGCGATTTTTGCACTCGGTTATGAATGATCGATCGTTTATTACCCAGAACACGGAAATCGTCAAGGCAAAGATTCCGAAATATGCGTTTATGTAATATATACGTAATACTTGAGAGAGCGATGAATAGAATTGTAAACAATTTTTAGCTGGTAGATCGGCTTTATACCTTTTCGGCCACATGTTTTACAAAAGCTTCTGGATTATTTATCACACAAAAAAGTGCGCAACGCTTCTTATTCATTCACTTGCTCAAGTGCATACTATGTACACAAGTATTATATAGACAGATAGAGTGTCTATTAGTTTTCGGAATCTTTGCTCTGCCGAGTTCCGAGTTCTCGGTAAGCGAATGAACGATAGATTGTGTATTTGATATAATCGAGTGCAACAATCGCTCGTTAAGTACATCACTATTTCTATCCTGTCTTGCAACATGTATCCACACAGAGTCGCAATTATCTTTTCTAGAAAGTTTGCTACAGGTAAAATCTCAGGGCGTAATAAATAGTAGCAATTTTCCAGAGCATGAGACTAGGTTAAATAATAATGAAAAGTAAATATTGTTTATAAAAGATTATTGATATAAAATAAAATAAATGATCGCAAAGTACCAAAGGATGGGAAAGAAGGATAAATAACACAACGTTTATTATTTATTTATTTCCCACGCTGCGACTATCGGAGTCGGTTCGGCCAGGGAGGCGCCGGAGAGATGTCGGAGTGAGCGCCACTGGGTTATCAGCTGTTGCCTTCACTAGCCCGACGCTGTCGCCCGGTAAGTTAACCACAGCCCAGAATGGCTATTTACCAGTCGGGGAAACAAGGGATTGGTACTTGCGGAATTTTTTTTAATATGTTGTTAAATAGTTAAATTTAAATGAAAATGTTATTTAAATGACAAGAAAAAACAAACTAGTGCGCCAAGGTCGATTAAATTAAAGTAAATTAAATAAAACGCAAAGAGAATATATTAACTGTTATATTGACACTTAATTCGGTGAAGCCTCGTCTTACATGGTTACAATGTATAAATATATGACATGAACTGGTGGGAGTGCCGGGTTATTATTCAAAAAATTGTAAAATTATCAAGAAACAATAACATCAAATCTACGTACTCGATCGAGCATGCAAATGACTACGACCTACCATTGGTTTTAAGGTGAAAAGATAAAGAAAGCAACAATTAAACAAAATGATTTCACAAGTTACATTAAATTTTGACAATGACCGCAAAGACTAGATTAAAAAAAAAAGAATTAAGTTAAATTGAATTATGATATCAAAGACCGAAATATAAATAACAAAAAAAATTACGTTAAATTATTAATATATCAATGGTAGTTCGTTACTACAATATACAAGCAAATAACTCTTAAAATTAACTTACATGTAACACAAACAATGCACGAGGGGTTGATAGTCAACCACCAGGGGCGGGTAGAAATAGAAGAAATAGAAGCGTAGAAAGATGACGAAAGAAAGCCCGGTCCAGGGACGACGTAGAGCGGCGTGGCTTGCAAAATCCGCGTCGGCGGGCTCCAAAAAAAAAGAAGGCTTCGTAGTCAAAACACAGGGATTCAAACGGCTTCCAAGGAGTAGATTCTTTACGACCAGAGATCCCCCCACAGGGGTTACCAAACGGGTAAATTAGGTCGAAAAGGATTGCAGCAGGGCGACGCCTATTAGACTTTTACGTCTGCACTCTTAACGGGCTGGAGTATATGTGTAGATCGCAAGGGTAGAGGTAACTACTTCCCGCGCTGTGCCATTAAGTGGCCAATAGGATTCGAGTATTAAAGATAAACAACATGCAGGTGTGCGAGATTCTGCGAAATTCTAACGTTTCAAGTACAGCACGCACCAAAAAAAAGGTGCAACAATTAACAAAAATGAATAAATTCGGAGCTAATTATGAACGGAGTTTAATGAAATTTACGATAACAATGCATCTAAATATATTTTAAAATTTGACAATTTAAGAATTTGGAAAAAGGTCACAAATAAAGCGGTACATTACAAAAAAACAATTTCAAGGTTAAACGTGACGTTATACAAAATACGTAAATAGCGACGGTAACTAGGAAAGGTCAAGGAACTTGGATAAATTCAGAAAAGATAGTGTACAGTTGGAGAAATAAGAAAAGGTGTTTTCAACACGTAACAAGTTTCCTACAAATTTCTGCTATATATGCTTATAGTATGTCTAAAAGGTTTAGATTTACACTTCGGATCATTACACATGCTCAATTTTAGCACGATCTTTTTAGTTATATTGTGATTTACTTTAATCTTAGAAGACGCTCTCTAATTTTGCTTCTTTAGTTAGACTTATCCTCGTTAATAGCGACCTCTCTACATAGCTATCTGTACCTAACTTTCTAAATGTTTAGGTATCAAGTTGGTTCACCAAGTTATTGTTAGATATTAGGAAAATTACTAAAGAGTAAAAAGTATAACACTGAGATTGCCGGTTTAAATAATTCACTTGTAAACAACATATTTCCAATTCGGAATCAGTTTTTCTTATACTTTTTAAAAAGAGACAATTCCTGTTCAATAGCTGTTGGTACTGTTAATGGATGGAAGTTAATCGAAAATACGAATATATGATAATTTTGCAGTTTTTTGTACCCATTATTTTAAACTTTTCTATTACCTACATGCAATTACAAAATGAGGCAACACTACGTTAGACATTATGAACATAAAATGTATTTATGTTCGCGACATCTAACAATTGTGTGTAAAGAGGTAGGTAGCATGGAAAATAAACCAGCACAAAAGTACAATAACCTGCATCACCCAAAACTTTGCGTTTTGTTATGTTTCAATAGGTACAAAAATTAACAAATCTGGTGATGTATAGATACAAACAATAATTTACTTTTAAATTTACTACCGATTTACAAAGTCATACAATATACGTATAAAAAACATACAAATATTCTAAATAATTGCATTTTTAACAAAAATAAATTAGGATCATCTCTGAAAAAACATTATTTTTAGGTACGTTCATTTCCCTAGGGCACCATTGAATAGTTTTTAGCAATTCTTATTGTCTTTGTTTGAAATATCTAATTGAAATATCTCCGGGAAGAACCTTTTAATATTTACACTTAATTATTTTCAAGGGAAATCCAAAATTGTGGAAAATTTTTAATTCAGGACCTTTTTACGTATCAGCATTTGTTTTCTCTAGCTCCAAATATTAAAACCTTCAGGGAGAACATTTATTTGTTGTCGCTTGTATTGTAGAACAAAATTCGATTTATTAAAAAAAAAAAAACTAATTGTACAGGAAAAAAGCATTTCAAATAGAAGTGGTAATGTGTTGCCCCGGATAAAAAAAAAATGTGATAATTACCAGAACTGTATGTATAGGGTACTTTTAATAAAATCTATATTTACATTTTTCAATGCGACGCCGTGCAGGGTTAGACAAAAAAAATCATCTTGTAATTCAGAATGTAATGTTATATCAGACTATTTCAAATAATTAGCGAGCTTAAAAACGTGAAAAATGTAATTAGTAAGAAATGGACGCAAACTACCATCAAGTATAGTTACAACTATTATTTTTTTCATTTAGATTATTGATTTCTTTCTAAATGTTCTCACTTTAGAACTAGAATTCTCTCATTTTTTAATTAAAGATACATTAATTAAGTGAAAAATAAGAGAATTCTGGTTTTAAAGTTGTTTAGGGTTTAGATTTTTATTTTTGAAAAAAAAATAAGCACTTATTTCAAAAACTGCATTTGTACCCTTCTTATTCTAATCCCGTCAATTATAAAAAATAGCCAAAGTACATTATTTTAGAAAATTCCACGACATACATTATTTAATTCCTTCCTTATTTTTTTTTTCTATTTTTCGATTTTTCTACCATCTTTCCCTTTCTAGCAGAGCCTATTTCTTCTATTAAAAAGGCCAGAAGTGGAAAAAGTGGATTAATCTGTCCATAAAATTTTGTTAAATAAGTAATGGTTATTTTTAAATTTGTAATAAACTGTTGATGAAACAAATATAGTGCTTTTCTAACACTTCAAAATGAGCTCTTGGATCGGTAATATGTTATACACCTTGTTTGCATATGTTGCAAGCTAAATGTACTGTGGATATATTTTTTTTTAATTCTTCTTTACTTGTTAAGTTAAGTTAAGGAATTTCGGAAAGAAATTCCTGTATTAATAGTATGAAATAAGTTATCTAGTTTGTTACAAAACTAACAAGTTATAAAAAAAGTTGAATTTTATTTTCAAAATAAAGCAACACAAAGTAAAATATTCATTGTTTACTCCGGCCCGAAGATTTTACATTTACAAACGCGTATTTGCGGATTGGAGTTTGTGAATTCGGGTACAGTTTCATGTATTCTCTCCTTGCAACATATTTGTTTGTACTTTTACGTAAAGAGGAAACATTATCAATTTTCTCTCGTCACACAGTTACTTCTAATGTAAAATATGTATGATATTCTTTAATGTAGTTCAAAAAACACATTCAGTCGCATTTTTATTGTTATTTAATCGGTATTGACGAAAAATCGTCATCTCATTCAGTTTGATATAGACTTAAGACTGAGTTGAAACATAGTAGCACAGAATAGAGAATAACCAGAAATCACTCCAATGATATTCCCTATGGTCACGATTTTATTTTTTGTTGTTGTTTATACGACGCCACGAGTCTGCGCATAGAAATATAAGCAATGCGTAATCGCACTGAAAAATCGCCAAGAGTAGATTGAAAAAGATACAAACATTGCCACAATTTAATGGAAAAAAGATAGAATACCTGTCCATTTAATCACCGAAGTGAAACTTCTCTATTCTGTGGTAGTAAACTGAGAAAAATGTTTCAGATAAACTGAGTAGCTGGCAATAATTTACTTGTGGCAAATGTATCTTTGCTTGTTGTTACCAAACCTGTTGAATCCTCCCAATTAAGAGCAGTTATCTAAAAGCGAATTACTATTCTAAATACTTCAACATATTACTCTAATTAAACAGTTTATTTGTCTATATAATACTTCAATCTTCTTACACCCATACATTTAGTTAGAAACAAAATATTTGTCTGTTTTGATATAAAAAATATACCAGTTTTAAATATATCTTTGCGTAAAATAATTACACTGAGTGTAACTAATAGAACTCTTTAATTTTTACAGGTCCTATTATTTAATTTTATTCAATAATAATTCAACTAGGTTAGGAATCCAAACGAGAGATGTCGCGTTCAGATAATTATACACATTATTTGTTGATTACTTATAATAACTATTGTGTTACTGCTGAATTTTATAAAATACATATTTCATATTTCGTGGGATTAGTTCCGCGTAGTCCGTCTTCACATTTCTCAAAGCGTGATAGAGTTAATTGCAACGATATTTGCAAATTACCACACAGGTATGAAAGGAAAACCAGACGACTGTGGAAACTTAAGAATATGCAGTATGCAGGTTGTTTGAATATTAGCCGTAGTACTTCAGAAGACTATGCGAACGGTATGGTAAACGTCAATATACTTTAGCTTCTCGTATACAAGGAAACTGTTTGGTAAAGATAAATAACCCCTTTAATTGTCCCCAAATATAACCCATATTTTCCATGATTAAACTATGCAGATGGTGGTTATTAACTTGTTTATTTACTCATTTATTTATTACAGAAATTAGATTATTTATCCCAGGAACCTTACATTAGAAACACATATTTACTTGCGGCAACTAAACAGGTTATCTGTGCCATATGCTATTGACCGTTTTATTTGCCACTGTTAAAAATACACACACAAATTTTCTCAGTGTACTACTAATCCACATCCACCGAATGTTACGTTAGGGATTTGTTTTTAAATAAGATTTTATAAATATTTTTCTCGGGCAAAAAAATTTAATATGAATGTTCAGCGTTAGATCATTTACACCGCTAGAACTAATCAGTGAAACTGAGTCCTCGGGCTCTAAATGACACCCACCGAACGCTAAATTAAATAACAATTATGGTGTACTACCTTTCAGTGTTATCTTATTGTATTTTACTTTATATACTCTATAATTTTAAATCCTTATTTGTTGTCAAAGGAGAACTCAATACCAAGTAATAACTAATTTTAATTTTTTTAAAGCAACATTTGAATAAAATATATTTTTTTATTTTGATATTCCCAATTTTTGAGCGCCCCTTGATTTATAAGTTTCCAGGCACACTCCCCCACACTGTAAAAAAATTACAGTAATTTTGCCATGGTAAATTAGGAATATTACATGTAAAAACATTGTGAATTTGCCACAATAAATCATGTAAATTTTGTTTTACATGTTTTTTCTAGGATATTTAACATGGAAAAAAAGATTTCGGTAAAATTTATAGCTTTTTCATTAAGTTTAAGATGTAATAAAAATTCGAAAGGAAAATACAGGAAAAAATATTTTTACAATTTTTAGGTATTTAAATTTGGGTAAAAATTTGAGGATCTTTTATATTTATTTTTACTTGAATGTTTCGGTTAAAACTGTAGATATCATGGAAAATACGAAATTTATACGCCGCAATGTGATAGGTTATTAGGTTATTTAACTGTACGCGTTCGGCAAATATACAATTCATATAAATATTACATACGAATTTTACAGTACAATCTTTGAAAAATACATCAGCATGTGAAATTTACTAGATGGTAGAAATTTTACCTTATGAAGCAAATTTACCGGTAAAATTGTAGGCAACTTTTTTTACAGTGCAGCGCTTGTGCAAAATGCCTCACTACTAAGATATATTTGCATGTTGCGGCAATTATCTATAATTGTATTAGTTTGGTTCAATTAATTGGAAGTTACAGACGATTATTGTGTAGAAATTAGACGTTGTTTAAGATTTTTACTTCAAATTTGCATCGTTATAAGATGCGACGACTTCTGATTTCCGAAAATGCTCTAAGACTGCACTTAAATCAAAGATTCTAGATGGAATTGTTTCTGATTGTGCTCCAATTCGAATCTGCATTAACAAGAGTTCAAAGTGGATTCATCGGGAATTGTATGTAGATTGCGGATAAAAATGTAGGAGTGGCCCAGCGTACTCCTCACTTTGTTCCACGGACGAGATCAGTTAAACTTAAATCTAAGTATTAAGTGGCGCTGGATGTTTGGAGATGTTAGGACGGGCGGGCCATTAGTCTTGCTGCTTTTGTACCGAGCAAGGAAACGTACCAAGATTTCCGGGAGTTAATTAAGTATCCTTCTCATGAATAACGTGTCATTAAACAAACTTCAAAAAGGACGACGACTATCCAGCCACCTCACTTTTACATTAATCAAACTTTCTTCGCCGAGGATGCTGCCCCATAAAGAAATAATGAACCGATCTTATTCAAGGTTTAAAATTTTTGCATAAAGTGCGTGATTCGCAGCAGCTGTAGCTAACATAAAAAAGAAATAATAAATTAAATTTGATTTATATTAGAATTAAAAATGTTGGAGGTTGTGAGGTACTGAAAGTTAAAGAAGAAGCTTACGATTAATTCTTGCGTTGTTCCATTTCAATCTCATTTTAGATAATATACAGATAACTAATAAATATTTTAAATTATTTTTTTTTTGAAAATTAAGATATCACAGATCTGTAGAAAAAAAATGATTTGTTTCTCTTAGCAGATATATACTTTTACTGCAATTTGTATTAATTAACAGCTTAAAGGAAGCTTTAAATTGCAGTTTTATTAAAGAGGTAGAATCCGTAAATGAATTAAATGACACAAATATATAGTTCAATTGAAACTATAAGCAAATTGCGATCATGTAAAGAAAACAAGAACTAAAAAGCAGAATACCCTATTTCGCGTAATGAGTAAAAATTTGTAATGTATAGCAAACTAAAGAAACAATGCATTGCAAATACAGGCTGTGCCAATAAAAATGGTCCAAGGAAGAAAAACTAACGAAGCCGGAAGTACCTGTTCTTGCTTCTAGAGCATTTAATCAGTGCAACAAGGAATTAACTTATAAAACAGTACAGAAAATTAGCACTAATAATAGGCACAGGATTTTAATAGTGAGTAATATTAAGGTCCATAGCTTCTTGAAGCCTGGGAGTTATACCGAACATATTCTAGAAAACATTAATGGAAAACTAGCAGATTTTATTGAAAACGATTATATGTTTATACAATGTGGTACGAATGATGTTAACCGTTGCTATCGTCTGTCAATATATATAGACTTATAAGTTTTTTATATAATACACAAATGTTTTATTAGCACAATCCCTTTTAGATTCGACCGATCATATTACAATGGCTTAATAGAACATATAAACACAAGTTTATTTAAATAAAACTGCCAAGCGTTACAGTCATGTCGAAATATTCGCAGTAAATAATATTCTGGACAGAAATCAGTTCACCCGGCCTGGACAGCACCTAAATGGTAATGGAAAAAATCTTTTGTGTGGCTATCTAAGAGAATATTTTATGGACAATAATTTTGAAGTTCAGTTGGTTTTCTACACCAAAACATCCAGAGCCTGAGTAACAAACGTGGGGAATTGGAGGTGTTTTTGAGCGATGAATTTTGTGATACTTTGTATGTTTGTTGGCACTGGTTCGTCATGGACATAAAAAATGTAAGTGTCGATGGTCGTTAATTATTTTGGGAGATCAGCAAAAAAACATGGTGGAGTTGCAATTTTTGTAAATAATACTATATCCAGTTGTAAGAACTTAGAATTTTCAAACGTAGATACCATAACAAATTTGTCAGCAGAACTACATTTCAAATGTGCAGCTACAAAGTTGATTTATTGGAATCAGTTCAAAATATAAGTTATTGCAATGTATAGGAGTTGTTCAGGTGATTTTGAGATTTTTCTGATAAAACTTGACGAGACTTTAAGAATTGCTAAGAATTACAAAGTGGTATTATGCTGAGATTTCAATATTAATTTTCTAGACAAATCCAATAACCTTGACATGTTGAATGTTTGCAATCGCTTGCAGATGCACTTATGTTTGCAGACGATACGACGTTACTGGTAGCGGCTAAAGATCCTACCCGAATTAATGATGAGGCCAGTAGCAAATTAACTGGGTTGAATGCTTACTTTAAACGTAGTAATCTGTACTTAAACACTAAGAAGACTGTTTTTTATGGAATTCAGAATGAGCAGCTTCGCGAGGGACTATTCGCATTATATAAAGGTAGATGTTATTAGTCTGCAACATGTTAATTCCACAAAATTTTTGATTTTTTTGATTCGAAATGCGACTGGGGTGAGCATATAGACCTGTCCAGCGAACAGTTGGCTAAGGTGTGTCAGTTACTGTCTCGGTTAAAGAATCCAGTTAGTTTTGATGTATTAAAAATATATTATTTTGCGCACTTTCATTCTTTACTATCATATGCTGTAATAGCATGGGGAGCATCTGGGAGAACTATGCGGGTATTCAAATTACAAGAACGAGCATTATGTATTATGATGGGCCATAGCCCAACATCAAGTTGTAGAGAAATATTTCCGCAAATCTAACAGTTTATACATATATCAATTACTAATTTATGTTAACAATAACTTTTATGATATCCAGAAATTAGACCGATATTATTCTTACAACACCTGTAATTCTTATGTTTTGGAGGTGCCACGGCATACACTTGCACTTAGTGAAAAAATGCTCATTACATGGCTGTCACTGTTTACAATAAGCTTTCAATAAAATACAGGATAATGTCACTAACTGCTTTTAAGATAAATATAAAACGATTGTTGCTTTCAAAGAGTTATTATTTCCTTAATGATTACCTGAACAACTCTGACCTTTAACTATGTGTTTGTCTTTCTATTTTGGTCTAGAAGTCTTGACAATCTATTCTTATAATAGTGTTTTAATATCATTCTAAATTGTTAAAATTTAGGTATATTATTTGTTTGGCATGTCCAATGCTCAATGTGTAGTCTGCTGGTTAAATATATTATTATTATTATTTCTTTTACGAGGTGCAATAATTAATGTAGTTTTTTAAACATTTCTGAAACCATACGAAAACATCTTTTTCTCTGAATAGATAGATCAGAGTTTCTTCATGAGTTTCCTGAGGTTTTGTTTTGGTGATCCAAGAAGGTAGATCTTGGGAATATTATAATAGAGAAAATAAAGTCTTTTTAATAGAAAGAAAAGTAGATAACTTAATTTGATATTTTTAAAGAAGAAAATATTTCATTGCGAAGTCATTACTAACAGTTCCCAAAGAAAATGCTAAAATAAATAATTGAATAAATTTTATTAATAAATGTTTGAAATGAACTCATGTTCGATAAAAGCGATATTCTAATTTGTTAACAAGTTCTGTTTCTTGGGAGCAATTGACTCACAAATAGACCTGTCGGAAAATTCTTGGTACGTAGACTACTGATCTTATTTAAAGAGAGTGCTTGGGATACTTCTTTAAATGGGAGCAAATTTATTGGTAACGTCGGACGTTTTACAGAAATGAGGGTTAGTTTGTCTTATCAGACAATATTTATGCAGCATTGGGAGAGTTAATGATTCGTAATTATTATTGCGCATGCCCTTCTAGACACCACCTCCTTCGCTCTTTGATCCACCCTCTCATTACTGATAGTACCTCGTGAGCACTAGTCCATCATATCCGTAATAATAACAAATCGGTCGAATATTTTGATTTCATAACTCTTTAATACGGATAAACTGTCAGTTGTAATTCGCACGTCCACATAAATTCCTGCTCGCGCCTGATATACGTACGGCGTGATTATTTGCAACTATCTGCCAGAAATTATTTAATGGTTGTTTAATTTAAACATTTGATTATATATTGCAATACCCCTATTATAAACAACAAACACCCGTTCTTGTTCACCTTCATCCCTCGTGCCATCTGCAAAAATTTATAAACCTTCTGCAAGAGTGTCTATAATTTTGTTATAGGTAATACTTTCTAATTCGGCCCTTTATATCTACTCGCATTTCTAAACGCCGCGGTTCTAATTTAATTCCGCTTACGTTAATAAACTCCTTAATTCTATGTTTTTGGGCGTCCTACGACATTTAAGTTTCCTCAACGTAAATCTACTGGTGATATACCCGAAATCGCGCACGCCGCCTCGGACGAAATAGATGAATATGCGTTCGCGGCTCTAACCATTAACAATCCTTGCGCCCCCATTAATTTTTTCACTTCTTTAATTTCAACTTGCTTACCATGAGCAAATGTGTCAACTAACCCAATCTTCTTATTCGAATTAAGATCTAGTTTATAGATGTGTCTAGCCTTTTCATTGCAATATTAAGTTTGAATTTAAGTAAATTTAAATATTCTTTTTCAAACTTTCCAATTAATTATTAATTCACATTAATTACGTTTTTATAATTATGACATGTTAGCTTTAACTTTGATCTTTGTTAACATAGCTCTGAAGATAGCCTTTTTAGGCTGAAACATGTAAGTCGCAATTATAATTACTACCAAGCAACTGATTGAGAGTAATTGTATTATTATTTATTATATATTTACAACTCAATTTGGACAAAACCATTAATTAAAAAAAACGTTCTTGTCTCATTTTGATGTCTAAGTAAGTACAGTGGCAGATGTAAAATTATACCTTCATTACGAAATAATTAAATTAAATATGCTGGGGAACTAACAGATAAGACTTTTTTTTTCAAAATGTCCAATTTCCCTAACAGTAGGGGGGCTATGGGGCTCCTCAATCACTTTCAAGGTCACTCGTCCACCAGGTCCCTCCAACTGCACATCCGCGACTTCCACCCGCGAATTTTTTAATTCGCGTTTCATTTTAATTCGCGAGCTTTAATTAATATTTACACTTTTGATTGTATAAAGCTTCACCTGCGACGATGATGTCCAATACATGTGGAGAGCTTTTCTTGAGAGGCGAGGGGTATCAATAATATGTAACCGCGAATTATTTTAATTCGGATAAAAGCTTCACTACGGTGATGACGCCCACTGTATTCGTATACATGTGGAGAGCTTTTCTTTGAGGGGCGAGGGGTATCATAATAGTAACCGCGAATTATTTTAATTCGCGATTAAAGCTTCACCTGCGACGATGATAGTCCAATACATGTGGAGAGCTTTTCTTTGGAGGCGAGGGTATCACGATATGTAACCCGCGAATTCATTTTGATTCGCGAACTTTAATATAATTTACAGTTTTTGCTTGCGATGACGTACACTGTGGTGGAATATGTGGAGAGCTTTTCTTTGGAGGGCAAGGGTATCATAATATGTAACCCGCGAATTATTTTAATTCGCGATTTCGCGCTTTGATCACAATAAAGCTTCACCTGCGACGATGATGTCCAATACATGTGGAGAGCTTTTCTTTGAGGGGCGAGGGATATCCTAATATGTAGCCCGCGAATTATTTTGATTCGCGATTTAATTTTGATTATATTAATTAGCGGTTCAACACATACCTACAACATATTTTGCATACTTATGACGTAGCTGCTTTCTCTGCAGGTTCCACATTTTTCAAATAATTTTGCGATATTGATTCTACCTCTTAATTACCTCAATACTTTACTAATGATAGAAAACATATTCGCTGTTCTGATTACTAGAAATTTTTTAATTACTACATGTGAAGTAGTTTTGTTAATAATACAGCTCTATGCAGTTACTAATGATAGAAAACATTTTCGCTGTTACTGATTACTAGAAATTTAAATTTACTACATGTGACGTAGTCTTTGCTAATAATACAGCTCTTATGCAGAACATATTGGTGACTTTCACATTTTCAAAGAATTTTTTTTGATTCGCGATTAATTTTGATTATATTAATTAACGGTTCAACACATACCTACAACATATTTTGCAGGTTCCACATTTTCAAATAATTTTGCGATGATTCTACCTCTTTAATTACCTCAGTACTTTTACTAATGATAGAAAACATATTCGCTTTACTGATTCCTAGAGAATTTTAAATTTACTATATGTGACGTAGTCTTTACTAATAATACCACTCTTATGTAGAACATAATAGTTAGCTTAATGGTGTAAGCTGAATATAAAACCGAGCTACCCAGCTTATCAGTCACTCATTCGTTTGAACATTTATACTTTGTGTTTGTGTATACTGTGTTTGTGTATATTCCAATCAATATGGCTAATACCCCGTGTATCATGATGCTGTCAAGCTTAAACAAACAGGCTCTTCCTGAAGAGACGCTGTTTTTATATGCAAGAGCTTGTTCAGGTAAGACAATTTTAAATGTTTTTTTTCTTTTCTTATATGAATATTATATGTATAGATATGGGGTTAAAAAATTTCCCAATGGAATGGGAAGGTATTAGTCTCCCTGAGATATTCCCCAGGAATGTCACCATGAGGAGGAAGCTGGGGACCTCCCAGTCACCTACAACGATTCAATGTGGACAGCGAGGAGGAGCTGAGTGTATTGGAGGAGGCAATGAAGAAATTAAATTCGACCTCAGGGAGGAATACGAAAAGGAACAAGAGAGAGAAGAAGAACTGGCACCTCCTCCTAAGAAAAAAAAACGGAACCACAGCATCCTCATCCTCCTCCTAATGAAGACCTCACACGGATCGTCAAACCTGCTAGATGACGATGATGAATTTACTACACATGCACAACAATTTATATATATTATATATAATAAAAATATCTTGAAAAAAAACATTGTTATTGTTTTTTTATTATAAAAAAAAAAATATTTTTAAATTAGTTTACCGAAGCACTGCTTTCCTCGAGAATAACTAGTTTTTGATGCTACTCTCCCCCTTTCTTTGCTACAATTTCTTGTGATATATAAGAAAATCTTTCATATTCCTCCTCATAATTACTGTGTGTTTAATTTACTGTGTTAAAAGTGTCAATTAACGTTATAAGAAATATCTTTCAATACTCTTCAATTCTATTTACCTCACATTATACTACTCGTAAGTATTTTCTTTTACTATTTGCAATTTACCTAGTTTCTTTAGTTACAAATATTGTAAGTCTACACTTCCATATTACCTCTCTTATAATTTAACTTTTAAATGTTTAGAATGGTTCTACTAATAATTTGAATTTCTTCGATGATCAAGTATCAGATGAGGAATTAAACCTATCCTGTGAAAACACCACTTTTAATGGATCGATTCAGAGCTAGAGAAATTAAACATGATGTTGTTTTCATCGGAAATGGCAATGGTTTCCATAGTGGACGATATTCTAATCAATTGGCAGCGGTGTTTGCACGAATAGAACAATGTCCGTCGGCGCAAGTCTTTAATCCAGAGATATTTCATATTTTGCGAGAAGCACATGGGTATATGAGGACTGGAGAGAATATTTCGAATGCTATAGATAAGAGCATATAGAAGACTAAAGAGTCGACATCATGAGATTGTTTTATCACCCGAAACATATAATAATCTTTTTAATTTACAACAAATAATTAACAAGAAAATAATTTATTGGTAAATGTCGATTTCGTAGCATTTTATAAATCAGTATTAAATTCATGTATAAAATATATATATATATATATAAGAAAGTCTTTCAGTATTCCTCATCATAATTTACTGTGCTAGTGTCAATTTACGTTATAAAAATATCTTTCAATACTCTTCAATTCTATTTTACCTCACATTATACTACTCGTAAGTATTTTCTTTTACTATTTGCAATTTACCTAGTTTTCTTTAGTTACAAATATTAAGTCTACACTTCATATTACCTCTCTTATAATTTGACTTTTAAATGTTTTAGAATGGCGTCTGCTAATAAAACTAATAGTTTGGATTTTTCCTATGTCGAGTCATCGGATGGCGAGTTAAACAGATCCTACGAAAACGATGTTTTTAAATGGATCAATTCAGAGCTGCGGAGAATTAAAAACATGTTAGAGTTTTCGTCAGAAATGGCAATGGTTAGCATAGCGGACGAGGTCCTCATCAAGTTAACAGCAGTTGTTTGCGCGAATAGAACAATGTCCGTCAGCGCAAGTGTTTAATCTGGAGATATTTCATATTTTGCGAGAAGTACATGGGTATATGAGGGATTGGAGAGAATATTTCGATATTTATAGGTAGAAATATAAGAAGTATATGTATATAAGAAAGTAATAAATAATTTGTATTCTGAAAATGTATTCGTATAAGTTAAGTTATTATCACATTCATTTGGCCCAACGTGTTCAAGACAGACTCGAGCAGTATATAAAACACTACACAAACTGCTAACTCACATTGAATTATATTCCGTTACAAATAAGTTGCAAATAGTAACAATGGAGATTCTATGGAAAACAAATCAAAATGCCATAAAAAATATTGAAGAAAATTTGGAGGCTGAACACAATAAGCGATAATGTTATATCATAACTACCATTGTACGTGCTGCGAAACAAAGTACATCGACTCTCTTTAGAACAAAAATGATATCTTATTCCTCAACGAAAGAGAGCTAAACTTCAAGACTGTCTACCATGCTACACCCATAACCCACAGGAATCGATCAATTGGACGGTCCACCGCCAGCCATAAGAAACTGTGCAGGATCTAACAAATTCCTTTAAAGTTTTATATGTCATTAAATAAACAAAATATGTGATTTTATCGATTTATTTTGTTAAATAAAAATAAATATTATTATAAATAAAATATTTAAGAACTACTTATCGAGTAAATAATTAACATCATTTCCACATTACGCTCTGTACACATACTTAATTTACCTTAACATGATAAAAACAAGCGGAATCACTCTTTACAAAATTTGGAACACAATTATCGTCTACAAACTCTAAATTAACAATACTTAAGTCTACATATTTTCTTAGAAAATCAGCTTTCTGATGACCTTTCACATAAATCTTTTTAAGTTTTACAATTAATATTATTTAAATTTCCCATAGATCCTAACTCTACATAATATCACCATAATTAATATTCAAATAGTTCTCTCCAACCACGTAATATATATATATATATATATATATTTCGTTTTTATTTAAACCATTTCTTAAATAAATGTATGCTCATACAAATATAAGTGTAACGCAATAAACTTTCAATTCTTGGGAATCTTCTTTTTCTCAACAAATCGAAATTATCGAAAAAATCGTCCACAGCTTACATCCTAACAACGATTTCTGGGCGGTGGTGACCATCAATGTGATCTGATTGATGAGGTGTATTGTGGTGACGATAACATGGTCTGTATGGTTGCAGTTTTTCTTTTTCTTTCGAGGTAAATCATCCCATATCTGTTCCAAACATGTCGGACTATTTGCGTTTCGAATAGGTACATAGGAATGAATTTAATTAGATCCTTGTCCATATCTGTCAACGTACCAGTATCTAAATGTTGAAGTATGAGACCAACCTTTTCAACTACCCTATTTTCAACCATTTTTTTGCCTTGATTTCTTGGTTTAAGACTTCTCAATCTTTACTACAGCATTAACTCGGAATTAAATAAATTTATACACCGTCTCCCCACCGGTAGCCGCCCGGTGGGGAGACGGTTAAAAAAAAAATATTATACTCAAATATGTGTGTGTTTTATTTCAAAAAGAAATTATAATAAATTTATTAACATGATTACAATATATTTTTTTATCAATCCAACTGTTGTGTGAATTGTCAAATCCAAGCCGCTTAACACAACAATTGTTTCTTTTTGTTCGCAACACCTTTTCAACGATATAAACGTCTTCATGTTTTGTCTTCTGTAATTCCGGCTCGTAAAAAACAGCCTCGAATTGGTCTTCCATTCATATCCTCTAGAAGATATGTAGCGGGTTAGTTACTTGCACTTTCGATATTTTAAAAAGCTCACAACTCCAATTAGCCATATATCTTTTCTGAAATACTCCTTTATACTTGCTGATTCGAACAGATATCGCCAACTTTTAATTTATTTTTCCTTTAATTTAATATTGCTGTAAACAGTAGATAGAAGATATTGCACATCTTCCTTGTGACGTCACACGGTTTCATTTTAATAGTTCTATGTTTCGTTTCATTGTATTTGTTAGTCACTTGATGTAAAATATCTATCCATTTGTAGGCACCCCTCAAACTGAACGCCTTATACAATTTATTTTTTGATTGTGTGAATCACTCTCTCAGCTATTGACGCTTTCTTAGTACTATATGAAGAATAATTATTTATCCTATGTTTTTTCATCAATTCTCAAACTCTCGATTGTAGAATTCCTTACCCGCGTCTGTTTGCAAATTTTTAGGACAACGTCCTGCTGTAAAATATTAGACATCGCATCCCAACTTCATTAGCGCTTTTGTTTTTCTGGACGACAACGTTTGAAGCTCCAATTTGTTTTATTAGAGTTAAGAAAAGTCCAAACTTATCGATACTCATTGTGAAAAATGATTTTGTGTTTTTCGTCAACATTTATATTTATTGTACAACACCCGCTCTTTCAATTCTTCTATTATAGACATAATTTCGTTACTGTGGTTGGTATTCCCGCCTCTTGGGACGACTTTAGCAGACGAAGAAGATCAACTAATTCGTTAATATCATTCCAATATACATACTGATATGGCGCCTCCGATGCAACATATAACTTCACCAGAGACGTGTTCTAACAACGTTTGATTATATTATTATACTTGTAGCTTTTGTTCCCCTTAGTTGTTGTTCAGGATTGAAATCTCTAATGTAGTACATACGTACGTTGTAAGATATCGCAATATGAAATTTCATCCTCCTGAGTGTATACGCCGGGATCTTTCTTGAACAACAATTCGTACAAACCCTCTGTACCTTTATACAGTTTATCATTGATTATTATATCACCCCAGAGAAACGATGTCACTATTACCAATTTTAAACGAAGTTGTATGGGGTCCATTATTGGGCCAAAAGTAGTGTCTAACGCTTTGCTGCTTGTATCGCGTAAGAGTCTTAGTATATAACTTTTAGGTGGAATTGTTCTTACATTTGGAGGTGTGTAGATAGCGTTTGTTCTGTGAAAGGAGATGATTGAGTTTGTGTTGTCGTTTTAACAAAGGTTCTTAATCAGAGGTTGCTTAAGAGATTTGACTGTCTTTTAAGTGTTGAATCAATTCTCTCAACGGTTCAGAAATTGGTTTTAACGTTTTATGTAAAATTCATCAGCGTCCGCCGACCACGTTTTGTTGATATGTTCTTGCGTATTGCTCTACTAGCTTTTAGAATTTCAATTTCAGATCCCGTACCCTGCTCCTGCTTTATTCTTCCAATTGTGATGAACGGTTACCATTGTATTGGAAGGATACCCCGTGTATTAGAACGGGTACCCCGTTGTATTGGAAACGGGTACCCCGTTGTATTAGAACGGTACCCCGTTTATTAGACGGGTACCCCGTTGTATTAGAACGGGTACCCCGTTGTATTGGAACAGGTACCCGTTTGTATTAGAAAGGTACTGTTGTATTAGGAACATTCTCTCTGTTACTAAAACGATTTCAGTGGATATCAAATCGTTTAGTAATGAGAGAACATTTACTGTTACATGAAATAACAATATCAATATACGTTTGATTGGCATATATCTTCTAACTAAAGCATGCACTGTTCAGTCATATTGCTAACTATGTCGAGTAAGGTTAAAAAGAAAATCAAACGTATATTGATATTGTTATTTTCATGTAACCAGTAATGTTCTCTCATTACTAAAACGATTGATATCCATGAAATCGTTTAGTAACAGAGAGATTTTTCCAATAGCATAGTACCTGTTTATCAACTGGGTACCTGTTCTAATACAAACGGGTACCGTTCAATACAAAGGTGTACCCGTTCTAATACAACGGGGTACCCGTTCTAATACAACGGGGTACCCGTTCTAATACAACGGAGGTACCGTTCCTAATACAACGGGTATCCGTTCATTACAATAGGTAACCGTTCATCACAATTGATAAAAGAATAAACATGGAAGTAAGCCAGGGGTACGGTATCTGAAATTGAAAATTCTAAAAGCTAGTAGAAATACGCAAGAAACATATGCAACTAAAACTGTCGGTCGACGCTGATGAATTGTTACATAAAACGTTCAAAACCAATTCTGAACGTTGAGAGAATTGATTCAACACTTTAAAAGACAGTCAAATCTCTTAAGCAACCTCTGATAAAGAACCTTTGTTAAAAGACGGAAACACAAACTCAATATTCCCTTTTCACAGAACAAAAGCTATCTACACACCTCCAAATGTAAGAACATTCCACCTAAAAGTTAATATACTAAGACTCTTACGCGATCAAGCAAGCAAAGCGTTAAGCCACTATTTTGGCCCAATAATGGACCCCATACAACTTCGTTTAAAATTGGTAATAGTGACATCGTTTCTCTGGGGTGATATAATAATCAATGATAAACTGTATAAAGGTTGAGGGGTTTGTACAATTGTTGTTCAAGAAAGATCCCGGTATATACTCAGGAGGATAAATTCATATTGCGATATCTTACAACGTACTATGTACTACATTAGAGATTTTCATCCTGAACAACAACTAAGGGGGAACAAAAGCTACAAGTTATATAATATAATCAAACCGTTGTTAGACACGTCTCTGGTGAGGTTATATGTTGCTCGGAGGCGCCATATCAGTATGTATATTGGAATGATATTAACGAATTAGTTGATCTTCTTCGTCTGCTAAAGTCGTCCCAAGAGCGGGAATACTACCACAGTAACGAAATTATGCTGTAATAGAAGAATTGAAAGAGGCGGGTGTTGTACAATAAATATAAATGTTGACGAAAAACATCAAATCATTTTCACATATGAGTATCGATAAGTTTGGACGTTTTCTAACTCTAATAAAACAATTGGAGCTTCAACGTTGTCGTCCAGAAAAACAAAAGCGCTAATGAGTTGGGATGCGATGTCTAATATTACAGCAGGACTGTGTCCTAAAATTTGCAAACAGACGGGTAAGGAATTCTACAATCGAGAGTTTGAGAAATTGATGAAAAACATAGGATAAATAATTATTCTTCATATAGTACTAAGAAAGCGTCAATAGCTGAGAGAGTGATTCACACAATCAAAAAAAATTGTATAGGCGTTCAGTTTGAGGGGGTCCTACAAATGGATAGATATTTTACATCAAGTGACTAACAATACATGAACGAAACATAGAAACTATTAAAATGAAACGTGTGACTCACAAGGAAAGATGTGCAATATCTTCTATCTACTGTTTACAGCAATATTAAAATTAAGGAAAAAATAAATTAAAAGTTGGCGATAACTGTTCGAATCAGCAAGTATAAAGGAGTATTTCAGAAAAAGATATATGGCTAATTGGAGTTGTGAGCTTTTTAAAATATCGAAGTGCAAGTAACTAACCCGCTACATATCTTCTAGAGGATATGAATGAAGACCAATTCGAAGCTGTTTTTACGAGCCGAATTACAGAAGACAAAACATGAAGACGTTTATATCGTTGAAAAGTTTGCGAACAAAAAGAAACAATTGTTGTTAAGCGGCTTGGATTTGACAATTCACACAACAGTTGGATTGATAAAAAAATATATTGTAATCATGTTAATAAATTTATTATAATTTCTTTTGAAATAAAACACACACAATATTTGAGTATAATATTTTTTTTTAACCGTCTCCCACCGGCGGCTACCGGTGGGAGACGGTGTATAAATTTATTTAATCCGAGTTAATGCTGTAGTAAAGATTAGAAGTCTTAAACAAAAATCAAGGCAAAAAAATGGTTGAAAATAGGGTAGTTGAAAAGGTTGTCTCATACTTCACATTTAGGTACTGGTACGTTGACAGATATGGACAAGGATCTAATTAAATTCATTCCTATGTACCTATTCGAAACGCAAATTGTCCGACATGTTTGGAACAGATTGGGGTGATTTACCTCGAAAGAAAAGGAAACTGCAACCATACAGACCATGTTATCGTCACACAATACACTCATCAATCAGATCACATTGATGGTCCACCACCGCCAGAAATCGTTGTTTAGGATGTAAAGCTGTGACGATTTTTCGATAAATTTCGATTTGTTGAGAAAAAGAAGATTCCCAGAATTGAAAGTTTATGGGTTACACTTATATTTGTATGAGCATTACATTTTTTAAGAAATGTTTAAATAAAAACGAAATATTATATATATATATTATATATATATAATAGTTGGTTGGAGAGAAGCTATTTGAATATTAATTATGGTGATAGTTATGTAGAGTTAGGATCTATTGGGAAAATTTTAAATATATATATTGTAAAACTTATGAAAAGATTTATGTGAAAGGTCATCAGAAAGCTGATTTTCTAAGAAAAATATGTAGACTTAAGTATTGTTAATTAGAGTTTTGAGACGATAATTGTTCCAAATTTTGTAAGAGTGATTCCGCTTGTTTTTATCATGTTAAAGGTAATTAAGTATGTGTACAGAGCGTAATTTGGAAATGATGTTAAATTATTTACTCGATAAGTAGTTTTTAAATATTTTATTTATAATAAATATTTATTTTATTTAACAAAATAAATCATAAATCACATATTTTGTTTTATTTAATGACATATAAACTTTAAGAATTTGTTAGATCCTGCACTTTTTTATGGCTGGCGGTGACCGTCCAATTGATCATTCCTGTGGGGTTATGGGTGTAGCATGGTAGACAGTCTTGAGTTTAGCTCTCTTTCGTGAGGAATAAGATATCATTTTTGTTCTAAAGAGAGTCGATGTACTTTGTTTTCGCAGCACGTACAATGGTAGTTATGAATAACATTATCGCTTATTGTGTTCAGCCTCCACAATTTTCTTCAATATTTTTTATGGCAATTTTGATTTGTTCCCATAGAATCTTCCATTGTTACTATTTTGCAACTTATTTGTACGGAATATAATTCAATGTGAGTTAGCAGTTTGTGTATTGTTTATATACTGCTCGAGTCTGTCTTGAAACACGTTTGGGGCCATAATGAATGTGATAATAACTTAACTTATACGAAATACATTTCAGAATACAAATTTATTTATTACTTTCTTATATATATACTTTCTTATATTTCTACCTATAATATTCGAATATTCTCTCCAATCCCTCATATACCCATGTACTTCTCGCAAAATATGAAATATCTCCAGATTAAACACTTGCGCTGACGACATTGTCTATTCGCGCAAACACTGCTGTTAACTTGATGAGGACCTCGTCCGCTATGCTAACCATTGCCATTTCTGACGAAAACTCTACATGTTTTTAATTCTCCGCAGCTCTGATTGATCCATTTAAAAAACATCGTTTCGTAGGATCTGTTAACTCGCCATCCGATGACTCGACATAGGAAAATCCAAACTATTAGTTTTATTAGCAGACGCCATTCTAAACATTTAAAAGTCAAAATTATAAAGAGGTAATATGGAAGTGTAGACTTATATTTGTAACTAAAGAAAACTAGGTAAATTGCAAATAGTAAAAGAAAAATACTTACGAGTAGTATATGTGAGGTAAAATAGAATTGAAGAGTATTGAAAGATATTTCTTATAACGTAAATTGACACTAGCACAGTAAATTATGATGAGGAATACTGAAAGACTTTCTTATATATATATATATATATATTTTATACATGAATTTAATACTGATTTATAAAATCTACGAATCGACATTTACCAATAAATTATTTTCTTGTTTAATTATTTGTTGTTAATTAAAAAGATTATTATATGTTTCGGGTGATAAAACAATCTCATGAGTCGACTCTTTAGTCTTCTATATGCATCTTATCTATAGCATTCGAATATTTTCTCCAGTCCTCATATACCATGTGCTTCTCGCAAAATATGAAATATCTCTGATTAAAGACTTGCGCCGACGGACATTGTTCTATTCGTGCAAACACCGCTGCCAACTTGATTAGAATATCGTCCACATGGAAACCATTGC
The DNA here is from genome assembly GCA_004143645.1 of Protaetia brevitarsis. Classification (NCBI taxonomy): domain Eukaryota; kingdom Metazoa; phylum Arthropoda; class Insecta; order Coleoptera; family Scarabaeidae; genus Protaetia; species Protaetia brevitarsis. The sequence goes on along the minus strand of RXPK01000234.1, from coordinate 5,908,036 downwards.
CATTTCCGATGAAACAACATCATGTTTTAATTTTCTCTAGCTCTGATCGATCCATTTAAAAGTGGTGTTTTCACAGGATAGGTTTAATTCCTCATCTGATACTTGATCATCGAGAAATTCAAATTATTAGTAGAAGCCATTCTAAAATTAAAAGTTAAAATTATAAGAGAGGTAATATGGAAGTGTAGACTTACAATATTTGTAACTAAAGAAACTAGGTAAATTGCAAATAGTAAAGAAAATACTTACGAGTAGTATAATGTGAGGTAAAATAGAATTGAAGAGTATTGAAGATATTTCTTATAACGTTAATTGACACTTTTAACACAGTAAATTAAACACACAGTAATTATTGGAGGAATACTGAAGATTTTCTTATATATCACAAGAAATTGTAGCAAGAAAGGGGAGAGTACGCATCAAAACTAGTTATTTTCCGAGGAAAGCAGTGCTTCGGTAAACCTAATTTAAAAATATTTTTTTTTTTTATAATAATAAAAACATACAATGTTTTTTTTAAGATATTTTATTTATATATAATTATATATAAATTGTTGTGCATGTGTAGTAAATTCATCATCGTCATCTAGCAGGTTGACGATCCGTGTGAGGTTCTTCATTAGGAGGAGGATGAGGATGCTGTGGTGTTCCTGTTTTTTTTCTTAGGAGGGGTGCCAGTTCTTCTTCTCTCTCTTGTTCCTTTTCGTTATTCCTCCCTGAGGTCGAATTTAAATTTCTTCATTGCCTCCTCCAATACACTCAGTCCTCCTCGCTGTCCACATTGAATCGTTTGGTAGGTGACTGGGAGGTCCCCCAGCTTCCTCCTCATGGTGACATTCCTGGGGGAATATCTCAGGGAGACTAATACCTTCCCATTCCATTGGGAATTTTTTTTACCCCATATCTTATACATATAATATTCATATAAGAAAAGAAAAAAAACATTTAAAATTGTCTTACCTGACAAGCTCTGCATATACAACAAGCGTCTCTTCAGGAAAGAGCCTGTTTGTTTAAGCTTGACAGCATCATGATACACGGGTATTAGCCATATTGATTGAATATACACAACACAGTATACACAACACAAAGTATAAATGTTCAACGAATGAGTGACTGAATAAGCTGGTAGCTCGGGTTTTATATTCAGCTTACACCATTAAGCTAACTATTATGTTCTACATAAGAGTGGTATTATTAGTAAAGACTACGTCACATATAGTAAATTTAAAATTCTCTAGGAATCAGTAACAGCGAATATGTTTTCTATCATTAGAAAAAGTACTGAGTAATTAAGAGGTAGATCATTATCGCAAAATTATTTGAAAATGTGGAACCTGCAAAATATGTTGTAGGTATGTGTTGAACCGTTAATTAATATAATCAAATTAAATCGCGAATCAAAAAAATTCTTTGAAAAATGTGAAAGTCACATATGTTCTGCATAAGAGCTGTATTATTAGCCAAAGACTACGTCACAATGTAGTAAATTTAAAAATTTCTATAATCAGTAACAGCGAAAATGTTTTCTATCATTAGTACTGCATAAGAGCTGTATATTAACAAAAACTACTTCACATGTAGTAAATTTAAAAATTTCTAGTAATCGAAACAGCGAATATGTTTCTATCATTGTAAAGTATTGAGGTAATTAAGAGGTAGAATCAATATCGCAAAATTATTTTGAAAAATGTGGAACCTGCAGAGAAAGCAGCTACGTCATAAGTATGCAAAATATGTTGTAGGTATGTGTTGAACCGCTAATTAATTAATCAAAATTAAATCGCGAATCAAAATAATTCGCGGGCTACATATTAGGATATCCCTCGCCCCTCAAAGAAAAGAGCTCTCCACATGTATTGGCATCATCGTCGCAGGTGAAGCTTTATTGTGATCAAAGCGCGAAATCGCGAATTAAAATAATTCGCGGGTTACATATTATGATTCCCCTTGCCCTCCAAAGAAAAGCTCTCCACATATTCCACCACAGTGTAACGTCATCGCAAGCAAAAACTGTAAATTATATTAAAGTTCGCGAATCAAAATGATTCGCGGTTACATATCGTGATACCTCGCCCTCCCAAAGAAAAGCTCTCCACATGTATTGGACATCATCGTCGCAGGTGAAGCTTTATCGCGAATTAAAATAATTCGCGGGTTACATATTATGATACCCCTCGCCCCTCAAAGAAAAGCTCTCCACATGTATACGACTACAGTGGGCGTCATCACCGTAGGTGAAGCTTTATCGCGAATTAAAATAATTCGCGGGTTACATATTATGATACCCTCGCCCCTCAAAGAAAAGCTTTCCACTGTAATTGGACATCATCGTCGCAGGTGAAGCTTTATTACAATCAAAAGTGTAAATTAAATTAAAGCTCGCGAATTAAAATGAAACGCGAATTAAAATAATTCGCGGGTTGGAAGTCGGGATGTGCAGTTGGAGGGGACCTGGTGGACGAGTGACTTGAAAGTGATTGAGGAGCCCCATAGCCCCCTACTCCTAACTTTGTGCTATAATATAGTATGTATTTCAAAAACCCTTATTAAACTTACTACTACTACAATTAAGGTAAAGTCAGGTAAGTGTGTAGTAAAAATTGCATAGTGTGAAGAAAATGTAACACTGTTCACATAATAAGACGTTTTGATAAATATTACACATAGAAGTACGTAATGTATGCCCAATTGTAAGCCTTCAATAGATAGGCTTTTTATAATTATCAACGGTTTACTAGAAAAAAAAAGAAATTTTAAACAGTGTCAATACTATCCTGCAAAATGGGGTAAGTGGTTATCGTTCCGCATTTTATATATTAATAGCATTATTCTTTAGTTCGGCAAGTGTTGTAATACTATACTGATGCCTTTTTAATTGGCATTTAGGTATGATAATTTACAGATATCTAAGTTATTACACGTTAGCAGATTGTGAATTTTTATTTGTAAAACTAGTATGAAGTTTAGTACATTAGTAATATAACAGAGGACATCCTTATTTTAATTTTAAAAATAAATATAGCCAATCTACACACTTGCCCTGGTTACACACTTACCTGACTTTACCTTAAGTTTAATTTCACATCTAGTGATGTGATGTTTTATTCACTTCCTATTTCCTAACTTATTCTGTTGGATTTGCGCTCTTCTCTGTATTTGTATCTCAGAAGAACTTCTTTTTAATGTGTTAAGAGGTTTGAGTAACATATCTATTATGTCACAAGCTAGTTTGGTTGTTCTCTTGTAAATTTCCTCACAATCCCCTGTTTACATTTTATCAACATTGCCGAGTTCAAATGGCCAATTGCAGCAACGTATGTTAGACATGATGAAAGCAATATAATATTGACAAGACAAACTAATTTCGATGGCCAATTATAAACTAATTTTAATGGAAAGCACTTAAGCTTGTGCGTGCGTAGCGTATCGATGTTGATATAAACTAAAGCATTAGTCATTGCCCTTTGGAACATTGCACCCAGAGAAGTGTACGCAAACAGCTCTGGATTGCTTAACCCACATATTGGTGTGTGTAGGAAGTAAACATTGACGACTCTTTAGGGCCCCTGTTAGATGTTTCCGATCAATAAAAGAACTTGACTAATCTTCGTGAATATCAAGATTATGGGAGGGTTATGCGGGCGCGCCGCGGAGATTTCTATTTATACAAATACTGATATTGCAGATATCAGAGGTCTTTGGACTTTAACTTCGAATGCTTTGAATTACTTGTTGGAAATTTATATTCGAACTGAGATAATGAATTTATAAATTCTTTCCAACGGCTATTTAAAACTTTAAACCGCTTTAAAATTAATTTATCTCCCATTCGTTTATACTCCTCATTAACAGAGAAACCTTTATATTTTATAATTTCCTTTGAAATGCCGTTTAATTTTCATTTTGGTTATATTGTGATTTATGAGGCAGACTTTTTAAAGAGGCGGCATTTTATTTTGTACACGTTTTTTAGTTCAGTGCAAATGATTTCATTTCTAACTTATTGAATCTTATTAACAAGATGAGAGCATTTCTTGGGTTTTTACTTTGCTAAGGTGCAGATTGGTACTATAGATGGTATACTAGAAGTATATGGAGCGCCAAAAATCACAAATAATTTAAATTTTGTACGTCTACGTTATTCGAAGCATCTAATATACTTTAATTAATGGGATGTTACTGTTTCTACCTTAACTAGATTGCAAACACTTTTTTTTAAAGTTAGGGTGGACATCTACAGTCCAGGCGCTTAAGTGCTCATTGTACCGTTCCTATTAAATTTTTACTTCCACTCGAGAAGCTAGGTGTTCTCTATAAAGCCCAGTATCTTGCTCAGTGGAAACTTGAGAACCCTTTAGGCTTCCATACATCCTTCCCGAAATGTTTCTGACTGAATACTTTCAATTCCTCACATGTGCAGATTACATGTAAACTCGTCTCCTCCTGTAATTCGCATCTTCTACACTACTGTTCGCTTACTCGACCTGTGTTATATAGATACTTTTTTCAGGGGGCAGCGTCCAGTTACCAGCCCAGTAATGGTTTTAACTTCTTTCTTGCTGCGTCTAAATAGGTTACCAGAGAATTCAGCATTCCCATTCCCTATTAGCGCTTTAGTATGGACTTGACCTTCAGTCGATCTCCACTTCTGTGTACTTTTTTTTATCTAACCAGCTCCAAACTGTCCTTTTGGCAGAGTCCTTGCTAATCCCACATACGCGCTTTGGACGTATGAAATATCTTTTAGAGCCCTTCTTGGCTAGTCGGCTATTATATTGCTATTTATATCCTCATGTCTCAGCACCCTGATTTGGGTGATCTCGCGCAAATGAAATGCGATTGGGGTGAAATCCATGACTTTTTCAGCAGTGGCCTACGTAATATCGCATTATCCAACAGAAATTAATCAGAAGGGCTTGCAAAAGTAAGCGGACAGATATTCCAACCGACAGCCATATTGGCTGTAATAATAAAACTCGAGATGCAATCAAATCTGGTTTGGAAATGTATTCGAGATCTGAATAACCTGATAGATCGCAATTCTTCTGAAAAAGTATGTAGTTGAAACATACACCAAGAAGTCTTGGTACACTCAGAAGCAAGACATGTGTACCGTTTAGAGTGCCTTATCGTCATCTCTTTAAAGAACTAACTATTCTGCCTTTGCTATAGACATTTGAAATTTTATAATTTTTTGAAACCAATGAAAAAGTTTTCTTTTTGCGATATTTACAAAACCATGGACTCGGATATGGTCGAAACCTAAAAGTATATTTACAAACAATGAAGTTCTACGGGATGAACCTTACAAGGTAATAATTCTACAACAAATTACCCCAGTAAATTAAAAGTTGGCAATCATACACTTACTGAAATTAAATTAAAAAAAATTGATAGGCGGTAGGGGAAGAATATTTATACTTCCATTGATTGTTCTTGATACTTCAACCACCATTATAGACTGTACTTATTAAGCTAGCTACAGATTACGATTTGATTTTTTACTTGTCAAATATAAAGTGCTATCATTATTAACTATTTGTGCTGCTCGTAAGTATACAAAAGAAAACTAATTACATATTGGTAATAATATCAGTTTATTGATATTGATTGAGTTCATACCCTTTTTTATTTTAATCAGACACTCTGTATATCATTACGGGGTTGCATTGTATGTTGAAAATCCTCCATCAAAATCTAATAGTGTACACGATGTTTTGTTCCTATCAATTATTCAAATGTTAAAGCAAAAGTATCATTATCTGGCAAACTAACTGGTCAACTATTTAGAAACTGGTTTACCGATGTGTACCTATACCGAGTTCCTGTAAAATACCAACAACTTTATTACTAGATTCTTGCGGTGGTTACTGTCCTGCGATTTTGCAAACCTCCATATCAGCTGACAAATCAAGAACTCTTCTTACAATTCTCAATTTCTCGCTTGACGTATACGGCTTTCGTGTGTGGAAGGGCGTCGTTAAACGGTTTTCCTTAATTTCCATCAACGTAATATGATTATTAAATTGCAAGCTTTGATTCACAACCAACTATCCTCTCCAAGGTATCATAACCTATATCTATATTTCCTACAAAAGCGGCTGCATAGAATCCAAATTAGACAATTTATCCATCTAGTGATATTTGCGTTTTTGTTAGATGATGAAGGAATTTTAGCCGTATGCTAAATATAGTACAATATGCAGAACCGTTAAAGCAGTGATCCATATTATATTTTAACCAAAAGCCGTTGAAATCAAGAAAAAGAAAACCAAACTGCTTTGTTTATTTTAATACATTTGTAAGTCTAGTATTAATCCTACGATTACTTCGCATTATCGATTGGTTCAATAAACGGATTATTTTTAATAATATTATTAATACTGCGTAAAAAAATTCTCTTTCTAATAGAGGAGTATTAAAGGTCGTATTTTTAAATTCGCTTTTGGTGTTGGATCCTAACCCAAACTTAACATAAAATCAGTTTAAGAAAGTAACATCGTAGCGTATTCAATTCTTCACGTATTTAATTCCCAAAATCAACATAAAATTATTCCATCTGAGTAAAAGTTCCCTAACGAATGACGAATTTCGAGCTATTTGCACAACAATTTACGAAGAATGTCTTTTCTCGTTTTTCGGCAGTACGTTAACATCGTTTTTTTCGCGAAGTCTGGCAATATTTTAAAAAGAATGAAAATATTCATGAGGATATTTAAATTTTCACTACCAGGAAAAGCCGCAGAACGAGGAGATGCGAGAGAAAATCTCCGCCGGCCGTAGTTATTGTCATCGTCATCCACGGTATGAACTGTATTAATATTCAGTCTTGACTTTATAATCAAGTTAATAATATGTTCTCCGGAACTCCCGAGAATAATACGGGAAAAATCACGTACATTTTGAACGTCTGTCGCCTTGGCGTGCAGGTAAATCGAATTATTTTCGAAATATGTAATTTCTATCTCATTTCAGTGGAATATATTATATGAAGAGGATCGTGAAAAATTATGCTTTGTACAGGCATTTGCAATGTGCATTCTCAATTTGTTAGAATTACTCATGGATAATAATAATGATATGCAAATTAGGTCATTGGAACATGAAAAGCCCATGACTTGATATCGCATCGCATTTCTTTCTTATTTCTTCCTCAATTACATATTGCTCCAGAGATGGAATAACTAAGTACCATGGGATAACCATATATTCCAGTTTATACATAATAGTGAAACACTTTATAATGCCTAAGCATTTACTAATGTTTCTAGAATGTGGGTTATTTACTGATTAGAAAGGATTATATTTAAATCTCGCGAATTGCAAATCGCAGATTTCAATGAAGCTTTGACTCTTTGTTGACTCCATGGAGTTTTACCCTCGGTTTAGGGGATGCAATTTGACTTTGAAATTCGGCCCAAATTTCTTTGTCGGTCTTACATCCTTCATATAGCCCTTTCATCTGGTGCAGCTATTTGTGTACAGGGTGTTACAATAAGCGCGGAATGACATATCTTGTGCTTATTTGGAATTAACTACGGATTACGACTTCAATTGTCATTTGTCAAAAATAAAGTACTGTTAGTGTTTGTGCTGCTCGTCAGTATAGCAAAAAAAAAACTAATTTTGCATCGATGATAATATTAGTTCACTGACATTAATTGAGCTTGTATCTATTTATTCATATATGACTTCCTTATTCAAATAAAATACTCTTTTACTTACGTAGTTGCTTTGTATGTTAAAAATCCTTTATTAAAACCTAATTGTGTGCACACAACGTTTTGTTCCTAAGAGCCTTCAATATTGTTCACTACAGAGTTGGGTATTATTTGAATAAAATAGTTCAAGGTGGCCATTTAAATAATAGTTAAACGAAAGTATCTAGATGATTTATTTAAAGATAAAATTATTTACAGATGAATATTGGAAAAATATTCACAGATAATTTTGTAATAATAAATAACTTGAACTACACAACTATAGATAATTTAATTGTGTTACTCACAGTTAAAGATAAATAAAGATATTTTTATTGCAATATAAAATATCTTTATTAAAAATAGTGCGAGACTCGAAGCACGAACATTTAGGCCAGGTGTTTTTTCTTTAAAGACGGCTGGGGTGGTGTGTCGATAGGCGGTTTGTATTGCGAATTTATATTGACATGTGTATCATGTATTGGGGCTTTATTATATTTTGTTCATAACTATATAGTTATAAAGATACATCAACTAGATTTTACCAAGTATGTAAACACAATAAAGAAATCTTCCAAAGAGTAAAAGAAGTAGTATTGACATAAAATTCTTTCTTCTTCTTCTTTACCCTTCTCTTATGAAAACTTACAAATACATTCTTATAAAATTCATTGGTTACTATAGATATACTTATTCAGGGCTCACGGATAAAGATGAAAGATGCTGTTATCTATCGTCTTCGGCTTATTGTAGTTAATTTATATTTATCCGTTAGTTTATCTAAATAACATTCAAGTCAACTCTGGTCCATAATGTGAAAGAAAAGCTTTAGATTGGACAGTATATGCCATGAGACCTTTTTAGCAAAAATGTGGGGTTAATACAGTTTAGCTCAAAGGTACTGACTTAAAGCTTCATTTAATCATTTATAACTTTTTATTGAGTAATTTTTAATGTTTTAGTTGAAGTAATAATGATTCATTTCTTCTCAGCTGCTGTCTAGTTGCATTAATTTCTTCTCTCTACCAAACCATCTAAATGCTTTAATGCTTAGATCTTATGTTATATGCCGAAGATCCAATTATTAATATTGTTATTATTTATTTAAAATATATATAAAGAAGTGTTAGACATAAGAAACATGAGAAAACTGTTTCTTTTCTCCATAATAACCTAGGTAAATTATTTACTGGTGTATAATAAATATATCAATACATCCTGTTAATTAATATCTAAATTAAAGGACTTGCCTATGTGTAATGAAGTGCCTAGACAACACAGGACAAATACAGAAAAGAATACCCACGGGGCAAAGTAAACTTTTAGGGGAATTCAGATGTTTTCAAATCAAACAGACATATGGAGTATTCGGTATGAACACCGACTCCCTCGGGCAGGAACCGATTAGCACCCTAACTTCAATAATACATCTGTGGGGAGCTCTCAGTCGGAATCCTTTTTTCATTACAGAGCTCAGCTAGGTTAAGGTTCTGCAATAATATCACAAGCGCTCCTATATTGCAATCTTCGTTTGGCATATTAACAGGATAATGGGTAAAGTCGTAAAAACATGGCTAGTAAGTTGTTGACAGCAAGGATGTTGTTTGACATCACAATGTAGTTATATGCATAATAAAATTCAAAGATCGGTAGTAAAGCACAAAAGAATTTAATTAATATTACTATAGCAACGCATTGCTAACTTAATGCTATAGATGCATTACATAGTTATATCTCCGCTAACTAAAGATTCTATAACCTAACCTTTTCTTGATGTTTTACGTTAAATTTTGAACGATCGGGTCGGTTATGTGAGTGAATCTACGGCGGAATGTCTATTTTCTTTGGTCTTTAAGGTTTTTTATTTCCCAGTTTGCACTTAGCTAGCGTCCAATAAATCTCCACCGGGTGCAGTTCCTCGTAATTTGTTGGTAATGTCTGATTTTGATGCTACTGCAATGTTACTTTCTTTATGCCTATCCATGAATATTTCTTTTTTCCTAACCTATATTGCATTTCTTGATTTTATTTAAATGTAGTAAAATACCGAAGTTCACATGCAGTGGAAACATTAATTTCAAATTTGGAAATTTGCTTAAATTAGGAAATATTTATGATAAATATACTTAAAACTGACAACAACTAAAGCAAATGAACTGTAGAAACAGCGAGCGGCATTGAAGAAGAAATAGAAGAACTTACACAACGAGAAAACAGTTATAAAAGATACAAATACAACTAAATCTAGCATGGAAAAGGTTAAAAAAATAATAGGCCAAATGAAAAATAATAAGGGGCCAGGCAAGAGTCAGACCAGTGTAGAACTGGTAAAACATGGCGGTCCAGAATTAGTGAAGGAAATTACAGACATAATAGGCCAGTGCTGGAGCATGGATAAAATGCAAAAAAAATGGGCAAGCGGTACTTCGTCCAATTTGTAAGAAGGGAGATCGAAATGTGCGTGATAATTGCAGGGGCATACTGTTACTGGAAATAATCTACAAAATACTAGCGATAGCAATTAAAAATAGATCGAGGGATGCTTTTGAAAAGTTATTAAACTAATACTATCAATAACTGCAAGAAAGTCATTACAGACGGAGAATAATCATGCACGTGCTTTTTTTGATATACTTTATACAAGTTTATGCCTCCATTGATAAAAAAGAGCTACTACAAGCAAGGGAGAGCTAGGGGTTAACTCCACACCTATAGCTTTAACAAGAATGATCCTAGAAAATACGAATAACTTAGTTAATGTTAAGGGCTAATATTCGGATTCCTTCAGTGTAAGACCGGCCCTCAGACAAGGAGATTCGCTGTCTATCTAGTGATATTGATCAGAAGCGACATACATCAAACAGGGCTAATATACAACAGAAAACATCGAGGGCAAAGCAAAGTACATGGAAATAAACCTTAAAATCGACGAAATACAAAGTGAGCAGATAAAGTAAAAATAGACGAGAGAATATACTTTTTTGAAAAAGTCGACCACTTTTGTTATCTCGGTTAAGTTATTACAGACTGGCACGAAATTGAAGTGGAAATTAAGGCCAGGTTAGCAAAGGAGGACAAAAGACTAAGAATGCTACAGAAGTATCTGAGAAGCAAAAAAAAGATCTAGAATGGCTAAAGTAAAGGCATATAAAACAGTGATGGGGCCAACGCTGTCTTGACTCTAAGCAAGAGCAACGAAGAAGTATTGGAGGTATGGGAACGTAGAATATTAAGAAGCATTTATGGATGAGTGAGAGAGGAGGATCGGTGAGAAGAAAAACGAACGAGGAACTGAAGATGATTTCTGGGGAGTGTACAGTGGTACAAGTTATTAGAGCGCAGAATAGCCTGGCTTGGACACATAAAACGATTACTAGAAGGCAGATTGACGAAGGACGGTGTGAGCAGGGGGATAGGTCGAAGAAAAATGAACAAAAATAAACTACAGAGAAGTGTCATCTAAATATAAAATTATTGGTGTGTATCAATTTCAACTGTTAAAGGAATGGAAAGCTGATATATTAATTTCGCATTAATTGCATTAACTTTCCATTCCTTTAAGAGTTAAAATTGATACACACCAGTAATTTTATAGTTTAGGTGACAGTTTTTCTGTACCTTATTTTTTTTTTATGAGTGAGGTGGACGTATCGACTACTTTGTTAGAGTTCAAACAATTTATTGGGTAGGTACCTAGCCATTTACATATTAGATCATTCTATTTATAGTGTCTAAACATTAATAATTATTGCTTCATCGGAGCCAATCTAAAATTTATGATAACAAGTAAGAGTAACCAATTATTTACATGTAGGAGTGTTTAATTTAACAGTAATATAAAATAGTAATTAAAATAGTTAAGGCTGCTAGTTAAACTATAAATATGATAATTTTTTTTTAAACTTTATAAACCAAAAGTACGTGGCAAGCAGCAACAACGTTGTGATCCAATCGGTAAAATAGATAACTAAAGACGGAATAAGTACACTGTGCAGCAGAATAAATGTACACTCAACTGCAGCAATAATGCCAGGTGGGAATATAAAATATCAACTGTGCCTTCAAAATTGAAGCTGTGTTTAGTATTGATGCTATGATCCGAGAGAGCAGTTTTATTTGATTTGTGAAGACAGTCTAATTTATGTTGATTGATTCTTTTATCTAAGTATTGGCCAATTTCTCCGATAAACAGCGTCACAATTTCGACATGGTACATAATATATGATATTAGAATTTAAAAGGAAGGAGTTTTTTGCTTTAGTTTTACAGAAGTTTATTAATGGTTTTAGTGTTGTATGGATTTAATATGACAATCCTGGAAAAGAGTCGACACCTTTGAAGTAAAATGTTTTATTAAAGGAATTTGACAAAATTGAGTTTTTACAGTTGAGGAGTTAGTAGTATCATTGTTAGCGATGCGATTGTTGATAAATAAGTTTTGGGATGGATCTATGGAAGCAGCGGTTAGAACACTGGATGTCAACAGGTCAGACGCAGTGATCATACAAGTGGTAATTACTGAAGTATGATATAAGATTCTCTTGGTCATGCTGTTAGAGTAGTCATTGTTTTGAAATATCTAAATATAAAATGTAAATGACTACCTACCCAATACATTGTTTTGAACTTATTTTTCATCTTTAATCAGTAACAAACAAATAACAAAGAATTTTAATTTATTTTTTACTTGACGTTATAAGATCCTGAAGATGGCCAGTTTCGGCCGAAACAGGTATCATAGATAGTAATAAAATAGAATTCAATGAACACTATTTGACTGCATTTCAATATTTATCCATTCATGTAGAAAACATCCAACTTTATTTAATATTTAAAAAATCGTTGTTTATTGCGCATGTGACCATTCAAAAGTATGTAAAGCGAATGTAAATATTTATATATCAGTAGTGCAGAGTGTGTACTTGCCGTCCACTTTACATATCAGTAGCTCATTTTTATTAATTTACTTAAGCATTTAGATTCGAAATGGAGTGAATTTAAATAAGAAAAACAGTTTATGCGACTCCATGATTAAGGCAATTTGAATAATTTCAGGGACAGGACTCAACAAGAAATACTTATCAAATCACATTATAATTTACATAAATAGAATCACAATTGTATCATTTATTTTACGTTACAATAAAGGATTGAACCGGAAAAAAACCCGTTTGGATCAGTTTTTTTAGAAGTTATTTTGATTCAAATAATATTTTTTTTATTTTTGTTAGACCAAAACCGGAAAAGAACTGCCATTTCATTTGGGTTTCGAGCCCCGACACAAACCAAATTATTTTCTTTAAAAGTCAACTTTATGGTCATATTTCGATTGCCTTAACTATTGAAAAGGTCCCGCATATACACGGTTTTGGAGGTATAACAAGAAAACGGATTGGAAAGAGGTAGAGAGAAATGAATAGCGAATCGATCTAATAATATACAGTGTCATTTGAAAAACCACCTTTTTCAGCTTTGACAATGTTGTAATTGGTCGTTCAATTTTGGACACCCTGTATGCCACAAATATATGTGAAGTTCGAAAGTACCATTCTTCTGCTTACGCGTCTACTCCAGAAGTGCTTATCATCGGTCGAAAATGGGTAAAATGCGCAGTATTGAAAATCAGGCTACATATTTCAAAATTTTTAAAATATTCTAAGAAACAAATATAAGTAAGTATAGGGAAACAAGATGGGACACCTTCCGAAATTTTCTCAGGAATCCAAAAATGAGATAATGTATCGGGTGTTTCATTTAAAATAAGGAAGTGAATGTCGACTTGCGGTGCAAACGGAAATGGTACAATCTTGAAAATATTTAAATTGAAAGAGAATCTTGACTAATTCTGGAGTCCAAAAATTCAGAATTTTAAGTTTTTTTTTCTAACCACGGAAGCTTCTAAGAACGGCTACCGTGAGAAATCCGATATAAATTAGTTTTTGTTATAGTTTATACTCCTTCCGTAATTTTCTATAAAATGTTTGTGTTATAGCAAAAACCTTTTATGAGGGTTGTTTATTTTTATTTTACAGAGGACCGTTATAGGGAAATACGTACAGGTATTAAATATTCCCATTTATAAATATTAAACTCGGTATTTAAACAGGTTTAGTTAATGGGGGAGTAATTACGCCAGCGGTAAGCAGAGAGGTACCTCATCGAAATATAACCGAGCAGGCAGACTTGCAGGCAGGCAAGCAACCAACTAACTAACCAACCAGCCAACGCTAACGCGACGAAAGGTGGAGGGAAGTTTGCAGTGTAAATCTAATAAAGGACAGGACTTAATCGTATTCGTAATTTGAAAGTTGTATTTCACGGATACGACGCGATGAGACTGTTTCATTTACACGTTTCTCAAGTGCCTGAATGTTAACCGAGAGGAATGGCGGCATTATCGAGATTTATAACGAAACCTGAGCGTTAAACTATAAGGTACAGCATTATTGAGTCTTAACTTGAATTAAGATCTACTACATTCGAACGATTTTAACGGATGATTTGAACGGTATAAATTTGCCGCCGTCATTGTTAAATACCGGGGGGAGATTTTATGGTGTTTCGGCAATTCCGTTCGACTTTCGGTTGATGAATTGGCTCCTTATTTTACCTTCCATTTGGCAGTTTCCATTCGGGGTGGCCTTATTTTCCGCTTTTAGGTTAAATGAAAATGCATGGCATCCCATAACTGATTTACAAAGCCGATCGCTTCCTTTGATTGCCTTATTTGCTCAATAATAATTTTGAAATTCCCACCTATTCATTCGAATAAAAATATCAGATTAACGATAAGGTTCTCCAAATTCCACGTATTATTTTACCTCAAACGAAAGCCAATTCCTTCTACGGAAATACCTACTTTGTACAAATTTTATGACGGATATAAAAACAATGGTTGCGTTAATGGAACGAGTTTCCATTTTAAGTGAACCTATGTAATAGCGATAAAATAATAATAAAAACTAAACCTTTACTGCCTACATGATTTTCAATTATTCGTGCTTTGTAATTGGGACAGTGCTTTAAAATTTACATCGATAACAAACGTGTACGCTTGTACAGTGTAAACAGATGTGATCGTTTAGACCAATTATCTTTCGGAATGTGTATGCATTCACAAATAACCATAGGATATTCGAACATTTTTCTACATAGCACTTTTGCATTTTTACATCAAATTCGAACAACACAGTAATTACACACATTTATGTCAGTGTGTGTAGTAAAATATTTCAAACAATAAACTTATTAAATTAGGTTACAAATATATTTTCCTGCAATTCCTGTAGTAAAGGTCAACTTTTTCAATGTAATATAACTTATATAGCCTGTTCCAAAATTTCGGGATGCTATCATTATTTTGTTGTTATTATTAAAGGTACTTTGATTACATTAGGAAATATACAATGTTTTTAGTGTTCATTAAAATAGAATGATCAAAACGCAATGACAAAACCGTGCCATGCGCCATTTTCAATATCTCCAAAGGCAATGCAGATATTTTGTGATATAATGTCTTAGTGCAATACATTCCATTTTTATTAGCTTTTTATTAAAAAGAAGTCTATACAACCTAAACAATTTATTGTTTGTTAAGCACCCTCGCAGAGTTAAATCTCCCTCCTAATCATTATTACGACCGGCCTTGGAAAGAACCGGTTACCATAGCTAACCAGACCGGGATTAGAACTTGCGACCCCTCGCACTAGTCGACACCTCGCAACACATTCGGCGAATGCAAGCGTTAAAAGCCTTAAAGTAAATAATAAAAAAGTTACACTAGATTTTAATTGAGTCCAGTACATACATTTTCTGTGTAACAGTCGGTCTCCTGTTTAACATAATATTGTACCAAACTACAGTTACACAGCACGAGACATAACACCTCATTTGAAACGATTGTCTTATACATGCACATGTATCCAAACGTCTATGTGACTTTTTGAAGGTTCATTTTTTTTTTTGCTGGTGGAAAATTCTTTATGGACATTATGTGCGTACTTTATCGACATTTATTATTTAATGTCAATTGCCTTCCCTATCCTTTTAATGAATACTTTGAAATAATCGTGAACCGTGAGAAATTACGTCACGCAGAACTCGACATTTCTGTGGTTACATCTCATCCATTTACTCAGGTCTGATATAAGTACCCTAGTCCATTCCCCTTTTGAGGTATTGTTTCACCTTTCTTGGCACGCTTTCAGTGTCCAGTCTTTTGCCACTGTTACCTTTCCTTGATTTCTGCCTTTATAGATTTCTTTCTTTTCTTGTAGTTACGTTTCATTTTTCAACTAGGATATTTATTCGTAATAATTGAATTAGTTTTCTCCGTGGCGGTACTAGTCGCGTCATCTGCTGGTAATTCTCGAATTATCTGTAATTCTCGTATCACACCGTTTGTTTTTAATAGGTTACTGCCCGTCCAACGGGGTAGTACTCTCCCTTTCTATCTAGGGGTTCGGCTGGAATTTTCGAGAAAGATCGACATTTTCGATCGCGTGTGAATCGTTGCTGATCTCCGGTAAGTGTTGTTAACGTTCTGTGCATCTTTTGGGTTTTGTAGGAGCTTTGGTTTGGTAGTTAGCACATCTGCTGTGGGTAGGATGTCACATTTTCAAAGCATTTTCGACGTTATACGTCTTCCTTCAAGGGATTTTTTTTGTCGGGACTCGCAACGGTAACCATGCCGCCCTGCCACATTTTATCTTTTTACATTTTTCTATTTTTGGATTCCATTCCGATTCTTAGGTTCCCCGGTCGGGATAGGTACAATTTTTTTAAGGGGCTGTAATGCGTAAGCTTTCGCTTGTCATGCCTTCGCAAAGCCAAATCTCTCTCCAAATCAACATTACGACCCCGGAAAAATTGGTTATCGTTACTGACCAGAGTGAGACTTGAACTTTGGACTCCGCACTGATAGCCGAACGTGCAAGTCATTCGACTATCAGTCAGGCTATATTTTACTATCTTTATACATTTATACGCACCTCCGTCGAATTATACAACGAAGAAGATTGATCTTTCACGTGACTGTTGGTGTGCCCACGTGCAACACGTATTTCCCCCGGTGCCTACATATTTTTTTTTTTGGAAATTCAATCTTTACCAAGATTAATAGTTCTTGGTTTAGATTCTTTCTCATTTTAATTCATTTATAAAACCTTTAGTGAAGTTACACTCTTTGTGTGTTGCTCGTCAATTTTAATTCGTGGCAGCTTCCTTCAATTGCAGACATAAATTTAAATTTTCTTTACAATAGATAAATGAAAGTTTTACATTTATTTTCGTATTATATAGGTCAAGTCCTATAAAACTGTTGTGATAATTTGTGTCCCAAGTATTTGGGACCCAGATATGTTACGCTTTTCTGTATATTTTGGTTTAACCGATAATAATCAACAACTTTACTAGCTAATGTAATTGCTTGTCTGCACGTACTGCTGCGATATTTTATGTTGTTTTAGTAAAACATTCCGTTTGATGACCGCACTATTTACATCTTTTGTGGTAAATTGAGTGTATTAACTTTTCGCTAGTGCTGTATATATTTACTTTTCGCTAGTGGTGTATATATTTACTTTTTACCTAGGACCGTTTTTGTTGTAACATGTTGTATGCTCGTATATATGTGTATTTCTAGAATAAAGATTGATTCTGGGTCGAACCTTCGTTTAAATAACACATCTTTATTGCTAGAGTTGGGCCAATTCCATTTATTTTCTTTTTATTAGAGATTGACCAATCTATATTATTTTTTTTTGTAGTGGTTTAATCAGAATTTAAGTTATATTATAATTTATATACATTTCTTTAAAGTATCTAGACACTTATTTAATATTTTCACATAATTTTAATTTTTATGTTTAACATTTGTGCACTTTTTGAATTATCGCACTGGAGTGTGGTAAATCTATATTTGATCGTTTCTTATTGCCGATATTCACGATTATACAACACCTAAACAAGCCTTTTCGTGTTTCAGTTTCGTTTATTTCTCCTGGTTATCCTCCATTTTTTGTAGGTTTTTTTAAACCCCTTTGCAATACGCTAGTCTATTCAGAGATCACTACCTGATTGCCAATAGCTCGTCTTCAATTCCTTCGCCAGCGCGATGCTCGCAAAACGCTAGCGAGGTTCCGGTAATCCGACGTCATCTCTGAACACATCTTTATCTGTCTCTTAAACCTAACCTATTTCTATGTAGTCGAACTTTCGGTGGCAATAATGTCATTTAGTAGATGCATCTGATAGTATTTTAGTATTTGACGTTGAATGTTCATTATTTTTCAATTATTATTATTATTTCCTACGAAGACAGGTTACGTCATTTTTTGGACCATCTTCTACACTTTATGTTAAAAGCGTTTTTTAATATTTGTTATAATTTCGGAGATATTTTTAAAACATTGAAAAATCGGGTAAATTTTAGAGGGAGCTGTACTCCTAAATTGGGCGATTGAATTGAAAAATTTCACGGAAATTGAAATTTGACAGTTGCCGGTGTTTCCTTGTTTGTATGACGTGTGCAGCCGTCTGAAGTAATATACTAGATCTTACTGTAATTTTGCATGCGCAACATAATCACGGATAACCTTATGCTTTTATTTGGCTGTCTATGCAAACAAATATATGTATAATTTTCAACAACACATGTTTTTTTTTAGAGATTAACGAGGTATTCCTCAATAATATATACAATACATATCTTTTTGAAGGGGGATGTGATTTTAGGTAAGAAACATCGCGGTACTAAGAAGTAAATCTGTAATATAATGCACTTTACCAACTGGTTAAGGCCATAACATACTAATGTTTAACTATTAATTATTGTGTTGTGGATTACTACAATATATTAACATAAATATATAGTTTATTTTACGATAGTTTCTGGTTACAATAACTAGCAATAGTAAACTGCAATTAAATAGTTCTCGGTACGTTTTTGTTAGCGGAATTTAGGAATGATATTGGTTGACTGAACTATAATTGTTATAAGCAAAAAAAAAAACTTTTCTCTGTGTAGATGCTAAGCAGAGAAAAGAAAACAGTTGAAATTAACTTATATATAAATATTTATTCTAAGGCAATTGCTTACTTTGTTTCTGCCAGAAGAAGAAAGAGAATCTCGCTATTTTAAGTGAAAACGTATTTTGTGAAGATGAATTTTCTAAGATACAGAAAACAATCTAATTGATTTAGCAACAGTATACTAGTATATTTTAAATTGGGTCGCATCACAATTTTCACCATCATACTCTACTCTTTGAGATTTTCTGAAATACTTTACGTACTCTTGTAATTATAAAGTATGGAAGCTCTACATACCTTAACAGGAAAACTTACGTAGGCATTATCGGTGGTGCCACTCAAGGTTCAATTTCATTGCTTTTAGTGAACTCTATTAAATTTCAATAAATTTCTAGCTAACTTCAAAAATTCTCCTTTGATGGTAAAGTAACTGAATATGAAATTTCCTAATGCATTCGTACGATGCAATTAGTAGTACGGTAAGGTACTTCCATCAAAAACCATTTTCACTCAAGCGAATGGGCGTGCATTAAATCGTAAATTAGATCAAAAAGCACGATTCCATGGGCGGTAATGTATTTATCGCCCTAAAGGCAATTATGGTGAAATTGAGTTAATTTATCGATATTCAATATAGTATCTGAGTGATAAGGTGTGAAATGAACATGTTATGATGCCGTCTGGTTCATCACGCGTTTAGTGCTGGCAGCAATCATTAAATTACACCTCCAGACATAAAGTGGTGATATGGATTGGGTATAATCGAATTAAATACTAAGTCTATGATGCTAAAAGGTTTCATTTATCCCACGCGCCAATTAAACCTCCCATGCTTTGTCATAATGCAAATATGAGCTAGTTTTATTGACTTTATCTTGTTTTTTTTTTTTTTTTTTTATTTTATTTGTTTTGTGTCCTGCTTTTTATTATTTTTCAGCGAGTTGTTTGTCCGGGAAGTTGAAAGCGTAGCGGTACGCCTCTTAATTACTATTGCTCTTAATGAAGGAGCAGACGTGGTTAATGTGCGACGTTTTTTTCGGAACATGCATCCACCTCCCTTTTTAAAATTCCTCTTGCCACCGGAGCATTGTTTACAACACACATCCACCTCGCCACGAAACGTTAGTTACCTTTGCACTCGTGAAATTGGAAATTTTGTTCTAAATTAAAAAAGAATACTCGAACATGTGGGTTTTCTACCCGTAAGTGTGCTCCGCTTACATGAAATGGTTTTTGCAACAATAAAAGTTAATGTAAATAATTATCGTGTGCATGATTATACTTACCTTTTTATATTAATGTGTTCATCATTTCTTTATGTTGTTTTAATAGCTAAAAGTGGTAAGCGTTCCGCCTGTTTCGCTCCTTACAAACAGTATATCTTCAAACTTATATACTTATAGACTTTCGCGGTCGTTGTCTATACTAATACACGCTTGGCTTTCGGGTTGGTACCGCGTCTGGGAACTGCTTATGGCTGACGTTGCTGCCTCAATCACATGGGACATCTTCAGGGCTGCTAGATGCAGGTCAACAGCAATAGCAATAGCAGCCCTGAAAAATGGCCGTTTCAAAGAATATGTAATTGTTGAAAGAGCTAATGTCTTATGTTTGTTTTTTATTTTTGTCCATGTGCAATTTGTTTTATAAATATTACCAATTGAAATTGAAATTATGTCTTTGAGGTGGATTATCCAAATTGCAAATTACTGCCATTAAATCAGAAGGTAACAATGTTAACAAAAAAAGACCCATCTTAGTTTTATTCCTCTAATCCATAATTTTCTTTTATAGTCAGGAAGTCAGGAAATTAAATATTGAAATCTTAAATGAACTTATTTTCTATGTCATATTTTTAGAATTAGTTATAATGCTTTTTTTTTTTCAAATCATGTGAATCATCGGTGAAACAAAGAACAAAATTGCACCAAAAATCCTTGGCGTACGTCCTACTAACATTTAATAGCACAGAGATATTAGATCTAATATGTTCTGATCTCGACCACGTAAACATAGTGTTGTTTTTCGATCCGACAATTCTCTTTTGCTTACTAATAATTTTGTGAACTTCCTTGTGCAAGTTGGCTAAAGTTCGACACTTTTAATGCGGAAACTTATATTTCTAAAGGAATTAGACAAAATCTGACCTATGCTTCTGGAACTCGGTTTTAAGAGAAATTGATTAGTGAATCTGTATTTTTTATCTTCCATAATATAAGGAAGCAGCGTTTTCGTAAAATATACAATTTTTAAAAGCTTTTGTGACTTTTAATTTGTGAAACGTTTGATTTATATAAGAACTTTATTTTTGGCGCTCTGGCGCGGAATTCAATGCTCTATTTTTTCTTTTTTAAACTCGTATTTTTTAGATATTATCAAGACTTGTGTTCTTTATGGAACACCCTATATATTTTTACCTATTGAAAAGCACATAAATACCTTCAATATGATATAACACATTTGATATTTTTTTTTAAACAGTTTTTAAATTATTTGAGTTTCTGTTTCCAACTTCACAGTATTTTAAGTTGGCTATGGATAATAAGTGAACGGCGCACAATTCGAATCCTTGCTATAATTTATAATATTTACACATTTTCACATTTTTACAAATTTCGTTTAAATATGTAAGAATTTGAGAAATCAGGTTATTTTAGTTCTAGCCATGATTAATCTTCAAATATTTAATACATTATAAATTTTTACAGAGTAAACCCTTTTAATTATAGCTGTCGTATCATTAATGCTATTAATGGTTTGCTTAATTTGGTTTGTTGGAATTGTTGTTTGTAACGTTTAATATTAAAACACTTCTTTCTGACTTATGGAAAACTGTTCTATTTGCTCATTCACCACCATCCATAGCTATCTTAAAATACTGTGAATTGCAACGAAATCAAATGTCTTGAGAACTTTTTAAATTTAAATCATGTGTGTATATTATACTAAGTGATAATTTTATACACTTCTTAATAGTGTAAAATATATAGGGCGTTCCATATAAGAAAACACAAGCCTTGACAATATCTCAAAAACTATGAGCTTTAAAAAACAAAAAATAAATTTTTATATAACCTTTTAAAATAAAACATAGAGGGTTAGATAAACACGATCAATATTGTTTACTACATAATACGTTAGTATTTATATTTAGGCAGATAAGTATTCCCGATAAGAACTTAACGTATTTCTCATTTTAAAATCTTTCAAATTGTGTAATTAATTTTTGTGTCGGTTTTATTAGTTGGGCCATATTACATGCGTTTTAAAGGTAGATCAATATCTTCGTTTGTATGCATTGAAATAATTGCCTTGAATAAATGAGGTAGCCTTGTGTTATACTGTAATCGAATCGGTTTAATAAATAACCTTCGTTGACTTTATTTGTTGACGTATTATATATATATATTTTTAATATTACATCGCCACCTTAATTGCCCTTAGCAATAAATGAGGTAGCCTTGTGTAGTACCTTTACGCGGAGCACGGAGTTCAGGATGAATTGTAATTATTTAGCTTTTCATAAATAAAGTGTGGTTTTATTGTAAGATACTAAACAGATAACTGCTGTTTTAATATTCCAGAAAAAAATGGCTCGGGTATTAATGTTACAACTGTTTTTTTTTTGTTTTTAAATTTTATTTACATTAAAGTATTCAATTTAATTACCCTTTATTAAAGATGAAATAATTTTTGTTGCATTTGTACTTATTTATATTCTAATGATCTTAAAATAATATTTCAAGATGTTATTTTCTCTCGACCACATCATCCTCTCGACATCATTGCTGAAAATTATAATTATGAAAATTGTGAGAAAGAATATATTATATATATATTAACGATAATACTTTCAGAAGTTGTAACAAAAGCTTACATAGTAATTAGTGTGTGTTTACAAACTTTTATGCCCGTCTAAAAATATTTTATTCCCAGGGACTTTCCAGTTGCTATCATCAATCATTTTTATCTCATTTCCGTTCCTCGAGGTCTCATAATTTCATCCTTTCCCGTCACAAGACGTCTGTTTTGATTCTCTTTGTGATTCTTTTTATAAATATAAAACTCTAGCAGTCTTTCATTTGTCATAATTTTTTTATCTGCTCCTCCTTCGCATAGCTCTAAAATGTACGCGAATCTCTTTTTTCCGGGAGCAAATAACTCCTCTGGAACTCGGAATTCGATCGACCGTACCGTCGCCGGCATCACGATGCAAATTGTAAAAAATCAAATCATGTATGCAAATTTTTTAGGACCTAATATTGTTTAAGTGATAGAACGGGGCGGCTGAGAATTTTCGACTATTGAAAATTTACGTTAAAGGCACGATCGCCTCCCTGCCGAGATTTAACCGTCCCGGGCATTCCGTTTTTCCGCCTCTCCTTGGGAATATTAAATGGAATTTAGTACTAATTTCGATCCGCTTTGGCTCGTTAGGAGTTTTTTCAGGTCTCGTAATTATGCGTAAATTAACTAGGAAGTTTAATATACATTTGATTTTCTCCTTATCGGAATATTTTTTAATTAACATTTTTGATTGCCCACGATCACCTGCTTTCTGAGTGGAAAATGCCTTCAATAAGTGACAATATTCCACCGAAAAGCCTTTGAACGGTCATAGGCAGCGCCTTTAATATTTTTTAATATTAGTAGGGGATGATGATGTGTTTAAGTTATATAGATAGCAAGCATTGACGTCAACAGCAACACAACACCTCCTTTCCTCCTTCGAAATAGTGTGGGAGTTTTTTTATTGGGAGAAAAAAACGCGTTCTCTTCTAGAAGAGTTCAAAATATATTTTATGGTGGAAATGAGAAACTCTACTCTTTACAGATTGTAAAGGACATATATAAAAACATATCCTTATTACGTGTCACAACTAAATAAAGTTTCCATCAGTGGCGGCGTCTCGTAAAGGGCCACGGAGCCATGGCCCTACCATTTTTTGTGTGTGAGGGAACAATTCTTTATGCGCACCACGGTCATTCAGTCTTCGCGTGGTAGTGTGAGACCCCCTGGGCCCTTGCCTTCCTATTCACTAACCCCCCCCCCCCTACCCTCCCCCAAGATCCTCTATTCCGCGCCTCTGGAACTACCTATAGCCTGTGACATCTGGGAAACAGGTTGTCTGCTTTCACTTTTTTTTATCTCTGATGTAGCTTACATTACGTATTTAACAGATTCCTACATTTAGTCCTCTCTGCTGGCTCTCTCGCGGCCATCACCGTGGTGACGTAGCTGCTGATGTTAAAACTCAATGCCTCGGATGGGTAAGACATGTCGAGAGAATGGACCCACAAAGGATACCCAAGAAGGTCTTCAATGAGACTATCGCAGGAAACTGGAAACGGGGGCGTTCAAAGATAGACAAAAAGATGCCAACAAGCTTCTTGGTGTAAGGAACTGGAAAGTAGCCGCCAGGATAGATCGTTGTGGGGATAAAAGTTAAGGGAGGTCAAGGCTAAATAGGACTGTTCTACCACCGGAAGAAGAAGAAAAATATGAAAATTAGAAAAAAAATTACATATGCAACTCGTTTCTTAACCGGTTCAAACCTGTTGTACATTTTTGTCTACATCAATATCTGAAAGTTTCTTTCTTTATACAACTTTGGCTTTATATAGGTTATCACCATTTGATCAGCATAATGAACATCAATTCTAAACACTAGTGGTACTTAATAAAGTAATTGATAAATTAATTAATGAATTAGATAATTGAAAAGATGGTAATTTTTGTCACTTATATATGTCCTACAGAACATGTTTATAGCAAAATAAGTTTTTTTTTGCCCAAAGAAGAAAATCAGGGCTGAAAAGGTTAAAGCCTTTATAGACTCGTCATTTGAAAAACTGCACTTATAAAACTAATTCTTTGATATACTATTGTTCACGCTCATTTTATAGGTGCTTCATTTGAGAAGGCGCGCGTTACTATCAATTTTGATATAAAATAATAATTTTATCACAACGATGTATTTCAACTGCACGTGTTCATCGGTCAGCCAATTCCATTTCCGAACCAAAGTTGGCTATGCGATATCAGTTATTTTTACGGGCTACAACGATAGGCATACGTTATACACACAAGGAACAAACGAAAATGTTTGCATCGTAGAACTAGGAATTATATGTGTTGATGTACAGGCTATCCCATCCAAGACTGGGTCTTTGATTATAGCTTTATTTTTGATTTTAGAAGAAAGAATTTTCTACCAAAATTTTACGGAATTCAATGCTGCATAACCTCAAAATATTTTTGACTACGCAGAGTATAGTGTAAGTAAGAAAACGCATACTTACGTTATTTTAAACGGAACCGCCTATATATTATTCTACTTTTAAATTCCACGCAGAAAAATAATAACACTTTATATAAGCTACTATATGTCTATCTATAATAACTACGGTGTTATTTACGCTTTTGTAAAAAAAGGTCCTGCTGACAATTTTCGGTTAAGGCGGCGCAGTTTGTATATGCATTTGTTTTAGATACTCATATTTTAAATGTCATACATACATACTTAGCGAAATTGTAACCGATATAATTATATACAGCTGTCCGCTATAGTCCTGAATATTTGTTTAAATTTAGCTCAAGGTAACTTGATTTTTTTTATTACCATAACTTACCAAAGAAACATTATATTTAATTAATAATAATTAAAAGTCAAAGCTATCAAAGAAATAATTTGTTCAGTATTTTTTTGGGAGCTACATAAAGCAACTTCTGTATAAGAAAGAGCCATTCACATAGAAAACTAGAAAGAATAGAATGAGAGACGGATTTTTATCTATTTCATAGAATTGTTGAAAAAACTACCCAAAATTTGCAAAAGAGGGTAGAAATAGTCTTAACAGAAAGAAAGAATTTATAGCAGATTAGCATCTGCTATAAATTTTCATAATTAAAAATGATTACTATGTGTAAATACTTTTAATTATGGATATATTTTATTGTGGCTTAATGTTCATTTGTTTTTTTTTATTATTATAAACAAAAAACAAGTTAGTTTAATGATTTATGAATAAAATACATACTATTGAAGTAATTAAGAAAATAAATAAACAATCACTGACATGTAAAAAGGACAAAATATTCATCCAAAAGTTATTTGTTGAGAGATTTGACGTTTAACTATTTTGCTGGTAACATAATAGTCATGGCCTATTAAAAGCGGGTATTAGTTATTTCTATTATCATTAAATATTATTCATTCTTCAAAAAATATATCATTATTTTTATATTTTATTACTAACACATATTTACTGATTCGAGGCTTTATTTAATTATAGAAAGTTTATATACTAAGCCAACATGAAAATGAATGGATTTTTTTTAGATTTTTTTAAAATTATTTACAAAATTCTGCATAAGTTATCATAAGTGTTTAGGATAAATTAAAAGGGTTTTATGTAAGGGTTGATTTAATACAAGCAAAAATATAGTGCTATTTAAAAAAAAATCAAGTTACCGTGGGTTAAAGTTAAGCAAATGATGAAGATTATAGTGGACACATGTGTATAACTATATTGGTTTTAGTTTCACTGTTGTATCAAGCTAAGTATGAGTGTATGATGATAAAATATGAATATCTAAAACAAATGTTATACAAACTACACCGTCTTAACCGAAAGCTTGCAGTACAGCCATTCTTTACAAACGCGTAGATAGCAATGTTGTTATTATAGATAAACATGTAGTAGCTTGTATAAAGCGATTTATTTTTCCATGTAGAATTTAAAAATAGAATAATATATAAAGTGTTCCATTTAAAATAACGAAGTAAGTTTACGTTTTCCTACTTCTGGAGCAGCCTGTATAGTCAAAAATATTTTCAGGTTATGCAGCATTGACTTCTGTAAAACTTTAGTACAAAAGATTTTTTTCTAACATCAAAAATAGAGCTGTAATCAAAGAGCAAGTCTTCGATGGGGCAGCTTGTACACTCGTAACCCGGTCACGGTTTGCGCCTGAAATACGCTTTTGCTTAGTTATGATTATGATATAGTTACATATTTGAGAGTATTGCTATTAAAATTGTTTGTTAGTCGTATCAAAAAATATCGTACAAACCTCGTTTGAATTGCGTTTGAATCGCGCGAATTCGCGCCAAAACTGGCCAAGAACTTGCGAAACGTGTTTTTTCTGCACTTGGTTCGTAAATAACTATTTTACAGGTACTTATCTATTTATTTTCATACGACGTTGCCTAATTTCACATAAAATGGAATTCGTAGCACATCATTATGTGGATAATGGTGACAAAAGTAATAATACGTTGTGAAAAAATAATCAACGTGGATGTATTGTTAGAAAACCAATTTCAGATGTTATATATACAATCAATTCCATTTATTATACATTTTGGGAGGTGGATTGTGTCGTAATTGGGTGTGTTGAATTATTTATTTCATTTACATCCTTTGCACGCAAGTTGATTATGTTGCGATTACTAAATGGAGGTCGCCTCCTTCAAAATGGGTATTAAATGACAGCATAGCGAACTATTTCCATTGTTTAAAAGCAGTAACACAAGCTGCGCTTTCAACATTTTAATAGCACACGTCAAATACAAGCTCGAATTTTGCGTCCTTTTATTTAGCAGTTCATTACGCTATCAGCCAGCCAGTCGGTTCTCTATAAATATAAATTTCGCGGATAACGAAAACCATATTCAGTAATTAAAAATCATACCGCTGCAAATAAACTGGACTCGAGGCGAAATGTTCATCAAGTTCATGCAGCGTATACCTGTGTTGTTGCGGGAATTTATTTTGAAACAGATGTTTAATTAAATTTCACAGGATAAACGGATATTCCTAGGTACCTACGGTAAAAGGTTTCGACGTGTTCGGTTGATGCCAGGTCGCCATTTCATTTTTTTTTGCCGTTGCTGTCTTTAATCAGGAGTCCTATCTAATTCGATAGGCGGAATGCGTGTTGACACGTTCCTCTAAAAACAAGTTTTCGACTGCGGACCTCTAGTGTAATTACTAAAGTTCCCCGGGAGGAGGAGTTCCCGTCAAAGTGTTAGCTTTTCGCAGGAAGCGTCGAACCCCGGACACGCTCCTGGCTCCTTGCCACGATCTCTTGGAAAGGCGTTAATTAAAAATAAATTAAAGTCGAAGGGATTATAAGCCAGCCGCAGTTATAGCTACAATTTACGGAACTATTATAGGGCAATCGAAATTTCTTTCAATTTTGTGGCCAATATATTTGTGAGTACTGCTTTTTTAATTTTTTTTGTTATTTATATTTTAGTAGTACCTAATACATTAAATAAAACATTGTTAGTCAAATTTTTATTACAGGCACTGAGACAAAGGATTCTATCCAAATAAATTAATTTATCCCATCGAATTACTTTTATATTTAGACTCATTACAAAAATGCGTATTTCGAAGGAAAGAAATCTCTCTTTTGGATTTTTTCAAACTAAAATACTCTTTTGTTTGAAAGAATGTACCATTGAATCAAAAACCTTCGGCTTTTGAAACCAAAATTGATCCAGAGTTTATTTTCTTAGATTTTTAGGAACATTTTTTCAATCGAAAAAGTTTTGGATGGAACGATTCTTCCTGTTAAATTCAATATTTTATTGCAAAAAATATTTAGAATTTGTTTTTAATATATTTGGCCTAAATTTCTGTCCCTATCTTAATTCACAAACGGCTCTTCCTTTTTCTTTGGACTCATTCATATTATTAAATATCTCTCAACAATCTCTGGGTGTGTGGGTCAACATAATTTTTACATAATGGCTTGTAAATACCTAGTTCTACTGCATAAAAGAAATGAAAAGAATTTAGGTATACTTTTCCTACCTTTTTCTACCTTCTTCTTCTCCGTAATACTTGTTAATAATTCCTGTTTTATTACCCCATCCATTTATTTGCCTACTGGATTTAATTATTAAGAGTAAAACCCAATAAAGCAGATATTTTTAATAATTATTAAAAAAACGAATTGATTTCATTCTGTGGTTGTAAATAAGAAAGTTTAACATCAAAAGAATAAAATTTTAAGTTACATTATATTTATAAATTTTAGTGGTTGAATAAATTGATATTATTTAATTGTACCGTCATCATCTTTACTTTTATCTACTATATAAAATAACAAAAAAGGATATAGAATGTCGCAGTAAACAGTCAGACGATCCAGATGATCTGGAAGACCTCTTCATTTGCCAAGTCCTTCAAGGACATTTTCCTTCATAATTTTCCCTTCAGGAGGTAAAGATCATCAGTAGTTAAATACCTACACATCGAAATCAAATATTAGAATCTAAATATTATATTTACAACAGTTTTTGGCAGATCAAAGTTGGATCAAGTTTCAGTTCGAAGGAACATATTTTTTGTTACAGTGTATTTATTTTACTTAAATTTAATTTAATCATGCTTGTATATGTATTTGCCACCCAAGTTCATTAATATATCAATAAAATGACAGCAAAAATTACTAAAATTCGGTTTTGTTAAAAATTGACGTGTGTGCGAGGTTGCATACTCATTGTACAGTTAACTTTAAGATTAACGGGTTGAGATAAAGATTCATTTCTTTATTTAAACTCGTTACAAATTCTAAATGCATCGCTTTCGTACAAAAATATCTGCTTATATGCTTTAGCACCTCTTCCCTTTCTATTTTTAAGTGAAAATGGCCATGCATAATCAATACCAGTAAAATGGAAAGGATACATTGCTTTAGATCTTTCAAATGGTAAATTAACCATGATAGGAGTAACCAATCTTGCATTAATTTTTGCGCATCTTACAGATCCGTGAATTATCTTTTTACCATTCGTAAATCTATATACAATCATAATGTTAATTTTGCACCTGCGTGCATAAGTATTTCGTGTTCATGCTTAGTAATTAATTCGGAAAGATAGTATTTCGGTAATAAAACTGGATTTTTTCATCATCACTAAACTCTGAAAGCTTAAGTAAATATTTTGCTTTTCTTCCCCACATTGCCTTTTTGCTAAATATTTCCCGTTCTTTAGTAAATGTCATCATTTTGAATTAGTTTAGCAGAAGATGCTGTGAGCTTTGTAACAGTTTAACAACCTATAATTCGATTAGGTTTTGATAGCTTTCTATTAATGGTAAATCTTAAACAATAATCCAAGATTCTTTCCATTATGATGACAGAACATAAAAATAAATACACATTAAAAGACTAGCTTATCGATACTGTTCAGCTCCCTTTTCAGTAACATTGCCTTCATAACTTTAGCCTTAAACTTATGGAGAGGTAAGTCCTTCAATTCTTTCGGCAAGATGTTGTACAGCTTGCCCCCCATGTAGTCTATTGCTCTTTGGGAGCAATTTAGCCGATAGTACGGTACTCGTAACTCATTCCGCAAGCGAGTTGAATAATTATGGGAATCCCCATTTTATGTGAAGTTATGTTTGTTTAGGTGGACGGATTCAATATGTACGGAGATGGTAAAGTAAGTATATTTTCTTTAGCGAAATGTGTTTTACACCTGTCGGTAAATTTTAGACTACGTAGGTATCGGATGGCCGTATTCTGCAGAATAAAAATTTTGTGCGCTTCTGCAGACGTCCCCCAGATGAGCAAACCGTAACACATATGGGAGTGGAAAATGGCAAAATATGCGGCTTTCGCTGCTTCATGTGTTGCAATATGTTTTAACTTTCTTATGGTGAACAGATCAGATGACAGTCGCTTTGCCAAATTATCAATGTGTTGGTGCCACTTTAAATGCTCGTCTACAACAATCCCAAGAAAATTGGCTGTTGTCGGGTGAGTTGAAAGTTTTATTGTAAAGATCAAATTTTGTGTTTTATTTATATTTATTTGCAATTTATTTACAGAGAACCACTTTACGACGTCTTCAATGGCAACCTCAGACTTCTGACGGAGAGTTTCTTGATCCTTATCTCGCAGCAGAAGTGTAGTATCGTCAGCGTACATGCATCGCTCAGCTCCAGGGGGACCCAGAATAGAACCTTGTGGTACCCCACACTTCACCTTCTTTGGCTGAGACTGTAAGCGCTTAAATTCTGTCAACTGAACACGATTAATTAGGTAGGATCTTTTAAAGCTATTCCTCTTGCTCCGTAGTACTGTAATTTGCATAGGAGGATATCATGTTTAACGGAATCAAATGCTTTAGTCAGATCCAACATATGCATTTCTGCGCACTCGCCCGCATCAAAAGCCCTATAGATATCTCCTAACATTGTCATTATATGTCGTAGAGTGTCTTTTCCTGTACCCATGTTGAGTGATTGTAAAGAATTTTTGACGTTCGAAGTTCGAAAATTTTTTATATTGCTGGTAGAATACTAATTGGGCGGTAGTTTTCAGTTTTCGACATCACCCTTCTATATATAGGTATTATTTTTCCTACTTACGCGGACTAGGGAAAACTCTTTGCTCTAGGCATTTGTTTATGATGGTCGATAATGGCCCACTTATTTCTTTGTGGATTTGTTTTAGCACATAAGTGGACAATGCATATATATTCTTTGTGTGTTTTGCTTTCATCTGACACAGAATTTGCTGAATTTTACCGGATGTAACAAGAGCTAAATATAGGGCCGACTGCACCTGTAGTATCTTGTTTCCAATTTGCTCCCCAACCTGGCAAAAGTACGTGCTTAAACTATCTGCTGTCAACGAAGTAGCATTTTGTGTTAAAGCGTTTGTCGATATCAGTTCCTTATTGATTACATCCCAAACTGCTCTGTTTCTATTGTCCGATTTGTAAATCTGTTTGGCATTTTGTTCTTTTTTATATTCAGACACCTCCCTGAGATATACTTCTTTCAGACTGCGGTATTGCATAAAGCATTTCTTAAGTTGTAAATTTCGTCGGTGGATATCTTTCTAATGGGAAAACATTTTCGAATTCTACTAGATAAAATGATTTTGTTCCTAATTTAAGTGCATCTTCTAATTCTGAATTAATCGATTTGCTATTAATGTATTCCTCCCCGTGAAATTAAATCTGCTGAATTGTCTTTATTGATTTTATTGATTAACTGCAAATGGTTTCCATGTGCTAAAATTTCAATTTTTACAACATAAAGCAATTTGAGAATCACACCAATGCAATGTCTTATCATCTATCTTTATATTTATAATATCGAATGACCAATGTTGAACTAAAAAAACTCTTGAATATTCATAATTTACTTGATTTAATTACCTTTATATTGAATTATGGCGTTTAAAACATAATCAAATAACGTCGCTATTTTTTACAGTTTCATTCTTGTAATAGATAAATATAAACAAGATCGTTTTTGTTATTATTCTACTTTAATTTTTTTAAGGGCTATTAATAGAGCTGACATACAATAACTTTGATTGTCCAAGCTGCGTATTTTGGTTTGCATGGTATGAAGAAATCCTATTTTCTTTTGTCTAGATTATAGATTACTATTTACATCCACCATACGGGAAATATTTATAATAAACGCAGATCTGTTTCATAAAACTATAAGCACACTGCAAACTGTAATACAGCACATTATCTTTGGGTTGTACTAAATTTCACAAAAATACCCTTTATGGAACTAATTCAATCTTAACGTAAATTGAAGGCGTGAATGCCGAACAAAAGAAGTTTTGAGTGGTGCTTTTAGAAATAAAAGCTGACATTTTTAAGATCCTTTGAAATCGACTTTCTCGGTAACTCAAACGTTTATGGTCCGACTTGGAATCTGGCGACATCGGCGGAATATACGACCCCTATTGACGGGATTTTTCCCCTCGAATACAGACAACAGGAAAATCGTTAATGACGACCAAAAAAAACTGACACTACCGCAAAACGTGATCAGAGGAGATAAGCAGCGGGATGAAAATTTACCGAATTGTCAGTAAAGACGTTCGCAGGAAACCGATTTTAATGGTTTTTGTGTCTGTCGGCAGATTAATGGCTCCCCTCTAACGTTTAGTTTATGTTAATTTTCGAACGTTTAAAATTAAGGTCGACTCATTTTGCAGTGTATTTGCATTTTAATTGCGGAGACTTAAAACAATTGAATTGGGTCAGCTGTGTTTAATGGAAAATTGCAGTCGGTGTGAGTTCGTGACAGATGCCAATACAGGTGATATCATATAATAATTTAAAATAATTAATTTTATAATTTAAAGTTTAAAACCAAGGGTATATATTTTCGGTAGGTAGGTAAATAAACTCACAAAGAATATTTCTTTCTGTAGCTTAGATCTAACGTTTCTTTTTTTCAAATACTACCTACCTTTAGCATATGCGAAGTAGGAATTTATTTGAAAGATAAACCCAAGATTTACCGCATCCCTACAATCTGATACTTGCCAAATCAATTACTGTCGACAATTAAGTTTATCGGACGAGGGGATATTCTACAAGATGAATGTCCTCGCAAAATAGAAAAAACAGGAAAGCCGGTGCCCTGATCCTATATGATAGCGCTTATCAGTAGGAAAACGATCGGACTTAAGAAGTTTAAGGGACTGACGTTTGTTCCGAAAGCAATCGAAATTGCCAAAATAAATTCCTGTTGCTTGCGAGAGCTTATATTAAATAAGTTTAATTGTGTCAGTTTGCCGTGACATTCGATGTGGTATAGAAATTAGATGGGAAATTAGACCTGAACATCTTTATCATGTCAATTTTCAAGGAATTCCCGGACAATGTAAGAATTTCGTCGATAATGAAGTCCCGTGCCGTTACGAGAATACGCTTGTCGGTGACGAATTTAGGGAGATCGCCCATCAAAATCGGTCATTGAAGCGAATATCGAAACGGTAACGGTTGTGATTGACGAGGGTGGAGTAACATGAACGGACGGTCGTGTGAGCCAAGTACTAAAGATTTGATCGTCTAGAGGTCACTGCACTCTACTATCCGTTTACGACAACATGATAGTAAGCTGCATCTGCTAGAAGTGATTGATAGGACAGCCATATACATATTTTTTTTGCAAATAATTAGATTAAAGAGATTTCAAACAAATTATAATTACCGTTGTACACCATGTCTATATTTGAGAAGGGTTTTGCTATTCAAGTATAAAGTTTTTCAATAAACTTCCCCAACGAATTAAAAATATTAATAATTTCAAATTATTCAAGAAAGAAACCTGTAATTTGCTAATTAATTTAGAGTCTTATGAATTTGATGATTACTTTGAGATGTAATTTCTGAGTTTGCTGCTAACAGGTATATTTACCTCTCTTTGTATTGTATTTATCTAACTTTTCGTGCTTATATAGGTATTTCACTTAAATTTTTCTGTTTCTCATAATTTTATTTAAATTAATATATACTTGGTATAATTTAATATCTTACTTTTTGGATTTGTTAATTATTTGACTTGTTTCAACCCATGCTTTTTGTTTGTGGCTGTTTGAAATAAAATCATCTATCTATCTATGCATGATGATATAATAGTATACAGTAACAAAAATAAATATCAATGAGCAATAACAAGATTGGACATAAATACAAATTTGAATCGAATAGAAACATCTAATAATTAATTTTGGATTATTGCCAAGACTAATATATGCAAATGTCTCTTGTGAAATCTTTTTGTCGTTTAAATATTGCAACACTCGAATTTGCCAGATAGTCCAGCAAATATCTGTGTGATGGTCCGGCCGCTCGTGAACCGTGAGCAAGGGCGTGGGTTCTTGATTTGTTTTGCTTTTTTTTTAAAAAAAGGCGCCAGATGTGGCCAACAGCGAGGAAGCCAGGATTCAGCAAAACAGCAAACAACAAGAATTTTGTTCAAAATAAAGTTTAATAATATAATAATGTGATTCTTATAATAAATATTTAAAATATATAAATGTAAAAATGTTGTAAATAGTTTGAAAAACAACGAAATGGATTTCAAGTAATTATAAAAGTGAAAATCACAATTTGACAATCGTGTGCAATGAGTTGACGTGCATCAGCAATAGTAAACAGAGTGACATTAAATTTAAAACACAAAGGTAAAGAAAAGTAAGTATTGGCTCTATATTATTGTAAGGAAAGTACTAATGCTCGTTATTCTTTCACATTTCACACGGCAACGCGACAACAGCTGCTATCCCCCTGCCAAAATGCATAACCATCTAAGGCGTTTAAATTACAATAAAATACAAATAATATAGGTACCAATTGGCAGGTCACGTTGTTATGGGTTAAATTAAATAATAATGAAGATGTACCATAAAAGTACATAAATGGTGTCGCTTGAATTGCTAACAAAGCTTGCAATTACTAAATTAAATTTGTAAATAATTAACACTATTAAATTTCTTTTAGGTAGCTAATAAATACTGATGAGTACTACAAGTATTAAGAACAATAAATACGTACAGCAGGGCGTGGCAAATTAACAAACAAAGTCCTATTAATTACATAAACGAACAAACAAACGGGTAATAACGAGAAATAAGTATATAACGAAGCAAATATAAACAAGTGAGACAAATTAAATGGATGTCCTGCGATGGCTTTCAATGGAAAAATAATATAGAGAAATCCTACCTCGGCAGATGTGTGCAAGAGTTACGTTCCTGTACGTGGTGGTTCATCTGAGTACTCCTGGTGGATATTCTTCACCTTGTAATTTGTACGGGCTCAGCAAATTTCGGAAATGTGAAGTTCAGCCGCTCCACACGGGTTTAAATTAACGTCTCGGACCAATCTCCAGGTAGGTATTGTAATAAAATTCCATATATTTAATGCAGGACTATTTCCAGGTCTCATTACATTACGAGAAGCAAAAACTAGCAACTGATAATGCAACCAAACTCCAAAGATAACAAAAAAAAAAAAGCCTAAAAATCGTAATAGGTAATTACCATGTGCTCTTCGCAAAAAATGTAACATATTAATATTAACAATTGTAAAATATAGTTAAAATAATAAAATGTGCAAAGTAAAAAAAGGTTCATTATAGTTTGTGATTTCAGGATGTGAATTTACTAGAAAAATGTATAACTAAATTTAATTTATTACCTAGATCTTTTAAGCTTTACACTAAAACGTCTACGCTTTGCAACAACTACGCCTGAAATGAACGAATTTCTATGCGAACCTCGATTCCTCGCGTAAAAAAATTGTTATTTACAATGATCCAAAAAAAATATGAAACAAAACTGTAATCAAATAATTAAATTATTCTGAACTTATAAACGTTAAGTGAAATTAATCGACTTTTAATAGTATGAAATCAGATATATTTAAAAAATTAAATTACAAGCACATGATAATACTGTATACACCGTTGCTCAAATGAAAATGACCGTTACAATATGTTGAAAAAATATAATTGAATCGGTGTATCCAGAAACAACACATGTCCATATTTGACTAAAATGGGATTATGTCAAAAAAAGGTTAAAGTCGCAACACTGTGAAATATTTTCTACGATTCCCAACAATTGTGTTTGTGGACATGTGTTGTTTCTGCATACACCGATTCAATTATGCTTCATTCAACAATAATAATATCCTTTTCTACTCTTTGTCTTCCTGTGAATCTCAGCTGAAGCGAAGTATATACTTGACCTTGATATGCGAAAGTTAGCATCTTTATCTGGTCACTGCAAGGGGGAGAAATTAAATCTGGTGTGCACTGTGCATAAAGTGTACAAATCTAAACTGTTGGTAAACGTATGCGGTCAAGACAAAGAGTAAGCAGACCGCGATTCTGATTAGGGGAGTGACCAGATTGGCACACGCATTGTCGATTCTACCCAGTATAGTCGATATAGTCCGATCAGATACTACGAAAGAATTTTATTTGAATAGTGTAGAATTTCTTGCTAGATTATCCTAATTACTTCATCTTGCAGTATACTTTTATTTTTCTAATTTTCTATCTTTGTTTTTTTTTTTTGGTTTAAAATATCTTCTCTAACAACAAAATCTTACAATACCATTAAACTTGGAAAATCTGGTATATTCCATTGAAATGCTTCATGTTCACATACAGGAATTAAACCTCATTATATCTGGCATTATGACTAAATCATTTTTGAATTAACCTAGTATGCGTATACTCAATTCATCTTAATAACTTGGGTGTTCTTTCCCACCAGAATTTACGAAAATGAGAATTTTGATGAAAGGCATCACGTCAAGTCATAAAAGAATAATAAATAATCTTCATTCCCGTGACAGAAAATCGATCCATCGGCTATTAATTTTCTTAAACGTGAACACACTGTTTTCGTGTGACGCTCGCGGTACGTTTAGGAAAAAAAAAGTGTGCAAATGGAGAGGGACAGATAACGCAGCAGTTCACATACGCACACCTAGCTCTATACGCGTGTGTGTTTGTGAAAATAGACTTTTTTTTAAATCAATATGTCGTGTATAACTATTGTCAAAGTTGTGGGCTTACAAATGCGTTTTTCGCTTTTCTGCTGAAATCGAGTTCTGGCACGGGCGTGAAACGAAAGACATCCCCCAAACGATTGATCGATGGCTGGCCCCGATCTCCGGGGAATCTTGCCCTTTTCTTCATTTACATAAACATATAAATCCGACAACTTTATTATCCACTTACTTGTATTTTTTAACGCCTCCGCAGATACAAACGGGTTATGCGTGAGAGGCGCAGAAGAATTTTACCCGGGAGCTTCCGATTCGATTCGGCGAAATTTAATTCTTCGCCGTGTAAGAGGAAGAAACAAGGGAAAAGGCTCAATTGGGAATATTATTTCATTTATCGAAGACGCACTGCAGGGACTATTTTTCCTTTTTGATTTTCTCATCTATTTGACTTTTTTTTATCTTGTGAAATAATGTCATATGCGAGAAAAATAGAACAAAATTAGAAAAACATTATAATTCTTATAAATGTTTAAATACATGACATATAATAGATGACAATAGCGAACAAGATTAATATACATACAGTAATTAAGCTATGTAAGTATTACAGTAGTGATAGTCTGTGTAAAAATGTTTAAAACACAGATTTTGTTTGCGCCATGAACACCGCACAATAGCTGGTTTATTGCAAATACTACACAAGGGTGTAGACTGCGCATCTTTGTTAAAACAAAACTCTACAGGATTTTAAAGGGCCCAGTTCTTTCCTCAACGTTTTCCACCTTATACCACGAGTACTTGAATACGTCGAAAAATCTTGGGAAGAAAACTGATTATGGGTTAGGATTGCACTTAATAATATTATTTCTCTGATGTAAATCTATGTCGTAGTTCATAAGAATCACTATATCCGAAAAGTTCTAACAAAATTTTTCCACAGTCTAAAATCATATACATCTAGAGGTTGTACCATCGCTGTCGTTTCTTTTTGGTATATTTAAAATGTTCAAAGTTTTGTCTTTTAGCACTAATTGCTGATGTTCGGCAACACAATGCCCACTCCAGGAATCAATCAAAAGGACACTCTTTGGCCCGGTATTCGAGAGAAAAACATCCGTTAGCCAGGTTTTGAAATGATTTGAAGTGAGCTTACCAGATACCGAAGAAGAAATACAACATTTACAGGTCGAAACAATGATTGCGCAACTATTATTATTACTATTATTAATTTTCTAAATTTATTATACATCACCGTTTTCTATGTAAAAGCGATCTTTTTTGATGAATAATGAATAAACTTATTATTAAAAAAATGCGGGGTATGGGGTACCCCGTCCCCCGTTATTAGCTTTTTATGAAGATATCTACCTTGAGACTATGTATTATGCTGGAAATTATGTTAAGGATAAGAACTTATTTCTGTTATAGTTCATTTGATTTATATCAATAGACAAGTTTATTAATTTTGAAGCTTTATTATTATTTTTCTATTTTTACAATTATTAATTTTGTTGTAAACTTGTTATACATCATCGTATTCTATGTAAAATCGGCCTTCTTTTGATGAATAAGAAAAGGAAAAAATGTAAAAAAAATGGGGGGTACGGGGTACCCCGTCCCCCGGTATTAACTTTTTGCGAATACGGACGACGCCACCCTTAGGGCCATGCAATATGCTGCAAATTATGTTAAGAAGAAAATTTAACATCTGTTATAATTTAGGAAATATTTGCAAAAATTGAAAAATCGTCCAAACTTTGGAGGGGGCTGTACCCCAAAATCGTGCGGATACGCCGATAAAAAAAAATACGTGTCTCTTATTTTAAGGTACTCTTTCGATCTGTTAAGTTTCATCGAAATCGGAGGGGGGCACCCGCCGGTGTTCCCTTGTTAGTGGATAAAATGTGAAATGTTTGGTGCAGTTCCCAATTTGTTCTAAAACTATTAAAAGGGAGATTTTTTTCAGTTTATTAACATTTTCAAATTTACTATCAACAAGGACTTTTGACTGCTTTTATACTCTGCCCTGGAGATGTGCGTTTATTGCACGAAATTGGTTACCTTTCATTTTCATTAAAGACTTTGTGAGATAATACACAATTTTATTTTCTACTTAATGACGATTAACTCACACACAAGTGTCATCAATTATTTATGTTAAAATTTTATTCAAAACTCAAAATTTTACCACTAAAACCTTCGTTAAACTGTTGGGTTACGGTTAGTTACAGAGTACTACAGGATTTTGTGCTTAGACCTATTCCCTCTATTTTATTTTACATACCCACCAATTCAAAAAAGAACCTTTAAAATTGTAAAAATGTTGTGCATTTCGCAAGCAACGATCCTTATTCACAATTTTTACAAAAAATTAAAATCTTAAGAATTTCGTTCAATATCTAACAACATAGTTCGCAAACAAAGTTCTTAGTTTTTTGGATAACAGATGTACACTTTGCGTGTGGTCACTTCTTGCAATTGTTCCACCGCAACCACAGTTCACTAGGTTTCATTTGGGAGTAGGGGCCATTGCAATAAATGCAGGGCGCATCTCCTCGCCTTGAGTAGAAGAGAATGGATCTTCCATCTCGTCTCCCTCAGACTCTTCTGGAATCATATTTTAGTGACTTACGGGAAGGAATGCGAATATTTGATAAAACAGCCAAGACATTTCAACAGTTCACCCGTCATGCAGCCGGATTCTTGACATAAACCGAGTGTACCGGGTGATGCGTTATGAGTCAACTCATGGTGGTACAAAGTTCCGTATCGGATTCATACAGCAAATTACTGTTGAATGGGCTCCTCTTGCCGCGCTTCTAGTATCAACAGTCTGCTTTCTACTTTTCGTTGCTAATATTTTCTGTGGACTTTGAACTGTTGAGAGCGCAGATTCATCAATATTATAGATATGATCAAAACTAATGTTATTTCCACCATGTTTTTCCAAATTTAAAAAAAAATGTTTAACGGACCTTGTTGAAACTTTGCGCCACGAGAAGCGGATGTAGCTTCGGAAGTTCGATTAATGAGATATCTGGATTCCGAGTTCTAAAACCTACACTGTTGAAAATTTTAACACTTTTTTGACTAATTTAATAGTCAGGAGAGGTCCACACTGTTTTCGTGTTATTTTGTCGAGAACTATAGAAGTTTAAATTTGACGAACAAAGATAGTCAAGTATTGCCTATTGCTAAGGGGTTATTTTGTCAACTAACACGTGGAATTATGATATACTTCTAGTCACATTTTATTTGATTTAGACTAGACAAATTTACTAGCTGTTAACTAAATGAATGCGATCTATTGGATGATTTAAACACCGTTTCTAAACACAACGTCTTTTTAATATGCAAACCCTATTTCTTAGTGCTATAATATTCTCTCTTTAAGACGTTTCCTCAATTATAAATGTACAGAACCACTCATTCAAAAGTTTTGGTTTCAACTAAACGTACTAATTTTAAAATGATTTTTTGAGAACCATTATAAAATTAAGTGAATGTTTATGCTATTTGATTCAAATCTGAACTAATTACATAAATAGTTGTTCCCAATACATCTTTAAGATGTTGAATTTTTTTATGCCCACTGGAATTAACATTTAATAACACAAGGTTACACTTTGCAGGTCAGTCACATTTGGTGGTTTGTTTGGATATGTTAATACGCAGAAACAAACTCGAAAACAGATACACGTGCAATGCAGGTGGTGCGTATAATGCAATACTGTATTAGATTAGGTGGGGTTTCTATATTTCTATCCGAGGGAAAATTCTGATTGGTTGATGCTTCTGAATGTCTAGAGAACATAATAAATCCTCATATCTGAACGAAGAATTCACACCAAATTCTAGTAATTTCTGTTCTACTAAACACATGCAGTCAATTCGTCTGGCAAAGTTTGTAAAAATCAACACTAAAATATTTGACTAGCGCAAAATTAACGCCAACACCGTAATATTTTCAACAGTGTAGGAACCAACTTCAATCAGATATTTTCTTTGTTGGAGTAAATCTGCTACATTATTTCGTTCTTCGAATAGTCGATCCAAACACGTAAGTTTCTAATTTTTTAATGCGATTCATCATCAAACGCTCAAGCTCAAAGTGGGACCATACTTGCCTCAGCCTTTTTTTCGTTTTCGTAATTCTTTTATTTCCACCTTGTGCCCTGCGTCTGATTATTGCCCGTGGTTCCTTGAACTTGAAAAGGCAGCCAACCATCCCCATACTACCATTTTGCACTGCTTTTGTTGCTACCTCCACATCAGTTTCACTCCAGGTTTGGCGATTTGATATTCTTTTATACGTGCCAACAAAACAGAAAAAAACGCGCGTGGTTCCTGTTGGTATAAAGTCACATAGTGTGCCATGTTAGACCAACATTGAGTATGTCATTTTGCCCGGAAGTGAATATTTATCCACCAACATACATCAGATATGTAATCTAAGAAAAGCAGAAGTTAGTTGGATGTATATGAATATAGCTGGAGCACTGCCTATTCATAAGCAAAATATTGAAAATCTTCGAACCGTCGAAAAAGAATTATTAGCTGTGAAGTCAGTTAATGGGAAACTACAGATAAATATGACCGTTTCCTTTACTGCCTAGAATAGTTTAATTAACTGGCAAACAAGCTAGTGTTGAGTAAATCTAGGTGGCGCTATTTAATTTGGAAATATATTTTTTTTTTGCTGTGTCGTTTTATCATTGTATGTCATTTTAGGCAAGTTTTCCCTATTGTGAACATCATCACCTGAAAGGATCGGTCCTTTAAACAGGTCAAAATTAATATTAATAGGAAGATTAGTGAGATCTTTAAAGAATTAAGTAACTAGTGTTGTATATTCGTATACCTCAAAAACACAACTTTGTTTTATCACTGAAACCAATTCTTAAAGAATGCTTATACTTGTGAAATCAGAGCCAAAAATAATTTTAGTTTTCTTCTTCTTTCTTGAGATAGCGGTTTTTTTCTAAACTTTTTTACATATTTATTGAGTATTCATATTAATTTGATAAATTATTCTTTACGTTTCGACATTTTTTTTATTGTTTTCCTTAGAAATTTCATTTTTGTTTACAAAGTTATTTATATTTAAATTTACGGCACAAAATACATTAACGTAAATAATAATTTACTAAATTAACATGAATACTCAATAAACATGTAAAAAAGTTTATAAAAAAGCAGCTATCTCAAGAAAGAAGAAGAAAACTTATATACACTATCGGCTGAGAACAAAATTTTCATCAAAAATAATTATGACAC
Organism: Protaetia brevitarsis; assembly: GCA_004143645.1. Lineage (NCBI taxonomy): Eukaryota > Metazoa > Arthropoda > Insecta > Coleoptera > Scarabaeidae > Protaetia > Protaetia brevitarsis. Next base: position 5,865,711 of record RXPK01000234.1, on the reverse strand, counting down.
ATCTTCCAATGTATTCCTTATAACTAAACAATCATCCGTTTCAGTGGAAGTTTTACTATTTCTATTTTAGCATCTATCATTTTGTTTACACCTTGTGTGTTTTAAATATACTTAGGACATCTGATCAGACAAGAAAAGAAGTATTAGAAAAAAGAGAAAATAAAAGGGGAAAAATGGTGAGGTAAAGAATGTGACAATGAAATAAGCATTCATAGGTAACAATCTAAAAACAATAAGTAATATAAAATAATTCAGATCAAAATAAACAGGAATATCAGAACCAAAGAAGAGCAAAAAGATTCTAACGGAAAAGAAAAGCTTATATGGATAATCAAATTAATAGTAGCAAAATATATTAACAATGAAGTTCCTTACAGAATATTTGTATTATAATTACAAGCAAGGACGTGTATTAATTGGGGGTGAAGAGATTATATCGAAAATAATGAAGATAATGTAATTATAGAGCTTCCTATAGAAGATATAGTAACCATAATATACCATTTGAAAACCCAGGAAAAAATATGTAGTAGCAGAAAACTGGAAGCAAGAAGGAAGTTTCTTACTCATTCTGATAATAGAGTTAATAAAAGAAATCTGGAAAGCACAAACTATGCCAGGAAACTAAAGTAAAGCAATTGCCTTATAAATTTATAAAAAGGGGGCGAATGTATCGTGAAATACTATAGCTGTATATATACTGCTGTTTGATGTCATCCACAAAGAAAGTATTGGCAATATTATTAAAATACAGCACGAAAGGATGCGTGCACAACCAAAAATGTTTCAAGAGAAGTATGTCAACAATAGATCACGTTTAAACTCAAATGTTTTTTTTTACAAAATGTTTTAAACAAACTATAACAAAAACATAAATTTCTATATTGGCTAATTAGCTGGAATTCAACAACCTTTAGATACAGTCAAATTTTCGAATATATAACTAACTTCTTCATTTGCCTATCATTTGTGATATGAAAATCTCTATGAATAACTAAGGAAGTGAAAGCAGAAGTAGCTCATAAGTACTTGAAAAAATAGCTTATTGTTCTCTTCGAGTATATAACATGAAATTTATGCGTAAATTTCAAATTGTAGTACACATAAATAGGTGGAAAACTATGGCTTTTCATTTAAAAATATATTTTGAAAGTTCATTACCGTAGAATCCCTACTGTATCAGATACCTGTACGCATCTTCATCCAAGAAAATGTAAACTGCAAATCCGTTTGGGAATATTGTTTTATGTACGCGCAATTGTATAAATCAAAGGATTTATTGAAAATGCAGGCTTACTGATGTATGTCTGCGTATATCTATATATTTTTAGAATCTACATTCACTAAGGATTTGTATTTGTTGACGACATTGTACCTTAAAACGTAGTAAAAATTCGATTTCAAAGTAGACTATTTTCGGGATACGTGAAGGTAAAAATAATGTAGAACATCGTCGTTGGGACACGTACTAAGTTGATTCCGAGCGCCGTGAAATATAACGCTGTATTTATTCGCTATCTGTACATTATTGCTTTTTATTGTGAAACAACACGGAAGGGGCGGAGTTCCAAAAGGATATTATTTATCTCGGCGGAAGCTTCCGGCAAAATTATTAAGTTCGGAAATTGAAATTTTGCTTTTGTTTTAAATAGTTTCCAACCTTCAGCCGATATTCGTGAGAGCATTGAAAGGAATTGTCAATATTTTTTTCTTTAGAAAACTTCGATAGGAACTTCTCTTGTTTTGTAGAGCAACATACTTGGGATCTAGTTATTGTGAGTTGATCGTAAAAGTTGCGGCTTTTCCGTAGACTATGTTAAACGCAAAACTCACTGGTGTACAAGAAAAGAACTGAGAGGGGTCATCATAATTGTGGGGCAGAAGACAATACTATCATTCAATTCGTGACGTAAAATCAAGCGCGTAAAACGGGGAAATATGAACCCTTTGAGAAAATTGGTTTCCATGAAAAATATTTTTTTTTTTAAATTGGAATAAAAAATAAAACAATAACAAAAGATAATTTGTAGTCTGTGATTTTAAGGGAACTAGAATCTAAATATTAGCTTTGGACAATAATGATATGTATTTATTGTTGTAAATTTCATAGAAAAGAAAAAGTAACAACAAAGCAAAAAATTGGCTAAATAAATTAAACTTAAAATAAACTTAAAACAAAGCTTAATTTCATCTACGTAAACATAAATTAAAATTTGCTGTGCACATGCACAGTAAAAATAAGAAATGAAAACAGAAAACAAAAACGGTAAGCTATGCACGGCAAGATATAACATAAATTAATTATAAACTAAAAGACAAAGAATTAAATAAAAATTAGGAATAACTAACAGCACTCTAAATTAATTTGCGAGTAGCTCTTTTGGATAGAAATTATATTACTCAAATGCAGGAGATTGCGTTTGAAAAGTTTACTTGTGGCAGAGGAATCTACTAAAGATACAATTTTATTATATAATTTTATTCCCATATTATTCGGACCTAAGCTGCTTAAATGGAGTGACAGTTGGTCTATTACATACCGCTCTTTAATCTAGTACGATGTAAATGAATTGCGGAGTTGGTTTAAAATAAATGTCTATTGCAGTGAATGTAACGGCATACTACAAGTATACGTATAATGATGAAAGTTGTAGTATATATAAAACACCAAATAGTACATCTACATGCTACATGCTACATAGCAGTGATCGAAATAAATGTGCCTTCGTTGACATCTTTTTTGCAAAGTCTTGGCAATTGACATTCCAAAGTATATTGACCTGTGGAGTAATACCGCAAACTTTACACTAGTTACTCCATTGGTTCAATGGTGTGTTATTCATACTTAATGCTGGCGAGTCAATGTTTCTTCTCCTGGTATGGAAGTGTAGGAATTTTGTTTTTGCTGTGCTTAAAGGCGGTTTGTTGATGGAAAACCAGGCATGTCAAGGTTGTAATACATCATGTCTATGTCTATCATCACATGGTAGAAGAAGCGATACGATAGAAGGAATTATGCAATGTCATTTATGTATGGACCAAAAAGAACAGGGCCAAGAACTGTGCCCTGTGGTACTCCATTTTGGACTGGTAAATAGTGGGATCTAGTGGAAGCCATGCTCCCAGAAGCATCCGAAAAAGTCAACTTCACAAATTGCATTTTACCTTGGAGGTATGTTGAAATCCATTGACAGCATTATCTCTGATAAAACAATGTTCTATGTTTTTAATTAATCTGGTATGTTAAACACAGTCAAATGTTTTGAAGGTTAAAAGTTACATGATGTATTTCTAAACAATGACAATTCAATATAAAAACAAAATATAAAAACTGCTCATGTTACAACAAAAGATGCGGATAGCTGTTTTACGTTGCTTAATGTAGTGCCGTGAAAGTAGATTTATTTTTCTTAAAGCCATGATGAAAGCCTATACGATGAAAAAATGAGTCCTAAATATACTAAAAAATCAGAGGCCTATTCAACAATTTATTTTAAATTAATTAAATTTAAATATAATAAATATACCTTATTTTCTTGTCATTATTGTTATTATATGTTCAGTGTCTAGGCTATCTTATGTACTGACAGCATAAAATGAGGAAAATAAAATTTGATTCTAAATTTTAATTTAAAAATAGCTTAGAAGAATAGAATAGAACTAGCCACTGCAACTCGCCCACTACGTCCACAGAAATTGGTACTTGACAAGCGATATGACAGCGATAATACTAAAAGTAAACAATTAGTTTTCGATCGAAAAGCTGTGGTGACCCTGTGCAGAATAACTCTGGGAAAGTACTTAACACTGATTTCCTTTGCAAAAAGAAGAAATCTCTGAAACCACCAAGTCTTCACAATGTAGTCCAATTTTGAAATTTGGTCAACAAGTAAAATTCCCAATAACAGTGCTTGGATCGAAACTGACCTGGAACCAGCATTTTGAAAAGGTGGGAGGAAGTTTATGACTGGAGGAGCAAAAAGCAACAAACTATTGAAATCATCCTACACTGTTGAAAATATTACGGTGTTGGCGTTAATTTTGCGCTAGTCAAATATTTTAGTGTTGATTTTTCCAAACTTTGCCAGACGAGTTGACTACGCGTATTTAATAGAACAGAATTTCGTGTGAATTTTTTGTTCAGATATGAGGATTGACTATTTTTCTAGACATTCAGAAGCGCCAACCAATCAGAATTTTTCCCTCGGATAGGAAATATAGAAACCCCACCTATTCCAATACAGTATTGCATTATGCGCACCACCTGCATTACACGTGTATCTGTTTTCGTGTTTGATCTCCGTATTAACATATCCAAACAAACCACCAAATGTGACTGACTTGCAAAGTGTAACCTCGTGTTATTAAACGTTAGTTCCAGTGGGCATAAAAAATGTCAACATCTTAAAGATGTATTGGGAACATCTATTTACGCAATTAGTTTAGACTTGAATCAAATAGCATAAACATTCACTTAATTTTATAATGGTTCTCAAAAAATCATTTTAAAATTGGTACCTTTTGTTGAAACCAAAACGTGTGAATGAGTGGTTTTGCATATTTATAATTGAGAAAACGTCTTAAAGAGAGAATATTATAGCACTAAGAAATAGAAGTTGCATATTAAAAAGACGTTGTGTTTAGAAAATGGTGTTAAAACACCCAATAGATCGCATTCATTTAGTTAAACAGCTAGTAAATTTGTCTAGTCTAGATCAAATAAAATGTGGCTAGAAGTATTTTATAATTCCACGTGTCAGTTGGACAAAATAACCCCTTAGCAATAGACAATACTTGACTATCTTTGCTCGTCAAATTTAAACTTCTATAGTTCTCGACAAAATAACACGAAAAGAGTGTGGACCTCTCCTGACTATTAAATTAGTCAAAAAAGTGTTAAAATTTTCAACAGTGTAAACTATCATCAAATCAACAATGGGGGCAAGAGTGGGAGCATGCAGACTGAAATGTAATGAAAACTCGAGAATTTAGAATACATACTTCTAAGATATCAGAATAATGAATGTCGTAATTACAAACCTTATTTTTAAAATAGACAGTGGCGCAATGAAGCTTATGTCAAATCCTTCAAGTTTATTTTGTCTTGGGATGTCTGGAGAACTAAACAGGAATCAGGACTTTAAACCTAAAAATGGTATAGTAGTGTAATTGTTCTTATTATCTTTAAATGTGCCGCATTAATTCAGCGGAGAATGACGTTGTAGATGGCAGGTAGCAATGAATTCACAGACAAATTTGCCATGCTTTACAAGCAGTTAATTATAGGGACTAATCCCTTTATGTACAGTAAACTTACGAAAAAACAATGCAATACACCTATTTGATCGCAGTGTTAAGGGAAGAATGAAAGTGCCTCTGTAGACCTTCATATTCCAATACTCCAACTTCCAATCGATATTGGCGAAAGTATTAAAAAGGATTTCTAAAAAGTATATTTTTCAGAAATGTTCCACAAGCGTTTCTATTGTTTTGTAGAGAGGAGTACTCAAGCATTATCCATTATAAGTTGGACGAGTTAAGATTTTTCCGTGGATTATATTAAGAACAATAGGCGAGCAGTTGGTGCGCAATCTACACGAGTCGGAAGTGATTAGGTGTGTTCAGGGGGAAAGGGATAGGTGTAATGGTTTCGCAGTTTTACACCTTAATCCCCTTGAAACTCCGTTCCTGGAGCAAATTGTCCCTTGACACGTATGTATAAGTACAATGAAGGAGACTGCCCCATTGCAAACTGCCCTTATCTTGTACACACAACCACCCTAAACACACAATTACAAGGAGACGTTATATTACATGCTAAGTCATGGACACACCAAACTCTATTCTGTGTCCGTGTGCGTATTCGGAGATGTGTGTATCTGTATTTAGATCTTTCTCTTTATGTGTGTGTGTGATTCGGTGTCTGGGCGTTTGTACGTTTGCATGTGTTGAGAACACTTTAATATTATGCGCAAACTTTGGCTGTTGACAGTTCCGTCAAAGAAAGTTTTCTAGCTCGTAGGTTATACCGAAGCGTTTTCCAGAGCTGAACCCTATGTGTCTACGAAATTTTCCTTTTTTTTTCGTTTTGCATCCCCTATCCTTCCGTCCTTTTGTCTTCGACACCATATGTTTTTAAACTAACGGTTATTGTCCTTTTTAACAGTTTTACCGAAGAGCTTTAAATAATTTTTAAGGAAGGAAATATTCCATCACTTGTACGTGATACCAAGGTTGTGAAAGTGTTTTAAAATGGTAATTACTACTTAATATGCTGTACCCTATCTCGAACAGCCCTTGTAAGTATGTGTTGGCGACGAAGTGGTATGGAGACGTAGTTATCTTAACATGCTAAAGTACCTTTAATATAAGGCAAGGTGCTGCCAACCAGCTATTGTAATGGAAATCGATTAATTTGATGGGCGTTGTAAATGGATAATTTAGAAATACTTTGCAAGTTGCAATAAAAAGGAGAAAATGTAATAATTATATATACAGAAACGTTAACTTTGTTACTATTAACCCTTTATGATTCAATTGGCGATATGTAATTTGTTATCTAAAAAAGAAGACAATGGCGCTTGTATGTTTTTCTCAATTATATTTCTTAACACTTCCAAACAGCTACCTAAAAAATAAAATCTTAGCGTTAATTTGTAACCTTCATTTAATTTAGGGATTCGATATGTCTAGTATTGGCTAACCTGTAGTTGAGGAATAGCAATGTATTAAGATAATTATAAGTTTACTATTTCTGTTCCTTTTAAACACAACGCGCAATACAACAAAGATTCAATTCAAATATATAAGTAAATGCACTTTGCAGTGGAGATACAAAAAAATGAGATAGGCATTCCAGAGATTTTCTAGTTCATTTGTGAATTGAAATTTTACTGTTACCAATATATAGCAAATATTATGTATTTGTATACCGATGTCAAAGAAAATGACTTTTTTTCGATCGAATCTGATCCTAGAACAGACGAGGACAAAAAAGTATGTTTAGCAACTAGTTTCGCAAAATTTTTAAGTAATCTTCTCCATAGCAGAATACCATCAGTCAATTTACTTGCTTTTGTGCCGTCGAGAACACTTACATTTGGATACAGATTTTGGAAACAGATAGTTTGCCAGGGGCACTTTGTGGACTCTATTGAGTATGAAAATAGTATACTAAAAAATTAGTGTTGCAATCAATATGTCACGCGTTATCAATTTAATCCTTGTAACACGTGTTCCTTATTTTTTTTATGTCTTTCTTATTTCACATTAATTTATTTCAATTTATTATTTAAAATGGAGTTTCTTATTTATGCTTATAGTGCTATGCAAAATCTGTTAATAACCTATTGCGCAACCAGCGAACAGATAAGATAGGGGAAGCCATTTGCTGTTGGCACCTTCGACGTTTTGTCGCCAGAAAAAAATGTTTTTATTTTGCATTTCGTTATATTTACATCAGATGCCTTAATTGTAATGTTTCTCATTTACACTAATAATAAAGAACGTGCATTAGAGAGCGAAGTACAATCTCGACTCAAAATGGTCGCTATTTATTATCTGTTGTCATTTACTGGGTTAAACATAGATAAGTACATCTTGTGTGAAGTTTGATTGGTAATAAAGACATCAATACTATTATTAATAAATAACAATATAGCAACAAGCAAACAAAATAACAGTAAGTTGAATTAAAAAAGCAGTAGAATTAATTCAAGGATAATCACGTTTAATTATTTTTGAATACTCTTAACGATCAAGGTTAGAATAATGACTGCATGGTAAAGTTGCGCAGGAACGACCGCAAAAAAGTGCCCTTTTTCTCTTATATCTTCGCTATAGTTATGTGTTTTTGATCTAATTTTGTATTTGGAATTTTTCTCTAACTCGTACATACATAATAGACAGGTGTCCATGTGACTTCCTTTTCCACCAGTAGTTTGTCAAAATTCCTGCATTCCTATGGTCCTAGGTCTTGTGTTTCCTCTTTTTTCCGCTGATTTTCATCACCCTCAATTCTCGCTATATGTCTGTACCACCGGAATTTTAATTTTGTTAATTATCTTTATGATGTATCAAACAGCAATATTTAATTATTTTTTGTCTCATTTAGGACACATCCAGGATTGCCAGAAAGTACAATAGTACTCACTACCAATGATTGTTACAACATACTGAAACCAAACTCAACGAAATATAATAATACCTAGGGAGAAAGGTATTCTTTCTCAATATTACTCAAAAATTATTTGGTCAAAAGCAAACAAATCTATGCAACAGACGACTTTACTGACTTAATCGGCCGTAAATACTAAAAGTCGGATTCTGTGCTTATCTATAACACCTGTACAGTTATCTGCAAGTCTGTAAGCACCTAAAATATCTACATGGTTACATATTTACACCATAAATTTAATTCGGTCGTTAACTTGTTATAAAGTAGTACTTCACTTCCAAATAATGCTATTTTTCTAAGGCTTAATTTTCTTAATTATCACAAGCATGCATATCTTCAAACTAGTTGAAGAGAAAGAATGTTTTATCTTTTTTAGTCGATAAATGCGTGGCCTTCACCGTTTAGTTAACTATTACATACATTTCAACAGTTCGAGTTTTCAAAAGTTGATTAAAAGAAATAATTCACAGTTCGTTTTGCACGGAAACTAAAAAGCCGTGTTCGTTATCGCTAATGAGATTCCCTACTTTACGTGTATTTCCATACGTTTCTGCTAATAGACCTTATTTTAGGAAGACAAAATCTCATCCGTTCGTTATAGGTATTATCTTTCCGTTCCTCGCATGTACAAGTTGCTAAAGCGGTTTCATGGTATCAGTTCTAATTTAATTCGTTCTGATATTCTTCAAAGATAATGTCAGCGGTTCGGTTGCATTCTTTCTAATTTCTCTTTGCCTATTTATCTGTTATATTTTGAAAATGTGTTGCTTGTCAAAACGTAGAAACTATAGACGGACATCTTCGTTCATTGTATTGAGGAGGAAATATAAATTGATTTCATTTATTTTAAGTGTATTATGTAGATATCTGAATAATTTTAAGCTAGAATTGGTTGGCCGATTAATATATCGGTTTGTGAATTCATTTTAAAAATGTAAAATATTAGATCACAAAAGAGACTTATGTATGAAAGTAAACATTAATATATGCGACCTAAGAAATTAGGTTTTCGAAGTGACAGCTCCTACTAACACAACTCTTCTCAAATGAACCACAAATTGCCTGAAATGTGGTCTGTGGAATTGCTTCTATTCACTTTCGTATTGGTATTTCAAGGTCATTCAAAGTTTGTGGAAAAGTGTGATAAGCTGTGTCTTTTAGTAATACCTGCAAGTAAAAATCGCAAGGATTTAGGTCAGGACTAGACAATGATTTACGTATCCCTCTGCCCATAAACTCTTGAGCGTTAGGATCGATAATTCGATTGGCGACATATTGCATAAACCATGTATTCTCCACCATATCTAAATCATGAACCACAGGAATAAGATTATTCAAGCATTTCACAACATTTTTGCGAAGTAATGATTTTATTGCAACCACAGGATCGATAATTCCTGCCGACGAGTTAGTACGAGAGTAGTCGTGCAGTTATGGAGGTATGCATTAGTATCTAGGATGTCATTCGCTTATTTTTGAGCGAGGTTTTTTCCAACATCGGTAAGACGTAAGTTGCTGAGTATGTAACTAAATTTGTGACGGAGCAATTCAATTAGTCTGCATTAAGATCATAGAGAATTTAAAGCTTTGTTTTCATGGCATACCATTAGATAGAGGCAACTTGTCTTGGCAAATTTGTTGTTTAAGAAATATAATCCATGGTTTTTGACGTTGTGTGAGTATATTATAGCAAAGTAAATGAAAGTGAATGGTTTAATTTCTCTCGTCATTAAAGAATTTGTGAGAATTTGGACCACTTACTTTCATTTACCTTGTTTAAGAAATAGTGTAATAAATATTTTTACCCAAACATTTTAGGGCAGGCATGTATTTTTTGTGCATATTTTCTGCCAGTTAATCAAATGTTCGGTTCTTACAGGTGAAATTTTATGGCATTACTGCATAATTGTAAATGCCTTTTTGGAGAAAGTTATTAGGTCAATTTTTGTTAAGATATGCATATGATATCTTTCTCTCTCTCATGGGGGAAACATTTCTTTTGGTTATCTTTTTTTCGCAATATTTTTAGAACTACGGCTTTGTTCAGAAATCTTTTCTGAGCAAATTGATACCATACACATATTATTTCACTCATTTGGAAGAAAGCCAACAGAAGTAAAAGTAAATTCTTTACACGTAAAGGTGCGTTCACACGATCGGAGTTCGCCGAACTCCGAACGATGGGTTGGGGAACTCCCGGTGTTTGCCTATTCCCTAGCTGTGTTGGAAAATGGCGCACATCAACCTGAACGAATGTTCGGCTCGATGGAATTCGTGCACCCGTCCACACATTCGGGAAGGTATTTAGAGTGAGAGGGAAAGCCGTTGACAGCTGTCTGCCCAGCTCGTACAGTTTTTAAACTATTTTTAATGACAATTATTGTTACAGCAGGTAACTGGTACAAATTCCTTTTAATATACGAACTTTTATAAATGTTAGTGCAGCATCCTGTAGTCGTATGTGTCAAAACAGACAGTTTTTCAGAAAGCTAATTTTTTGACATATGATCTTTTGGGATCTTATGTAAGTGCTTTGATATAAGTGTTAACAATCGTTATTATATTAAATTGGTTCATTTCAAATAAATTTTCATTACTTTAAAAGTATGTAATACTGAAATAATTTAAATCAATAATTATGATTTTGTTTTAAATATGATGAAGAGGTTACTTTTAGTTTATGTGTATTGTTATAATAGCATTCGGCTTAAATGTGTATAATATTTTCCTTATGAATAGAAAAATTAAAAAGTTAGATGATATTTATGTATTAACAAATACATATTTGCTAATAGGTACATGTTCATACAAATAATATTCCGCCCTTGATGTTAAAAAAATTAATCATTTGAATGAAATCATCCCTCACCATCACGATTAGTGTTTAAAAAAATCGCTTAAAATGTTTATAATCCTTTTCCCCTCACCTCTGCAATACGCTACTAATAACATCAACCTGAAGAGGTCCAGTATATATTTCCAATTGACAGCATAAAGTAAATTAATAAAAATATTGTCAATATTTTAATACCCTACAGATCATTGCGAAGTTCTCGTGTCCATAATTCATATTGCATTTCTGTCAACATGCTGCCAACTGCAAAGGCAATGATAGAAATACAAATATTTATAAATTGCGGTTAGGATTTTGAGCGAAACCGAAAAGGGCTTTCAGTAATTCAATGACAGCGACCTATCCGTTATAATTTCTGTATCACTTCTGTATAGGGATGGTACGACCAGCTTCTCATGCGGAGCAGGTGCACTAGCTTCGAGTCCGGCTCTGAACCTGGTGTCACAAATCATGTTCACACGTCTACAGATCCACTTCTGAACCCTACTCTTTTTTATTACACTAATAGTAGCAACAAATGCAAATGTAGCGAAGTGGGAACACTGATATATTTGAATATTTCTAATTTAGTCGGGTGTTATCCTAGAAGGCGCCGCTTTTTTTAAAACATTTTTTTACCTCTTTTACGTATACCGTTTTATATTTTTCCATTTTTAAAAAACTTTTTCACATTTAAAAAAAACTGATATCTTTACTTGTTAAATTTTCTCCAAACATTTTTAACATTTTCCCATTTGTTTATTTTTTTTTATAATTTTTCCATCACTTTTAAAAATGTTTAACTTAAAAAAAAACCAGGTATATAACAAGAAAATATACACAAACCACATCTAAACGTGTCCAATTCTCAAAACCAAATCAAAGTCAAAACACAGATCACACAAAACGGAATCTGAATAGATATTTTCGTTATTATTCCGTGAACAGGTAAAGATTTAGAACCAATGTCGGTGCAGGTGCACTGATGCAATAGCTCCGGCTCTAGTATTCTGGCTCCACCTAGTTCAATCGAGTCGATCGAGTTCGCTGCCCGTAACTGGCGGATTAGCCCGTAACTAGCGGATACCAAACTCGCTCTTTTACGAAAAGCGAACTTGGTGCACCTACTCCGATAAGCGAACCAGCTCCGAAAGAACAGGTCCGATCCGGAGCAGGCATCCCTACTTCTGTACCAACACCAATCTATCTTATTCATGCATATTACCCAATGCTACCACACTAAGCTCTCATGCCTAACGTTTGGCATTTTCCCGTTTGTACTCGGGCAGTGACTATATAAAGAAGACAAACCAAGCTTATGGGAAAAGTGTTGCGCTTAAAAACAACAGTTTGGCGGTCAGATCCAGATGTTGCTAGTATCTCCACCGCCAAAAGTGGTGGGGTAGTTTGAATGTTTAGCGAGAATAAGAACCAGAATTTAAATTATATAAATTGTATAATAGTACGATTCACCAATAGGTGGTACTGATTCATAACGTATTTTAATGTAATGAAATTACTATGATGGTAATGATATGGGATTTCAAGCACGGCAGGCGGCAACAATATTTTGAATATAAATAAAAAATAATAGTATATCTGTCATATGTCGTATACGAATTGGTAAGATATTATTTTTTAGTTCTATCTGTGAAGTTTATTAGTGCTAAATTGTAAGTTTATTTTTATTATTTGTACAAACTTTATTATTTATATTTTGCTAGAATACAGCAAATGTATACTATATAATAATAATTATTTTATTTTATTGGTTACTGAATTTAGGAAATCAAAAAGACAATAAACAGAACACTCTTGGAACTCTTTGACGGCATATCGCATATAGCTATCGGTTTTATGAAAGTGATTAATAATATTAAGATTTTGATATCCGAGGTTTCTGCAATGGAAGTTAAAAAAAAACATTTATTTACTTAAATTAAATTTCACTTGAAATACCTACGTTTACTTCCCCACTCTCAAAATATGAATATTTGTAATATTATCACAGAATGGAATAACAATCAGAAATTTCACTCCCTGGCTGTCTCTTTGATCTTTTAATGGCTTTATATTGTGATCTCGGACACCATCTTTGCACGATAGACTTCAGGATCGCAATAACGACAATTGTTTTCACCATGTCTGCACTGATTTATTTGAAAAATATTTTTTGGACTATTTACTATAAAAATTGAAGTAACATGTATGCGTTTAATACTTTTTTCATTTTTATGACCAAAAATATTTAACCTGAAATACTAACGCTTTTACGTACGTGATTACTAAACAGAAAATACACGTCGCTATTTGAGTGCCCTACCCCAGTAACCAAATTCAAATTTCCGCAATTATATTTACTAACTTCAACTTAAGGTATTCAAATAACTATTAATCTAATACAAATCGTAGGTAATTCATGCTTAAATGTTGAAGTTACTAAAATAATTGCGGGAAATTTGGAATTTGGTTTACTAGGAACTTATAGTATTCCATTTCATGATTCTAGGGTACATATAAAGTAAGAATACAGTGATTTTATTTTATTATTAAAAAAAAAATGTTTACCATTGTTGGTTTGTCCCACATAGCCAACTTTAAATTGCCCGCAATTATTCAACGTTGAAACAAAAATTATCCGCCATTTTGTACTACATTAATCGTTATTTTAATGCGTTTACAAGACGTCACGTAAAATAGTGGCGGGAAATTTAAATTTGGCTATTATGGTAACGTGTAGTTCGTGCTATATAGTTTATATTTAAAATTAGAGAAATTTACAATGTTCTGTAGATTCTAATTAACTATCCATGCATAATATAAATTTCTTTTATTAAGTGAAAAATAAATAAATGAATGATCATTCATAATTCAAACGTCATAAACAAATTATCGAATGATCGTCAAAATATGATGCTTTTTTCGTCAATTACGTCCATCACAAGTACAGTAGAGAAGAGATAGCGGAATGTCGAGTAGGATATTAGAGACTATATAAGACGTTATTTAAAAGTTCACGTTATATATCAAAGTGGTATGCAACACACTGTCATAGCCAACTGTAAAATAGCCAAATTTAAATTTCCCGCAATTATTCTTAGTAACTTCAACGTTGATACATAAAATTCCCCACCATTTTGTATTACATTAATAGTTACTTTAAAGCCTTTACGTTGAATTCATTAAAAATTGTGGCGGGAAATTTCAATTTGGCTATTAGAGAGACTAAGTTAACTTAGAGCCGTTTTAGACGTACGAGATTTTTTACGTAAATCATACCCAAATTGCTTCCGAAAATGTTTCGTTGAGAATTTTCGTTAAAAACAACATATGCTAACAAAAAGTGAAAACAAAATTATTAAACGTCACAATTTAATGTATATTGATGTGCCTTTGATGTTTCTTTTTGCTTAACTTAATGCTTTCCTGTGTTTAGTTATAACGTAGCCCTCCTTTTAATTAATGGCATTTGTGAAATCTCGCACATCTGTCATTGAAAGGAATGCCGATAAGAAAATATACTCATGGAACTGTTATCTCACCGTAAATAATACCGGAAAGACAGCCTTTGCTTTTTTCGATTGTAAATGTTGTACTCGTTGATATTCATATTACGTTTTATTTACAAAAAAAAAAAAAACAAAACAAGATGTCCTATTGATGTCTACAAGTGATTTGCTTGGTACAACTATTTTTGAGTAGATTGCGCTGTCATACTTAATACATCACAATAATTTCTGGTTTAGCTCCAGTCTTAATTTGGACGATTTGGACATCCAAGCGGCATCTATCGATGACTTTTAAAATTAATTTGCTTTTATATGGACTTGGTTTATCTTCTTGTATATAATCACTGTACTCGGAGTTCAGCAAACCCCGAATCGTCCACACGATTCGTGTAAAGTTCGGTAGTTTCAGAACATTCGGAGTTCGGCGGTCGTGTGGACGCACCTCTAAACTTGTTTGCCGTACTTGTCTAGAAAGCAAAAAACATTTTAAGTAATTTTTAAGTTTCTGATAGCAATTGAAATAAAAACTTGCTTGAATATACAAAATGGGCGTGGCCACTGGCCATTTCTCGGTACTCACTTGTCCTAGAGCTTAGGGGAAAAATATACCAGTAAATGTCGTCATAAAAACAACCTTAAAAATATTTTTAGTTTCAGAAGTTCCCACAAGATGGCGTAATTTGTTTTCTTTTACGTTTATTATTCTTTTTAACAAATGCCATTATTAATGTTGGTGAAAAATAAATACGAAATAAACCGCTCACAATTATCTATTAGTTTGGTTCTATATATATGTTACTTTTAATATGGTTTATTCATGTTTATCGTATCAAATTATATTTTTATATCGTTTTTGAGTTGTTCAATTAGCTTCAATTAGGCGGTTATATATGATGGATAACAGCGCGTGATATTCGTTTTTTTTCTTCTTTTCCTGTGTTGGCTCAATAAATCTATTACGCTGTCGGAAACACAACACGGCAAGATAGGTGGCATAAATTGTAATTAAAAGTGCACCCTGCACTATATGCATATAAACGCCGACACCGTGATTGTGACATAGGATGTTTCCGAGTCAATTAGTAGATGTCGCCGCTGCAGTACTTGTTACAATAAGTCAGGCTTTATATTACGAGTTGGTACGTGATGTCTTGAACACGTGCGATTCTAAACCATGTTCCAGTAATGCACGAACATGTGCGCGCTGACTGAATGAGTACTCCAGCATTCCACCCCGACACTTAAGTTTTGCGCGTGTTTTCTTTTAACAATCGCACGCTTTTACGCCCTCGCGTCATAAAAAATCATACAGCCTTTCATGTAGGTATCTGCATTCGCACTAATTAATGATAATAATTAGTTTACGTTCAACTCGATTTTTACCAGACAATGGGGCTTCCAATATGGGTCTATTGATTTTGTGTCAAGCGAGAAAAGCTTCTTTCCCAACCCTAAGATTCTTTTTTTAATATTACGAAGAGATATTTGCTAATCAAGAAGGTTACTTCCTTTCACTGTAACATCACTGGGAGAGGTTCATTATAAGAATTTAAAGAATGTCTGAAGTGCGCGAGTATTGATTTTTAAAATACTAAGAGGTGGATAGACTGGGAAGTAATGAAAAAGTATTTTTTTGAAACCTTTTTTTATTGAAAAAAGATTTAATATTTTAAACCAATTTGAGGCAATTATGATCAACCAAGTTAATGTAATTATTGATTAAATTGTTCTTTTGGGATTATAGTAGTAATAAGTAAATAGTGCTGCTATATCAATGATTTCAAGCTATTTCCATAATTTTTTAATTAATAAAATTTTAATTTAATAAATCATAGTTTAAATCAATTAATATTGTTCTTTATGAATTTAAATTTATACAGGGTCTTATTCTATTCTGAAAGGAATTATGTTTGTTTTTTAATGTCGTATCGCTTTTGATGCTGTTATTTTCGACAGGTCCGAAGTAGTGATGTTTCGAACATCATGTCCGATCGTATTGTATGTCTAACACACAACTAAGTCAACTACCGACAACGTCATTTATGATTCTGTAAAATGCTGAGATTAATGTCGCAAATTTAATTTCAAAGCGACAGCGCATGTGGGACAGTAGAAAAGCTAGTAAAAAGTAGCTAGCAAGCGACTTCGTCATACCTACATCATATTTTGTGCTGACATGTTTCAATATGTATAGGAACATTTGAAAAAAACATTTTAACTGTAAGTGCACCATTTAGAACAAAAAACGTTCCGTCATGAAGTTTTATTGAAATATATTATTGCTAGAAGCAAAAGAAGAACTCATATGTCATACAGCAAGTAAAAATTAAATAAAAGATAATTTAGGAAATAATTTCCCTCGATTCTTTATTAATATTCGTTTGTGTACATTGTTTCGGCCCAAACTGGCCATTTTCAGGCTATCTACAAGTTAAAAACGATTACAATCAAATATTAAGTTGTGAACAAAGTGTTTTAGATGCAAGTTTATAAGAAAAATATTTTATTATTTAATTTATATAGAGATTATTATAGTGCTAAAAATGAAATTAGGTTACATTAAAAATGCGTGTAACGTGGTTGATACTAGCATATATATGTTTCACTTTACCAAGGATCTTCAGTGTTACTGGTCAACCTAATGTATTATACGCGGAAATTCGTATAGTACATCGGTAATTCCGTGTGCTTTACTTGAAAGACGTTTCGGTGGCATCTCAGCTATTTTTTTCTGCTTCTTGTCACCACTGGAGTTCGAAGACTAGTTGACATGTTTATGCGTTGCTGTGTAAGTATCCCTGATTGCCGGCTACCATGTGCTATTGGTCCAGGTGACCAATTACTTCTGGAAGCTGTTGTTCTTGTAGTGATTGACCGATGAACATTTGGTGTGCATTGGAGGTAGTTTTTTGTGCAGGACTGGTAGATTTTTGCAAGGCACTCTTCCAAGCGCCAGGTAAATGTAGAGCATCATCCCGTTATTTAGGCATTCTGGACGTTTTCCCGTGATAGTTTCTGGTTTTACATTTTCTGATTAGCAATGGCCTTCGTTCCATCAAAATTGATCTTATGGCCAGTTAATAGCCAATGCTGTTCTAGAGAAGAGTTAAACGCTTTCTGTTTTATCGCGATTTGATGTTCTTTCTCTACGTACATTTATCCTCCTGTTAGTTTGTCCAATGTAAGAAGACGAACACTCACTTCAAGCAATTTCATATACGCCTTGGTTCTCTCTCTAGAGGAATTCTTTAGGTGATTTTAGCACTTGGCCAATTTTTTCTCTGGTGGTAAAGACTATTTGAACGCCGTGTCTTTTTAATATTCTACCAATAACGTCAGTTGTTCGCTTTACATAAGGAACTATAACTTTGCCTACATATTCTTTCTCTTGATTTATTTTTCTTATTCAATATTCGTGTTATTGATTTATTATTAAATTCATTTGAAACTAAAGCATCTCTGATGTTTTTTTCTTCTAAATTTCGGTGTTCTTCATCGGTAAGTTTTACTGATCTGAATACTAAGTGTGTTAATGACCTATTTGGATGTTTCGGTTTTCGATATATTATATTATTCGCATATATATGTAAGTAATATATATACGAATTTCTCCGTTATCTGAATAAATTAGATTGACCAGTTAGCACTGAAGTTCCTTACTAAGGTGAAACATGCATATGTATGCTAATATCAACCGAGTTGTTACACATATTTCTTTATGTGATCTAATTATTAAGTAGCATTAGTAAATTAACGCATGTATATGGCTTAAAGTCGTCCTACAATTATTGTTATCCTTTATAGATAAATATTGTCAGTATCGACAATTAGCAAATATCTTCATGTTAATAATGAGATTTCCATTTTAAAAGTTCTCAGAATTATTCTTCATCTAAAAAGGGAATGCCAGTACTTACTACAACGTCAATTAAAAAAAAACAAATTAAAATTTTGTCAACGATTGTTTTTTGAGCATAGTGGTAAGCGATGTTTTTTTTATGTCCTCACGTCATCTAGTTTTTCATTTAAGTCTAAGTGTTAGTCGAAATTAACAAAGTGCTTTATTAATTCGCCTTTGTTTATTTTGAAAGGTTCACCTACTTACACTCAGAAGAAGAAGCTTATTAAGAAGTCACAGCCGATTTCTTTTACTTCATTATCCAAACTGAGTCATTCTGAAAAGAAAGTAATTTGTTACTATCGTGAAACAAAACACAACTAGGTAATATAATACTATTGTTACGTCAATTGAAAGGTCAATGTATACAATCGTAGAAACTAGCGACATTAAGATTGTGAGTTGATATTGATCCGGTACAGTTTCGTGCGTACCTGGTGAGCTTACAGTTATCGAGGTGGCCATTTTAATGCTTATTTTTTCAATCAAATTTAAAAATTTGATTCAACAATAAATAAAAAAAACAGCTTGTGTTGAGCAAGTTGTATTAATCACGGGCTTATATCATTTTACTTAACGCGACGCTTCGACGAAACATATGTTTTTTTTCAAGCTTCGTTAAAAATTTATAAGTCAATGTCAACTTGAAACTCCTCGATCTGTGGATCGTGTCAAATTCCTTGGTGCTCAACTATAAGAAATCTTTAGACTGAGGTACGCATCGAGCTGGAATTGTCTCCAAACTTAGTAAGGTTTGTTTCCGAATTGGGTCACTAAGAGGAACATATATGTTTTTATTATTATGATATTCTGTACTTGCTATTGGTAGTTACAGAGATTCATGTCAAAATTTGACCTAAAGTTTAAGCGCATATCAAACTAAGTTAAATTGTTAAATAAAATAATAGAAAATAAAATTGAGTGCGAATCATAAAAACGTGCATGCTTGATACATACGTGGCGGTGTTTGAAAGTAACGAACCTTAGTATTGAAGCAGTTGGAAAATGATTTGATTACAGGTTAATAGGATTTATGAGTTAGATACCTTATGATAATTTTGGCGTTACCGATCAATTTGTGTGTTTCAAATGTCAACCCCTTGACCTGGAGTTTCGTAAAAGCGCAACATTTCGCTATTTCAAGCCTCATTCAAACAACTTTGCATTCAATCCTGGAATAACTGAGATCTTCCCTTTAGTGATGGAATCGTTACATTAAAATAGGGCAAACGAGGTAGCCCACTGAAATCCCTACGACCTTTGTGTATGTGTCTATATGAGGGTGATGTTACACTGCGACCTAAAATATCTATTGTGTCCCCTATTCTTGCTGTTTCACAGCTGGCCTTCCAATCCTATTCCTTTCAGAAAGTGTAGGATATCAGAAGGACCTAGGTTAGGTAAGTTTCCCTCTTTGATTTCACAGGTGCAACGCCCCTGAGTTGCTACGCAATTTGAAAGGAGATGGATGAGTGTTTCATCCGGTTCCTCAATCTGCTCCAGCCGTATTGTTCCTCCCTTGTTCCTTCCTAGTGAGGTATTCCTGTTTACTAGCGGTATCGTCCCGCTTAAGCAGGTTAAATATATTTCCAGCCTCCATGGTTGACCCACGAGTATGGGCAGCTAGGGAGAAGAAAGGTCGCACCTCCACAGAGCTTCGCATGCAGAGATAAGGCTAAACACAATGGAGTGCGCCAGATGCGCTAAGGTTGGACTAGTAGACTGGTCTTCTATCCAGCCACATATCCCATCAGCCTACTCCGCCGTCTTAGGATTTAGGTTTTTGTTGTGGTTGTCTCCTCTCGGTCCGTGCAGTTAAGTCAAGACTCCTCATCCCTTTCGGGAACTGGTTTAACAGTTGGGCTTTTGGTAGCCAAAAGCAACAATGGCATCGTTGTAGAACCCTGTGCAAGCCCTTAGCCACGACCGACAGCTCGGAGGAGAGGGGAGTGGTTCACGGCAACTGTCTTCATTTACTCTACTCCAATTTAAGCGGAAGAACGAACTTATAGCCGTCACTACCATCTCGTTTTGAGCGAACCCTGACGAGATGGCCTTTCCCCTATCCACCAGCCCGGGGACGCGCCTAGTAGGTACTCTCAACCCCCAACGACCTTTACGCACATTATTTTTAATGTTAGTAGTCAAAATCCAGCTCCGTTCACTCTCATGATACAAAATGGTGGCAGTTCTCTCTGTCTTATTTACTGATAAAAGGGTTTCTTTCACTTACAACGATCTTCACTTGGATCTTTCAATACTATGGATAAAAATCTTTTTAAGAATAAAGAAATAGTTAGTATTTGAAGTAACGGCTTTTTGGTGTAAATAATTTCGTGTTGAAAAAAAAAAAGAAACAAATATGCATTAAAACAAAATTTTGCAGTGGTTTAAAAGATCCTTCTTATCATAGATCAGAACAGAGACTATAAACTTGAGGTTGTTATTTTACAGAATTTTAGAATCGTCTGACCCATTTATTTCGAGTTTTCAACCTGATGAACTAAAAATATTTTCCAGTAAGTTAGGAGCGTCAGAATTATTTATTTAAAATTTCAAAAAGTTTATTTTTATAACTTAATTAATAGATTACTGTTATTAATTTCTTATTAATGCTACAGGAGGAAAAGAGTTTACATGTAATCTGCACATGTGAGGATTTGAAGGTACACAGGCAGAAATATTTCGGGAGAGATCTGTTGGAGCCTTAGAAGGTTCTCAAGTTTCCATTGAGCAAGATACTGGGTTTTATAGAGAGCACTAAGCACGGTACAATGAGCACCTAGCTCAAGTGCCCGGACTTTAGGTGCCACCCTAACTTAATGACATGAATGAATAAATTAATACTTATTAATGCATTAGCCGAATGCTGTAAGGAGTTTTGAATAGTGCGAGGGGTCGCGAGTTCGCACTCTGGCCCTCGTGTAACCAATTTTTCCCCGTAATGATGATTATCAGGGAGATTTGGCTCTGTAGGGTGTTTGATGAGCAATAAATTTTTTTAACCGAATCTCATTCAATTCGGTCTTTATCACATTGAGCTGAGTCACATTCTGAATCAAATTTCTTGATTTCGTCTGAATAAGCTCAATCTTGGCTGATTTCTAGTGTATTCTTTCATTCTTTATCGAATGGAATCAATCGTAGGTTCGATATGACACTATTTAAAAAGATATTAAGTTTTTTTCTCCGCGTTTTTCGCCATTTGACCCTACTTTGGCAGCAGTAGCATTGTCTTCTACCTAAGTATTATTGAATAAAACTACATCTAGGTGTAAACAAGAAGTGTTAATATATGAGTAAATTAATTAAATAAATAAATCTTTATTTACTAAATAGTCTTGTCAGATGCCTTTAAAAAGTATATAAATCTCTATTACTATTTATGGATGTACTGATGACTGTTCTGGAATATATAATACAGAATAATTGCCATTGGATAGCTAATCTTTGAGTCATATTTTAGCTTGCTATCATGTGACTGATACTTCTTAATTTTGTTTTGTTTTTCGTTTGGCAATAACTAGTGTTTCTTTAATTATTTGCCATTATCATTTATCATATGTTTTGAGCCAAATATTTTTAGATTTTCTGCATGTCAGATAATATTAATAACAGATCAGTCACTTTATAAGTAGAGTTTCTTTGAAGAATTTTCGTATAAATATCGGATTTAAATTACTGGGAAATATTTAGTTAATTTTTCATGACGTTTAGGTCCAAAATTTTGATTTTACACTTTACGAAGGATTACAAAGTGTTTCCTTGTTGAGTAGAAATTTGATCCGAAAATACTCCCGAGATAATTGCAAAACAAATCGATATGATAACATTTTCGGTCGGAACACAACTGTCGATACAATAGGGAAGAGAAATAAGGAAATAATAAAGGAGAAGAAGGAGCGATAAGGAAGACGCCGGGTAAACTGATCAGAATTAAATTCGAAAGGCTTGAGACGTTGATTTGATGGATTAAAGTCAACGAAGCCGAACAAGCGATCATTTCGAATCAAAAACAAATTCTGATTCGGGGTAAGGATTTAGACGAATAAAAATAACTTC
Organism: Protaetia brevitarsis; assembly: GCA_004143645.1. Lineage (NCBI taxonomy): Eukaryota > Metazoa > Arthropoda > Insecta > Coleoptera > Scarabaeidae > Protaetia > Protaetia brevitarsis. The sequence continues at coordinate 5,843,233 of RXPK01000234.1, read as the reverse complement.
TTTCACGTCTGATTGGGGAGCTAACAAGGAGTCGCGAGATTTAGCGCACATTCATTTGCGTGCGGCGCCCCCGTGAACGGCGAGCGCTCCGAGCGATGCGGACCTATTTAACCGGATCACATCAAATCCACCCCTACTTCTTATCTCTGCTCTCTATCAACCCTTTTTATCGGCATCGGATTGGATTTTATTATAAGTAGGTAGCGGGATTCTCGCTTTTATTAGCGCACTAAAGGGTGTTATTCAAATTTCAACAGAATGATGTTTGGATTATTGTGCAGGATTTTGTGAAATGCAATAGATCTTTGTATAGAATCTATTCTTCAGCATTCATGTGAAAAATGATAGGAGAATGTCGCTTATAAGTCCACATAAGTTTCTCCTCGTCATTTTTACTTTCTTTTAAATGAATCGATTCCATCTTAAGGAAATAATCTTTGACTTCTTAGCACCAACATTTGTCGAAGTTTGCACTAAATTTATCATGATTTTCTTTATATAAATAATTTTTCAAATTATAAACAATGACAAAATTAATATATAAATAAGAAAATAACGGTCGTAGGTGAATGAAAATTTCTATAGAAGCAAAATATCCAACAACTATTCCTTTATGAATTAACAAAAGTGTTTGATATATTTTCATTCAGGAGAGAACGTATCAAAGATGCAATACCAAATCAACTTGATATTTTAGGTGTTTTTTATTTATCGGCTGGTTCCTGCACTTCAGTCTTGTGCGTTGCTACTACTCACGTTTAACTCATTTAGTTGCATGTTTCTACGTTCATATTAAGTAGCTTCGTGACAAACCTTACCTAACAGTGATGTCTCGTAATGGTTTATTCTTGAGTTTACAAATCATTTACTCTTATTAGATGAAAGTACTGTTATACTTCTAAAACTATTGTATTTCTCTTTGGTAACATCAAATTGATTTTATGACAGACAAACGAAACTTGTGCTCTAAAAATGTTTTGTTAAGTTTAGGATTAACTCAATAAATCTGAATATATCCAGAGTAACAAGCACTTCTAAATCGTTAATTGGCAAAGTATTCACAACTACAGTTCAAACTCTTCACTTGTGTTCATGATACATATTTATCACATCACAAATACTACACGGTTTTTAGTAACAAACATCTCATTTCTGCAGTGAGTGCCCTTATAAATTTGATAGACGTTTTTTTCAGCGAAAACAATAAAATAAAATTCTATTATTATTTGTCTAACGAGATACTTCCCTATCTATATCCTTCGATGATAAACTGAACTGTTTTATAAACCCTTTGCAATATCGTTACAGTATGACATTTCCGTTAAATCCACGAAAGTGAAGAGAGGCACTGTTCCCATAAATAGTCGAGGTTGCATGATTTAGGAAATTGCAAAATCCAGTACTGAACTCAAACATTTGTTTATTCTTCAAAAACGATATCCTCAATTAATACCTGTTAACAAAGTACGCAAGATGCAGCACTGGTAAGTGACACCAAAAAGTAATACTATGATAGCTTAATGTGCTCATCAGATAACAAAATCAGACAGATGTGGGGAAGGAAGATTGTTAGGTACTTTATCTCTAATGAATATTCAGATATATACATTCTTAGTGGATGATGGAATAGAAATAGAAGATTCTCATGTTATAGTTGAGGCTTTTAATATTTACTTCCATACAGCCCCGATCTAAATAATCAATTCAGTTCCTAATGTTACAATTGATGGCAAGATATCTACTAATGAACATACAATGTATCTTTTCTCTTTTACTGAGAAAGAAGTAGGGTTAGTAATGCGTAAAATCAAAAACAAGCACACTAGTGGATCAGATGATATATCTTCAATCGTTTTTAGGTTTGTTATTAAAGCTATTAGCCTTATTAAGTTATTCTTCACGGTGGGAATATTTCCACATAGCTTTAAACTTTCCATAGTTGCTCCAGTGCATAAAACAGGAAATAGTCATAGCTCCCTAATTTCCAGTACTGCGAAAGTATTTGAGTATTATGTGTTAATTCGCCTGGAGCATATTCTGCAAAAATACAACATTCAATGAGAATCAGCATAGTTTTTAAAAAAAAATACTCTTACGGCATTAATATATTTCTACAACAATATTTTGACTGAAGTTGACAAAGAAGGTACCCTATTTCAATATTCTGCGACATTAGCAAAGCGTTTGAATGTAGTCAGCATACAATACAGCTACAAAAACTATATCGGTATGGTGTTAGGAGGTAACCGCGGCAAATTTGAGTCACGTCTTACTTATCCGGGCATTTACAATTTGTGACGATAAAACACAAAAGTAATTTAAATGTAAAGACCTACAAATCCAGGTGTTTACCTGTGTTCCTGGAGCTTCACAAGGTTCGGTACTAGGTCCTTTTCTTTTAGTATGTATATCAATGACATATGCCATTTATCTCTGATATGCTCATATATAGGTACTCAGATGATACCACCATACTTATTGCACGAGACGCCTTACGAGATGCAAAAGCTGCCAGTAAGACTGCGATCAACCTATTATACAGCGGTTTTGTAGCAACAAACTTTGTCTCAACAAATATAAAACAGTATGTATGCTATTTCACATTAGATAACTAAAAAAAACAGCAATGTTGCGTTACACTTTAACGGTAATCCAGTATTTCAACAAAGCAACGCAAAATTCCTTCTACGTTTACTTACAAGATAATTTATTGTGGGAAAACCATTGCAGCACAACAACGAAGTTAATCCATACTAAAGCGTATGTTTTTAGAGCTTTGAGGAATAGTTCATCAATTCATATCTTGAAGACTACTTTGCTGAGATTTAATTCAACGTCTTTGAGTCTCACAGTGCTACATAATTTGAGAGGGGATGGATGGGTGCTTCATCCTGTTCCCTACGAAATCTACATCCAGATCCCTTTGCGAATCCAAGCTTACTCAGATGTTCTATCAGTTTACAATGACCTGAAAGTATTCCTGTTAATATGCGAATATTGCTTTTTGCTCAGTTTGATACTTCTGTAAACCTCTTTGTTATAGGTTTTCCAGAAGAGTTTTTACTTTGCCTCATTCCCTGGCGATTTTCCCAATAATTAGATTTTCTCTGCTCCATTTCTCTTTACAATTTTGTATTCAGTATTGTACTGCTATTTATCCCGCAAAAGGGTTCAGGTCCTGCAAAAGTATATCAGCCCCTTTTTTTGCAAGATTATCCGTCATCTTGTTTCCTTGAACTTGCATAGGTTATTTTTTTCATTTTAGAACACGCTGCATATTTTTAATTGTCCAGTGTAGAAATAGTTAAATTGTTCGCCGATTTGCTATAACATTATCTATTTTAACCTTCATTAATTTTCTTTCAACACTAGATGCACATAATTAGTCTCAGAGACTCATGACCTATTATGCATTCTTGTTGAAAAAATCCTAGATTAAATAACACGTCTTATTTATTAACGCTTGTTGAATGGCTTATGATTCTGACTTGGTAGGCTATGATTATAAAATTACAATAATTATTGTTATCAGTAAATATTATCGTTATTGTTTTTATATCTTTAATGTTGAGAAAGGTACAATGGAACCAGTGAACAAAGATTCTTTGAATATTAATTCCTTTCGGGAAAAAACACAAAGATTATCGTATTTAAAAAGTCGACCTCGGCAGATAATTAGCCGTTTAATCTTCCGAATATCTTTTAAATGATAATATATATTATATTAAATTATTCAGTTCAAAACAGTTTTATTGGGAAGGTAGTCATTTATAATCTGATCATTCCATTTACAATGTCTAAGATACCTTGGTCATCAGACTCCCCAACCAACAGATTATAACTGGATTGGTAAACAAAATCGACATTTTCTGGCAGATTCCTGAATTTTTTCTTCTGATCACTCTATATCAACTAAAATCAGAATCAGAATTTCAAAACAGCTCACTTATTAATACTAACTTCACTAAATTACTTCAATATTTCAAAACAATTGCTACCCAAGAGTCTGTAAAAAAAAAATATACGACACTTCATTAACTACCAGCTCTGTGATCACTGTGTCTTGCTTGGTGACATCCAATATTCAGACCTCTGCTTCCGTAGTTCCTTCTATCGCAGAATGCATTTACCAATAATCAGATCAGATCATTGACAGTAATGTAAGTCACCCCTCAACGATAAAAATTCAATTTTGCAAATTTCCTTCAATAAAAAAAGTAACCTCCAAGTTGTCGAGTCTTTTCCATGAGTATCATATTAAAATCGCTTCTTATACTATTAAAACTATTACTGAACTCTTCTGCATAGCTAAAGAAAAAAAAAAACTGTTACTTTTGAATTCTAATATTGTATATCATATACCATATCAGGATTGTGACTCTGCTTACATCGGATGAACTGGCCAATACCTAAACAAAAGAATTAATCAACATAGATTAGATTCACTACGTTTTTGGATTGTGTATGGGATGTATAGTAGGTAAAGTAGCACAAAACTGCTGTTTGATTTAATCAATCCTTTAATTGTTGTAAACTTAGACTAACTAGACTAACTAGACACCTTACCACAAACTGCACTAAACTGGACGTACGTTTCGATAGCAAAGCTATCATCATCAGCAGGTACACTGATCTATGTGTACATCTGCTGTGTAAACAAAAGAATTAATCAACATAGATTAGATTCACTACGTTTTTGGATTGTGTATGGGATGTATAGTAGGTAAAGTAGCACAAAACTGCTGTTTGATTTAATCAATCCTTTACTTGTTGTAAATAGACTAACTAGACTACTAACACCTTACCACAAAACTGCAACTAAACTGGACGTACGTTTCGATAGCAAAGCTATCATCATCAGCAGGTACACTGATCTATGTGTACATCTGCTGTGTATCTGCTAATGATGATAGCTTTGCTATCGAAACGTACGTCCAGTTTAGTGCCGTTTGTGGTAAGGGGTCTAGGAGAAGTTTACAGCATTACCAGTACCACAGTTTGGAGTATTTTTTGTTATTGTAATACTTTAATTGCAAAAATATATGCTACTAGTTTTTGTTAGTTCTATGAAATTTTTTCATATTATCAAAGAGAAAACAGGAGGAACAGAAAAGGCGTTGTCAAAAGTATCCGAACTCCTTTAGTTAATTCTACTATCGTATTTACATTAAAACTTCAATAATTGTAGAAAACAATCTATAACGGAGACAGCTCCTTTTATAATCATAAATGTTCAATTTAAATGGAAAATTAAATACATCATTTTTAGTACAATTACAATAAATTTTACAACATACCATAAGTTCTATTTAATAAAGTTAAGGGCGCCCTCAAAGGCGCCGCAAGAAATTGCCTAGTTAACGAAACCAGGCGAGGTTTGTATTAGAAATAACTGTATGCCAACCAACAATATCAGAATTATACAGAATAGCTTGATAGAGGGAAGCTTGTTACACTGTTATTAGCGCCACCCTTAATGTATAACATTTTAATTTCCTTTCGTTAACGCACGGAGCTCGAGGAGCAGCAAAACATGCCGCCATCCGAAATTATTTCGCACGTAAGTGGTTGCAGTTTCGTATGAAAAATTAAACGACCTGGCCGTGCCTTACATGCCCGACGAGGCCGACCTCGACGTAAGTTAAATAATTCAAATTAAAGAAAACAGCGGAATGTTTTTACGGAATTGGGCTTATGCACGGAGGACCTTGTTGTACGCGTGAAAGTAAACACGCCGAGGATAATAGAATTAGCTTTTAATGACGAAAGTTTAAGATCACGAAGGGGACTTTTTATACAACGCTAAAGAACCTCTTCTTAGGATTAATTTGGAGGGCTAGATAATGATGGCTCCTGGTGTGTTAATTAGCGGAGGGCGTTTTCTTCTGGTATTTAAGTGTTTTGCGCATTCGACAATATATAAAAGCATGAAATTTATCTTTACTATTTTCACTATGGATATATTTGCTAGAGATAATTAATTGAGTATAATAAATATTCGTCTATATCATTTTAGTATGAGTGGGTTGGTCGGGCTAGTATAAACAACAAAATGATTGTTTCGTCCATAATTTGGGCCGATTTAGAATATTGTTTTTTCGCTTATATAAACCAAGTGATCTTGATATTAACGTAAGATAATATTTTCTTTCGCATCAATAATAATGTTTGTAATCAAATGTTCTACGAAATATATAAATACTCGTGGGTATTGTTGTCATCATGACGCAATACGATATATAGCGTCGTGAATGAATTTCTCTCTCTTAACTGGGCCACTTCTAAAACACAAATCGTTACTCAAACTCCCACTCATGCGTGTTTCTGGGGAAGTCTCAAAGTATAGACGATAAGCTAGTGAAATTCGCCTTTGCATAGATTCGGTTAATATTTTTTTTTTTTTTCTGAAGTAACTTTATATATATATTGAAACCCAGAATGTTTTACAGTTTTGAAGTGAATAAATGTTAAGAAGAAAAACTAAAAATCATTTTTCGCTAACCTATGTGATATATTTCTTTGAGTTTCTCAATATGTTTAGTAGTTGTCAATAGTAATAATCTGTAGTTTTTTTTTTCGATGATCCTAGGCGTCCTCTAAGTAGCAAATTACATATGAATACCTACATGTACCCAACAATACGTATGATATATTTTCTGTGAATAGGTGATCCAGTTCGAGTTCCCTAAATTGGTTACATTCGAAATTAGACAATATTTATTAATGTTTGACATATCCAATGCCAGTTTGAAAGAAACCCATCCTTAAACTATTGTCCTAGGGTCTCCTTCACAAGTTATCTTTATCTTTGTACTATACGCAGACGAATGCCTAAACAATTCAACATTGGTTATATTTGTGAATAGAACAATTTCAAAAACTGATAAATTTCAAATTAATGTCCTAAGATGGCTTTATGATATTATGATTATAAGCATTTTTTCAACAATCTAGATTTTAGGACGGATGACTTTCTAAAAAGCACGCCCCTATAAAGATAATTCCAATCAACTCATGTCATTATTGAAATTTGACACATTAACTGATAGCAAGACACTTGTTGTACAATAGGTGCACGTCAAAACGCTAATTATTTTGTTTAGTGGCCCAAAACCAGAATCTCAACTTTATTATTGGCGAAACAGTTGCGACGTTGGACTAATTTTTATACATTTTCAAACTTTTGTCCTTTAAAAACCCAATTCTCACAAAAAAAACCCGTAAATCCGTAGTAATTGAATGATGATTAAGATTAATCTAATCGCCTTACTGATCGAACAATTCGTTACATATTGAAAACTTTTCAAAAACTGGAAGCATGGAGGATAGGATTGAGTCGATAATTTGTTGCTTGGTGATATGTGACTGAAGGTCGAGAATTATCGTTTGTTCCTTCATAGGCTTTGGAACTTTTTTATGTCCTTGGCGCATTTTGCAAAAGGCTTGCATTTACACCTCTATAAAATGCAGTTTACACAAAAAATGAAGCTCAGCCCTATGGACGCGAAGAATTTGCGCTAATTAGCATAAAGGACAGACACATCCATGTTGATTTTTGTTAAATTCTTTTCTCTCTAGTGAGGCGTATTTTTCATTCTCCGAGTGTGTTTAATAATCGCATTGCCATTCTTTCATTCATTTTATTTATAAGTTAGGGTGGGCACCTAAAGTCGGGACTGAGCTAGGTGCTCGTTGTACTATTCTCTTAGTTCTTTAATTCACTCGAGCACTTGGTGTTCTCAATAAAGTCAATATCTACCCAGTGGGAACTTGAGACTTCGAGGGTTTCAATAGATCTCTCCCGAAATATTTCTGCCTGTAGTAGTATTATTTCATCGGTGATGTCAGTAGCCACCGAGATCGTGAGATTTAACACAGTTGGATTTATTTTTGTGAGTTTTTTAAAGGATCGAGTCTACGCCAACCAACCTTCAATGTCAGACTACCTAGAAGAAATAACATCGGATGTTAGAGCCAGGATAGCCCCTGGATATTTGAGGGACATAATTTTCTATAATTAATAAATAATACCAAATATACGATTAATAATATGTAATAAGCAAAATAATGTTACGTTTCGTGCGTTTTTTCTTATGTAAAAGTTAGGAAACTGAAATGGTAATAAAATTCAAATCATTTACATTTTTTTTATAATCTATCTATTATATACACATATACTACTGTGTTATACCCCTCTATCGCGTTGCAATTTGTACATGCTGTTGGGGTATAGAGTAGCTATACAGTAATCCCTCCGTTTGCGCAGGTAATTGGACCCATGCAAATAGTGCGTAAACAGAAATCGCGTAAATGGAACTATGTAAAGCATGTGTGTGATAGAAACCTAAATATTTAAATACATACTTAACTCATTACTCTTACTAAGCCTAACAAGTTTTTACGCCTTGTTTAGCTTTCTGTAATTTTACTTAATCTAGCACGTGTAGCCAAATTAAAAACAAACCGCCATTTGGCGTCCAGCAGAACATTTAAAATTCAAAAATTTTACAACCGCGTTAAAGTGAATTCGCGTAAATGGGAGGATTACTGTATTTGGTGAAAAAATTATGGGTACCCCCATAGGACAACATATAAAAAAAAAACATTACTGAAGATTTATTTATATTTTTGACTTACTGAAGGAACTGCTTAAAAAATAGCCAATCATGGCAATGGTCGATTTTATTAGCTTATCCGGCTATGCCTTTTTTATGTTGCAAACTTGGATTCTTCAGAAAAAGAAGTGTGTAACTTGCATAACAATCACTTTGTCAAAAAAGTAATATTGTATAAGGTATAGTCTAATTTTTTTATGAATTGTTTAGTTTGTCAATACACTGCCAATCAGATGGATGTCAGAGGTATGCGCATTGCGTTAATGCTTTTAGAGATAATATACGAATAGGTGGGCCATTTTCGCTAAGATAGGTGTTATAATATTACCGCCACGCCCGTTGGATAGCAAATTAAAAGTGCGTAACTCAACTAAAGCAGGATTTTTAAATATTTAGTAATGCATTCTTCATAATTGTAAATCATATGTTAGAGGAGTCATGCATGAGTATTGATATGCTTTATCTAAACTTCTTGTAGACTATGTAGAAGCAAAGGTGCTACTAATTATTTGTAGGAACTATATATATTTTTAGAAGAAACATCCATATCGGATGAACTTTAATCGCAAGAAGGAAAAAAGAGATCGACTGCGAACAAGCGCACTGTTGATAGAATGCATACTGAAGGAGAGATCGTTACACAACCATCATGGAAAGACACTGGTGTTCGGGACGAAGAGGATGTTCGCAGTGTGGGGTTTTGTCTCTTGGTGCTGCGAGATTGATCGTCACAAACTACTTTGTAAACTGAAATTCAAGGCATAAAACTTTTGGACTAAGCAGATCAACTTTTATTTTGCCCCAGAGCTAATTCATAACGAGGATAAGATGCAGAATGTTCCACAACTTGTGCAAAATGGACCGAGAGGAGAATTCCAATATTAATTTCTTCGAAGTTGGCCATAATGCATTCACAAGAAGGAAGTTAGAAGCTCTTGGATCGCTAAAACTCCGAGATGAAGAAATACGCTGTCAGAGGCAGTAAATATCTTGTGTCATTAAATCAGGCGGAGAAAACATTATGCTACTAGAGAGCCCAAGGAGAAACATGGGATATACATCACGGTGGCAGATCTATGATTACCATGCATCGCTGGTATAGTGAGAACAATGCAGCAAAGTGCTATGAATACATGCAAGATACAGAGATCTGCTCGTTTAGAATAACGGGCATAATTGAAACTATTCCTACGGCAAGCAACGAACTGTCTCTTAGATCTCGTTCTCTCCATTTTGGTGATAATGGCTGTGACCAGGATGAAACATTTCAGATTGCAATAAAGACTAAGTCGCAGTTCTACATGATTGGGACGCAATAATATTGTCCATCTGTGGAAGTAACCGTTTGGAAATGAGATTAGATTACATTGATTTCGACATATCTATCCAAAGAAAGTTGAGGCAGAAATCATAGATCTGACAACTGGAATCACTCCAATATAGGGTTAGTTTCAGTGATTTGACTTAGTTTAAAGACGGATCAAATACCGATTACAGGTCTGGAGATAGAATCTAGAGAATCTACGTACTGTACGATAGAAGTCAATCTGATGGTTTATACACACCAGCGACTCATATTGCCACAGCAGCCAGAGATATGGATTGGAGGTACTAGTTGTACTAGTTTGTATCGAGACTGAATAGTTGACAGATGCTGTAGTTACTTTATTTCGGTGCCGGACACTAGAGAATTCATGGAAGATTTTATAAATGACATTAAAGAAGAATGCTGAAGCTCAGTGGACTCATCGTTCATATAGGTCTACTAGACACGCAAAAACACTTACAGAAAACTGGGATCAACACTGGAGATATTAACCACAGATTGTTGTAATAGATACCAGCTTTAATATATTCTGTGTGAATGCAAGGCTCTTGATGCAAGAAGACAGGCAGCTTTTGGCAAAAAAAATTAAACCCACAGAATAACTTGACCACCAGCCAGATATCGCACGATTGGTACAGGTTTTATTATAATAATGTCCGCAACTATTAAGAACCGTATTTTTTTTGCGAAATATACAATTACAAGCTATGCGCAATTTAGTTATTGATGTGGATCTTATTCGTTCTCTTTCCTTGCTTCACTTTTTTTTTTTATATAAAGCAGTTATGTCAAGTATTTGTAAAAATATACTGTGTGTCTGTAATTGTAATTTGAGTTTCAGATATGCGTTTGATCTGACAGATAACGAGAGAATAAAAAAGAGCAAAGTTGTATTTGTTTGCACAACGTTTAAAAGTTTTAACCAATGAATAATAAAAGAGCTATTTTTGAATCCAGCGAATATCTGAAAGTGGCATGTTCAACATCTGAACTTGGCAAAGTTTAATTTATTTCACTGAAACTTCTATTGCAGAAAAAAATGTTGAGAACAAAAAATTTAATTGGGCAATAAAATTTGTAGCACCCTTTCTGAACTGTATGATCCTAGATTCGAAATACCTTATTTCTTTTTTAATTAAATATTCTAGGAGAAATACTGTTCTCCAGAGATTTCTAACATCATAAGGAATAAAAGTATCGGATGTATTATTTTGAGATATAATCTGCGATAAAGTAAATAATACGTAATCATTTGATGGTAACGAATGCCGGTCTTAGATCTAAGAGGCGTACAATTTTACAATCGGACATTTTTATAGCGTCTGAAACATGTCCGTCATTACCTTGGACAATGCGGCGTCGAATTAAATTGGTCAAGATCCTTCGTAATGGACGCGATAGATCCCAACGCCGTAGTGTTGATCCGAACTAAGTCGCCGAGGGATTGTATTGGCTGTTTAATACGGTGACGATAAAATACAGCACCTCTAGCGACGGTAGTAGTAACCAACGGTCGCATAAATCTCACTACAGGCTCGTGTCTGGCCTGCCAACCGCACGCCACCCTCTACCCTTCTTTATCATTGCCGACTTGATAGGCTGCCAATAAATTACGTAGATGACATTTTTCGCACCTTCGTGAATTTCCAAACTCCCATCTTAGTAAAATGTGCCCGAACACCCAGATTATACTTTTTCTCGTTTGTAAAACAAGAACACTAATCATATAAGTTCGATATCGAGTTGTGGGAACTCTTAACCGCCTGACTGGAATAATAAGGTGAACAGAAACGAAAATGGATATACAGTTGGCGTATCCGTTTCTATTAAGGCGTTAAGAATACATGTTTCGGTGTTATTGTTTCTGATGTTTCAAGGTGTGTTTATTCAACTATTACTTACAATTAGATGTATTATTCTGAATACTTATATAGAGTGACAATTTTCGTTTCTGTTCTATAATGCCAATATTAATTAGGTAATTAAACGTGAACTTTGTGATGTAAAAAAAGTAAAAGAAATAGATTTTAACTTATTTTCAGTTAAATGCCTTTTAAATTTTCTTCAACGTTTTTGCTACACAAAGCCTTCCTCAAAAATTAGCAAAATGTTATTGAAATTAAAAAGAAAATTGCCTTTTAAAGTATATTCAGGATGCGGACGTAAACTCCGATTATATGCTAGTTATTGCGAAATTGAAACAGGAGATAACAAAAATAGCAAGAATACAGCGATATAACATGAATGAATTTTCCAACGAAGACATGATATAGAAAATAGAAGATTGAAATAGCAAATTGAGGACTTCTGCGCAGGAAGGAGATATCCGGAAGAACAAATAGAGAAAGCGATTCAAGAGACATGTGCGATTCAGAGAATTCAAAAGAAACAAACATTAGTTCACAGAAACCGAAGAAAAGCAATAGCTGAAAGAAACCAGACAATGCTACAACTCATGAATAGATTAACTGAAGAAAATAGAAAAAAGATATATACATGGCGAGTTAAGAAACTTAGTTAAGAAAGTATAAACAAGAAAACTGGAATCACATAAATAAAAAATTAAAAGCAATAGAAGAAAATTACGAAAATAGAGAAATAAGGAACTTTTACCAAGTTGCTCGATTCAAATGAACGATATAGGAAAGTGGTTCTCAAAAAATGACTTTTCTATTGATCCAGCTAAAATCAAAACAATGGAGTTTTCAATATCCAATACTCGAGTAAGCAAAAGCGTACTTATTTTAGAATGGGAGATAAGTCTATTGAAGAGACAACGTCGGCAAAACTACCTGGTATTACTCTGAATCAATCTCTGAACTGTGAAAATCGCATAGATGCTCTCATCAAGTTGTTGCTTAACATTTTATCATACCAACTTCATGGCCAAAGCAACATTGTTTGTTGGGGGAGTGCCCCTGAAGCGCAAAGAATCTTAGTGTTACAAAAGAGAGCCATTAGGTGCATATTTGAACTACGTCATATGAACAGTTGCATACACGTTTTCCACATCGGTTATTCACAATACTCGCCACTTATATTTTGCAATGAATAGTATACATTTAAGAAGATGTTGCACAATTCACACAGATTAGTTCACTTCGAAGTAAATCCAGTTTACAAAGGCATTGCATTATATAACCATCTTCCAGCACATATAAAGAACATCAATTCCATTATATTATTCAACTACAGAGTAAAATAATTATTACTTTAGCAAGCCTATTACTCGGTAAACGAATACCTTAATGATAAGTTTCAATAGATTTTTTTGTTTTTCTTTTTTTCTTTTACCATAAATTCAATACATAGTTTATGCTGTGTTCTATTTTCATAAGAATTTCTTTATATTTGTTTCTTTTTTTTGTTGTATTCTTATTTTCCCTATTCCATTGACTTGTCCCATATCAATGTATTTTGATTTAAATAGATTAATAAATATTATTATTATTATTATTTAGTCTGTATTACAATCTTTGTAAGGTTCTTTAAGTTATTATTATGCTGATTCGTTACTTTGACATTATAAGTCGGATTTGAGGAGTGGTGATAGCGCCAGAATGGTAATTTTTTTTAGTTTACTTTAGTTTTATTACGATAAATCATAACATTTTAACATGAATTGAATTATTTATTATTACATTATGAAAGGTCAAATTTGGACGACAACTAGCATAATACCATATTTACGGTTTCACTAATCTGAAATACATGTGTGCGGTCTGAAACTTCCAAACCAATTCTGCATAACCTAAAATGTTCAAGAAAGAGGCCGTTTTTTGAATATTGCAGAAACCACAAAAAGTTCTCTTGAAGGTTAAACAAATCATTTAAAATACATTTATATTACAAATTGGGAATGCGTCGGCAGCTACTAGGCTTAAATTATCTTTTATAAATACTCGGTAAACAATTCACTTGAATTGTTGAATGCTACTAATTTGTACCTACCTCCACCAAAGTATTAACACACTTTGCAAAATATACACTTTTTAAGTACGTTATAAATAAACAACTAGAGCATTCTCTCGATGTAGGAAATAGCACTATTGCGGTCCTACAATATATTTCGCTAAAATAATTACGATACTTTGTAAACCACCATGTAAAAGCGAAGAGGCAGAGTTCAAATCGCAAAATATGATTTTGCGCCTGTGCTAATAAAGAAATTTTATACAAAATCTAAGGAAATTTATTATTAGAGATCGTGTTCGTAAAATAAAGAAAAACCTGATTTGAAAGTCGTTCGAGAATTAATCACTTGAAAAATTTAGATTATAAACCAGAAGTAATACAGTTAAGTGAGAAATCAAATCAAATCGAGGGCAACAGAAATGTTAAAACAGGATTATAACACAGACATCCACAATTTGTAGCACTAATAGGTTCCAACCTCAACTCAAGTAGTGCTTGGAAAAGTTCTAGTTTCACAAAAGAATGAACTGTTGTGGTTGTAGCAGTTGTTGATGATAGATAAGAAAAATTTAACATTTTGTGTAATGGAAAATGAATGATGAGCTTGAAAATTGACATTGAAAGATGCATCTAGTTCTTAAGTCTGGAGACTATATCGGTCATAAGCGCCTTTTTACATTGAAATTTTCTCTTCATATTACAGAAGCCAGCGATATGGTATTTTTAGAGTTTGTGCTAATGCAGCACGCTATAGGTTATTATATTTCATTTAAAATATTTTTTTATAAGGCAAAAGTTGCTTTTTTATGCAAAATAACTGCCCGATATTGATATTCTATATATGCAAATTAGACATGGTTACTACAAAACCCTCGGATAATTTTTTTGCGAACATATTTGCATAAATGGATCATAATTTTAATTTATTGTACATGACAAAAAATAAGCCAGTACGCTTTAATGTTTGCCTTTTTTTCTTATCTCTTGAAAAAGAACTCTAAAAGACGTTTTAGAAGAGGATTTTTATGCCATTTTAATGATGATACACATTGCCATCTTTGAAAGTTATTTTTTAATTAATTTACATAATATTGTGTTACGATGTTTGGAACCGTATTTATTTCTGCCATGTTTCATCCCTATATGCATATTGTACATTTCATCTGTAATTAATATGGAATTCCGTAGTAATCTACATTTCCAATTGAGGGTTTTTTTATTCGGAGAAACAACACATGCTATTTTTATGTGAAATTGAGTAGACAACACTCTGAGATTCATCTAAGAAATGCAGTTTTTTTTTTTGAAGATATGATTATTTGACATACATATGTGGTTTTTCTAACCATCGTATATGGTTAGAAGTTAGAAGTTATTACTATACAGGAAGTTAAATTGTTTTGTCCTTTAGTAAATGCTTTTTTTCTAATTTGTAATTTTATTTAGTAATGAAACCGGATCATTCGAGTTTATAAAGAATCATCCAAGAACTCTGTTATAACTAAAGTACGGACAAACGCGTTCGGAGAAGCGGGGAAGCGGAAAACTCAGTGGCGTTGCTTACACGCAGTCTATGCCTAGGAACTTGCATATGGATCTACATACATATGTACCTACATAGTTTTGCAAAGTCAGTAGAAAATATTATGTAAGGTTCTGTATTTACATGTAAGAGAACTTCATATTTACAAAGGAAAATCTAGAAAGTATTATATGGTTACAAATTTTAAAAACTTATTAAATTACAACGAAAAGTAACAATAATTAACATAATTTAGTGAAAAGAGTCCCTATTTTTGACCTAGTTACGTCAATATTTTGAATAGAAGTCTTGAAGTAGGGGCGTTGAAGATTTAATACATTTTGTTGATAATCGTTTAAATTTAACGTGCCGCTAGATAGTTCTTGTTTTATTATTTTAAATAGTTATAGTGACTCTTTATTTCTACTTGTTTTATCTTTTTTTTAAATAAAATACAAGAAATAAAGAAAATATCACTATCTATTTAAATAAGTAATACAATTATATATTTTATCTTGTTACAGTGCATAAAACGTATTTAAAATATAAATTATTTAGCAATTCTTACTTTCCAATGAAAGCCTGAGCGGAGATATTTGAGTGCTGCACAAATATAAATAAACAGCTACATCTAAGACGCCGCTAATGCGTAGAATATTGCGAAAACACAGCTGCGTTGTGGTTCGTGTTTAACAAACAGGTTATGGGTATGTTTTTCTTACTCGGGCAATCGGGTAACTTTCTATCGACACCCGTATCTGGGTGTGTTCGCTCGGAAGGCAGACCTCCTTGCTGTGACGTTTATAGTAATAAGAAAATGTGTGAAATCGAATAATGAGCGATAATGTTTTCTTTTTGGCGACAATACTACATTTTTATTTTTGGTGCTGATAAGTGAGATATTAATTCAAGGAACCTTTATATAAAGACGCTCAATTTCACTTAGAATATTGCAATTGATTCATTTACCTTAAATTTATTTGAGTGAACCTATATATGTATGCATTGTGTCGGTATTCAGAATGTTATTTTTATTCAATAAAATGTAAATTCGCGTAGCCGTTATTTAGATCAATACAATAAAACATAACATAAAATAACAAATGTTTATCGCTGCAGCTTAATTTCATTGTTTATTTTAGCACGATTATTTTTCGGTCATTTTAACTTTGTTATTTCATGTCAGTAATCGCTCTATAGGATTTATGACTATAGTTAATCTTTTATTATAACTTATTGAAATAAAATTGTATAGAAATGCGAATGAGGGATACACAGGCTGTTTCAGAACACCCGTTCACAATTTTTTTTCGCATTCGAATTAGATTGATAAGATAAAATATTTTATAACTAAAATTTCCATTGATGGAGAATCGAATTTTGTCTAAAGAAGTTCCTAGCTTTCGATAATCTACGAACCGATTTTAGTATTACAATTTTTCTAACAGAAAAAGGAAATCCAACAATATTAATGAACGTTCTAGATTTCAGAATGAAACAGAGTTTGAGCCAATTCTAAACTATCCACTCTATTCAGCGTAAAAAGGAATATCTACGGATCCAAAAACCTGCATAAGGAATACTATAAAAGAAAGAAAAATAAAACGACACTAATTCATCCATATACACAGAAACAATCGAAAAGCAATATCTTTCATTTAAGAAAGATAGAAACCGCCAGAACATATTAAGCTAGCGATTTTTTTTCACATACAAAAGTTGATACAAACAGGTTGATCATGCTTCCATTGTCTCACCGTGTTAGCGAATTTATTCAACGGAAACTTCCAGGTAGCAGCTTTATTTTCTTTTAAACAATAATCCGTCTTGGAATCTTATTAAAAAGTCTTGCTCCAATTATAAATGGGGAAATAGAAATGAAAAGAGCGATTCGGTTTTTTACAAGTGAAGTGGTCTTCATTTCTGGTGTCATATTTGTGATTATGCGATAATTTATTGCAAAAAATGAACGTCAGCAATTTAATGAGATAGATAGGGGATGAAGTTGAAAAAGGTTGAAAAAGGAGGCTCTGTATGGTAAGTTAAACACCAGTCTAATTATGAGATTCTGTAAAATCAAACCACGATGAAAGTCTTTTGCCTGCACCTGGATCGTTACGTTGTAACAAAGTGCATGTAAGAGTGATGTATATGTTTACAAGTGCTTGGGTAGTGGGTATATTTTCTACCGTTACTATTTTCTCTGACAGCCAGTCAACACTTAAAGCAATCAGTTCCGCAAGTGTTGGTTCTAAACTGGTTTGGAACTGTGTAAGTGTCCCACATGAAATAGGAAGTCAAAGAAAGTTAACATTGGCGTGAGTTCCTCAGCAACTCAGACCTGGTGAAACTTCTCAAGGTCATTCGTTGGAGCTTTGGCATTACCAAATCGCAAATTAGTAAGTCCACTAATGAATGGATGCATAATGAGTTCAGGATGAGATGGCAAAAGACACAAAGACGGAGACAGGCAAAAAAGTTTCTAAAAAGTACGGATACCTGAATTTACTCAAGATAGACTGAGTAGTATTTTGGCAAGAGGAGAAAGAAACACTAGTTGCTATTCAATGCGATGGCCTGGCGAGGACAAGTAGGTTTAAGAAGGTCCTAGTACTTTCTAGTATTGGACAGAGAACCTCACAGCTAACAGTTACACAAAGGAGCCACTCTCAAAGATGATAGGCCTAATTAAGAGGACAAAATTAGAAAGCGCCTTCTAGGAAAAAAAGGGAATCACAATAGGCCTGAAAAGGCATGAATGAAAGAGCTCCGTATAGCCACCCCACCCCAATCCTAATCTAGTTTAATCTAATACCTTCTACTGCATCTACCATAATATATAGCAAAAGTATTGAAATCTATTACTAAGATACTGTATTTGAGCCCCCAAGACAAATTGCAATAAAGATAAATGCCAAGATAAGTCACATTTACTAGAAACAGATATTACAGTATTATGACAAAGAAAAACGTTCAAAGCTGGATTTGAAATTTTAATTAGTTGAAGAAATATCTAATTGACAGTTTTTGTACCATCAATTACAAGTTTATTAGGTGTACCTATATCACATATTAAATTTATTTGCGTCAGCTTTGGTCTTATTTGAGGGTTTTGGGTTAATAAACAACAGGAATATTGAGGTCCAAGAACACTACCTTGAAGGATACCTAGGTCCATATAAAATTCCTTGGAGTTCACCTCGCTAACTTTGACCACGAAACTCCTATTATTCATGAAAGACGTTATCCAATCGATCATAAGGTCTCTTACTGAATTTTGTAAAAAAATCAATATATTGGCTTTTAGTGGAAGAAGTGCCAGTTGGACTTACAGGAGTGCAGCTGAATAATATATACAACTCTTTATTGAATATGTGAGCTTTTGCCAGAATTCTCGGATTCATTAGAGAGTTCTACTATTCTATAAAAAAATCTTTTCAAATGATTCTTCGGATGAGGTTTTTTGCATGAATAGTTCAAAACGCCTTGTACGTATTTCCATCAAATAACTGTGTATATTATTCAGTTTCAGGCACATTTTCAAGTGTTACATTATGGTATACAAGAAATATGTGTTCTTTAACTAATTAGAACCTTTGCCACCTGCTTTAAACGAGCGGTTACTTCACGTAAAATAGATTACCACTTTCAAAATCCCTCTCTTTTTTATAATTGTATAATTTTACTTTTAACATTATAATTATAATAATTTTTAGTTAAAATTTTTCTACTTTTGTATAATTTCACCTAATTCCTGAAGCGTATTTCGGTTTGCAGTTATTCTTAGATTAGATAAACATTTATTTGCCTCCTTCTCATAGTCATTTTTTTGATTTTAGCAAAAGTACATATATAAAAGAAATTGAGAAAACAGTTCAAAAGGATATCACGAAAATTCTTTTAAAAAATTATATGTAACTGTAGCTATAATTTATCTTTCGAGAGCTTTTATAATATTGATGACTGGTTTAATACTAAGTGAAAAAAATGTATGTGTTTCAGACGTGTTTGGGGACACAAGCGAAGCGGAATTATTACTGGCTATAAATCAAAAGTAAGCTATGCGTTGGCGTGGACTACCCTTACGACTAGGAAAACGATCGAGAGAGGAATCCATTATGGGATAAGTTTAAGCATTGATAATATCTTGCCTTTCTCAAGTGATCACACGAACGCCGTTTGTTATTTGACATTTACGCCAATATCTTTATTTAGTAGACCGTAGTCGGATAGAATAGGACCAATACGAATGAAAAGTAAATATTTCAGTAGCCTTACTGACAAATGAAACTAGCTTCATTGGTACTGTGAAAGAAGTAAATTACACGTAACTGCTTTAGCGAGTCTATATACTTATGTGTCCGACTGAAAGGAATCGCCCTTTTCAGAAGTGGTTCGGGCAATTCTATTCCGTAGTTGTGATCCAGTGTATAAAATGAGATTTGTTGGTGCGATTGAATTTTGCGAGTGAGTTATTTACCGTTTCAAGTGCATTCAGTGCTCTATCGAGGGGAGCGCCGTAAAAGTCTGACTTCCCTGTCCGTCAAGGGTGATTTCGAGCAAGGAACCCCTAAGGCAACCCCGATCCTTCCGCTGGTTACCACAATTTTCCGTTTGCCAATGTCGGGTGTTCGGATTACGGTACTTTATGGGAGAATCTGCTTAACCCTTAGGCATTTGCTTGCTAAGTTATGATCGCAATATGGATGTGGTTGATGTGCCGGCTGACTGTTATTGTTTTATGCACGGTTAAACCTGTAGATTCCTAGAATAATTGTCAATCAGCAGGACGGCTGGCTTCTTGGACATATTTATTTAAACAAGTGTTCTACATTCTGAGATGGTCATTTACAGATAATTTTTTAAAAACTATCGTTTTAATTACACACACTATTTTATTTGTTGATTTACTACTAATTTAACTACATAAATATCAGTGAGCGTAAAGAAATTGCTACATATATATTGGTATGAAAATGTAAATATTTAAACTAAATTTTTTTTTTTTTTTTTTTTTTTTTTAAACTAATTTAGTTAATTAGTCACTCATTTAAAACAGTTTTAAAACATAGAAAAGAAGTCATTCTCGCTATGTGTAACGTTAAAAAACAAATTGTCAATGCATTGGTATGCAACTGACGAGTAGGCAACCAGATATTCCACATACTATTATTATTTTGCTTTAAGCATTTATTTGACGTATAACATATTCTGATATTTTGCTATTATTATGGCATTTTTTATTATTTATTTCATTCTTAATAAGGTATTTCAAACCCGTAATAAAAGTTATTATTTGAATAACTGAAATAATTTCCTTTCCAGCAACTTAGAAAAATTATGTTGGTATTAAACCAATTTATTCTCCTAAAATTTAATTGAAATGGTGTATACGAAGCCCCCTAACAGTATATTATTTCTCACGATTACCTAACTATTTCAACTAGGTGGACTAAAGCTTCTTCCACGAACACTTCAAAGTTCTCCAATATGTGCGTCTCGTTCATAATTAATTTGAAACTTGCAAACATAACAGAGTTTCCTGGTTGTATCGACAACATCCGTACATTTTCCATATCTATTAAAGCTCTTACTAGTAATAGTCGCTGTGCTAGTGCTTGCCAGTTGCTTTAATCATTCAATTACATTTTAGGAGAATGAAATGGCTTAGTACTTACATAATTTTTTTTAGTTGCTGGAAATACAATTATTTTAATTAACAACAACTTTTATTATTATTTTTCCTAGAATATTAGGGTTTGACATATCGGTCCTTAATTAATTACTAATCAAATAAACAATAAGAAATACTAATAGTACAATATAATAACTGGTATGTGGTATATCTGGTTGCCTACTCGCTACCTACCCATACATTGACAATTTGTTTTTTAATGTTACACATAGGGAAAATGTATGTGTAATAGAAAAAAAGGAACTCGGTATATACCTTCATGATGTAAATAATACTCACACAGTAAAATTTTTGTTCCTTTTTTTCCTCTCCTTTCAGTGATGTTAATGGTGTGAAGTGAGAGGTGACAGAGCCAAAATTTTATATAAATTATTATGTATTCAAAACTGTAATCGTTTAATTTCCCTGTAGGATAGATAGAATTAAGTTCTTTCTTAAGTCGAAATTTTGATTGTACATACGTATCTGGAACAAATGCTGGAAGAGTGAATTGAAAGCTGCTTTCTCTTATAGGAGTATAGGAACCACTTGGTTACCACTGTGTAATTTTTTTCTACATATTTGAAAATTAAAATCGCCATTATTATTTGCAATGATATCTAGAAATGGTTTACCGTTATTTGTATCAGTTGTTTCAAAGGTAAAGGCCGTAGCCAGGTAAGTATAGTGAGAAATGCCCTTGAGCAAAATTTCATTCCTGTTTGCCCCATAAGTTACATTGGATGGGTACTATAATTCTTCAAAATATCAAACCTAAAGAAGTCATAGTTTTGGTGTAAAAGAGTTAATTCGTTTTTAAAAAGACTTCTCCTTTCCTTCACTTCTTATATTTCATTTCATTTTTGATATTATAAGGTGTTTAGTTTATGGCTAAAACATCAAACTTCTACCTCTTTTAACAGACATAGAAACAATTATTATTGTTTTCAATATCTTTATTTTTTCTTTGGGGAGCCTTATTCCACGTGTACAGTCACCATTTTTTGTGTAGATACGAGGATGTATTGGTACCTCGTTGGAAAATTGGATTTCGAGCTCCAAAAGGGGTAAATTTTCCATTGAAGATGAACATCTATTGGGAAGGCCAGTTTCTGTGTCCGTCTCCGAAAATGTTGATGCATTTCATGACATGATTTTACATTTCTACGACCTTGAAACAAAACAACAATCGATGGAATGGAGACACTCTGGTTTTCCAAGGCCTAAGAAGTTTCGTGTTCAAAAATCTGCTGGAAAAGTGCTTGCTTCAGTTTTTTTGGGATTACCATGGAGTAACTATGATTGTTTTTTTCTGGATAAGGATAGAACAATAACCTAGGATTATTTATTCGACGTTACTGCTCAGTCTACGACATGAAGTTAAGAAGAGAGGACGCGGAAAGTTGTCCAAAGTTGTTTTGTCTTTGAAGAACAATGCCCTTGCACACAAATCTCATGCAAATAATCTGTGATTTAGGATTCGAACTACTCGAATACCCCCTTTATTCACCAGATCTGGCTCCACCCTACTATCACGTCTTTCCTTAGCTGAAAAAAGTTTAAAAGGTCGTAAATTTTCTTCCAATAAAGAAGTGATGGATGCTGGAGAGGCCTGATTTGCAGAGCAAGATAAAATTTCTTTCCGCAAGGTTTAGAGGCGTTGCAGGTTGGTTGT
Organism: Protaetia brevitarsis; assembly: GCA_004143645.1. Lineage (NCBI taxonomy): Eukaryota > Metazoa > Arthropoda > Insecta > Coleoptera > Scarabaeidae > Protaetia > Protaetia brevitarsis. Next base: position 5,820,505 of record RXPK01000234.1, on the reverse strand, counting down.
AATAAATATATCCAATTAAGAGAAGTGTATGTTGAACAATAAAATATTTTGTCTTTCAAATTCTGTGTGCTTTCTATTGTAGCCTAAGAATTTTCAATACATCTTCATAATACTATTTACCCTTTAATAACAATATTCAATTTGAAAAATGGTGGGGGGGGAGAGGGAGTTGTCATACCTTACCATAATCCTGTAAGGAAGCACAAAGTAATAATAAATATACACGAATTTGGATAAAAACTGACAGCTAGAAAGCAAAACATATTTAATGTATGTCAGTGTAACTTATAGGGGTAAACAGGAATGAAAGTATGTTCAAGTGCTCACTACACTTACCTGGGTAGGGCCTTTGATTGACTTATATTTCTTATTGAGAGATTTAACTTACGGACTTTGGCGTATACTGATTTATACGCCAAAGTCCGAATCAATCACCACAAAAATATCATCTACATAGCAAAGCCACAATTTAGTAAAATGCGGTGTTTCATTGTCAAAATAGTTTAGAAGCAGGTTATTTCTAGATCGTTGACTAAATCAAGTGGTTTTTATTTTGTGTTTTGTTTAAATACCCTGCTTGAAACCTTTGTTGAGTAAATTTATTTCCTCTTCGAAAAACCAGACAGCATTTGTGCTCATTTTTCATTGCATCTGAATTAAACTAAGTGAATCAAATTTCTTCGTCATATCTTTGCGTTTTTGTTACTATTTGTACGTGAATACACTAGTCGGCATAATTTCCGACCCATTCAAACTAGATTTCTTACAATTACAAAGTTTTAAATGTAACTTACATGACAAAATTTCCAAATCATTCAGGGTATTATAAGGACATCATATTTCCATGTTTAACCGTTTATTTTCATTTTTCTTATAATTTTAGATACGTTTTTTACGGTTACGTCTTTTATGATAGGTTCGGAAATGTTCCTTGCACTTCTTTAGGAACTCAATTTCCAATTGCATCAGCCTCACTTTTGTTTTAAAATGAACTAGATAAGAGTTATGATTAGATATCCATGAACATTTGCGAATTCAAATCAGCTTTGTACTTTTCGAAACTTGCAGACTCCCTTGATATACGTAAATTTATTGTTTATACATACATACTTGCTTATTCTTTTCTGTTGGTTTCTTTCGATTTTGATCAAAAATTAGTTTAATCACTTGTATTGTATCTTTTGTCTGATGGCATTACGTTGTTTGTTACGCTTTTAGATAGTTCCAAATGCTTTTCTGGATTTGCTGACTCCAATATGCCACTGTCTGTTAACCTTATTAAAAAGGGCTAAAACAATTTTTCTGTATGCCAAAGTGCCAAACAAACCTATTCTAGAAGATAAATTTATGTATTCGGGTGTTAAAGTTTAAAGTTTTAAGGCAAACACTTTTCATTGGCTCACTGGTAATGTATTTGAAATCGCCTGGAATGATGTGCAAAATTGGCTCACTATTATTGCAATAGGTACTTCTCCAATAAATTGCGGATACTGTTTTCGCACATGACTATAGTCGTTATTATTTATGACCTTTGAGCGCAAAGGAATACGTTAAACACCATAAAATATTTACAGCTAAATTATGGGATATTTCGTTCTAGTATATCGCTCCTATAATTATTGACTTTTATGATTGTAGCGTACAAACCTGATAAATAATAAAGGTGTAAAACTTTTATTTACGTCTTGTGCGTAAAAATTGTTTACAGCGTAAAAGTCGAATAGCTTAAACTGCAGTTTATTTTATTAGTTTTTCAGCGAGTTGAACTTAAGTTTACATTTTAAATTAGTAGAAGACAATGTAATAAATGTGTAATAATATAAGATACATAACGGATGCAGATATCATGCAAAAACAGCAATAATTTAGTAGATTATGCGGCGCATCCACCAAAATTGCATCTAGGCGATTACGGTGTTTTTTCCTAGCCACAAAAGCAGATAATTTTAGAAACAGTTAGCTATGTTGAGGGCAATGCGAGTTAATCATATACTTTATATTAATTTCACATAACGAAAACACTAAGGAAATGACAGCATATTCATACTCACAATAATGAAGAACTTTTAAATTGAATTTAATTTGCTGTGATATACTTCATTACATTGAATTGAAATAGCCCTGTGAAATAATGAATGGTAACATTACCAAAACTGTTTAATAACACGGACTTCTGAATAAACAGATTGATTAAAGTTTTTCTTTGCGGAATTATCCGGCAATTAATTAATAAGTTATCTAGCTTGCAACAATACCTTGGATATATTTGATTAGAAATAATGCACTGGTACTTATTTGTTTCAATATTGCCCAAACTATATGTTGTTATATCTTACCGGTTGAATGTTTTAAAGGGAACACTGTTATTAGAGTATGAATTTTGTTATAGTAATTCTTATGTTGTTTTCTAAGTAAATAATAAAATAGTATGATTTTAGTTATGGTGGAACAACAATTCATCATTCGGTACGTTTAAAATATCTGTCTCCAATATTTAAGAGATCTAGTAGGTAATCGTGTCTACCTGCCGTTTAGAAAGGATATTTAATTAATTATTTTAAAATAAACAAGAATAAATTGTTTAAAACAATTCGATGTTCATAAACTCTGTTCTGGATCGCTACTTCCTGCACTTGTTTGTACATATGTGAGATGGATATACGTATATACTGTTTGGTTGAAATTGGAAGGGCCACAGTAATGGGTAGACGTAGCAAAAGTGATGAATTGTTGCATTAAGACGCAGGAAACTTGAAATTCAGTCATCAGTTTCACTCGCTACATTGCCTCTCTTGAAACCAGCGACCTCGGGCGAACTTTCGTACGTGCGCTTATCTCACGCCTCGATAAAATTTGGCCTTTGTATCGTGTTCTTGCCGCGATTTACAGCGCCGAATATTCAAATCCGCATACTTGGATGATCGTAAATGTATAACTTTGCGCTTCTATCTCGTAGTATGGCGATATTGACTAGAATACGTTTTTTAATGTTTCTGTTTGTAAAAAAGGTCTAACCTAAATTACGACTACAGAGTAAGCTTCCCCAAATAAGCCTGTTTAGTGAACACATGAATTTCTCGAATGTGTTAAATGAATCGTGTATTAACCTGTACGCCATTTAGTGTACGTTTTATGTAGCAAACGCGGACAGCAATTTTTGTTACGAACTGTAAAAATACTTAAAATTTCACCTTCAGCTGTAATCCAAAATAAGTTTTTACGGAGGACTTGCAGTGCTTGATGAATTACATATTTAATATGCTCATTATACGTGACGTTATCAAATACGAAGTACGTATAATGCACTTTTTAATACATAGCGAGTACATGAAAATCTGATCACTCCGTGCTACATAGGATTTTGTTAATTCGGGATAATTGTTTCGGGAATACGTCGGTTCCGATTGTCAAACGAATGAATTAAGTAAAAATAAGAAAGGATCTATTCCCTATACATGCGCCGCTATATTCCTCTAAATGTTTAGGTAATAGGTTAATAATGGAAACCCACGTGTTTCCGAAACAATAATATCTCATGTAGGACGGAATGATTGGATGTACATGTATCAATTGGTGAAGAACCATCGGTGAAAGATATTTTGATATTTCTAATAAAATATCAACCAATCAAAAGTGCGAAAATCGAAGAATATCGAAAACTACAAAATCTAAACAGTATCTAATTTCAATATCGGATCCAAAATACGATCGAATAATAAGATAGAAAAAGATTACGATGTGTTAAAATTTTCAGTTTTGAGTTTTCAATGCAGTTCAGATATTTATACTAACAAGCACTTCCTAATGATGCTGTCAAATCATTAGTCGTAAAATTGCACCATCCATGTAATAATTACATTACCTAATTACATCCACTATCAAAATTAATGCAGCTAGTTTCAAAAAACTTGTCACAACAGATTAAATTGTTTCATTCCCTATAGAAATTCTGAAAATTAATGAGATAGGAGAAAACACTAGTCAGTGAACATACACGTAGATTTTCGCAGTCGTTGTTCTACTCGGCTTCGGGGTTGGCACCGCGTCCTGAATCTTTTCCTGGTCTACGTTTCGTCCTCAGTACCAAGGAACATCCTGAGGGTTGCTGCTGACTTGACGGTTTAGTAGGTCGTGACCGTTTTGGTTCAGACGAACGTGTGATTGAGTTGTTTGAGAAGGAGGTGGGACCTCCAAGTGTTGTTCAGAGGATACCCATCATCATGGTACGGGTAATTAGGATGCTTATGCTTCTCGGATTTTACGACTGTAGTAGTGAGGGATCATAGGATCGGATTTGGACAAAGTTGAATTTGGTTTGACTGTCGATTTCAAGGCTATGCTTGGCAATATGCTTAGCAAGCGCAGCCTCTGTTAGGCACAGTACGAAGACCCACCAGACGCTTTCTTTCACCAATGTAAACATCGCTGCACGAGCATGATATTCTGTATACATCAAAAGCTTCGAAAGCAGTACGATCTTTGACGGGAAAGAAGTTTGAAAGTGTGGAGTTAGGTTTAAAAACTATTTTGATGTTGAGTTTGAACAGAATTTTGTCTATGTGGTCGGTAACACTTTGGATGTAGGGAATCCTGAATTGATACGGAGTGATTTGTGTTTCAGATATCTTCAATCATGGGTGTAGATGTCGTATGGTACGCTGGATCTGGTGTCTGGGACAGTTATAGTATGGTTGGTGAGGGTTACGGCAATGTGGAATAAATGCATAGATCTCTAAATAAGAAATTAGGTTCATATAAGGCAATAACCCTTTGTATTTTAAATTTCTCCTACAGCAGGTAAGCTGTGAAAATTGAATTAGAAACACTCTAATTTATTGCCTTATTTTTGGCAATTAAATTTTCAGAACAATAATTTCGAAAAGCTAAAAATAAACGGGTAATCTTTACGAGCTATTAAAGCTGGCGATATCTAATAAAATTTGTATTAGGGATAGATTTAAGATCATGGCGATTATTCTTTAATATCCACACGTGGTTGAATTGTTGCGTGGCGCATAAGCGACACGAATTGTTTTTTACGTTTCGAATTACACGATAAAAGCTGGAATTAATACCAATGCGCCGCGCTCTTTGTTTCGACTGGGATTTGAATTACGTGGTCGCTTTGAAAGAATGCTCGACAAAAATTTAACTACATTAAGTAATTTAAATGAACTCGGTGATACGTTGAGCGAGATGTTAATAGAGTGAAGGTATTTCTAAGATACCGTAAGCGAAGATTTCTTTAGGAAACCCGCCGTGCAAGAGATAGCATCTTTTACGTTCGCAGTAAATAAATCTTTAGTTTGCGTGCGTGCATGGGCCCTTGATGTCTTGCTGAACAGCGGTGCTGCTTTTGATATTTCTCATCTTTCACGGAGAAAAAAAGGTCTCACGTGTGTTTTACGCTGTCGGACACGCGAAACATTCTATTTTGCGAATAAATAATTTTTATTTCGGTTAGTAATTATTATAATGTGGCTGCGCGTTGAATATTTATTGATATTAGTATTTACATGATATGTAACGTGAAAATAAGCCTAACGGGTATTCATAAAGGATTAATAATATTAAAATATTCTTTATTTCAAATTGACACGAAACGATATCACCACGGGTCATATTAGGTAAATAACCTTTTTGATTTTTACCATGAACTTTATTTATAAGTGCTTTAATTGCACAAACTGAGGTCTGAAGTTGCTGGTTATTCATAAGCTATAGTATAGGAAAAATAGTTGCAATAAGTACATTTCTTTAGTGTACAAAGGTTTAAAGATTTAAACATTCATGTAATAATACATATTAAAAATGTTCTTTTATTTAAAATTGACACCAAAAGATATCATCCATGGGACATATTAGGTAAATAACCGTTTTGAGTTTTACAGTAGATTTTATTTATTTTTCTAAGTGCTTTAATTGCACAAGTTGAGCTCTGAAGTTGCTGATTGTTCATAAGCTATATAGTTATAGGAAAATAGTAGCAGAAAGGGAAACTTTTTAGTATGCAAAGGTTTAAAGATTTGGAAATTCATGTAATTTCATTTTCCATCTTTCATTGATTTTAGAAAAATGAAAAGCTACTGAGAAAAACTCACGAAAGAAAGCGTTTTATCTGTTGATAGGAAGTGATTGGATGAAAGCAATTGTTTGTAAAATCTTTTTGTATTTTATTGCTTATTACGTTTCGATGCTACTTTCGCAATTTTTTCTAGTATGATTTTTTTCCTTTTCCTACTTTTCTTTATTGTGCTTCTTATTAAATTCATGTGCACAACCTTCGTAACTTCAATTTTTAACTTATGGTAAGAGCGCACTTGATCGCATTAGTTCTGAAAATGTTGCGGTTAAATAGGTCCATATGGCCACCCCAATCATAATCTAAGGTAGTACTTACTTGCTTTCTTACTTTAAGTTAAAAATTGAATGAAAAAGGGACAAAAATATTTCACATCAATTTAGTAAGAAAGGCAATGCAGGAATAGTAACTAACGAAATATAAAGATGAAATCCCAACCAATCATTATTGGTAAGGAGATCTATAATTTCTTATAATATAAAACGGGAATAGTCATTAAAAGAAGGGGAAAGAAGAGAAAAAGGAAGAAAACCACAAATTTATATCGCAATTTCTTTTTTGCCGTTGCCATGTATCTCATCCTAAACGTGTCTGTTTTCCTACTGTACGTTTATAACTATAAATGCGTCGTCTACAACGCATTCAGTATATTTAAAGCAACCAGCGTTTTCTTTATTTTTTATCAATTCGCTTGAATAATCCTGCATGAACGTTTTCCTTATTCCTCATTTGAAGAGTTTTTTCTAAAAGCTTTTTTTTATCTTTTTTTCAATTTTCTTAAACTTTTCATTTTCTGCGTTTCTCCTAATTCTGGTTTCTTTCAGGCATATCGACAATAATAGTAATCTTTGGATACTTTTACCTACCCTTATATATGTATATAACGTTTCTGGATTTGCTTTTAAGTATGGATTTATGTGCTTTAGGGAAATAAGAGATCTAGCACTGCAAACGTTAAAGAATTGGTATAGGGAAAGAAGGAAGATCTAAAACAGTAGTGGTCACGCCAGCTTCTCCTAATGTAAGCTCAGATTTTTAAAAAATGTTAAACGAGATCTGGGCTGACTGACATGGAAGAAAATCATCTTGGAAAAAATTCCTATCAAATCTTGACTACATTTCCATTCACGTTTTTAGACATTATCACTCCAAACTATTAATTCACAATGTTAGTTAGTGCGCCTTTTGACTTTCTGTATTTAATCTTCAACTTGTTTTACATATAAATTGTGCAAGCAAGTAAACTAGAAGCCAGTATTAACTCGTATTAAATTGACAATAGTGTTACATTTCTAGACACCAAAGTATGTCCCGATACTAACAACATTATCAGTAAACTCATTAGTTCTTCTCTAATCATTCCCTAAAATATAAGTTTCATTGGAGCCCTCACGCATAAGGTTATGAAAATTTGCCATCAATATTTTCGACGAAGAAATGTTGACTTACGAAAAACTGTTGGCCAACCAAACCAAGTAAGTATCACTTTCGGGTCCGGGCTCTAATTCTGCCAAAAATAATAATAGTAACTCACCGCAGACGTTCAATTCTTCCAGCTTGAATAATAATAGCTGTAATAGTGGAAATCTGGACCACAATCATAATGTAACTTACAGGAAACTGCAATTTCTACTTGGTTTTTCTCACAAATTTACCAACCTATTCAGCTACACCAATATTTTTCTAGAAGAATCGATACGTTTTACTCCAAGTTTAAAGGTAATACAAACCATCTGGATAAACTCTTTTCGTCTATGATATTAAATACGTGGATTGTAGTAGTTGGTACATTGGTCAAACTTTACAGAATTCGAAAAATCGGATTAATGCTCATGAAAGTAACGTACGTCGTAAATCCACTAGTATAGCACTTAGCATTCATTGTAATGGGGCTAGCCGCAATTTTGACTTCGATAATGTTCAAGTTTTGGCTACTGAATCCAATACAAATAGCAATTTTTAGAAATATGTTACATTAATAAATTTGTCGACTCCATCAATTTCAGAAAGGACATTGATCACCTAAGCAATATCTACATGAAGTGATGGTTTGATTTACAAGCGTAATTTGTTCTCGAAATGTACTTGTAATCCAAAGCACAAGCACATCAAAGCAAATGTGCCCATAAAATAAAAGAAAACCCAGATGATTGTTCCAACAACTCACTATATCGTACATAACTAAATAAACTCTACCAACTCTCAATATCGTCTTTATTCGCATCTAGTCCCAGAGTCTCCCCTAAGGGCACGATTTCATCGACAACCGGTTGCTTTTCATGGGCAAACCTCTCAGACTCATGTCGAAGAATGCAATCAGGCCGCAACTTTTTCCAAGTAGAACTGAGAGTTCTCGTAGTGATCCTCTCCCAAGCTTCGTCGATGATCTTCAGACAGTTAACAATGTGGAAATGATTTTTCCAAACTTCCGGAGGATAAGGTTGTGCCTCAGTCACTTCGAAGCATCGCTGAAATAGCGCTTTAATATAAAGCTTCTTGGAATTTGATATGACTGGTTGATCTATAGGCTGAAGTAGTGGAGTGGTGTTGGGAAGGAGGAATTTAACTTTGATGAATCTAGTCATTAGTTAGTAAAGTCATGTTCAAGACCAAGAAGATGAGCTGGAGCATTATCCACCACTAGCAAGGCTTTCAATGGCAAAGCATTTTCTAAGAGGTATTTCTTTACTGTAGGACCAAAGACCTCGTTGATCCACTCAACAAACAATATGCCAGTGACTCAAGTCTTACTATTGAACCTCTAAAAAACGGTCAACTGGCTTTCTGCACCTTACACTGCTTAAATCTCCGCTGGCGCTAGCATACAACAGGGGAGTAAGACGATCCTTTATTGGTTTATGGCCAGGCATCGATGTTTCTTCTGCCGTATTGTAGGTCCTTTTCGGCACCTTTTTCCAAAAACGACCAGTCTCGTTGCAGTTAAAAACTTGCTGCGGCAGATAATTCTCGGACACCACAAATTCCTGAAATTAATAAATAATAAGACTGGCATACAAGGCTTTTGCTTTTTCACAGATGATATTTTCAGTCATAGTATCCCCTGTTAGTTGTTTTTCGTTTATCCGTGAGAAAAGCAAAAGGATCAGGGGGGATCCTTTTGCTTTTACAACCAGGTACATCGTCCAGGAAGCAGGAGCCTCCTTGTGATTGCTCTCCTGCAAGAAGAAATGCAAGAAAGGAAACCCAGTCGTAGAAAAGCGTGGGTTCCTCGCAGCTAGGTAGTTTTGGATACAGCTGTACTCTCTTTCCTCGATTTTCTAGCAACGGATGAATCCACATTTTTCTTCGACTAGGTTTCCTTCCTTGCATTTCTTCGTACAGGAGAAACAAACACAAGGAGGCTCCTGCTTTTTTCTGGTTCTAATGCCGAACTGTCCTTCGTTGGGGATAAAAGTTGATTGCAGAAGTTTCCAAAACCAGTTGTTCCTAAAACCAGTCTTGAGCAAGTCTTCACCCCATACTCAACTAGTTGAGAATAAACAAGGCAACTTAGTTGAATCAACCAAACCGATTGTCTGAAAGATGCCTTAATAGTTACTGTCTACTTCGGTACTTTTGTTTTTTGTTTTAACTCGTACAGGTCTCTGGCTGGTTGATCAAAGTAATCCTCTGGGTTCATTTCGGGCTTGCCAAAAGTGTCTGTCTTTTTTTCGTCCAGAGTCTCATGTTCACACAGAATGTGGCAAGAGGTGCCTGTCATTGTACTGCACAGTCTGTAGTTGCTACCTCCAACGTTGACCCATTTGTGTAGGTGGTTTTTTCGGTATACAGAGTTAAGTTAGGAGACTTGCTATGCTATGTAGATGTTTGAATATGATGCCTACTGAGCAGCAGTAGCATTAGCCTGTTTCCTTGATGGTTCCTTAATAAAGGTCTTCCCACGGATTTGCTTGATTGTATTATTACATCGTTCTCTGTCTTTTTCTTGCCACCAACACTTTTACCCTGCTCTTGTGTTGCGTTTTTGGACACTCCTGTCCTTATGGTATTATCAATCTAAAAAAATAGCTTATATTACAAATCATGTCAATATTTATCACTATCTTATTACGTTTAGGAGCTAAAGTTAAAAGGTATTATTAAAGTGATGAATCAGGAAGTAAATTGGCTTAGTTTAACGGGTAGTTACATAAATTTTTAATAACTTTGAAAACAATTTGAAATTTTCCGCATTTCTACGTAAAATTGCGCTCTAAAGATTCACTGCTTCTGTTCGTTTATTTCTTATTGTAGTTTGACTTTCTGCTAGTAATTAAACATCCCCCACGCCGCCAGCATTCGCCTGTATAAACCGACGTACATTAATCCGACCAAAACTAGACATTTGCATCTTCCTCTGCAACCCTCAAATTACAAGCATTAGTCAGATATTCAATGCCCGGCCAGTTAATTGCCTTGTCAGTTAGTTTAAGCTGACCTAAACTAAACGTTTCTTTAAGCCCATCTATCAAATTTAGAAGTTACGAAAGCGTACCGAATTTCTAATCCAATTAATCCACAACCTAAATTATAAATTCGGCTGTGCTTAACCGTTCTCTGTAAATTACCTACGGCACTAGACAAAAACAACATTTTTGAGCGATCTTTTTGCAGTGCTCCCAGCAATTTGCTCAAAATTAATTAACTCGGCTTATATTAAACTACGTATATTACGTTGAAAATTGTGGTGTGAATTTATAGCTGTTAACGCATTATATTTATGGCTATTACTTTATCGTTTCGTTCCTTTTAATAAAGTATATTAGATTTGGTTAAAGTTTTATTGCCGTAAATGAAACATAAATCCCTTCATCGTAAAACCACTCTGCGGCGTTTTTGTCCTATTATTAGATTCAATGCTATATGTAGAACTATGGTAGTATTTGTAGTTTAATTTAGCATTATATTGTAACGGGTGGAATGAGGAACGGCATTAACATAATTTTTATTGCTCAGAGAGCAATTCGATAATTGTGATCTAATTTGTATGTATCACGATACCGTGACCTGGAATTAATTTTATGGTAGATGCAATCATCTAGAAATGTATTTTGGCTGTAGGGTAGGATTATTGCCTAGGTAATTGCACTGTTATAGAATTATTAGAGCTGCTACTTTTTCTATTAAAAAATAAGACAAAGTCGTATATGTTCTAAATTTTTAATTGAATGCATTTTATTCTAATACGTACAGTATTTATAGTAAAATCAAAAAAAATTACCATACTGATTTTCATTTCTTTCATGTGTGTGTGTTCACAATTCTAGTAATACATGTAATTTATAAAAAGGGAGAAAGGAGTAAAAGAACTCGTTGTTTAGTTCACAAAATGTATTAATATATGATTACTAGTTTCGGCTTGTAACGGCCATCTTCAAATCAATCATCATCAAAAGTCACTGAATATTTCCCTAGAATTTAGTTAGTAGTATGAGAGGACATGGAAGGAAGCTTCTTCAAAAAATCTATATTCAGATTTCTTGCTTATTCACATTTCCTTTCAGTTTAGAGTAACCTAAAAGGATCTCTGTTTATATACCAATATTCTTACTCAGGTTAGCGCAATCTGTAAATACTTTTTTTTCTGGTTAGAGGATCCCAAGAGTTTGAGCCCGTCTCCTCCTGGAGATTTTCGCAATAGTTGCATTTCCTTTGCTCTATTTTATTTTAGTTTTTCCAGTATTGCACTGTTACTTATCCCACAAAAGATTTTAGGCCCTAAGAATGGCGTCCCATCCACTAGATTAGATTAAGGTAGGATTGGCCCACGCATCTGCTTCACCGTGACATTTTCAGATCTATTGTGATTCTGGTCTGCCTAGTAGGCTTTTGTCCTCTTAATTGGGTCTATCATCTTTGCGATAGGTTTCTTTGTATTGCTGTTAGCTGTGGGGTTCTGCACGCCCAGTACTAGAAATCATATCCTCTCTAGACCGTCGCATTGGCACAGCACGTGAACTGGTGCTTCTTTTTCCTTTTGGCAGAATCTGCAAGCAGCGTTACAACCGGGCCTATGTTATACATATGCCTATTTAGTCTACAGTGACTAGGCAGTAGACCTACTATTATTTTGACAGTTTTGCTGTCTTTAGTCAATAGGTTTTTAGTAAATTCAGGCCTCTATTCCTTTAGAAACTCCTATGCTTGTCTCTGTTCTGGGGATCTTTACCATTACTTTCTGCACTCATTATATATTCAGTAATTGATGGACTTCTTAATTGGCGATTTGGTAATGCCAAAAGAAGGACCAGTTCCAACGAGTGACCTTGATGAGAATCGCCTAGCCAAATCGTTCCTATCTGCATTTCTTTTCACGCCCAGTGACTGGTAACCCAGGCCAATTCAAATTTCCTTTGGGTGCTTACCTCACTTAGAGCGTTTACATAGCTCCAAATTAGTTTAGAGTCGACACTTACGGAACTAATCGGTTTAAGATTTAAGTAATTGCTAAAGAAAATAGCGGCGCTTTTACAGTCTATCTTTCTATTTCTCTGGCAAAATGTTGTGTCTTCGCTGAAGCTTACCGAAAGAGCTTTTTTAGGCTTTCTTGCATGTATTCCAGATACTATGGCATAACTCGCTTTAGAGCAGTCTGTCTGCCTCACAATCCTCTCCAATCTACTAAGATTATTTGTTATTTCGTTTCCTTCCATTCCTGTGTGCATCGCATCCCACAAAACGGTTACCTTGTTCCTTTTGTCTAGCTCGCTTAATTTCGCTAGACACTTCCAGGTCATTTTGGAGTTGATTACGTTGGAGTTTACTGCTTTGGTGGCTGCTTGACTATCAAACATAATGATAATTTCCCGTTTTCGGTAATTTCTGTCAATTTGAATTGCGAGAAAGCTCTCGGAATACTTGATTCTCTGTCTGCATATATTTCTAATCCAGTTCCCTCTGCCGTTTTGAAGCCATCCGTATATCATTTGGTGACAGTTTGCGAGTAGATGCCAATACCTTTTTTTTCTGTTTGCGTTCGAGAACGTCAGTTTATGGGTTGCTCAGTATCCGACAATATTTCTTTGTGGAACTAGTTAGCGATTTTGATAGTGTTGTGTGTGAAGTATTGATAATCTGGTGAGAAAATTTAGTTAGTAATTTAATAAATCCTTTCAAACGGATAGACCAGTACTCTGCTCGCCTTTGTGCCTGGAAAATTTATATGGACCGCAGTAATTTTAATCATACCCTTGCTTATTGCATACCTAACATATACCACTAAATTCAGTCCTACATATTAATGAAGAAGTACACCACTTAACAATAAAGGGAAGCTTCTTTCTCCGGCGATTGTCTCCACGGCAGCAGCAGTCCTCGCCACCTTTATTATACGACAATTGGTCACGAATCTCATTTTCGGATTGCGCGCTCAGAATAAAAATGAGCAGAAATCGAATGAATTGAACTAAAACGTGCCACCTTTTATTAGAATCAACTAATACGTAAATTGATTTGGAAAATTCCCAATGCTATGTATACCGCCCTATATTTTAACAATACTTTAATTTTTTATTAGTTTTCCTTCCTATTTTGTCTTAAGGGACATATTTTATTATTTCTTGCGTTAGAAATATAAAATTTGTTCATTCGTTATTAAAAGTGATAATCTACCACTTTAAAACTTATTGTGTAGGTAATAGATAAGTTTTAAATGTCATTCTCCTTGATGCCAAGTATATATCACTATTTAAAATTTAATATCTCTGCCTTGCGGTATTCCCACTAGATTCTTCTTTTCTTTCCGCCGTTCCAATTTACTCCCCGCCCGCTACATTCGTTTTCGATATTTTTTACTTTAGCCGAATAATTTATAGAAAAACATGGATATGCGTGTCATAAATTTATTTCCCCCAGTATTTTACCGCCACGAGAAATTGAAAGGTTACGGAAGAGAGTGGGAAAGGAACTAGAGAAAGAAAAAGGAACGTCACATACAAAGCTTTATTCCACTTGAATCTAAAAATTCTTATAATTCAAACCAGATTACCCCTCCGAGTGAAATATGAAGGGTTGTGCTCTCGCTGTAAATCAAAAGGAGGGAGAGAGAGAGAGAGAGCGAAAGAAGGAGAGGAAAAGAACAACGTAGTTGTAACTATTTTCATTCGCCAATAAAATAAACGCGGAAAGTTATAAGTAATATTTTTGCACTTGTATGTGTTAGTAGCACCGGGGCACCCATTATACTGAGTTATGAACAAAGTGCGTCAGAAGTTCTATTAACATCGGGGGAGGTTGCGGCGATAATCCGGAGAATAAAAATCATTCCTCGAAATTTATGTCGGGACAGGAAATATTATGTGCACTTAATTTAGCACTTAATAACAAAGAGAGATGAGGCAGTTAAACTCAGGACAGATGTTTAAAAGGCACGAGAAAATGCTCAATAGCAACCGCCAAAAATATGTTCTTTCAACTATCTGATTGTATAAGAGGATTACATACTTGTACATACCTTGACATCTAGATATGATTCTACTGAAATGGCACATTACGATTTTTATAATTTTTAGAAAGAAAATATTTTCTTTTATATTATCTTGTTACGAATAGCTTATCACAATTGTTCGATTATTGGTATTATACGGATCCGTAATAAAATCAAAAATTCTTTTGGCAGTTATTTTTTGACGTTCTGTTAACACGCACGACAATTCCATCAATTGTTGTAGATGGTAAAAACTATTGAAAATATATTAATAAGTAAAGTCCCAAAAAGTTTGGTGTAGTAAGTGAATTAGAATAATAAGGGGTACCAATCTTATATATTTTTTTAAAAATAAATAAGATTGGAACTCAAACCTTTTATTGTTCCAATTCATGTAAAAAATAAATTTTATAAATATTCGAACTTACATGTTATTAACGTTTTTTTTTTTTGGTTGAGAATGGATTCTTAGCGTGTAATTTAACTCTCACCTGAATTAAAATTCTATTTAAGAAAAACAAAACAAAATTGTTAAGTGAATTAAATTTTACATTTTAAATTAAATTAAATTAACTTCTATATTTACTTTTAGTTAAATTAGTATATCATTGCATTTAATTGAAGAATCTCTTTGCCTTTGTACGACATTTTTAAAGGTTGTTTATAGAATGTAAGTTAAATATTATAGAAAACTAAGGTATTTGTTTTAACATGTAGTTTATTCCTCGTAAACCATGTCAAATGCCTCATCGCAAACGCCATCCAGATTAACAGTATCTCCACTTACAGCCACCTAAACCACGTCCTCTATATATAAGGTGACTGAGGCTTGGTTAATTTACGAAGGAAAATCATTAGTGAGGAGTACTCAACTGAAATTGGTACCTTGTGGCACACCCAAATTAGCGATCCAGGACCGCAATTTAAGAAGGAAAATCATTAGTGAATAACAGGAAGAGTACTAGACTGCAAATGGTACCTTGCGGTACACCCAAATTTCTTAAATGATATCTCGAGTTTGAAACTTTGAGGTCACGCATAGTTAATGGTCTATTTAGAAAAAAACCATTTCATCCATGTCGCGGTTATAGTGGAATAATTTCTTTAAAACTTCTAATCTGAAAACACAATTTGCTCAATCTCACAACAATATCATTGCAGTGATCTTTCCACGATAATGTATCATCAAACTTAATTCCTAAAAAAAAATATAGATTTACTTGTTTCAATGGTTTAGTTGCCGATCCGAATATTTAAATCGTGATAGTTACGGGTATGAGTTGTACGAAATAGCAACAAACCAGTCTTTTGAATGTTCAAAAACAAATATTTATTACCGAACCAAGTACATAACTCATCTAGAAGTGCATATGCCTGCCCCTGAAGCCTTGAAGCGTCCTCCTCCGATACAACAGCCGCCGTATCATCCGCATAGATTAAAAGAGAAAAGTTAATGAATTTAACAATATCATTAATGAATAGTAAAAATAGAACAGTGCCCAATATTGAGCCCAGCGGAACTCCCAATAAAACAGGCAAATGGACTAAATCAACGCTATATATAAAATTATTAGAAGTCTTGTATGACAATTTAACAAACTGTAACCTATTTGTAAGGTATGACGCGAACCAGTCAGCAACCACATCACGTATACCATAGATTTCCAAGTTTTCCATTAAAAGGTTATCATCGACGCAATCAAATGCTCTAGTAAGATCACAAAAGATCCCAGCAGAGCACCGAGCACTGTCAATCGCGTTCAAAACCTCATCCAACTGTAGGTGTGCAGTTAGTTCCAAAGTCTACCGTCACACGTATGTATCTGTATTCATTCATTCATTCATTCAAGTTAGGGTGGGCACTTGATGTCCGGGCACTTGAGCTTGGTGCTCATTGTACCATCCCTATTGATTCTCTTATTTCCACTCGAGCAGCTTGGTGTTCTCTATAAAGCCCAGTATCTTGCCCAGTGGAAACTTGAGGACCTTCGAGGGCTCCAGTAGATCTCTCCCGAAATATTTCTGCCTGAGTACCTTCAGTTCCTCACATGTGCAGATTACATGTAAGCTCGTTTCCTCCTGTAGTTCGCATCTTCTACACCACGGTTCGCTTATACGGCCTGTGTTGTATAGATGCTTTTTCAGAAGGCAGTGTCCAGTTACCAACCCAGTAATGGTTTTAACTTCTTTCTTACTGCGCTTGAGTAGGTTATCAGAGAAACTACCATCCCCATCCCCTATCAGCGTTTTGGTATGGAGTTGGCCTTCAGTCGACCTCCATTTCTTTGTACTTTCTTTATCTAACCAGGTCCAGATCTCCCTTCTTGCGGAATCCTTGGTAATCCCACATACGGGCTCTGGACCCATGAAGTGTCTCTTAGAGCCCTCCTTGGCTAGTTCATCGGCGATTACGTTGCCCTTTATATCCTCATGTCCCGGCACCCAAATCAGAGACACCGTGTTGTCTCGTGCCAGTGCATTGAGGGATCGTTTGCAGTTCCTAACTAGTTTTGACCTAGTTACAGGGTTTGAGACTGCCTTAATGACAGCCTGGCTGTCAGTCATTATATTAATTTTCCTCCTCATGTAGCCCCCTTTTGCAATCATTTCTGCACAGGCTGCAAGGGCGAATACCTCTGCCTGGAAGACCGTTGTATGTTTCCCCAGGCTTATGAATATCAGTCTAAGGATCGCATTCATTGCCTCCGCTCTCACATAAAGTTCCAGCGGGGGGAGTCCCACAATGGTCTCCAAAGAGGCGGTCCCTGTACTGTTAGTTGCACCAGTGATACCCAGCAATGCCTGTCTCTGGACAGCGGTTAGCAGCTTCGCTGCGGAGGACACTTCTATCCTCCTCCACCAGACTACTGCCCCGTATGTTATCGCTGGTCTTATCACGGCAGTATATAGCCAATGGATCACCTTCGGCTTTAATCCCCAGGTTTTGCCAGCAACTCTCCTGCAGCACCAGAATAGTTGCGTGGCCCTGGTCGTTGTGTTAACTAAGTGATTTTTCCAGCTCAGTTTTGCATCAAGGGTAACACCCAGATACTTACTTCCTTGGTTAATTGTAACTCCTGCCCAAACAGTCTAATGCCGCCTAGATCATTGAGTTTTCTCTGTTGGTTAAAGGCAACCAACTTTTTTTTGTGGATTAACTGTGAGTCCTTGTGAAAGGCACCATTCCTCCACCATTCGCAGTGCATTACGCATGATGCCCGCCACCACGCCTGGAACTTCCCCCTAGCTACGATGACAATGTCATCAGCGTACCCCTGCGTCCATATTCCTTTGTCGTTTAATGATCTAACGAGATCATCCACGACCAAGCTCCACAGCAGTGGTGACAGTACTCCCCCTTGAGGACACCCTCTAGTGGTCCTCATGGCGATATTTTTATCTAGCATATTGGCATCTCTCTGCTTCTTAGCATGCAGTCAACCCATCTGCTAGTCGTGTGGTCAATGTTCCGTTCCATTAGTGATCGGTTAATCGAGGGCGTTGATGTGTTATCAAAGGCGCCCTCTATGTCTAAAAATGCTGCAAGGGCAACTTCCATTTGATGTAGGCTCCTTTCGAGTCCTTCCACCAAACTATGTAGGGCAGCCTCCCCAGATTTGCCCCTTTGGTATGCCCATTGCAGAGGATGCAGAGGATATCTCGCAAGTACTCCTTCTGTAATGTTTAGGTGTATAATTTTTTCCATAGTCTTCAGCATAAAAGATGTGAGACTAATTGGTCTGAATGATTTCGGATGATAGTATGTGTCCTTCCCAGGTTTTGGAATGAACACAACTCTAGTATCTCTCCAAGCCTTGGAAATGTAGCCCAACGCCATGGCTAGCTCTAAATATCTCCAAGAGGGGCCCCATGATGTCTCCAATTGCTCCTGTAGCAATCTGGGAACACACCATCTGGTCCCGGTGATTATACGGTTCAAACGACTCAACTGCCAACGAACAAGATGAGGTTTGAAAATATCGTTTGATTTCTTCCAATCTTCCTTAGACGCCCTCCTCACTGCGTCTGATTGGTCTGTTTACCGAAGTCCACCCTGTCCGAGCCGGAAAGTGCACGCTGAGAAGTACTCAAGAGTCTCCTCCGCAGTGGTTGTGAACCTCCCGTCCGGCAGCTGAATGGACCTCAGCGTGTTAGAGAGTCCTTCTTCAGAATCCTGTGAATTCTGACCATGTCAGGGACACCTTCTATGTCCTCACAGAAATTCCTCCAGGCCTTCTTCTTCGATTCTTTAATTTTTTTTGTTATAGGTACCTAGTTTAGCCTTATAAGCTTCCCAGTTTCCCGTTTTTTTCGCCCTGTTAAATAACTGGCGTGTTTCTCTTCTGAGAGTGTTCAACTCTTTACTCCACCAAGCAGTCTGTCTTGGCGAGCGACGCTCCCTTAGTGGACAGTTATTTTCGTAGTACGAGAGAATGGTCCCTTGCAACCATACAAGGACCAACTCTAGTTCCTCATTATTCCTGATCCTTACAGGATAGTTACGGGCTGCTGCAGAGAGATCTCCCCTGTAGGACTCCCAATTAGTCCTTCTGGGATCCCTGTACGTTTTTAGCTCCGTTGCATAATTAGAAATTTCATAGGATATGTACGCATGATCAGAGCGAGATGGATCGTCCGATACGTGCCAATTCCTGATGTTTTCCCGCACCCTTAGAGTGCAGAGAGTTATATCAATCAGTGACTCCCCCCTCGCTGTTCTAAACGTCGGTTTGTCGCCACGGTTCAGACAGTCAAGTTCAGTAGTACACAAATAGTCAAATAGAGACTTACCTCTTGAGTTATTGTCCGTGCTACCCCATGTCACATGATGAGCATTGGTATCAGCTCCAACAATTAGCTCCAGCTTATTCTTGCTGGTAAACGCCACTAGGGTCTCCATATTAGATCCTGGTAGTCCTTCTGGTGAGTCGATGGGTAGGTACAGAACGCAATAATCGGTCTCTATACCTATCCATCTATCGTCACTTTAAGTCTGGCTGCCGTCATGTCTCCGGTACATAGTTCCATGATCGCATCACGTCCAGATCAGATCTGAAACAGATACAAGTTCTGATTTTAGTGTTAGGTGCACCCACTATCAGCTCCCTTCCCTAATCTGTAATCCTCCCACTTTACCTTTGTAATCCAGGTTCCTGGATTAGTAGGATGTCAACGTCTTCAGCCAGCACCCTTTGACAGAAGTGCCGCCGTGGCTGTCTTCTTGTGCTGAAGATTGATTTGCAAAATCTTCAGCGCCATTTTAATTCCCAGATGTCGACGTCTGAGTTCTCCTGAGGTTCCCTCTTCCTGCGTACTGGGTTTATTTTTCTCAAGGGTCACAAAACTGGCCCTCTGATCACGTAATACGGTCTCCAACCAGCCGCACCAACGTTTCCTCAGAATCCTTGTCAATCCGAAGACTCACGTGCCAGTCCTTTGGTCGGAAGACTTGGATCCGAGGGTTGCCCAACGGTCGACCCTGAGCCCCGGATTCTGTCTTTCGAGTCGCTTCAAACCTACTGTCAGATCCTCCTTCGTAGTCTCTGGTAGGAATGCCAGCACTCGCTGTTGCTTTGGAAGCTCATCACTTCTGATCAGCTTCCAATTTGTTTCTTGTGCGAGATAGTCTCTCGTTGTGTTGAACGAGTTCCTCCTCGCACAGATACCCCATAGTAGTCGTCCATAAGGCGGGAGATTCAAACCTCGGCGCCCTGTCCGCCCATATCTATGATGCCCATCAGGGCCTCTCTAATGGCTCCACGGATTCCCCAGTCCCCACGCTGGCCGGGTAATCTTTTGGATAATGGCTGCCTTAATTCCCTTGAGGGCAGCCTTGTAATTCGCGACCCCGGACGCAAGTTTCGTCCGTTTGGTCGCCTTTTCCTCAGGAGTACCCTGGGCCGACACGGTTCGCTTAACGGCCCTGTCGATTCAGGTGTACTCTTTGTTTTTCCTGTGGAAGGGGGAGCCTTATATTGCTGGTGTCAATACCCTGCTCCCCATCATTCCTCAGTTTCTTTCGTTGCGCCCCGAGAAGAACTCTTGTGTTATGTAGTGGTGTAATATAATTATTATCGTGACAACACTAGTGTGAAATTAAACCACAAAAACACATAACGTGTATATCATTGAACGCCCTGTCCAGGCCCAACGATACACCAACAAAGAATAAACTGCAGACACACTGGAGTAGTTCTTTCTGAAACCGTTGATTGCTGTCCAGTAATAATATTATTTTTATCTAGATGGCTTAAATGTCTGGTAAGCATAGTATATTCAAATATTTTAGAAAAACTTGATGTGATTGAAATTTGTCTATAGTTAACCACATTTGTACGGGCATTCTTTTTGTAAATCGGATATACAGCTGAAGTAAAGAAATCTATATTTTTCTTGTGCATTTTTAGGTTCTACTAGGCATTTTAAAGCCAATTTAAAGATATCTACTTTCCTATCGATTACCGTTTCAGAGTTATTTTGGTTTTTGAAAAAAAAAAACAAAAAATATGATGAATTAAATGCGTATAACAGCTATTTAGTAAAAGATATCACGTTTTTATTTTTATGTTGACTATGGAGGCTGTAGTAGGCTGTAGTAGGCTGTGTATTGAGTTGGGGTAACTTCTTAGTACTAAAAGTATTTTTTTTTCAAATGAAACGCCCTGTATATTTTTATGCCATGTGATGTAGATCCTTCGTTCCTATCTCAGTTAGTGCAAGCTAGTATCCCTCATTATTTATTACCAAAATTTGAAATTGTTTAATTGTCTCTGTTCTTCATATTTTCATCTTTTCTTTGATACTTGTTCTATTTAATGCTCAGAGCTAGCCGAAATTTATCAAATCAAAGAGCAATTGTTCAATTTTCACTTCAAGTTTAATTTAACTTTTATTAATAATTTGGCTTGTGGGAAACGGCTCTGTAATGTTATACTATTGTATTGTATAGTTCATCTGAAAATGATCACTAATTGATCGAAACATGTTATAAAACAGATATTTACGAAATATAAATGACTGAATAGCACAATTTACAAATTTCATTTGTATCTTCGAATTGGTAATCGATATGATTTTCATAAATAGATAATAGTTGACTATTACTACCTTGCAAGTTTCAGAACAAACTTTCTACTAGAATCTCGAAAAATTCTAATGAGCCGGATCAGTGGGACACCTGTACAAGAAATAGATGAAGACCATAGTAGATGTTTCATAATTAAGTTTGTATGTCGACGTACTTCATTAGAAAATTGCTTGCACGCCGACTAAAGGGCTTCCCGGACGATAATGTCATTACCTATACTTTAAGAGTCTTTTAAACTGCTATGGTAGGTCGTAGATCAAACTTTTTTTTCGCTTCCTTTAAATGAACATCCCTTACAAGGACCATCAAGGCGGATATTGGTTCTTTATTCGCGATGGATCGATTCTATACAGGCTCTCTAGCCTGCAAGTTTCAGTTTTACGGCGATGTAATTGACGCAGGGGCGAACGACTGCAACCAATATTTTAGAAAATACAGTCCGGAAATTTCGTTTCAAACTTTCTGCACAGTCGCTCCAATTATCGTATTTATGCTCGCCTGCTGTGAGCGTTGGGTGCTTTATTAAATAAGCGACAATGGGATATTATAAAGATATTTTAACTAAGGGTTTTACTTTTTAATTAGATGAATTAATAATAGTATAAACTGGCTTTTAAGTAGTTCTTGAAAGACAATAAACTCTTGGTATAGAGGAAGGCGTTACATTTCAGAATAAGAAGAATTTATTGGCGTTTTATTACTCCGCAAAATACAACCAACAGCAAAAAATACAATGCAAGTGACTAACTTTGGTTACTAAATAGGCTAAATCGCCTAATGGTCTTCATAAATTTGTGAAGAAATAAATGTAAATGAACGTTAACTAAAGTGTAGCATTAGCTGAAGTTATACCTACAAGTGACAAAACCGTTAATGCTTGCGCCTATAAATAACTACATATTACCATATTATTGCTACCGACTTAAACCGATGCTGGACAACCAAGCGTTCAGAAGAAAATTTTCTCGATGTGTGTTTCTTCTACATGCACATGAGCTACGTATCTCATTTTGGTTTGTTATTTATAGATTGCAACAGTGTATAAATTGGAGTGGTTACGCTTAACCGTTTTCGGAAAGAAACATTAGCGCCATAATCAGACCACGTTCGAAGAAGTAAATTATAGATGAAGGTTACGTATTATGATTGTTGGTAGGACGTCCAGGAGTAGTAGCTTAGTGGCAAAAGTCGCAACAAGTCAGAACCACAGCAAAATTTACATCCATTCAAAGGATTGCAAGTGTGGTAATCACGGAAGCAATGTCTTCTTCCCCGTCATTGGCACTAGAAGTTCTTCTGGACCTACCACCTTGCACACTGTTGCGCGAAGGAAGGTCAGATTAACTGTAGTTTGCCTATGGCAAATACCGAATCAATTGCCACATACACATGTCTGCCACGTGAAATTTTCTAAATGGAGTATTAGGACAACTGTGCATTCTGAGATATACATATGGCAGTTACAGTGTTAAACTGGTGATAAGTAAAAAGAATTGTGGTCTTTTTTGTTGAATATATGGAATATGCGGAAATTTAAATTTCTATAGGAATAGTATATAACGAGTGCGAAAAGTGACAAATAACACACGAGTGCAGAAACCCCACGAGTGCGTTAAACACTTTGGGACGAGTTATGTAAGCTATTTTTTTCCCACGACCGTCTTATTAAATGTTTACTGATATATTAATTATTGTATTACTAGGCCACATAGATTTAGAAGCATGCGCACATATTTATAAACAAATTCGTATAACATCCTTGAATCATCCAATACTATCTCTTAAGACAAGCCAAATAATAATAGAAACGAAATTAATTCAGAAAAGTATAAATGAAACAAGATGAAAAAATTAGTTACTGGACATTATAAGCACAGTATGTCGGCATTGATTAAATTTCAAACGTTTACACGCACCTTTTTCATTCTGCTGCTAATAGGCATATAATTAATAAAATTAAATTATTGGGTCTCTTGGTTGAAGAATTATGTATATTGATGAAACTAAATAATTCTTGGATCCAATTAATATAATTTCATCAACGCCTCTAGTAATTATCCAATGCACATTAACTATAGATATCATGTGAGAATTATGTTAGTTTAAAGAAGCCTGGTGAGATATTTTATAAAAATATTTGCACAATTAAATAGCTATATAATTGCTTTTTCATGGAAAATATGAAGAGTAAATACTCATACTAAAGGGAGATGTTGATTAATAATTTTAATCAGAGGTATTTAAACTCAGAGCTGGGCGCGTGTAAAATTTGAATGTTTTGAAATGCAAAATACATTTTGTATGTAAAAATCATGTATGCATTTATACAGATAGTCCTAACTCCTTTTTTCCTTTCTTTGTTGACCTATTTTTTGGAAATCTCTTTTTTTTTGATAAATAGGTAAAAATAGCTAAAAACAATAAAATCCTCTTAATCCTTACACAATTAATTTATACTGGAACTAGTTTCGGCGAATTGCAATCTGCATTAATATATAAATAAATATAGTGAAAATAAATACATAAACATAAGTACTTACAGTCAAAAGCTTAAACTTCTATCATATTAAGTAAAGTTATCATTGTATAATATTGAAACATTATTTTACAATAATAACTATACTTATTTATAAGATAAGTTAAAGTGAGTTAAAATGTAAGAATAAATATAAAATATAAAAGTATAAGGTAAAGTCAGGTAAGTGTGTAACCGGGGCAAGTGTAGTTTGTTTATATTTATTTTTAAAATTGAAATACGGACGTCCTCTTGTTATAATACTAATGTACTAAACTTCATACTAGTTTTACAAACAAAAGTTCGCATCTCCTAACGTGTAATAACTTGAATATCTTGTGAATATATCATACCATATTAAACAGGCATCAGCTTAGTATTACACTCTTGGCCGAACTAAAGGATAATGCTATTAATATATAAAATGCGGAACGATTACACACTTGCCCCATTTTGCTGGGTAAGTGTGTAGTATTGACAGTGTTTAAAATTTCTTTTTTTACTAGTAAACCGTTGATAATTATAAAAGGGTGTATCTATTGAGGGCTTCAACTGAGCATATATTACGTATTTCTATGTGTTAAATTTATCAAAATGTCTTATTATGTGAACAGTGTTACACTTTCTTCGCACTATGCAATTTTTACTACACACTTACCTGATTTCACTTTAGGATATTAAAAGCTTATAATGGGGAAAGGGATATTGAAACTTGGATTTTAAGTTTTATTATTTTGGAAATGCAAGTCGGAATAATAATTGACATAATTTCTTTTTCGAATGTATTTGGCGTAAGCGACGTTTCGTTACTGGTTTGCAACATTTTCAAACCTTTAATGAAAGTTTAAAATTATAAAAACGGATCTTAATTATAGGTATGTACTTAACAAAGTGTAATTTATTTTTTTACCTTAAGTTATTTTTCTTCAGTATTTCTATTAAAACTTATATCCATAACATCCATTACACATAAAAATCTATATTTTGAGTCGTTTATTTTCTGTTAAAATGTGGTCTTAATCCCTATTGGAATTTTTTTCTCTGTAGTGTTCAAATTTTAATGCGTTCGATTTTTGAATTGAGTTGAAAACAAAACAATTTTTTTTTTTAACAAAGAAAGCGCGGAAGGTTTAAGGAAGAAACATTTTGTAGGGAGTACTCTTGAAAACAAAAAAGATTAACGCTAAAACACTAAGCGCAAACGCGAAAAACAGAGTATCTAATTCTGCATTTTCCAGGTTTGAAATCAGAGTACGCGAATTTTAATTGACAGATGTCCTTTCTCTAACCACCACTGCGTGTGTGTAATTACCACCAAGTAAACTATTGATTAAATTTTGCGCTGATACATTTTGAACGAAACCGGTTATATTAGAACTTGCATTAGTTCGCATAATATGGGGTTTCTTCTTTATCCCACCGAATCGGATGTTTGCTAGTGTTACGGTAGAAATTGTTATAGAACGTGAGCAGATAAGCATCGGGTTTTGTTACATAATTTAAATGCAAATACCAGATGTACGCTCAAGAATGCAGATATCACGTAGCGGCACATATAATACACATATGTGGACGTGTATTGCAAGGATGAGCTTAGGTACATATGATACGAATACATACTATAATATACTCGAATACAACATTGTTCGTAGGACCAGTAATTACTTATTTAGATTATTTGGAAAGTGTTTGCGCAATGCATGCAGTTATGTGTAAAAGCACCAGCCCGGTGACGAACATGTATGTTCGATGTGCATTTACACCGCTTAATGCACTTCGAATAGAGTACATTAAAATACATATGGAATAAATAGAAAAAGTTCACAGTCGTATTTTTCAGGCGTATCTATTGAACGTTTCTAATGCATTTTCGAACATTCTGTAAAATCATTCTGAGGTTTGAAAATTCGGTTATACAATTCGCAATAATTCTGAAAAAAAAATGTATAAATAAACCTTCGCCATGGATTGGTACATTATTGCAAACTTCTGACTTCTGTTAATCGTGAATTTACTAATGTTACTTTTGCCCAGTTTGGTTCCAAAAAATTTGTAGTTTCTACAACAAAATGTCACTTGATTCGATGCCACAAGGTAAATTCTCAGTTTAAATTGCAATGGAAGGCGAACTGAAATACAGTAAATAATATAATAGTAATGAAAGTATCACTATTAAATCTAAGCAATTTAAAAACTACTTCTATATGTGTACTGACACCATGTCTGTCCACAGATATAACGGTAACTCGTTAAATTGGCAATTTTTTTCTCTTCATTATATATTTTAGAATTCGTGAAATGATTGAGTGACTAGACTTATAAAAGTAGAACGCCATTTTCAAATAACTGTCAGCAAAGAAATCTAGTAGGCTTATATCAGGTTATGGATCCGATGATTGAATTGTTGATTGTCGCTTTATCCATTCGCTGAAAACTAATCAGCGTTTGGATCACTTCAATCGCGTTTAGCTAATCTAAGTCTATCGAATATTTTAATCTTTTAATAGATTAAATAATTTAAGTAGCCTAAGACGTCAAGTTCAAAACGGAATAAAAGATATTACTGAAAATAACAGTTAACAATACATCCAAGGTATCAGTTAGTAGCTAATTAATGTAATAATTGTAAAAGCTTTCGCTTAAGTTTTAAAATTATTTTTGTAGAAGACAATCATTCTTTGCTTCATCTCTAATGAAAACAATATTTTTTTTGTTTATAAATAAAGTTTAGAGTATAAAAGTTTAAAATCGAGAAGGTTCAGAGCTTTTTTTTAAAGAACTCATTCAGTAAGGAAGTTATAAACATTTTGTTATCGATATTCGGTATGTTAAATATTATGACAATGTAGCAACTCTAGTTTTTTTTTTTTTCATTATAATTTTTTAATTTTTTTTGTGTTTTCTGTAATAATAATGATTCTATCATGAATATTTTTATTTATGCCATAATACATACAGAAGGGCATCAACCTACAAGAAGGCTGCAGTTTGAAAAATATATGAACTCTCTAAGTAACAATGTATTTTTTTAAACCAGATTAAGAAAAATACAAAAGAAACATAATTATCTTCTTATTCACCATAATTTTACAATGCTTAACGATCTCGGACTAACATTATGGTAGGTTGACTCATGTCTAACCACATCTCACTTTTCGTATGACACCAGACAAGAATGTGCGTGATGCAGTTGTGGAATGTCAGTGATGCTGTATTAATACACCCGCATAGTTAACGGACGAAGGGGATAGAGGATCTGTTGCTTAATTCTACTTTGATAGCGATCAATAAATCGACGGCTGGTGCCAAAAACGTAATAAATAGTAGAGTAATAACCCTTGCCGGGTTGAAAGTATTCGAGTTCCGGTTCTTATTTTTCAGGTATTTTTTTTTTGGTTCACCCAAGATCGACGCGTCATCTACAAAATTGATGATTTAATAAGGCCACCTCGAAGACGGAAGATAATTGAGTTAAAGATTTATGCTTGCAGTGAAATATTGAAGGTTCGTGGTAATCGAATTTACTCAACAATTACATTTAGTTAAGCTTCTTCGTATCGATTTTCTTTCAAAGAGTTTATAAATTCTTGACTCGCCTGAATTTAGTGTTTGGCGCTTCTAGGAGAACCAGAAATGATATCGTCAACAAATTAAAGGGGATGCTTTTGAATAAAACACTGTATTTACACAAACGCTAGGCATTCTGAACAAAAACATAAATAAATTGAAAGCCAACACGATAACCCAACGATCATCAAGTGATTAAAAAAAAAATATTATTAAAACATGGACGAAACTTTTGGAGTTCTTCCATAAACAGCGTGATAATCATATTTCTAATTGTAACCTATGGGAAAATCAACCTGCCACATAAGAATAATAGGCTAGGATATGTTGTTGGAAGTTGGTGTTCCTACCCGATGAGTGATACTTTCCGTTTTCTGACTTTTTTTCTGACTTTTTTTCTACTACCTAAAAGTAGGAAGTAAGATCATGTATCTTTATTCATAAACTTTGTAAGCTGAGACATTCTACATGGAGTGGCTTTGTTTAGATATTTCGGTGACTTCCCTGATCAAGTACATTGCTTGATTATGGCAGTCGTCAATGGGTTTTCATGATATAAAAAATATCCTTTCAAAATCCGAATATACATATGGACAATATGCTAGTAGATATATTTACAAAATTAAGGATAGTACTTTTACCCTAGCACAGATATAGTATAAATACTGAGAAGAAAACAAATAATGTCAATCAGATAAGAAAGTTTAAGATATCAAAATATGAAATCGCCTGTAGTTTCACAGAAACATCTAAGAATAGAATAACATAACGTAGAGACTATTCTTCATATGTAATACCCACCCTGGCGCAATTCATTGTATTTTTTTTTATGGTATAGCGAAGGAATTAGGAAAGATTATCGGAAAGTTGAATAAATATGTAGACTCTGAAATTAATGGCATTGATCTAAAAGTAATATTAACGCACTGGTGTATAATATTATGAGATTGAAACTTTTGTCTTTGAAAGCAGGCAAATCCCAAGCAATCTCAAGGTATTTCTAGTTTGGCCAATTTATAAAAATACATAGCTTTAATAATTATCGACCAATATCCACACTACCTGCAATAGAATCGCTGATAATCTTAAAAGCTATTCATAAAAGATGAAATACTTAATACATGGGGCAGGCACCAACTTAGCACTTTATTATTTTATATCTGGAGGTATTAAAGTGCTGAATTAGTGCCCATAAGATACACCACAGTTTAGATAACAGTCAAATAAGGGCACAGGAGGTTTATTGCGAAAGTAGTCGACTAACACTGTATTATATACGCGTGTTTATGCGATATGTGCTCTTATAGACTTCAATAAAAGATTCGACAGTCGCGATCATCACAAAATGACAACACACTTGTGGAATGTGGGAATAGCATTAAATTGCTTTGGAAACTACTTAAAAAATAGGCATTATAGGGTAAAAATTGGGAAAACGTTGAGTTCAAATGCCAAAATAAAACCAGGTGTATTCAGGGAAGCATACTAGGACCAGTACTATACTTACTATATATAGGGTGATTCATTGAACCCGTCTATTAAAAGTTCTTGAATTTTCAATGATATTTCTATTTTGAAACTTTGGGGCTGGCATAGTTAGCTATGATCTATTTAGACAAAATAACTTCTATGCCGTACTTCTAGTTGCATCGAAAGCCATGGTCAACTTTGATAAAATAAATAAGTAAGTAAGTTAGTAATTAAGTAATTTTATTGATTTATAGAATCAAAAATTATTATAACATCGGTCATAAGAAGAAAACAAAAAAAAAAAGAAGAAATAAGAAATAAATAAACTAATACAAATTAAACTACTAATACAAATTAAACTAATAGAACAAAATTAACAGAATATACCAACTGATAGAAACACATCAGCATCTTTAGGTGCATTTTTAAATTCTACTAGGCAATTTTATAAGTCATTACCGGTTACCATTTTGGAATTATTTTGACTTTTGTGAAAAAAAAGCACAAAAAAGTATGATGCCCTTTATTGTATCGCTGTTATACGCCTTTATATACCAGCTAGACAGCAAAAGGTAGAGAGTTTTTATGTGGACTATGGAAGGTGTAGATTGTACGCTATTTAACCAAGGAATTAAAAGTAACTTTTTTGTGCAAAATGTTTTTTTTCTTTAAGTGGAACGCCCCGTATATTTTTACACCATAAGATTTAGAATTTAATTGTCCATCGAAAAGATATTAGACCTATCTATCTCTTCAATTAGGATTAATGATTTTCAGAAAATGTAACTGCTATGCTCTGAGAGGAAGTATCCAGAAATGTGACCTTACCACAAGCTTTTTTTTACTTACTTGGGTTTAAATTGTTGGCGGCAAGCTTGACAGAATGTTGGGATCAGGTGGTTGAATCATTTGCGGCAACAACTTTAACGATGTGAACGTTGAACAACCTTGTCAAAGTTGTCACAGCATTTACAGAAGCTTTCCTACGCAAATGTTTTGACAAGGTTATTATATCATTTATTGCGGCCTGGTACATTTCCGGAATGATTCGGCTTTAAGCGTTCATCGACATATTATTGATACTACCTTTTTTGGTGGTATCAACAATATAAATACATTAACTGTGGTACTTATGAGGGCATTTTGTAGTATTTTCTCAGTAACAAGCTTGTGGCCAGATTTTCTCTTGTCACAAGGTCCATGGGGAAGGTTGTTCAAACCTTAAATTGTTATTTGGGCAGCCACGTAAAGAAACTGTTCCAAAGATGTGTAATGGTCTAATTAATAATGCAAAATTGGGGAGCATCTTTTAGCATAAAAGGAGTTATAATAATCACGGTGAAACAGGATTTTTTTCGCCGCCCTAACCCTAATCTAATCCATGCTGTATCTAAAATGATGTAAATACCTTTACATTTTTATTCTAGTATGAAGCTATGCATAGTTTACGAGATTTTAATGAATTAATCTGCCATTTGAAAAACTTGTATGGACATACATCATTATTTCGTATTCAAGTCAGCTTCGAACATGCATAAAAAAACTATCAACTCGAGATTACCTTCTCGGTTTTATGATTGCACCGCACGAAGACAATATGTTTCCACGGTAGGGCATGCGCATTTTTCATAAATCGCGCATATGCATTTTATAAACGTAATTTCTTTTCGCATTTCATGGTTCCTTGTAAGGTAAATCCTCGACGAGATAAATTTCGAGTAAAGGAGGTGGTAACGGAGAGGTTGCCCAGAAATAAATAACTTTGAAATTGTGAAGGGAGCTGAGAAGGCGCCTTAATAAATACTTCTAAAGACACCTACAAGCAAATTCGCTTTTAAGAAGAACTGGAACGTCGCGACGCCGACGCCAAACACAAAGAGTCCAGCCTCTTGAATATGGAATAAGGAATAAATCACTTCTCTATCGATGGAGGACGCCCCAATCTCAATCAGAATCATTCAATCAATTCAATGTTCTTTTACATCTGACGAGTCTAGTTAATGGTTTTTTAAAAGTTAAATGTATTTCTGCTACTTCGTCCTTAAAGCTTTATATCTTTACACTTGTTTGCTTACATATATCTTCCTAACTATCACCTATCTAATATAAAAATAATCGTTAAAAAAATGTGTGAGTTGCACTCTTTAAATCTGCAAATGATTGTTGATAGATTCTTAATGCATGAATAAGACTTATCACAAGTAACCAAAGAAATATGAAATTAATACAAACATGAAATATTTCTTACACACTATCAATGCCAGCTTTTTAAATATTTGATACATATAGTTATCTTCAGCATCTAAAATATAGTATATTTCTTATACAGTGTTAGGCATAAAGTTCACATTATATGGGAATTATTGATTAAAGGTATGTATTGGAATGATTTAATAATTTGATACTAGCTTTACATTCATGGAATTTAAGAACTGAAAAGGATATAACAAAAAAAAGGATATAAAATGTAGCAGTAAACATCCAGGCGACGTCCAGGTGATGTAGAAAATCTCTGTATTTGGCAAGTCCTTCAAGGGCATTTTCCTTCAGAATGTTACCTTCAGGAGATAAAGATAATCAGTAGTGAAATACTTGCACATAGAAATTAGATATTAGAATTTGAATAGTATATTTTTATAACAGATATTGACAGATCAAAGTTGGATCAAGTTTCAGTCCCAATGAACATTTTTTTATAGTGTACCTGTTTTAGAACTTAGATTTACCTTAATAATATTTTTATGTATTTAGGCAATCCAAGTGCATTGATATGTCAACCAAAAAGGCAAGGAGAATAGCTGCAATTCGGTGTATGATATAATTAATGACGTATATGTAAGGTTGCATACTCTTTGTACAGTGATTTATTTAAGATTGTTAATTTAACATAGTAATAAGTATTGGGAAATGTTTAAATTACATGTAGACACATCTACATCATGGTAAAAATTATTATCTTATAATGAATATAAGGTGATTCCATAATTTTGCAATAATTATTTATTTCAATTTAGTTTAAACATTTCACAGTTCCCTTTGGTCACATGGGCATTCTCATGTATTAAACATCTTATATTCCCCTCACTTCGGTGAAAGTAATGGTTTTTTTCAAAGGTAGTTTGCCCTCATGACCAAGACAATCGCTATTGAAGTTTGTTAGAGAATTCCAATTCAAATGCATCCACCAAGGATCCGTGAGAGACGGACACGTCGCGATTAATTTTTGTAAAATTTGACGGCTATTTTTATAGAATCTAATTTATTTCAAATTCCAGTCTAAAAATGATTGGTTAATGTTGTTAAACAAAGTTTATTATATCAATTTTTAGCTACTTTTACCTATTACTGTTGGGTAATTTTCTCCAACGACGATATTCCTGAGATATGTTCCTGTTATGAGCCATTTTGATCTGATCATACCTGCTGCCCTGATGTCTGCTGAATTGATCCCTCCGAAGGTGTTCTGCGCTCATATCAACCTAAAAATAAACATATTATTTTAATTCTAATCTAAATTTTAAAATACTTCGTTTTAATATGTTCGATAAATTTGTTTGGTTAGGAATTTTGTATAACCGCTGAACAGTTTGCGACCACTGGTGCAAAAGCTTTCATAAGGTGGTACTACAAATGTTACTAGTCAATATGTCTTCACGGCATGAACCGAATATTCACTAATTTTACCATCAAATGTTGGATATTCTGATTTACCCGTCTTTTAAGCATAGAATTGATAAACGTCCCGAAAATCTAGGAGTTTTGAAAGTTAATTTTAACCGTATTTATTTTCGATGATGAGTTTATATTGCAAAAAGTGGATTTACTAATTTAAAACGCAATTGTTATTTAATAAGCGAACTCATTTCTTTATTACCTTATTTACGTTGTTTTCTCACTGCTCTACATTTAGAATCTTTTATTAAATAAAACCACATTTGTTTGAATTTAAATGTTGTCTTTGTCGTACAAAGTCGACCGTAATTGTTATACCCGAGCCTCATGCATACTATATCACTTAAACTAAGCGCTGTAACTACCAATATTGGAGTAGAGGATATACAAACAACATGCTCCTCCTGCATCTCCAGTCTCACTAAAGAATAAGAAGGGTTAACTATCCATTCGTAATTTTCCTAATGCCAGTGCCTCCTCTAGCCTGTTCCAGGCAGAAATTTTCACCCAGCATGGCATCTGGCATTTGAGAGGGTATACTTATGATTAAAATGTAATGAATGTAGTTAACACTAGGGTGCTTAAAATTTGATTTTACTAATTTAATTAAAGTATTATATTTGAATTTTTTTTATATCGGACTGTGTGCTACCTTATAGCGTTACAGTATGTATGTCTGAGTGGAGGGTGATATTACTCTACGAAATCTATTGTGCCCCCTTCTTGCTGTTTTACAGCTGATCTTCCGATTCTACTCCTTTCAGAAGGTGTAGGCTATGAGAAACTCCAGGTTAGGTAAGTTTCCCTCTGCGATTTTACATGCTCCAAGATGCAACGCCCTTTCAAAGTACTTGGTTCTAGGCTCATATATTCTTATTCCAGTTCCGTTAGTTTCGTTTTGGAGCTATCAGTGTACAATTTGATCGCATTTCTATCCACTTTCAAGATGGTATTTTTATCCCACTCGCTCTTATTATTAAGTTTTGTGTTGAATTCTTTCACAACGCTGAATTGTTTTGACATGTCATCCCGAGCCACGTCCCAGGTTTGATCCCATCAGGAGATTGAGGCCTATGCGTAATCGTTTCTTTCTTAATTATTCTGAGTGAAGTTCTTTTTGTCACGTTCTTCACCACAACAGGGGTAGGATCCAATACACTTCTACAGCTGCTGTTGGGCAGGTTCTCATAGCCCCAGTTATATATATGCATACTAATCGTTGCACTTTCGAAAGGTTAATTCTCGCGATGATCAGATTAGTTCTTTTGCTCCAAGCTACTGATGCATAAGTCATGATCGATCTATCGCTGTATACATCCAAAGCCAGTGTTTTTGGGTGCATCCCTGCTTAGTTTCTACGCACCATCAAGGTTTTTTTGGCATTGTTGGTTACTTCAAGTTCGTGTTTGTTCTAGGGAAGTTTATTGTCTAGGGTATTTAACCTCCGTTCTCCAATCTATGTTTTGCCCATCCATTTTTGTAGTTTTAAGATATATCCTTTTCCTAGTGGATGCTACTAGGTTAATTTTAGTAGGATTAACATTGAATGCCACCGATTGACACCATCGCCTCGTAAAGTTCGATCCTTTTTGGACAATGTCGGAGAGGGTATTGTCAAATTTGCCTTTTGCGTGTATGCCTGCTTCAGTCAGCCCACATAAGAGTTTACCTACTATTAGGTTCGACATAAATAGGGATGTAACTCCTCTGTGTGGGCACCTTCTGGTCGTATTAACGGAATTGTTCTTATATGTCACTGTCGCCTCCACTTGGTAGGCAGCAGTTGCGACATCCATCTGGAGATGATTAAAGGTAGATTTTTGACTTTGCCATCTGTTTGTGTTTGTCTCGTTATTTTCTTTAACTATTAAATTGGACGCTGTTTGAAAAAAAAAAATATCGCACTTTTTGTTAATTTTTTTGGAAAATGTCATAGGAAAAAGTTGCCAAAGTCGCAAATGTGTATTCCACCACAATTTTATTTTGGCTTTTTTTGTGTCTTCGACAAATATCTCAAAATCTGAGGACGATCTATCAATTGCCGAAACGTGTTATCCGATATTTAAAATAAAATTTTGAACGGCTACCTGATCGCTTGTTTATATACTATTTGATATTGTTTTTTTGCTTGTTATTTGTGTGGAGTTGATTTCGACACGTTGAAACAGTCGACATTGAAGTTTCCCGCAATTAATGCTTTGGCATCATACTGGATGACATAGATCAGATAAGTTGTCCATAAATACGTCAGTACTTCCAGCTAAATATCTGTACTGTGATGCGGCAGTGATATTATTCGAATTTGTCAATCTCACAGCTGAGATCTCCATATGCAAGCAATAAAAACACTGTCATTAGATAGTTCTATTAAAAATTATTGTGTCTGGAACTCATCTCTTTCTCAAACAAATTTGTATCTTTTTGTTATAATTAATCAATTAGTTATTAAATTTACAGTAAAGCTACTCTGGTCTTCCTAAGATAGGCATAATGGCTTCTCAGTTCTCATTAACTATGCTGTTATTCCATTACGTTATATTTGCAGTAATAGAACATAAATATAGCCCATACCACAATCTGAAATAAATGAAATACATAAACAAAAGCCACCTGGGCTTCAGGATACTTTCATAACTTTATTAAATACGTTTTATTTCCCCTTTACATAAATTTAGCATAAATTTTAGGAACCGGTTTTATTTGTAATTAAGGGAAGTTAATTTAATAATTGAATGCCCTGTTGAAAGTCAGGTCGTGGCACGATTAAATTTAATAATGAATGCAAGCTATTTGTAGAAAACAAGGGTAAAAGTTAATCTTTGAAAAGCACGAGTAATAAACAAAACAATTTTCGCAGGATGCCCGCGTTATCCCCAAAACAGGAACAGAAAACAATGCAATAATTAAAAATGTATTTGCATATATAATTAGTATAAAGCTGTGCTCTCTGTTGGCCTGCTAAGTTAACGCATCGAAAATGGAGCTCTCCAGGTCGCTAAGATTGTTCTGTCTGCTTTTATTTTTATAGGTATTATTAAGTGTACCCTAGATATAAGCAACAGGAAATAATATGACGTTTATTTTTACGATTCCGCCAAATAGAATGCCTGCTTCTTGTATAAATTCACCGTAGCAGAAGCACTTTAGTGCTTATTAGAATATGATTTATATTAATGTTAGGACTTCTTGTTGTATTTTAAGTATTTCCTGAATAAAACATGCACTTATGTATCCTGCAGGTGAGTTGTTGCTCTAATGTTACCTTTGCGTCGCGATAACCTACCAAACAAGTACTAATTCGTATGCTTCGCAAACAAACGTTTTCGTAAGAGCCATACGAACGATGTCGAATAATTTCAGGGTTATTAATCATGTTTTTATAGGTGGCACACTACAATGGTTTCTTTTATGTAAATTTTTCCTCTTATCTTGGGTAATATAAATGTACACGTACAGAAAAAAACGTGACACTTCGCGGTAATGCGAGAGGAAAATTACCCTTTGTAATATCTGTGTGCGTTGGCACAAATTGGAGTTATCTCGGCAATGAAGATAATTAGTAAGGAACCGTTACGTTTAGAGTTTCCCGAAAGTAAGGTGGTGTGCCATTTGGTTGGTCTGAAGTTATCACACGCTTGATGCCGTCATTGGCGGGTTATTATAAGTCTTAAAATAATAATTAAATTTAATGTTTAAACGTTAAGCCATTGTTTGATGATTTATTCCGGTATGTTGTATTTGGTGCGTTGGTATATAATTAGACGGTGAAACCTAATGGCAGTGATTATATTGCTATTTCATTATTAAACATCTGGGTAAAATAATCATTATAGTACGTTTTATTAACAGTGTATACTTACACTTAACATTGAGGATAATTTCTCAAAAAAAAATCTTTTTTTTCTGTTTATATTGTAGCTTGCTGTATATTCATAGTTTTGTTGACGTACGGTATTGATGGTTAGGTATTGTGGTAGTAGGTATAATGAATTTTACTGCAATGTGTTTCGGATTCCAGGAATTTTGAAAGAATGCTTAAGTTCTTTCCCTTAATTGAATTTTAACACATTCTTGAAAGAATGGTTGCCATCACAGGACAGAAAAGAGCGTCGATTCACAGGACTTTACGTGAAAATGAGCTACATCCTTACCATGTACAACAAGCACAAAATCTCTTACCTGCAGACTATGTGAAACGGGAAGAATTTTGCTCGTAGATCCTAGAGAACCAGGATCTTCTCCCAATTGCTTTGTTCGCTGATGAGTCTACCTTCACTCGTGACGGGATTAACAACTCACATAACGAGCACATCTGGAGCGACGAAAATCCCCATGCTTTGTCAGAAAGTAGATTTCAGCACCGATTTTCGGTTAATGTGTGGGGAGGAATCATCGGAAATATTATCCTGGGACCGAAAATCTTTGGTGGAACATTGACTAGCCATATCTACAAGAGATTCCTAGAAGAAGAGCTCCCCATTCTTCTTAAAGATATCTCCATGAACGTCCGTAAAAGGATGTGGTTTGTCCATGACGGGTGTCCAGCACACTATGGTGACCGACTTTTTAAACACTGCGATTCCAAACCACTGGATAGGGCGGAGAGGAGCTGTCGCATGGCCCCCGCGCTCGCCGGACCAAACCCCCTCTCGACTTTTTCCGCTGGGGCAATGTTAAGACCATCGTTTATGGACAAGAGAAGTCGGCTACCAAAGAAGAACTGGTAGGTAAAATCCATCGGGCGTTTCAGGAAGTACGTTGAAACATGGAAAATGTCAACTGGATAGGAGGACTGAGTCAAAGAGCAGAGTTGTGTTTGGCGGTCCACGGTCGCCATATTGAGCAGCTTTAAATGTTTGCAGCATTATTTGTTTGTTAAAATCATTAAAACTTTAACATTTCTTCTTATTATTGTAGAAGTAAGACTGTAATTTAAGTTAATCGTTCCTTAGCAACCATTTCATGCCGAAATTCGAGCCAAATGCGTCCATGATTCATCTAAATTAGTTACCGTAACCAGTGACTTTCAGCGCTTTTGACCACCCATATCTCGAAAACGGTTGAGAATTGGACCTATGCTGACTGGAAGTGTTTTGCCTAATTTTGGTACAAGGAATAACCCTATGAAGTTATGCAACGCAACGGGGGAGACACCGTGTATAAGAGATGATATACGGCGAATCTTACATAAGAGAGGAGTACAACATGACCAAATAGTTGCAACACAAAGTTTATATAAAGAAGCTAAAAATTATGTAAGAATCCAACACGAAGCATCAGAGATATTAGAAACACCTCCTAATGGCGTAAGGTAGGGTTGCATTTTCAGTCCGCTTCTGTTCATGATCGTCTTAGATGAGGCAATAAAAGTGGCAAAAAACAATATAAGGTGGGTCTCTGGAAGGTGGAACAAACAAACGTTTCCCAATATACTTATGCAGATCACATGGCACTTCTAAGGGAAAGACGAAAAAACGCTCAACCACAATTATAAAAATATATAACGAAAAGCTGGAGATCATAAATATGAAGATAAATATAGGCAAAACTAAGACAATAATTAGCAACTGTAACTAAACGCAAAATTAGAACAAGTCAGCAAATTGAAATATTTGGGCACATGAGTAACAGAGGATGGACGACTAGAAGCGGAAATAAGCGAAAGAATACCAACGTAAACAGTAACAGTATAAAGAATAAATTTTTAGAAAAAAAAAAGAAATCCCTAGACAAACAACGAGCCAAATATTTAAGAAGGTGACCATTCCGATACTTTCGTGTGGTTCAGAGACATGGGAAATGACAAGAAACCAAAAAAAGCAGGCTGCAAATTGTTGAAATGAAGTTCTTACGAAAAATTGTAGGCAAAACTAGAATGGATAAAATAAGAAATACAACACACCCAGGAAACTTAAATACAAAACCTTTGCAGAGGGTCAGTTGAGATGGCTGGGCTATGTGCTGAGAATGAGCTCTGATAAAACAATTAGGAAGATCTATAAGGCGATCTGCGTGTCTATTCAAACAAAAATAAATGCGTTTGGTTTATTTTAAAAATACTAAAACACCGAATACGAAACGTATCATCAAACAATACCACTAACTTAAAGTCTGCAGAAAACACGACAACATAGTAAAAGATGGAAAAGGGATGTGTTTATATAAGTAACATAGGATAACAACAGATACATACTGGACATAAGATTCTATACTGTCAAAGTTGCCTTAAATAACTTCCTGTTTCCCTTTAGTTATTTAAGGGATCCCTTCATATACTTCAAAACTTCGAAGGAAGGATGAATTAATGAGTTATGCTCCGGGAAAGTTGCCCAATGCAGTACCTACGAATGGTGCCTACGGTCAAACACCTTTCTGTTAAAAAAAAATACTGATGTACTAAAAATATTACATCGATTTTGTCTTCATAGCCTCACCAGGGAATATAATTACTTGATCCTGAGACATCCTATGCAAGGCATGCAGAGTATTGGGAAAGTTACGTACATTAAAGAGAAATACAATCCCTTAAGAAATCAACAGGTGACATTTAAGAAAGAATTTATTGAGAATATTTTCGGTCTTAAGACGGAAGTAGGAAATTGGTGGAAACGGAAAACGGTGTAAACCTTGTCGTATCAGATACTGTAAAAGTGAAACTACCTACCCAAACAAAAATATACACAGTAAAGCTTTCCTAATACTTTAACGTAATAGGTTAGTATTTGGCAATTCTAGGAATGCATAACAAAACGTTTAGCAGCTAGGAAAGTATAAATTTGCAATACTATGTATGTATGCAAAATTGTATAGGTAATTAAGGCCCTTTCTTCTGTTTTTACCTATATCTCTCTGCTTTGACAACTGAATTTTCTAATGCTACTAAGTAGGTTTACTATTAGATGGCTCATTCCATATCAACCGGAACGCCCAAAAAATTTGATGTTTTGGATTCTTTTTATATTTTAAATTTCAAGTCTTGGCCTAAAATTGGAAGACCCGTATTTCTTCTTAAAGATCTACAGCATTTATTTACAAAGATATTTGCGAAAAAAAATTGCAAAATCAATAAAATAATCGCAGAAATAATGTTGTTTGGTTATGCATAAATTAAATTAAAACAAAATACATATAAATCATTGTTTATTCTAAAGTTCAAATTATACATTTTCATTTATTAGTGCCTAAATTAGATTGTAATTTATTTTTATCCCCTTTTTGTCGTGTTAAATAAAATAATGTCTTTTTACTTTGTTTAATTTTTGAAAAAATGTCATAATATTCTTTAAACTATGCTCTACAAGAATAGAAGTATTTGAAAATGGAGAACCTACAGTACCCTAAGTGCCTGTAGTAAATTTTCTGAAGAACGCTTATCGGGATGAATAATAGGGACACTTTTGTCTAAGCCTACTTTTGAAAAAAGAATGGCTAGGAATTAATATTTGAAACAGAAAATCCTAAATTACTAAGAAACTATAAGAAATAGGTATAGGAAGCATTAATACAATCTTAAAGACCCTTAAATTTAGAATCTAAATAGGGTAATAAATGCAGGGTGTTCCATGTAAAATAAAAAAAATACTTGTCTTTAAAGATAGCGAAAATTGAAAATATTATTTATATATAAGTCTAATGTTTTAGTTAGAAAATAAATACAGTTTAAAACATCCAGCTTAAATATGCATGACAAGCATGTTTCTTATATTTGGTTTACATTTTGAAGAATAGTTAATTCTCTCGTAAACGATCGTACTATCAAAATATGTCATAATATACAGCGTGTTCCATTTAATTTTCCACAACTTTGGTGCATAACTATTCTTTGAGTCACCCTGCATCCTTCAAAATAATTTTGAAATGTGGTCCTTCTGAATGCGTATAACTCTTAACGAAAGAAAATTGAAAATATGTTATCACTTTCATGTATAAACCGACGCGAATATAGTGGCCCACCTATATGATAAATATCCAAATAGTCGGTATTTTTGGACTTACCTCCTTTTTGTAAAAAGAAGACCTTAATTTGTAACTTGAATTTCCAACATTTTCCTTCTTAAAAAGGTACCAGTAATAATAATAATAATAATAATAATAATAATATAAATTTATTGCTACTTGGTTAATATAAGTACAAACGTTTTACAATATCTTACACATAATTTTCGTTCATATATTCTTCTATAGAGTAGGGTTCTAAACGTACTAATAGAAGGTGTACAGCTTTCTTAAATCTATTAACATTACTAATTTCTTTAATATATGGAGGTAATTTATCAGTATCAGATATAAACATTGCATATGCGGTTAATATGTTGTTATCTCTAAATAAGCCTCTACATGAGGAGTTGAACTGTAACCTCAACATAAATCTGAGTACTCTCTTTTGATATACAAAAACACGGTGTAGGTACATCGAGAATACATAAAATATGGTAATACGCAATATATAGCGCAATATATACGCAAGTAATACCTTCTGTGAGGCGCTGGAAAATTTTAACAATTGCAAATTGACCTGTGTCATACGAACAGTGAATTTCCTATCTCTATGTTTCATTTTAAACTTTTTTTTATGTATACAATACATTTATTCGTAGATGTGAGTAGGTCACAAATTTCCGTTTTCAAATTAAATGGAGTATATTTGAATATTGTGATATAGCAAATTTTTATTCGAATGTCATTTAGCGCTGAAATAGAAATATTAAAATCGTCTATACTTTTACAGCTAACCAATCTGCACTTTATCGATTATTGTCCATAACAACAACACGGGTGTGGTAAACCAGTAATTTGTGGATGTCATATGCGTACCGATGAACGCCGCATACACGGGCAAAATGAAAATAAACCATTTTACCTTTAGATGTTTTTAAAAACACCGCCTACAGAGCATTTTTTTTTACTCTACCCCAAATCGGAATAACGAAATCTCTTGCCGTAATTGAGTTTTCGATGATTTGCAACGATGGTAATTTCACAGTATAATGCCGGAGCGATGCACGGATTCGAAATTGAAACTGTAGATGTTTTATATGCAAAGCTTGTCTTTACTAGGGCTTTACAAAATTACAGAAAGAAATGGGAGATTAGTTGTCGCGTATTGCATTTATACCGAGTTCCATTTCACGCAGCCGTGCCTTTTTGTCAAGTCGATTTATTGCTGAATTGTGTGTGTCATACTTGCTTGTTGAAATTGTACGGGAGAGTTTATAAAGTTCGGATTAATTTTGGTTTCCTGTTCTCCCTTAGCGGGGGAGCCAATTTCCAACACGTGTATTTTTAAATTAAAACGGGGAATTATGGATTGTAATGATTATGGCTTCGTCGATTATAGTACCCCTTCATGCCATTATTTTGTGAATTGTTATTGTTTTTTTTTTTTAATTTCAATTTGCTCGTTTTTAAAAGGTGCCCGATTAAACAAACATTAAATTATAACAAATCTAGTATATAGAAGATATATCGGGAACCAAATGTAATTCAATCCATTGAAATCGTAATAATTCAATGCAGTAGAGTAATCCCTAGATAAAATAGAATAATATGGTTCATATTATAAAAGCATGAGAGGAATACAAGCTGATTAAACTTGACGTATTTCGCGACCCATCGAGTGTTGTAAATTATTACTTTTTGTTTCGGAAAAACTTCACATTCAGAGGATCAAATCAATCCTTAAAATATCGAAAATTTGTAGTTTTTTATACTTTACGTTGTTGTTGCGGAGAAAAGTCGAGTAACATTAAGTTATATATCATCGAATTCTGATTTAATAGGACAATTTGATAGTTTGATTGACTCCTCTCACTTCAAAAATAGGAACTTACTTTTACTCACAATGGAGCGCCCTCTGTGTGCAATTTGTGGTGATCTTACTTTCATAAACTGTATGCACTGTAAAGACTATTTTTGTCTTTAGGATTTCCTTGATCATTTCCGTTACCATGAGTTATAATAATAAATAATCGGTCTTTAATGTAATATTTTGTTATTGTTTTACTAGTCTTTTTTTTTATAAACTTTTATATTTGTCAATGTAGTAACACATCTAATTTTGAAACTTTCTTCTTTCTTGTTTTTCGTTGCAGGAAACAATGCAAAAAACGGATTTAGTAAAATGATGAGATTTATCTGATGAATATCTAAACATAATACAAATATTAAAACGTAAAGTACCTAAATAGAATATTGAGTTTTTATTTTAGACACCTTTAGTTCAACGTAAAATCTTTTCTGTGAATTCGAAATCCTCTTTTATATAAGTAGTTAATGAAGGATTGCCCGTCTAATATTCTTTAGTCTGCCTTTTCTTTACAGATACCTGTCCTTTTATGTTAGATAATATTCAAAGATACAATTACCCTTCACTAGATGGCTATGAGCTTATGAATATGCCTGATATGTCTAGAATTCACCACTGCAGGTCATGCGCATTCTTAATATCTCCTATCAAACAATGAGTAGTATATTTATATTTTTTACCAATAGTAGGTTGGTTGCCGTAGTGGCTGTAGGTGTTGTGCCTTCTAAATCAATAACTAATATACTATTAGACTTTTACTTCATTAAATAATAAATTTTTGGTATAATTTTATCATTTAACGCATTGAATGCTTTTATATTAATAAAGACAGCGTAAATATCAAAAAGAGGCACAATTTATTATTTAATAATATATCAAAAACATTTAAAGACTAAGAACTCTTACAAGGTAAGTACACTTATTTTTAATATTTAAATGAAGTATCAACTACTATCCAGTATATTTTGGATTTTTAAATTCCCATTTAAAAATCGAAACAACTTTTAAATCCTCCGGATGAATTTCACTAACCTTGCCTGCAACCTATACATATTAAAATTTCAATTTAAACTGTCATTTACAAATCTAACGAATAAACTCAAGTTTTTACTTATTTACATAGAAATTTAATTAATTATAATAAAAAATGCCT
The DNA here is from genome assembly GCA_004143645.1 of Protaetia brevitarsis. Taxonomy (NCBI): domain Eukaryota; kingdom Metazoa; phylum Arthropoda; class Insecta; order Coleoptera; family Scarabaeidae; genus Protaetia; species Protaetia brevitarsis. Next base: position 5,776,729 of record RXPK01000234.1, on the reverse strand, counting down.
CCGACATCAGGTAATTCACACCTCAAATTATTTCATAATGGAATTCCCTCGCAGTGACAAACCAAAGAAGTTGCAGAAAAAGATTCCCATCAAAAGCACAGCGCCGGTATCGGGAAATCCAGGGAAAAGTCTCCTTCACAGCATCCAAGGTATATTATTATATTTTAAACAGCAAATACATGTACAATTCCACAAAGGAAAAGGTACCAAGGTATGTCAATACAGCAAATTTCTTCTAATGTTGAAAAATCTTGACCTTTCTTCTATATACTTTTAGGCTGATGGTAGATACATCAATTCGTAAAGAAGATTCCTTTTGATTTCGGATCTATAACAGAAATATAATTTAATTGATTTGGCTTGATGAAAAATGAAGCAATCTTTTTTAAGAATTTTTTTATCAACAACTACCACGTCTCCATGGTCCTCAACTCATCTATTTAATATGAGCTATACTGAGCCTCCACCCCTTTGAAGTAGTATCGATATCAAAGAAACTACATTGAAATCATACAGTAACTATACGATAAACTTATACAACTAATTACCTACGATGAAAATTAATTAAAACGTAACATATATATACTAGATTTACAAACAGGTGTGTACCAAAACAATAATTACATCTATTGCAGAAATACATTAATTCGTTAATTATTTCATACTGTAAAAAGCTTGCAATTTTTGAATAATTACATCTACTATTAGTCAAACTCCTCATATTTATGTTCCATAACAGTACAGATGCTTTCATAGCATGCACTAACTAAACTTGCTGATAATTTTAGAGGTAGCAAGTGGCAGCTAAGAGTATTGATGGAATACACATATGCCGGTAAACAGTATTTTTAAGGGATAAATCGTGATTATATATTTTCCCATTTCTATTCAACCTCCCCTTGGTAAAGAAGTGAGAGTTTTCTTCAAAATAATCAAAACAATGTTTACAATAGTTGGATGGACCTATTAAAGATAATTTCGGTGATGTTTGCATAACTTACTTAACTGCCCTTTTCCTTTTTTAATAACAGTGTAAATCCTAAAAATTTAAAAATCATCGAAACTTCCAGGGTAAATTTCACTCTTTAAATTTTTGTTTTGCTAGAACGAAAAGTGACGATTCGCAATACTTGCCGGGTATTACAAGTGCGTTAATTTTGATTAAAATTCGTGAGTGACAGTCTGGGTATAAAATTGAACCTATTAATCCAAAGAAAAGATTTATATGATTACATGATATTTACATAATTAGAAGCATTCACGAAAACTGGGCACAATAAGGGACTATATCGAAACATCTTCGTTTTTTCACAAATAAAGGTGTTTCGCCCACTATACACTATACATTGTAAGGAGTCTTGATTAAATTACACCCAATTTTAATATATGTCACCTGCCATGGTACATATATCTTTACAAAAGGTGGAATGTAAGTTCGACGTAAACGAAACTGTTTACAATGTAGATTAGTTTTCGACTAGATTAGAACTGAGTTGTCTATGCTGGCCTGTTTTGCCACTACTTCTTTTTGTATACTCTGATCTTCAAATTTGCTTTCTAATATTGTCTATTTCATTTTTTTTTTAATTAGGTCCATCATCTTTACGAGCGGCCACTTTAAGGTTAATTCTCATTATATGTTCTGTCTGTCTTCCATACCGTTCCGTTTTTTCTTTTGCATAAAACTGCTTTCAGCGGTAATTGTATTGACTTATGCACATGTTTCTTTCCTTTTACATACTGTTTACTTTAACTCGAGTAACAAACTGCTTATCAAAGATCTATCAAATTCGTTGTTCCGTGCTGTCACAGCAGCATTCAAAGTTTGACTAAAGTTTCAGGATAAAATGTTTTTTTTGGAAATCATTATCAAAAAAGAAATAATTAGGAAAATGAACAGACATTATTGCTGTTGTGTTTTTATTGTTATTTATGATTCATTAATACAACCAGCACTTCCGATTTCATACACTTTTTTGTTGACTAAATTGACCCTCTCTACAATAATAGCTTTAATATCCTTCAATTGTTCATTGTTAGATAAAATCAACTGCGATTATCATTGCCTTTCAACTTACCATTGTAATGTTTCACGATAAATATGTCAAATTGTCTCTATAGAAAATAGATGTAAGTTCTAATTGCAGGCGTAATTAGATATTAGGGTTAAAAAATAAAAGGGCATTTAGGGTCGAGATAGAATGGCTATTATGCAGAAATAAGTTAGGAGGATCCAGACAATTATAAAAAAAAATATTTTGCGTAGCAGTACTACTGTTTACGCCAGTTCATGATTTTTTGTTTTATTTTGTAGTTTGCATATTTTGGTCCTTTTTTTTTTGTTTCATCGGAAATGTAGGCACACGCTACACTAGTTGCTCATCTCTCGCGGAGAGTAGTAGTTGTAGTTGTCTCGCTACATAGTAATAGTTAGTGCCTCGTCGCTTCTAGAATCTTCGCTTTAGCCAACTACCTATATTTATCATATACAGTTTGGTTTAAATTAGATAAGAATATGTTTTTTAGCCTTTTCATGTGAGTTCGAATTTGCCAATCATAATTTGATTAATCTGGTATAGAGACGCCCCTATAATTTAGAGAATTCCGTGAATGAATTTGGTGGGTTAAGTTTATCAAATTGAATAATGGTGTGATAAACCCTCACGTGGCAATATGTTTTGGAGTTTTTCAGTCCTGCAGTTATCAACTATTGAGAAATCAAGAATTACTACATGATTATAGTAAACTAATTTTACAAGGCTCAAAAGTAAACTCTACTTTGATTGATATTTTAACATTTTTAAAGAGAAAAAACTAAATCAACCGCTTTTGAATGAATTTTGTTAAATTAAAACTGCATTTTTCTTGTAACGAACCAAATAGAATTAAGCGTTTATATTTGGCGCGAAACACTAGTTGGAAGGTATGTAATTTGTTTGAGTCTATTTAAAGGAAATAAAAGCGATTGCTGCGAATTGTATATAAATGGATTTAGCGAATCTAGACGTTTTAAAAATTGCCCCTTCAGAATAAACTACTCTTCCTTTTCACTGAAATACCCCGGCCGAAGATTGATGTCTTCTTTCCCGAAATTTGACAAGTACGCTATTCTCATTTTATTAGAACGAAACGCAATTTGCCAGCGCGCGATTTATTCTTCTTGTGTAGTATCCGATTCTGCAGGTGTATCTAATGTATAGTTGAAAAACTTTGGAGGATGTTGAATTTATTACGATAGGAATAATGTAGGAATGAACCAGTTCTATTACAAATGTTAGGAAGAAGTACTAGGATGTACAGAACAATGAGGGTCTATATCTTGGGTTAGTATTGTAGGTAGATAGTATATATTATATTTACATGGTCGTAAATTGTGTTATCCATGCCGCAGTGATACAAAACATAAATTGAAATAAATCTTTTTCTTAACAATAACAGTATAAACAACACCTTTATTTTGCTAAAAACAATATAGAAACGTACAATAAATATTTAATAAACAATTTTATAGGAAATATTAAAAGAACAAATTCTAATTTTATAGTTTTTACATCTAATATGCTATTTTAAGAAAACTGGTTGGCATTTAGTAGTTGGTATTTTTGTAAATAAAACGCAATGAAAATAATAATCAACCAATACTGTCTTAGCAGGGGTAAGTTATAACCAATATTAATATGTGCAAAGTAATATTTATTTCTAATTGAAGTAGCATTGCATGCTTCGAAATTGCAGCTTGCCATGCTATCCAAATTTTGTTTAATTTCCGATAATGGGGAAAATGACAGTTATCGAACGAGTCGAAGAACCAACGAAATGGTGCGCAGGTTTGGTACTGGCTCCAAAATGTAGCGGGACGATTAGTATGCGCTCCGATTATACTCCCCATTATAGATACATATTAAGGGAAGTAGATCCGATGCTTTCAAAGAAAATGTTCTTGGATGACTAGGAAGGGCGAAGTATTTTTCAAAACTCGGTGCGAATCATGAGTTTTGGCAATATGTGTTGGACGAAAAGTCACAACTACTTACGACTTTCACAACATCGTTTGGAAGATACAAATTCAAACGACTTCCATTCGGCATAAATGCAGCTCCAGAATTCTTTCAGAGAAGAATGATGCAGATTCTAGAAGGAATCGATGGAGTGAAAATCAATACCAATAATACGGTGAGACAATTTTGGACACGATCGGCGACTACAGACAGTTCTAGAACGTTTACTGGAAGCACAGATTACTCTCAACGGAGATAAATGCGTTTTTAGCGTGAAATCACTATTTCGGAACTAAGAAGTTTTAAGGTAAATTGTCTAGGTCGCTTCCTGTCTAATCTTGCTACGATGGCGCATCCACTGAATGAGATGTTGAGCGCCCAGAATTCATTTAAACGGGGACTAGAGCAGACAGCGACATTCCATGGAATCAAGAAGGAATTAATCAAGGCTTCAACGTTAGCGTGGTTGGACTCATTGCAAGAAACGGTGATCACAGCCGGAGCGTCACCTTATGGAACAGGAGCGGTATTGAAGCAAAAACAGGAAGATGGCATGTTCCGACCGATTGCATACGCAAGCAAAACTTTAAGTGAGTGTCACCGCAACTGGACACAGATCGTTTAAGGATTTCATTCTTGGACTTCATGTTACACTTGAAACAGATCACAAATCTTTAGTACCGATTTTTGACACCAAGGAGTTGGACGACATCACACCAAAGTTGCAGCGAATGCGTTTACGATTGTTGCGGTATCGCTATGAAATTAAGCGTGTTGCAGGGAAAGAATTAGGGGCAGCAGACATTCTGTGACGACGACCTCTTCCAGAGACGAAGGACTATCACTCCAACGAGTTATCTTAAAATACAAAATACGTTATAACATAATATCAAATAATATTTACAATAAAACCATATGTGTGATTAGTCACAGTAACTGAATCTGTGACTGTCAAATAGTCCGGTGACATTACAATTAAATCCATTACCACATTATATTTGTTATGGATGGAGTACTTCTCTACTGAAAAGGGCTATCTAAATATTACAGTGAAGCTTTTCGCAATGTCGTAATCAGTAAACATAACTTCTTCGATTTCTCTGCCATGATCTTGAGTGTTTTTAATCTTAAGATCGACCTAGTATTATGTATTTACAACGGGATTTTACGTTCAGGCCATTATTGGCTCCTTATTGAATACTAAAGCGTGCAACTCAATCTAGATTCAAATTTTCCACATCGTATACCTTTGTAATAATATTAATTAAAATAAAGCAGTTTTTTATCTTTTCCGAAAAAGTTTACAATTTAAGTTTAAGCGAAACTTGTGAATGTTGCTTAAATATTGTTATGTTCATAATAAAATATCTTGTTGTTCCACGAAAACACTGTTTCAGCAACGTTTCATCCATTTAAGTGTCCTTTTAATACTTTTCATTTGTATTCTTATCAATATTTTCCCCTGTACCTATTACAACCTACAGAATGTAATAAAATGAAGTAAATATAAGATCAAACATTATACCTACATTGACATTTTTGCGCATGTAGGCAATTTGTTCCGTAAGAAATATGGATGGATATGTCACCACTCTCCACTTGACCTTTCCACATCGTCTAAAAATCATATATATTATAAGGAAGAGACTTTTCAGGTGAACCAACAAGTTAATTCCTTTTACCGTCCTTTCATTCAGCCTAAGTTGCTTTGCAATCAGTTGCCGATAGCTGCCGATCTAAAAGTGTCCTCTTAAAGCTACAGATACAAATTGCCATCATCCTTTGCTTGCGGCCAACATGTTTTTCCTTAGAATCTTTTTATGGCACTACAGATGGGCTAATATACCTCTTGATATGTTTTATTAGATTTGATATAGCAAGCGGTAACTGGAGGAGAATATCACCCCTCTCAACATAATCGCAGTAAAACGCAAATATTTTGTGATCCTAGAAATTGTATGGAATAGAATTTAAGATATAGATGGAGAAAATCTTGGATGTTTGTTACAATGAACGTAATGACCTTCTAAACAAATCCATTCAAGCAAAAAAATAGTTACAAAAACACACAGGAACACTGAATTGAGCACATTAGTTTATTATTGCCAGAGTAGACAAAAAAAATAACTTTTGTTCGTCATGAGCGTAGGTATAGTTTAGTGAGAGTAGGGCCACAAGCATGCGTGCAGAATAGATTACGATATCACAGCATTACTGTTTAGACTTTTGTAGGGTGTATTTGATTAATAGTATTTATCATTTTTTATATGCCTACATTACTCTTACTCCCCTATTCATTAATAAAATATTTCTATCTGTACCTTGTTTACCATAAAATGTGATAAAGAACAGTGTTAAGTAAGATAATTAATGAATGATTAGTATTTATTGGGTTAAATTCATCAGACCGCACACCTTACTGGATGAACCTGCAGTCGAACACTGGATGGCTGCGTACACGTACGTGCTAAACATGTTGTCTCTCCGCTTGGTCGACTCACTAGGCGTGTAAAACTTAATTTTTAGTCTACTCTCTGATCATTACACACCGTTTTGACGTCTATTGTAAGAGAGGTCGGTAGTCTGTAATCGGTAAAAACCTCTATCAGGTTAAGATTAAGGGAATTAATATTTGAAATTTTTACGTAAACTTGTATTCCATAGTAAACAATCAAACATTTGCCTTGACAAATTAATGTATTTCTGCTATTAACTATTAGGAGGAATTTTTCCGAAGAAAAAAACTTCTCCTGACTCAGGATTCGAATTTACATCTTCGCGTTTACCGGACTAGTTCTCTACCAATTAAGCTAAGAGGAGATGTAAGTTCGACGTTTAACCGAACATATGTCGATATAAGATCTTGAAAGGCCGGCTGGACAGCAAATATGCAAGAATTGCAAGCTTTTTACAGTGAGAATTAACAAATTAATGTATTTCTGCTATTAACTGTAATAATTAGGAGGAATTTTAATAGTAATTCCAGTTGAAGTTTATTAATTCGATTTATTTAAAATATATTTACTTATGTATTTTAATATTTACTTTTATCATTTAGCATCATGGCTCATAGGAATAGAAAATATATTTATTTTATAAACGCTAAATTTTTTATTCACCTTACAGTGCGAAAGTAATATATATCTACTACTACTACCAACTGTAATAAATCGATGCGACGCCGGCGTAGCGAAAACTTGTTTCGGAAACAAAAATAATTAAATATATATAAAGTCTCGTTAGGATTAGGCAAAGCGTGAAAGACAAGGGGTAATAAATAAATAAATTCTCCTTCGTAACTGTAACGTGTGTTGCCTATGTGTTAGGGAACTGTCCACAAATTTAATCGTCATAAATAAGTGAGATCTTTAACTAGTTCCTCTTAAGCTGAAGTCTATATTCCAGATAATATTACTAATTCAAAAGATAGACAATACATCTTTTATTACTACATCTTCTTTTACGATATCCTGTTTTTTGATTAAGTTTATGTTCCAGACTGAACATTTTTATCATAGTAGATCACTACTTTCACAGCCATTTTATGCCCTACCTTTACTTTGCATTTTCCTTTTTGAGTTTTACTGGTATGCTTATAACCTAACGTTACACCTTGAACGTTTTTCTGATTCGCATCTCGAAGGTCCTGGTTTTATTTGTAGACATTATCCTTTATAATGCGAACACTCGCCGTAAAACCTTTTCTAGACTTAGTTTGATCAGCAGGATCGTTTATAAACCCTACCCAAACATGCAATAAAACATATGAGGTGAAGCGCCAGTGGACAATTTCCTAACGGGAAAAAATAATGGCGAAAACGTCCCCACTTGGGCAATTTATGGCCAAAATAAACTGTATAAAACGATAAGACCAGTTGTTTTCTATAAAACTTCATGGCGTGGATGACGCAGCTCTATAAACGATATATTTATTATAGATTTATTTATACAATTTACTTCGTATCTCCGGTGTTGCAGTTCGTGTCGGTAGTACTTTATGCATTTTATTTGTAATTCATGCACCGGTTATCTAGTTCACATCCATATTTCACCGACGTTTGCTCTGTTGAAAGTAACGCATGCACAGATGCAAATGGGATAATAATTTCACGTTTGTGCATTCCTTTTTTTAACGAGGTACATAAATTTCTAACTAATGACCATGAATTATTAATATGAACGTACTTTTTGTAAATGTTCTGTAGTAATTAGTAATTACATATGCAGGTATAATAAGTACGTATGTATACAGAATAAATTAATTTAAAAATTGGATTAACATACCGTAATCTTTGTTAAAATATACAAAAAAATTGAAAATAGCCAATAAGATGTGCGTCAATGTATACACATATTGCGACTACCTCTGGTTTAGATGTTACATGGAAATTTCGAAATTTCTTTGATTAACGCTAATCGTACTCTGAATGAATGAATTTTATGTAATTACTAATGTTTTTTTTTATAATAACAAAAAAACTTTTATTCTTAAATCTACCTTCCCCTTTATGTTTAATGATATTCAAAAATACAATCTCCTTTCGCTAGATGGCTACGAGCTTATGAATATGCCCTATATGTATCGTAATCTCCCCTCCTTTTAACCTGTGAGTATTAATATTAATATTTTTATATCAGTAGTAGGTAGGCTGCCGTAGGGGTTGTACGTGTTATGCCTTCTAAATCAATAACTTGTATATTATTAGACTTTTACTTACTAGTGAGTATACTTATTTCGTATATTTAAATTAAATATTAACTACTATCTAGTATATTTCGGATTCTTATTTTCCCAAAATAACTTACTACTAACTAAATCTCCTGCTATCTTAAGGCAAAACCACCAACAATGTCTATCAACCTAAACATGTTAAAATTTCATTTTCAACTGTTATTTATAAATAAGAAGAGTAACCTCAAAGTTTTGGAAATGTTAAATACTTATTTACCCAAAAATGTAAACATTACTTAGACAAAATACCTCGAACAACAGCTTGCGCACACCCCAAACTAATTCAGGATCGAGTTTCCTCGCAGTGACAAGGATGTTGCAGAAATGTTCCGCATTAGGAGCACAACTCCGGTATTAGGAAGCCCAGGGAAAAATCTTCTCCGTATTCCTCTACCTTCTTCTGTTCACAGACAACATACACGCATTACTGTCATTGCAGTAAAATTGACACGGTGCCCAATTTCGCGATGAGACGAACCAACATCTAGATAGGCAACAATTCTACCCCTGTCAAAGTCATTAACACGATAATAATTTTGACGCCTTCGAGCTATCGAACCTGTCGAATCAGTCGTAGGTGGACGCGCAATAACTAAACATTTCTGTACTAGTCAGCTTTCAGATACAGGTTTCTTCACAAAAAAAAAAAAAAAACTAAGAATGTAGGCGTCTACGTAAGCTTGTTATTGAATTCATTGTGCTTTTATTAAGTTTTATATCTATCACCTATATACAATAGAAAGGTAGCAATAAGTCTAAGTTTTGATTAATTTCGTTTCTACCGCTTTTCAATAGTGTAATACCGTTTGTGTTGTGTCGAACTAACAAGGGAACACCGGCGGGTGTCCCCCTCCGATTTCGATGAAACTTAACAGATCGAAAGAGTCCCTTAAAATAAGAGACACGTATTTTTTTTTATCGGCGTATCCGCTACAGCGCCCTCCAAAGTTTGGACGATTTTTCAATTTTTGCAAATATTTCCTAAAATTATAACAGATATTACATTTTTTTCTTAACATAATTTGCAGCATATTGCATGGCCCTAAGGGTGGCGTCGTCCGTATTCGCAAGAAGTTAATAACGGGGGACGGGGTACCCCGTACCCCCCATTTTTTTTTACATTTTTTCTTTTCTTATTCATCAAAAGAAGGCCGATTTTACATAGAATACGATGATGTATAACAAGTTTAGAAAATTAATAATTGTAAAAATAGAAAAATAATAATAAAACTTCAAAATTAATAAACTTGTCTATTGATATAAATCAAATGAACTATAACGGAAAATAAGTTTTTATGCTTAACATAAATTCCAGCATAATACATGGTCTCAAGGTATATCTCTCATAAAAAGCTAAACGGGGACGGGGGTACCCCATACCCCGCATTTTTTTTAATAATAAGTTTATTCATTATTCATCAAAAAAAGATCGCTTTTACATAGAAAACAATGGTAAAAATTTGGAGGATTAATAATAAAAATAATTGTAATAATAATAATATAGTACATTAACAACAATTATTTGTTATCGTTACTCCGCTGCTCTCCTTACTTAAATATTTCTTAATTTAGAATTGTATCTACTCGACAAGCTATGGTCAAACCTTTCTATGCCTACTAACTTATACTATATACTATAACGAAACTTTATCGGTGGTAGCAATTATAAATCGTTTATCAACTGCATTTAGTGACTGCGTTTTATATATTTCCTTAATAAAATGTTATTCATTCTTAGAATACCCATAATCCTTTAGTGCGTATATATGAAAATTTGCTACACAGACGAAGGATTAAATAATACATACATATAATATTTTTTAATTTATTTCAAGTTTTTCGTGCAATGTAGGTGTACAATGTAAGTATTCAATGGAGCATAAATATAACTAATGTGTTTGTAACGATTATAACATTTCGGAGACAATAGAACAAAATTAGAAAAACATTATAATGCTTATAAATGTTTAAATACATACTGTAATGCGATTATTGGTATATATGTATTGCAATAGCGAACAAGATTAATATACATACAGTAATTAAGTTATGTAAGTATTACAGTAGTGATAGTCTGTGTAAAAGTGTTTAAAACGCAGATTTTGTTTGCACCATGGAACACCGCACAATAGCTGTTTATTGCAAATACTACCCCAAGGGTGTAGACTGCGCATCTTTGTTAAAACAAAACTCTACAGGATTTTTAAAGGACCCAGGTCTTTCCTCAACGTATCCACTCTTATACCACGAGTACTTGAATACGTCGAAAAATGCAAAAACACATTTGCTATATTTACGACCGCCATTGTGCGAAACTATACTGACCTACACTACACGAAAAACGACTTCTAATGTTCTCATTTGGAATACTCGTCTTATATGCCTATTTCCTAAATGCAGACGTGACCACTTAAACGTTCGTGGTTAATTACTGTGCATTCGGGGATTTATTTTTATCTATATAATAATATGATTAATCACCAGATCCCTTATTGCGTTAAATTTATAATGCAAATTACCATTGAGTATTATTACTATTTATTAATTTTCTAAATTTATTATTACATCGCCGTTTTCTATGTAAAAGCGATTCTTTTGATGAATAATGAATAAACTTATTATAAAAAAAATGCGGGGTATAGGGTGTACCCGTCCCCCTTATTAACTTTTTAATGAAGATATCTACCTTGAGACCATGTATTATGCTGGAAATTATGTTATGGCATAAAACTTATTTCTGTTATAGTTCATTTGATTTATATCAATAGACAAGTTTATTAATTTTGAAGCTTTATTATTATTTTTCTATTTTTACAATTATTAATTTTCTAAACTTATTATACATCATCGTATTCTATGTAAAATCGGCCTTCTTTTGATGAATAAGAAAAAGAAAAAATTTAAAAAAATGGGGGGTACGGGTACCCGTCCCGTTATTTAACTTTTTGCGAATACGGACGACGCCACCCTTAGGGCCATGCAATATGCTGCAAATTATGTTAAGAAGAAAATTTATAATTTAGGAAATATTTGCAAAAAATGAAAAATCGTCCAAACTTTGGAGGGGGCTGTACCCCAAAATCGTGCGGATACGCCGATAAAAAAAAAATACGTGTCTCTTATTTTAAGGTACTCTTTCGATCTGTTAAGTTTCATCGAAATCGGAGGGGGACACCCGCCGGTGTTCCCTTGTAAGTTAAGTAAAACCTATATTTGCTTATTGATTTGTTTTCGGACATATCTCAGTTCGTGTGGAAATGTGTCAAATCACAGGAAGCAATATTACCGATTCGCAATGAAAATATTGTAAAATATGCGTTTGCATGCTTGCTTGGATAACTGGGGATCAATACTAAAACGTGATGCTTCAATTTAGGTTGCAAAGAATACACATAGTTGTACGTCAGGAATCAAAAATGTATCCCTCGTATTAGACTGTATTTAATACCGAATAACGGAAGCATGTTGGTATTGAAATTTTAGTAATTTATTCACATCTGTAGGTATGCGGAAAATAAAACATATACGTAAACAAAATTATTAGGCATTACGAATTTGGTCAAATTTTACTTTCATCGGAGTAATTTAAGCTGCATCAGATACTATAGTCGTATTTGCTAAGAAGAGCGTCGTATTATTTAAACGAGAGCGCGGGTATATAAATTTTATGTGTTGAGAGAAGTTCCCGGTGTCGACGTAGCAACTTTATATGTGGGTTGCTCACGTTTAATTTGCCTCGGATTAATAAAACGGTTATTGTTCGCACTGCGCGAAAGTCATAACGGCAATTTATGCGAAAATCTGCGTTTATATTCATTGCTCGTGAAGAAGGGCCTACACATACGACTACTCTATTATGGCAAGTTCTTGAACTTACAATTACACAAAGCCTCCCGGCCTTTAGAATTATCTCATTGTTTCTGTCATTACATATTTTCGTAGTGTGTTCCCGTTTGGGATGTGAACCACGTTTATACAGTCTATATGGGTTAAGATAGACGTATTAGAGATAAATTTATACGTGATATATGCTTACATATGTAGTAGGTACAAGCTGTTTCAACGGTGTCAGTGGTTGAACGATTTGCATATTCTCGTTTCATCCGAATGACGGTAGGTCGATCTCGGCACGAAATAGTTTGGTCTTTTAATTGTGAACAAAAATTAAAACATGCTTTTATGGAGGATAGAGGGAATAGGATAGGAAGTAAAACCGTAAGTCCCTTGTAAGTCTTTAAGGAACACCTCTAAAATATTAGTTAAAACGAAATAATAGATGTTAGTACCCAGAAATTTCAAGGTATATCAAAAAACCTCAAGCTTCGCCCAACAAGAAATAACAGCAACAACAACAATAGTGCTATCAACAGTTACTATATAGTGCTAGTTTTAGTTGTTGCAGTGATACGTGTAGCTTCACTTACAATATTACTTAAATTATAAGATATATAAAAGGTCATTTAGAGAATTTAATTCTGAGCCTCTAATTAAACTATTTACATTAAGGTCTCCACGAATGAGAAATAGAATCGGTATAGTAGACTTATCTACTATACCGATTTGTTTACCTGACAAAATCTTTAGAATAGATATAAGTATTACATATAGAAAAAAGGGCTAAGTAAAGTGTTTACTTGATAAAAAATTATTTACAATAGATAAAGTTTTACTTGGAACTATTCTCATTAATTAATACCTGTAAACTAAACCGAGTTTCCTGAATGCATGTTGTTACTCTAAATAGTGCTTTTATTAAGGGCTGTTACACAGCGTACCTCACAAATTTGTAGTAACGTATTACTTATGACTACTGGTACTGTATCTAACTACAGCACATGATTAGTAGAAGTAACAACAATGCTGATCGCTATTAAACTCATGTATTTTCTCTAAATAGGTAACAACTTGCCACAACTATATTATTTGAGTTTTGCTCGCCACTCCGTGATTGTTTTACTATTCCTGATTGGCTAATGCGGCGGAGTAATAAAAATAGTCCCCGAGCCACTACGCGCGCAGGCTCAGGAAGAGTTACGGACGTGGAAAAGGTCGATCGAAAAGAGTGGCAAGGAGTACGGCCATTGTAGGCCAGTGGAGTAAATATATTAAAAATACCGGTGAGTTAACTCAAGACCCATCCGTATAAAGAATCCCAGCGAAAGAAGAAGTACCGAGGCTATAAGCAATCGGATGTTTCAACATTGTAGTTTTAAACGTGGTGGGATACTTGAATTCCCCGTCATTCTGATGACATCTGCGCCCGCTGGTGAAGTTAAAGTGTGGATGCCGTCGCTACCTGAGTGACAGTCCAAGTGCCACCCACAGTTAGGGATACCCCGACGAAGTGGCCGTTTTCGAGGCGATCACCGCACATAACCGCCACGTACGCTGGCAGAGGATCAACTCGCGGAGACAACGCCCAGTACAAAGAACCAACAGAAACCGCAAGTTTACCGCCTAGATATATAATTTTTTTGTTTGTTATTAGTTGTAACTTCAAAGCCATATTTATCTTTGTCCTTTGTTTAGATTTCAATAATTTCAATAACTAAATAACGTTTCAAGGGGGCCCCATTTACCTTATCTTTTATTATTCCTTTGTTAATTTTTTTCATTATTAAGGAATATATTTTATGAGTCATTACGTTGTAAATTGTAAAAAAAAAAAACTGTGTGTAAGTGAAACCAATATCTTTCATTCATATCAGGTAGTCACTGTGTTTGTCCTATACAAAATAAAACTATTACTAATAATACTGCTTTTTATTTAAATTTATATTAAATATTCACTAAATTCCTCGTTCCCTGCACTATCTATAGTTGAACAACAAATTTAAGGTAAGTATATTGTATATTTATAGTTGCTTATTGCAACTACATATATTCTATGACTTAACTACTTCAATTTAATTATCATAAGTAACTTCATAAGGTACCGGTATGAAGCAGACCGTAGGTAACTTAGATTGCTTGTTGTTAGTATCAGTGTTTAGGATCTCTTTTTTACTATGCTACTAATCGTGGATTTGTCCCTATCAGTGACTGTTGCTTACGATAATTGTATTTTTATTTATGATTATTAAATTTTTTTCGACATCTTTCTCAAATTTTGGTAACTTGTTGAACGATCACATGACGAATCGCGTCAATATGAATTTCATCTGGAAAAGAAAAAGAAAATATGTGCATTTTTAATTATACCTTGGTTGATCTTTATGTCCTAATGCCCTTTACAATTTTCAAGTGTTATTATCTGCAATTTGGCGCTAGGATCATACACCTCAAGTTTATATTGTAAGATATTACACAATCCAAAAGAAAAACATCAAAAGCTGATTGAAAATGTTGAAATTAAATTGCTTTTATGAGGAAATTTGTTTATTTAACCTGATCAGTATCCTAAGAAGAAGAAAGAAACTAAATTTAGTAAAAAATATAGGTCAAACAAGAAAGGAAAAAGAAATTACTTTTTGTTATATTCAATGTATTACACTTTTTTTTATTTACTACTAATACCATCCTGTGAATTTGATTTTGGAAATATTTGTGAGATGAGTGGTAATGCATCAGTCGCTACAAATGAGTTAAAACGTTTTTCAGGTACGGTTTTGTTACTAAAATCTTTTGTTGTATTATACTGGCTATAATCGATTTCCGGCAATGATAGTGAGTATAAAGCTCAGGGCGTATTTGCAATTACTAATCGGGCTACAGCTTGGTCGCGCGTTTGTGTAGCCTCGACTATGTTGGGTTTGCGCATCCATGCTAAACTAAAAGAAATATATAAATAACTAAATAATAAATTTTAACAACTAAAAAGTTTTGACAGTTGAAAAACATAGAAAAGTAGTTCCCAATTATTATTTTGAAATGGTAATTTTATTTATTCCATTTAATAATTATATTTCCTGAACTATCGGTTTTGGTAAAAGTGTCTTCTTCAGGTGCTAATTATTATAAATTAAGAAATACAACAGTCAATCAAGAAAATTTGAAAATCAATTGGAATATACCATCCTAATAATAAAATTAATTAGTGTAGCTCCGCGGCTAAAACCTCTCCGAAGCTTTCTATCAACTGTGAAAGTAACCCAATTATAGACGTAAGATCATCATAGAATGTTTTTTTATTTCAAGCTTTTTGGTCGTAGCTAGTTGCACAATCATTGAGTGGTGTTTCAGTCGACAATTACACATTAATTCAGTTTTTACTCGTGTATAATTAATACTTTTTTCCTGTTTTCAAGATATTGTCTCAAGTTCGTGAAAAATTTTCGACCTTATTCGATAACAAATGAGAAAAAAATCACTGTGTGGCTCCTTGAATGTGAGTAAGATTTCCAAAAGGGCTTCTTCTCGCTACGATATGGCGCCATCCGATGATGTCAAAAATGCAACTTTTAACTTCCCTTCACGTCAGGAATACACAATGTATAATTGTAACCTCCTGTGTACACAAATTACTTGTATGCACTATCAGAACCCAACAACAGGCAACTGCGGCTAAACTACATAGTATTGCGCAAGTGGAAATTGCTCTATGCCTGAAAGTCAGTTGATTATTAAAACATTTGTACAACAATAGCGTATGAAATTCGCAACCACGCCAGTAGAATGAAGTGATGTGGTAGAAGCAAGAATACAGACGCTTGTAAGTATTTTTTTTAACCAGACACGAATGGAACATCTACAAAATTGGTATTTTTTCGTATTTGTTTTGGTCCCTAAAGAACATTTTAAAGAACTGGCTAAATAACGTTCATTTATCAACCCTTTTAGACAGCTTATTCTTATATGCATATTATATTTTCATATAGAACTAAATTAAACGAAAACGAAATTTTAACGGCACAAAGGATGTTTTAACTAGTTAAAGCGTACGAATTATCATATTTTATTCAATGAACTACGCTAAACCTTCTCTTTTGAACATATTACTTTGAAACTACTACTTTTAAAAGTTACACAACTTGCTGCTTTAGCAAAAAGGTGGAATAAAAAATTAACTGATTTTACAATTTCTTGGAGAATGGAAACGTGTATCCTTATGTAAATATATGATGTACGATATACAGTGCGTCCGAAAAATTTTGAAGCAGGGAAAAACATATAATTAACACTTCTTTTTTTTTCGAGGAAAATGTTCTTTAAAAAAAATTATGCTCAGTATCTAGGTACAGTTTTATTTATCGACGATTGATTGACGCTTTCGTATTACATAAAAGTGTATTTATTAGAAATCTAAATGTTTAGCATAAATTTTCAGTCATATTGGCGTTATTTCTGTAGCAAGCTTTGATTGTAATCTGCAGTCGTCTCTTTACCAAATCTTGAACCAAAATAGCTTTATACGGATGACAAACCATGTTTTTGCAAAGAGGAGTATACTGTCGAAGTTATGGTAAACTTACACCCCATCAATTGTAAAAATACATAATCATAATTCTTTACGAATCAGAATTTTACAATCACTTTAGCAAAATTATTGTAGAAGTGATACAAATTGTAGCTCCGTGCACTTCTAGTTTCATTCCGATAAATCTCGTCATTAGTTTTTCAAAAGGTCTCCTGGTCTCTGGATATTATTCTCTGTACATTCTACTGACTAGAAAGGGGTTCCTTTCTGATTCTCTCGGCATGGAAATCATACCAACCATATCATCTTTAGAGTAGGTAATTCATTTTAATTTAAAGATAAGGTTCTTTAGCGACTTTCCATACTCTTACAGCTCGCTATATCTTTCATTTCTTATTAGCCGCTTAGCAAAATAAAATTTTATGAAAACGTAATTCTTTTCGCTGTTTTTCCAATACCCCCTAACAAAAGATTAACATTCGATCCAAATCATGCTGATCTACTTCTTGAACAAATTGAGAATGAAGGAAATCGTTTTATTTTTATTGAAAATGCGGCATACAGATGGCAATTGAATTTCTTTTGTGAGTATGACCGCCCTGCTCATATGGAAATATTTATGGGTTCAAGAACACCAACTTCTACTGACAATATTTACTTACACTAAAGATGATTAAATGTCAATAAACTTACTGTTGTTATAAAACCGTGACCTAATAAGTTTATAAATAAGGCCGCAATAGTGAAAAAATAGTTAAAACTATAATAACCCGAAAGTATAAGGAGATAGGAATAAGAAACACTTAAGAACAACCAGAGCACTTTCAGGACAGGCATTTAATGATGTACACATATACAAAGTGTTTTATTAACAAAAAATATGCCCAATGATTGGACTTGCACTCTAAAGATAAATACACGGTATATTGCAGTGCGACTATAAACACATCTCAGAGTTAAGTAGATCGAGGAAAATATTTCAAAGTATGGTTCAGTTATTCTAAGTGTATGTCGCCATTCAAACAATGTGAAAGTGAAATAATTTTTAGACAATGAAACATGTCTCGTAAACGAGTTTTGGACTAAGGTGTGTTATATTTTATTTCTTTAAAATTTACTGGCGCTTTTAAAAGTGCAGTAATATTGGGTTTTTTTTTTCTTTGTATGTGTCTGTTTGCCCATGGTGTCTATTTCTTTTCATCTCTTCATCTTTCTTACCACTTCTTTAACATATTAATGAAAACCTTTTCTCTCAACTGCAATTCTACACTATAGGTATGCTTACAAATACTCTGTTATGGTTGCATGCAACATCATATACTGGATTGTAGCACTCGACTATTCACTTGCGTTCCTACGTCCTCCTACCTTCCCCCGAAATATCAAGCAAAATGTGGCAGACTACCGTTAAAGCTTTGTCACCTCTCTCCGCCCTTTTGTAGATGTGTACGCCCATGGTCATCTGAGTAGAACGAGACTCAGATATTTCAGATTTTGTTAGTTGCTGATTATCACATTTTCCACTCTAATGTTTATCCCTTTCGTTTTTCGTCCTCTCACCAGAAGGCCTCCCTCGATTTTGTGGAGCGCCTTTCTTAGCTGCTTTCTCCGTCCATTCCATCGCGCTACGTATGAAGCTCTTAGTCGTTAACACTAGCAATCTGGAAGCCTTAACTGTCAGTACTACCCCTAAATCACCCGCATATCCGGACAGTTCGACTGCCATTGGGTGCCACTTGGTCATAGTATGTATTCCATAGGATTGAACCCAACACTGAGCCTTGTGGAACTCCACAAGTGATTTGAAGAATATTATTTTCTCCACTATCGGAAATCTATTTTCTAAGTAACTAGTCATTATATTACATAAATACGGTGAAATATTTTACCTCCATGATTCATTCAGAATGCCTTCACGTGGTGCGAATTAAATTTTTTGGCTACGTCCATTGTTATCAGTGCGCAAAGATTTTTTGAGCTGTATTTGCTTCTTCTGCAGTCAGTTTAATGTTTATATAGTGTGAATAGTGGATCTCTATATGGGGTTTATTACCGACGCAATTATATACATACACCTATATATTATAAGTATAATAAATATAATAATAGTATAACAGACATATTTCCTCGTGTCTTATGTGAGGAATTGTCACGTAGAAGACTCAGTGTCAACGAAACGAATCCATAAAATTGCCGACAATGAGAATAAGCTTATTGGATGGTAGAATTTTATAGCGCGTTTCTGCTATGCAAATGTACGTAACCCGAAAGTCGGCTGAGAATTGTACCGCATGGAGGCTATTAATTGTCAATTCCGTTTCAATTATGCGGCCGCGCTACGAGCGGTGCTGCAGATAAAACATGTTATTGTCATCAGGGGAAAATATCGTCGGTGTGTCGCCCGCGTTTTGACATGAATTTAATTACTGGATATTGCAATTAAAATAATTAACATATCGGTTGCAGAGCGGTCCAAAATTCGCCCATATATTATCCTTGCTGCTGTCTAACGACCTCATGTTGGATACGCATCTCGTATACGCCAGGTATGCTAATTATCCTGAGAGCGCCGATTAGAACAATCGGATTCCAATGATGGCGTCACTGCTTGGACGTATTAGCTTTTAATATCAACGCTTGGATACTTATTTCTGGCGACTACAAAAATTGAGTACAGGTAATGTAATGAAGATAACAGTCAATAATTTCAGTGCATTATCGAAAATTGCAGTGTATCGTCTTCTATTGTGCATTAATTCTAATATCGAGTGTATATATTAATAGATCATGTAATAATGGTGATTGATGGTTAAAAAGAAGACGCAAACAATGTGGTGGAATATATCAATGTTTTCAACGCTATCTGCGGTCTATCTAACTGTAACGTCAAACAGTCAGCTGATTATATTGTGTTAATTGTTCACATTTAATTGTGGATGATATACGTAAGCAAAGAGTATGCGTATATATATAAATATGTATGTACATCATAATTCTAGTAATATAATATTTTATGAGAGTTATAACATTACACCTATAATGATTCAATTATTTTGTTCATTTAAATTGATTTGGTGAATATTAAATTTGCTTTTGGTTCAAAACCTTTCCAAATTATTTTAGTTCTCGAACTGCGACAGGGTTTGTTGCATCTCTCATTATTACAAAATACGATATTTTACATTTTAAAAATAGTGAATGTGATGTACCTAAATCAATCCAAAGAAAGGAAAACGTATTCTGATATTTTTTTGGTTTGATTAAGTGAATATTCCTCATACCATCATAATGATGCTAACTATAACTGTGGAGATAATATGTACAACTTAAACTAATAAGACATTTAAAAGACACAAAAAATACACTCGGTGATGACATGGCTGTGAGACTATTGAAAGGGTGTTCATAACACGCAGAGTTTTGTATTACTTCAGCGTTGTGTTGGGTTAAGTTTTTAAAAGCTTCTGAATTTAAAGGTGAAACTCTTGAAAGAGTGTGTCTTGATGCGCACTCTCTGTGCTTCTAACATTGTGAGAAAAAAAATGTGTTAGGTCATCATAAAATTGGGCTGTACATAAACAACAATAAATTGAGTTAATGCTAATAATTATGTTAGTTCAATACTACGTTATGTTGAACTAAGTTTTTAAACGTTGTTTCAACACTAGATAGTTTTAGACCAACACATTAGGTGTTGCATTACCCAATTTATTATCGTTTCATTCATTCATTCAAGTTAGGGTGGGCACTTGATGTCGGGCACTTGAGCTAGGTGCTCATTGTACCGACCCTATTAAATTCCTTACTTCCACTCGAGAAGCTTGGTGTTCTCTATAAAGCCTAGTATCTTGCCCAGTGGAAACTTGAGAACCTTCGAGGGCTCCAATAGATCCTTCCCGAAATATTTCTGCCTGAGTACTTTCAATTCCTCACATGTGCAGATTACATGTAAACTCGTTTCTTCCCGTAGTTCGCATCTTCTGCACAACGATTCGCTTGCTTAACCTGTGTTGTATAAATGTTTCCTCAGGGGACAGTGTCCAGTTACCAGCCCAGTAATACTTTTAGCTTCTTTCTTGCTGGGTCCGAGTAGGTTATCAGGGAATCCAGTATCCCCATCTCATATTAGCGCTTTAGTATGAAGTTGATCTTCAGTCGACCTCCATTTCTTTGCACTTTCTTTATCTACCAGGTCCCGATCTCTTCTCTTGCAGAGTCTTTAATCCCACATACGGGCTCTGGACCTATGAAGTGTCTTTTAGAGCCCTCCTTGGCTAGTTCGTCGGCTATTACAGTACCCTTTATATCCTCATGTCCCGGCACCCAAATCAGAGACACCGTTTAGTCCCGTGCTAGTGTATTGAGGGATTGTTTGCAGTCTTTAACTAGTTTTGACCTAGCTACAGGGTTCGAGACTGCCTTGATAGCAGCCTGGCTGTCAGTCATTATATTTATTTTCCTCCTTTGCAATCATTTCTGTACACGCTGCAAGGGCGAATACCTCTGCCTGGAAGACCGTTGCATGCTTCCCCAGGCTTATGGATATCTTTTGATTAGGGCTGGGCCCACAAATACCGGCTCCTGTGCCCTAGCTGGATTTGGATCCGTCCGTGAACCAGTTATCAAGAGCAGTGATCTCACTACGTGTCTAGTCTCTGTGCCACACTGCCCGTGGGCATTTGCAGTAATGGCCCGCTCAGCATCGTACCTGTTTATTATTATTATCGTTTGTGTACAACCCAAGTTGCTTTAACACATGCTTTTTCTCAGTGTAGAGTTAATTATTAAAGGATATTTTTGAACATTGTTTTCCCAAAGGAATTGAAAAAAGAATCTGTGACTACATTATTACATTGAAAGAAAAATACACAACATCTAAGAGACTACAGGCCTATACTAGTCTTTTCAAAAGACCTTAAAAAGCTCATGTAAACAAAAAGGATAGATTTTTAAGAAAGTAAGTATAATGTAATATTTATTAATCGGAACGGAATGAAATTACTGAAGCAACTGATGGAATTGTTAACCGGCAATGCATAGTCGGAGTACGCATGGGCCTTACAATAGTATTTAACTGTGCTGACTATTACATGGTGTTCAAGAATCTAGAGAGTTTAGATAAAAGAGTATAATCGCTGGAGTTATGCAAATACTTAATATACACTGCTTGGCCTCCGAGTTGAAACCCCGTCCTAAATCTTCGTCTGGCCTAAAGACTGCGCAATGCTGTCTAACCAACCAATGCGTAGTATATCATGACACAAATACTTAAACTGAATGGGGACCAGTCAAGTGAAGAGAATCCATTTCGCGGCCTTTCTTGTTTCTTGATAAGCTTCGAGAACATGCATCTAGAAGAATTCAAGAACATGCATCTAGAACAATTCTGCGTACAGACGATATATCAGTCACTAGAAAATACCCTACCTTTACAAACTCAAGTATGGTTTGGAAAGAGATAAATGCAGTAGTGGATAAATTTGGGAACTGGTTTCAATGAAAGAACCTACAATTTAATTTTAAAAAGCAAATACCTCGAGGCTTGTCTGACTTAAAAAACAGCGTACAACGTTAGAAAGAATAGTTGGAAATGGTTGAAGGGTAACGTTTTTAGGTTAGGAGGTATACCTCCCAATTTAAATGGAGCTAACCTATTGAATACCTATCCTCAAAAATATTCCCTTTCCGCTATGCATATTTATGGACTAGAGCAATATTTGGGAGTTGTGAGTTTGCCTTAAGGGTATACCACACGTGTATACACTCCCAATACTCATGGCTATAGTGTTTTGGGATACGTCAGGTGAGTGATATAAAGTAGTTCAACATAAAAAAATCATGTACATAATGTGCTTGGACTAAAGAAACCAGAATACTACTGCGAAGCCTTCAGCAACACCAGCGAGCGAGGCGATATCTACATTTAGTGGCTGCCCAGTGTAATATCTTCTTTGTTGCCCAAGAGTCTGATAGTCAACGTCCTTTAGAATTAAAGACCCATATTTCCTTAGCCAAAATAAAAAAAATCATCATTATTTGTAAACTTAGCAGTTGTCAATTTCGTTTTACGTTGACTTTAGTTTTTATTAACTTTTTTATTATTATTACTGAAAATAACTTGTTATAAGTTTACTTTAAGAAGGTTTTACTGTATATCCTATCTTACAAAGCTACGTCCGTCTGTAGGTAATAAAATAAGTGGTTTGGGGCAATTCGATATCATTCTTTTTCTGCCTTCTAGCGAGCTAAGTTTTCATTAAGCGTTTTTAAAAGTTGCCTGAAGTATTTACGCTTCGTGCAAGTAAATGGTATCGATTGTTCTTGTGCGATATACTTTAATCTGAAATCTAAGGTTGCTTTAATAACGAGGAGTAGATTCTTTGTTCTGAAAATGTAGTTTTATACGGTAGAAAATGCATTGGAAGCACAAATATATAATGAGTGTAAAGTACTAAAATTGTTGTTTCTAAATTTATTGATGCGAAAGGAATGTCAGATTTTTTAGCGTGTTTGTGTTGATGACCTCGTATATTTATTTTTCTTTCTGCGTTTTTAGAAGTCTATATAAAAACCATCGAATATTGGCAATTCTTGAAAGTGGTCATTCGAATTGCAAACTTGTGTTGATACCTGCAGAAGAAACTCGATTAAACTACAAGTGTATAAAGAAGTATAAAAGCGTGGGCCTTAGAGTTTACAAAACAGCAATTTTTCCTTTTCCATTTTTTTTTATTGAATTATAAAAACAAAGTTCAGTTATAATTTATATGGAAAATATACCATTATTTTTATTTGTTTTAAATTTATTAATAGCTTTTGGATATAACACTCAGGATCTTGTAATTACATGGAAAGTAAGCAAATATCTATGGCTCTTGTATGTTGCCTAAATAGTTATTGAACTATTTAAATAATGTTGAAACGAAAATATTTCTTAAAATTATTAGTGTTGTTCCTACATGGTGTTTCAAGTAGATAAACTTGTTACAAATTCTGCTAGTTAAAAATAAACATATTTTTAAAGCTAAAAAAGCGATCTCAAAAATTTATGTCTGACCCACTAAATGAACTTCTTTAATTAACCAAGTATTTCTGTTCATAATCTTTAATACTTGCATCTTACGCAATGTAGTATAACTTTAACACATTTTATTTCGACATACCATTAAGTTTTTAAGAGGCTTCTTTCCTTTGTTGCAACTAGATTCTGTATTCTGATATACTACATCTGTTTCAAAAAATCAACCAATACATTTTTGAGCTTTTAATTAATTTAGTGTTACAATATGTCACAATAGGTTGGTTTCTGCAGTACGCAGAACACAGTATCTGCAACCTTTAATTGTAGCCTGTTTTTCTGCTTTTCTCCAATTTGAAAAAAAAGTGATATACTCTTCCATATAGAGCATAAATTCACGATCAAGGTACGCATTTCACCTTGCAAGTTAAAACTGAATGCATATAGCAACGATTCCCGCCAGATATGATATTTGAGATATGTCATTCTGTCTTTGTCCTTAAAATGTGTATATTTTTGAATAATGAAATACATACTTTGACTTTAAAATCATTTGGTTTCATTTTTCCTTTTGAAACAAGTATAGTAACCTCGAGTTACATAAACAATGACGTACCTATTTACTTGGTTTATGTGTAACTGCAACATTTTTGGTTTCACATCCAAAACTTTAAACAAATAAAAACTGATAATATATTTTTCTTGCAAACTATGCCAACTTTGCTTTGTTTTTGCACCCCATTAATAAGGGATAAGGTAAATAAAATCAGAAAACTTTGAAAATTTGCCGTTTTAACAAACTTTCAGATATGTAGTTTCTTTTTTTTTTTACTTGTGAAATGTGTTTATTTTCAAATATCTAAATAATTTATAACAACTTTTATTTATTTACTTAAAACAAGATGCACACAACAAAATATCAGTGTGTTCATTAAGAATTTGAGGCTAAAGGGTATACAGAGGCTCAATGACATACCAAAAACTTTAAAAAGGTGAATATTTTACGTGCAGGCGCAATAACTTTAGTTTACTTTATTCAGTTCGATAAAAGAAATAAAAAAGAACTTTCAAAATTTGCCATTCTGCAAGTTTTACGGTCAACGCGGCACATGTTTGTTTTGATCGATAGATTCAGACAAATTTTATACTTTTTGATAGATTGGTGAAAGGCTGGAAGGTTCTGTATTAAATATCTCAACTTTATTTTTTTAGGTACCACCCTAATGTATATACGTCTGTAAATACCAATATTGCAATGGCATAAACCATTAAAGGAAGGGCTACTCCAGTGGATATATAATCACGATTATTCAAACTTTTTGCTGGCTGTAACATAAATTGTAATTAATTATTAGTTGGTGTTTTACACCATTCGAGACTAAAGTAAGCGTTCTTGATGGTGCCACAAATCATAAAGATTATCTCCTATTCCCGAATCTCAGAAAATATCCGTCTATAGAAACGATTTACCCGTGTTCCTTTTTATTGTCATTAGCGACTTAATGAATATAAGGTTAATTAAGCATTTCAAATAGTAAATGATGTTGAACCTCTTCATTAATTCTCGTATTCTATGGGTTCGGTCCATTAGCTCTCGGACCACCGCATTTATCAAACGCTGAACGATTGGTACTTCGAACTGCGTAATTTCTCATTTCCCGGGCCCCTTTTCATTTCGCGCTGGGGGGAACGTTTTCAACTCTGTGGCAGTTCGAAAAAGAAAGAAACGTACTGGGTCGGTGTGGGATGTTTTTTTCTGGCAAACACCACCACCTAGTACGGGTAGTACGGTACATTGTGAAGTGCAGACGGGTGATAGGGAGCAGACGCTTTTGAGGAACTTTTGTGAGTGAGGAAAAATCGTTACAATTTACTCACGGAGATTAAGTTTCAAAACTGAGGATGTACGTACTAGTAAGTGCGGATAAGACGTGTAACAAATTATCGAACAAGACCTCCTTGCAATTGCGTCGGTGCAAATACTCTGTTTTCTTGTAAAACTATACATCAATTCCTATATGATATTTATTTGCTAAGGTTTAGGGAGACTGCAGTATCTTCCACAAGTTTCATTTGCTTAGTTTATCTCTATTCTGACATGCAGGTGTTTTGAAATTTTGGTGGAGTTGCCAACTCCAAACGCTAGAATTTCGACTAAATTGTTTTATTTACAGAGATTTAGGGTTTTTAGGTTTGATTGAGATGATAGGATAAAACGATAAGATAATTAAGAAATCCAGAGAAAGAAAAGAGTTTATGAAGAAATAATAGAATTAATTAAATCGGTGTACAGAAATAATATCATAGTAACAAGAAACAGAGTAGAATCGAGAGAATTTACGTGGTAGTCGCTATAAAATTAGGATTAGGTTGGAAATAATGACGTGCTCTGAGCCTACTGTTTCTTCAGTAGTAGTAAATAAATAAAATATCTGAATAAAGCAAACAAGTAAAATATGATAAAATGGAATGCTCTCAGACGAAGGTAATAAAATGATCAGAATCAAAGTTCGTAAATGATAAGTTTTATTAGCTAAAACAGAAAAAATCTGCAATATATTGTAAGTACACAACAAACAGTGAATTCACAAAAATTAACATGGAAACAAATTTTAATGAAAATTAAATGAACAGGTATACATAATACACAATACAAAAAGTGAATAGTTAAATAATTGAAAGCAATGAAAAAAAATAATGTGGAAATAAATGAAGGTATAGGAAAGCAGGAAGAATTTGCAATATGCTGCAAAGTACCCTTCTCGAAAAAAAAAAACGAAATACGAATGTATTAAAGGTGATTTAATATATAGCTGCTATCAAATACTTCGTTCGTTTCCTTAAACTAAAATTATTTTGCTATAGTTGTTTGAGTTTCAGACAACGATGCGTCGTCGTTTTGCTGCATGCGGCTAAGATGAGAAAATGAGCTGAAGGCGAGTTTTCTAATGGTCAAGTACAACAAAATGTCGTTAGAAACGAGTATGAATACGCGTACGCATACTGATATTTTACGAGTAAAAGACTGCGCTAGTTGTTTGGCACTTGTCTGGCAACAGATACCCATGTAAAGATACTGATACTGATTTAGAGAGATGCATACTCGTTACCATAAGACGGTATACTCGGTGCGTATTAACACATACCATATCGAGACTCGGCCTGTAACAGGTATTTGTTCCATCAGACTTGTGCTGAGGGCATCTCAAATTACCTGTGCAAGAATGGAAGGACAAAAATCATCTTTGACAGCCTTTCAGATCTACTGTCAGATTTGACTCTGATGTGGCACTGGGGTGTTACAGAAAACTTAAACAGCTGACGGAACATCTAAGTGTTACATTAAATGTTACACATGGGGGCCAGGTCACTCTGGGATCAGAGGCAGTGAAATAGCTGACACGTTAGCAAGGGGCGCTAGCGAGCTGCCGCTCTTAGGTCCAGAAACAACGTGTGGTAGCTCATATGGCAGCATCAGAACGTTTGACAGGTCCCAACTTGCTGCTAGGCACTGCTTCTTTTAGAATGGACTCGTGGTCGCTAGATACTATAAATAGAAATTTACAATGTTTAGCGGCCGCGAGTCCATTCTTCACCCGAATGAAAAAAGACTCCGTAAGGCAGTTTTTACGAGCAGGGTCAGATTGAGAATACTCATAGGAATCTTAACCGGGTATTGCACACTCGTAAATAAACACATGTACCGCAAGGGGCTAGTGAACTCTCCCCTGTGCCGGGAGTGTGGAAGTGCGGAGGAAACACCTGCTCACCTTCTTGTCAATTGCCCGGCAGTGGACGGGGAGAGGCAGATGCACTTTGGAGTCGATCAGTTGGGCGAATTCAGAGTCGCTAAGTTAACTCTCAACCAAGTTGCGAACTTTTTTGATAGGGTGCAACTTGACTGAGAGGGCTAAAATTGACATGGGAGCACAATAGGTTTTTCTGGCCGAGTTGCCTTCTTCGGGTTAGATCCGCCCATCGTTAAAAAAAAAACAGGTATTGGTAAAAGGTAATAATAAGTATGACCTGAGAACAAGAACAGTTCGTACCTGTTATCGTAAAATATTGATTTTGCCATCTCTAGTTGCGACAATAAACAAGTTCAAATAGTCAAATGCTATAAAATCAAAAACGGCAGTAATACCTTTCATATTCTCAAGAAGTAGCATATATTCAAGGCATTTCAAACAAATAATTTAAAGCAATCTTCTTGATACAGATCCAATATATAATCCTATTAATAATAAGTATTTAATGTACCTACCTATCAGCAAAACAAATGCTTAATAAAAATTCGTTGTTTTCATCACGTATTTAGGTATATAACCGTAAGGTGGCCGAGTCAAATTATAGTAGTAGCGGATAATAGGCGCAATGGTAGTGTTTTTTTCAGATCTACCGTAATTCCCTTTGCCCTACAAGACCTGCCTTGTTAATTAGATCTATCGTTTAACATACGCCTATTTGGTCTACGTTAGTTTGAATAGTCAACATCGGTAGTGGATTCGTTGCTTTGACGTCCCAAGAAATCGAGTTGCATGATGCTCAGAAAGATATAATTGTAAGTGCTCAACAGTAACAGGATTGGATTTTGGACGATTAGTAGAAGCCCATGGGGTGCAATTTCTGGAAGATGTAGCAGCAGAATAAGATGATTTACAAAATATAATATGTGCACTGAAGAAGGGGATACTGTTATTCAGTTGGATCACAAAGCTTAACTGAAGCTAGAATATTAGAAAGATGGTAAAACGATGAACGACAACGAAATTATTGTTTCATTCTGTAGTAAATATGAAACAATGTTAATAAATCGTTAACCCAGCGATATCCATAGATAGATAATAGATAATACTCCTAGTATTAACAAAGGTGGAGTCAAATACGAATATACTATGGCTTAGCAATAGCGTTAATGACGAAAAAATAGTTCATGACATAGAGAGTGGACCTTAGAAGCTAAAAAACAAATTAAACTCGAAATGCTTAAGGCAGGAATTGATGGATATGACACTTTAAGAAACTTCATAATGTCTCGCTAAATGTTAATGTATTACTCGTTCTGCAAGCACTGCCATGGAAGAGTGTTGTAAGTTTGCTTAATGTCCTTTTTTCTCTTTTGTTTATTGCGGAAGCTATATAAAGCGGAGTATTCAGAAACACTGCAGTCTCTTGGCCTTCAATCTCCCATTTCTTTTAACTACTAAATTATATCAGCCATTCCAATAACATAGGTTCCTGCACTAATCTGTACGAGTATCCTTTTGGCTTACTAAACATTGTGTCTTCTTGTCTCCAGAGTCCTGCATTCCATTGCACAGTTTGCAATTCATATCTTCTGTGTTAATCTCAATTTTGTGTAGGTGTCCTTTAAATATACGGTGTCATGTTAGGAGATCTATCATGGTGCGAAAATGATTCCTACGGAGCGACAGGAGTTCTTAGGTCTTCTTTTTCGATAGTCTCTTAATTTGCCTGGTTGCATTATTCTAGCGTTCTTCGTGTTTCCCTTTGACCCGATTCCTTAACTACTCTCGTTCTGTGCTTTTAGACACTCCTAGACGGGTTCTGGGCATATATATGAAGTCGATGATCTTTTTGTTGCTAACTTATCGCACTTTCGTTTCCTTCGCTTGTTGATATACCAGCACCCACAGCAAAGTGACTTCATTGCAGTCTATCAGGTTATTCTAGTCTAAAATGCATTTCCAAACAAGTCTTGATTGTATTTTAGGATTCATTAGTGCCTTCAGTATCGCCTGCCTGTCTGTTGCAATATACATCCACTTATTTTCGTAAGGTTTCTGATTGATTTCGGATACACAAGGCAGTATTACGTATGAACCTGCTTTAATGACCGCAGGATATTTTCCTAGTGAAGGATGATAATTGTATTCCTCATCCCGCTGTAGATTCCAACTCTAGTCTTATTTTCGGTTTTTGATCCGTCTGTAAACTAAATCAATTTTTCGAACCTTTCCGTGGTTAGATTGATTCCTTCTTATTCGATGAACGATTTTCACCTAGAAATTTCTGTTAAAAAGGTATGTCAAAATCATGTAGTCTGATCTGATTCCCAAAAGATTGCCTTTCACATGAATGACAATATGATTTTGTATCAATTCTGCATATCTGTCACTTGGTAGTGTTTGCAATCTGAGATGCCTCATTCTTAGCTGGCCTGTTATCACCAAATAGTGAAAAGGGAGTTTCATGGGGCATTCAATTACTGCCATAGGGGTTAGTCCTCATTTCTCCTGTTATTCCTAAACAAGCAAGCCTGTGTATCTTGCTAAGTTTAATTATAGCAGTTTACTGATCCACCTTTGTCCACCGTATCAGAGATGCATAAGCGATCGTAGGTCTTACCACCGTGATGCATATACAGTAAATCGTATTTTCTTTTCTCTTGGGCTCTTTTAGGCAACATGAGTGTTGTCTACGCCCTAGTTTTAATCCTCTGACGCTGTCGATTCCAAGTGAGCTTGGAGTCTGCGATGACACGAGATATTTTACTTCTTCTGGCAGCTTGATTTCTTCATTCTGGGGTTTTACGATACCAAGACCATCTAAGCCAAACTTGCTACTGCTAAGGGACACAATATTTTATTGATTACCTAAATATTCATGTACATCATATTCTGTAGAGTTAATCCGTCACGTCTACTAACTGATGCAGGAAATTTTATAAATCTATAATCTGTTTTAGTAAAATGCACGAAAAAAGTTGATTTCTTCTCAATACAACGCTTATTTTGTTTTTTTCTTACCAGCGTACTTGAATAAAATATTTTACCTAAATCAACATTTTTCTAGCAACGTATAGGAAATGGAAAAAGCTTGCTTACATTTACAAAACCACATATAGAGTATACGTGTATGTATATGTGTGGACACGGAGCTGTATATATATAGCACGTTGTAGGTGTATGTGTGTAATTTTTGTGCAGGGTTCATCTACTGTTCAGCAGAATCTCCACGGAAAATGAAAACGATTTTCTAACGAACTATTGAGTGAACCGGAAAATCGTCTTAGTTGAAAGTATGTGAAATAAAATCACGGATGGCTAAAATTGATATGAAATGATCCATGAAAAATATATATATAAAAAACGAGAAAATATTCCGTCTTCCCTCACGCAGCTTTGCTTTTGATATTTGGAATGTAATTCGATATTCTCCTCTGGTGAAACAGAAACGTTTGTTATAAGATAAAAGAATCTATATATGCGCACGATTGTTACCGTCAGGACAAACTAAAGACATGGGAAAATCCATCGAACGCTTAATTCATTCAATTTAAACGTTACAGCCTCGAATTTTACAATTCCAGGTGAAGTAATTCATGCAATGCTTTTGAAAATTTAGTAGGTCCTTCGGACTCACCGGCGATACCTTTTTTTGCACTCTTAAATAATTCGAGCATATGTACACCTACGTTTGAAGAGGGGTTCAGTAACACGCTGATATTGACATTTTTAAAACTGGGGAAATTAATGTTGTTAATTGACGCGCAGACATTTGAACCCACCTGGGTTTTAAATTAGAGACTTTAGCTATTTTTGAATGTCTCGTGGTATTTTAAAATAGGTACGTTTACCTTTTCGATATTTATAGCGATGTAAATGTATTAGATAAAAAATGTTCCTTTTGATGTATATAGGTACATAATTAATTTAAAGTTCACCTACCTTTAGGGCAACTATAAATATATTTTACATAGGTAGACGTTGATAGAACAGTATGCAAATTTTATTCACTCTATGGATCGATTCTATCCGCTTACGTCACTTGTCAATTTTATGTGTTGAGTAGGAGGATCGACTAGCGTTGGTGTTATTTACATTATGACGTTGTACTTCTTATATTGAGAAAATTGGTTTGTATATAAACAACAATATTTTTGGGTAACATTTTCGGGATTGCATTCACCCAATTTGGTGTTCTTTATATATCTATAACCCCATTTTGCGTTGATTTAACACATTTTTTCTCGGTACAGCTGTTTATTCCATATTGGGCTTTCTAATATTGTGTACATTGCAACCGCTTCTGGAGTCGCAGTGGCATAAAATTGCAAATGTTACGGTATTTGAATTACGTGCAATTAGATTTGCGAAACAAAATCTTAGTTACTTATATTCTAACGCTAAAAGTTAGACACCTCATTTAAACATTTAGTACTAGAGAACACAGAACAATATTTATGAGGACCTATTTTTAAATTTTATGTTATCACTGTATGTTTAAACGTATATGTACATATAATAAATATACTTTTAGAAATTTGTTTGTTTTGGTTTTGAGTTTCATATTCCAATATTAATTTGATGAATTTTAGTTTCTGGTGTATATATGCTAGTTCAATCATAAAGATTTTTTTAATACAGATAGTTTGTATAATTGTTGACGATTTTTGCACCGCTCAAAATTAACGTTAGACCCGCATTGAACATGACTTAGTTTCTGCTGTAAACAGAGTAGACATTTTAAATTGAAAACCTACAAATCACACAAGTCAATTAAAGTTGTCAGTGACAATTCGACGGTGGTGAAAGCACTAGACGCGCATAAATGCAATTCAAAATTGATCTCGAGCTCTAAAAACGCTCTAAATACATTGGGGACGGCCAATAATCTATTCCTAATCTGGGCATTTGGGCACTCACTCATTTTTGAAAACAAGGAAGCAGATTTGCCGTTTCTGAATGTACTCTATGTATTCCACATTCAGAACTTTTAAATTGCTTAAAATACACGCAATTAATATAATGAATAAAAAAAAACTTAAATTAATAACACTCTTTAGATGTTTTGAGTTGTTATAAAGAAATTAACCAGGAAAATTCGCGCTTTTTTGCTGGTGTCGTGCTCGTTGAATTTGATATAAATTGCAATATTTACTCCCGAAATTACTCGTTACGATGAGGAGTACAGTACTTATATTACCCTTCAGTACCGGGCCTGTATATGGTAGAAGAAGAATGGTGTTCAGTGGGTCCGTAGGTACCATATAGTGGATCATTAAAGAAGAAAGCGCACTCAACTGTATGTACACATTGGTTTATTTTTTAAGGATATACATTAATATGTGAAATTTTAGTTGTGGCGCCATCCTAAAAGATTTAACAACATAACTTTTTAGTGGTGGAATCCTCTTATAGTACTTTTCCTCCTTTTTGTGATCAAAACATAAGGTTTTACAGGGGAAAAGTTAGTTTGTTATTTAATTAAACTATATACAATCGTGTTTAATAGAACAATTAAATAGGAAAAGGTTATAAATTATCATATTAAAATACTAGGACATAAGATTTAATGAAGTGTTATTATGTATTGCCCAAGATTACAAATGATTCCGGCCGTTACGGAAAGTAAGTTGCTTGCTGAAGCGTTCTCCCTTTTATCTTACAGTCTTTATAGCGTACCTAATGAGCAAACGTATCTGTATAAAAGAATAAATAGAACTATCTAACTTAATTATATTAATTTTGATTGCTTTATTTTAATTTTTTAATTTAAATTTTTTTGTTTTCATAATGCATAAGTAAAAAAGATAATACCTACACAGGAAAAAGGGGAAA
Source organism: Protaetia brevitarsis (assembly GCA_004143645.1). Taxonomy (NCBI): domain Eukaryota; kingdom Metazoa; phylum Arthropoda; class Insecta; order Coleoptera; family Scarabaeidae; genus Protaetia; species Protaetia brevitarsis. The sequence continues at coordinate 5,743,041 of RXPK01000234.1, read as the reverse complement.
AAGCAGAACTATATAACTATAAGCCTATTGCCATAAAACCCGGCTTCTCAAAAATATTGGAAATGACGCGAAAAAGACATTTATATTATAATAAGACCATAGAATAAGAACTATTCGACATTGGCCATTGCAGATTCTCTAGAGGAGATAATGAAGGAGTTTAGCGATAGCGATGATAAGATGTCAGCTTGCGATCTCACGAAAGCATTGATTTGTACTATAAGCCATGACACTGGAGAAGCTTTACTTCTATGGGATACGAGGTAAAGCGCGGTTGATTTTCTAGTAGTGGTCTGAACGTCATGGGGTCCTTGGCTCGAATCCCAGGGCCTCCTCTAAGGGTGAGGTTTTCGTATTGAGGGATGAATACCATAACTATTAACATTTTGAAGTCTATTTTGCTTTTTTTGATGTGCAACCTCATTATTTAATTGCATGATCATAAAGAGCAAAACTCACTTTCGGGTCCTACTACCAAAAATCCATACTGGCATTTTTTTTTTGTAATAATGTCAAATCTTAAAAAGGACAAATGAAGCCAGTGGAGGAAAGGATTAAAGCTCGTGTATTTCAGTTTTTTTTTCCTTCCTTTTATTTAATATTCTAATCCCAGCCTGTTATAAGAAGAACACACACATTAATACCCCATTTGTTAAATCTCAATTATCCATTAGGGATTGGACTTTATATACAGATATCGGAAAAAGGCCGGTATAGAAGGCACTATAGCATCCTTTATGCAGTTACTAATCTGCACTTTACTAAGATAGGCGTCTGACGTTTTTGTGCTTTTCGACCCCGCATAATATTAAGATGACACTGTTAGCGACGAATACAAGTGTATGTTTTGCATAGCAGGCAAGTCTAGACTAAGATTAACTTCAATAGTTTCTCATGGCGTGTTTTGCATGATAACTTAGTTAATTCTCCTGCCAAATCAAGTTGTTAGCGTCTTCGTTGAGTTTACAAATTATAAACATCTATAAGCACCATAATATTAAAATCTGAAGCCTATAGTTTTTTTTTTTAATAATTATAATAATATAATAATTAATAATGATAATATTCAACACTTTTAATTCTATAATTGAATTTTAACGTTTTGATGCTTACTTACCCATACTTTAGCAATACCGTAATCTCATTCTTCTGTAGCGTGGCACACTTCTATTAGTTACTGTCATGACCAGCAGGCGTTTGTATTGAATAATGTAGGTATATCGAATAATAATAAATATAAGGTAAAATTGCGTTACATGTTTTGGTTCTACGTTTAAGTGTTAAAGCGCACTTACACGTAGAATCAAAACACGTAACGCAACTTTCCTTATAGTTATTATATATCAATATTTCTTTCCGCGAATATCGATTCGAAATAATGAATAATTTGTATGTAATTTTATGCAATGCATAGTGCAATGTCAGGAAAAGATTATATTTAATGAAGCCGGAGTGGATGGCATTGTGATTTGAAGTTTTAATAATGAATGTGGCTTAACTTAAAAACGAAGAAAATTTGTTCTTTAACTTTGTGTTAGTATTACTGAACTTTTCTCCTGTGCACTTACTGATATCAATGTTGTTCTTCATATTAATTAATCGGGATGATTTATTCAATTCCGCAAGCAGGATGAATGGAATAAATATTTTAGCAAATTTTTCTTAATTGTTTTGACGTTGTGAGTAAATAAATCGCCATAATACTGACGTTCTTCGGCCTTTAAGTCGCAGGCAAATTTTCTTGTTTTTTTTCGATAAATCGCCGTACGTTATTTCTGTAACGACCGACTTGTTATGTCTCTTAACAATATTCCTCTTTTAGCCGCTCTCATCTTCGATCCTATAGTGAGAGACTTTTTCTTTTAATAATGCACCCAATAAATGGCGTAAGCCACTGTCTTAGTGTAAGTTTAACACTTTCGTGGTTCCATATAGACTTTGACAGTAAATATAGTGCTTGTAGAAAACAGAGACTTATATCGGTATTGATAAATTTACATTATGTTAATGCATAATACCGTTATAGTACCGGAATTATAGCGGTATTTTATGATAAAATATATACAATGTCTGTCATGATGATGCCTGAGATGAGTTTCCATTAAAAATATATAGACAAGCAGGTACCTACGAGGTTTAAAAATTATTATGGTTAGTCTGAGAGTGTAGATCGGTTTAGCTAAAATCTTTTCGACTTCCGGCAAGTTTCTGTTACACCGAAAGTAATTATTAACTTTTTGTTGCAAATAGAATGGTAATAGGTATATTTCAAATTTGGATTTTACTCTAATTTTATATGAAGTTTATCACGCACTTAATGTTTATGTTTTATACAAGATATTCGCTTCTTTTAAATAATTTTGTGGTAGGTTTAAGGTTTACTTCCTTAATAAAAGATGCGTGCGTGCGTGCTGCGTGCGTGCGTGCGCCTATTTTATTTGTTTATTAGTTTATAAATTCGAAATCATAATTTCAGTTGCATTTTATTTAAATTTAATAACTTCAATCAATCAGCAACATCTCAAAGGGGGCCCATCCATACTTCCTTATCACTAAATAGTCATTACTTATGTGTAATGTTTTTATTTGTATGTTGTTCCGCTTTCATTGTTTTCAAATAAAATATTGTAAAGCTGAAATCAATTTCGTTTAATATTTTATTTTGTTTTTTGGTATACAGGGCTGTACTATATTTTAAATATTCATAGAACCCCACGACCTGGGAGCAGTTATTTTGATCGAAAAAAGACTCTCATGGTAGTTTTTATTTTTATTTATTTCAATTAATTAATAGATATTAGTATTTTCCAATCTTATCGCGCCCAAAGAAAAGATATTCATAAGTAAATTAACGACCCATTGCATTTTAGCGTACCGCGCAAGGCACGATAAAGTGTACCGTTTCAGCACAATGCATTTTTTAATTTTCACTTATAAATAATATCCACCAAATGGGGTATTTATTCCTCAATAACCAAAAATTAAAAAACATTAAACTGGCTGTAGAAAGAGAGGGAGTAAAACAAATTATTTTCAATTTGTAGTATTTTTTTTTAAATAGCAACCCCATATTTTCTATACGCTAATCGAATCCGTCAAAATATGTATAAATGCCAAAAACCTGTTTCAGCTGAAATGAATACTTCAGAAGATATTTCAGGAACACTTTCACAACATAATCATCACAAATACATGTACTATTCAATAGAGTGATAATATAATTTTAAAGTATAACATTACAAGAAAAGATTTGAATCGAAATTCTGTAGTATACAATTTCAACTCTATTTTTTTATGGAACAAATAAATCGGTTTTCTTTAACAATTCAAGAACAGGAAACAATAAAAATCAATGCCTGAAACGAATTTTGATTTCTGAGGTTTTCGCGAATTTTTGGTGTGGTAGATAATTTGTGTTTTGGTTGAATTAATAATTTTTTGCGCCTCTGTCTAGAAACACTCACTTTGTATTACTTTAAAGCGGCCGGAAACCTACGATTTTCCGACTTAAGCCGGCAAAAATATTACTAAAGGTTGGCACACTACGCTCGACATGATAACTGTATAATAAATTCATTAAGCTGTTGCGAAATTTTACTAACAAGAGCTGGTCTCTTCACTGCACTTATTATTCATAAATAGGTAGATTACAAAGAAAGTTATAGAAAACGACTAAGCTATGTAAAGCGAATCTAAAATGAGATGTACATATATCGTCATATACGTTTTGAGCGCAGGATTCGTGGGATATGTCTATTATACTAGCTTTCTGGATGTATACGTCTAAATTTAACGAGCTACGAAAAGCATCAGGTCTGTCAAAAAAATACATTTGTCTTTGTATTTGCACACAAATCAGTTGTAAACTTGATGTGTTGCATTTATTACCCTTGTTATCTTGGATTTTATTGGTTCTTTATAAAGAGTGGTTGGTGGATTAGTGTTTACTAATCTAGGCTGTTATCGTTCCATCCAAAACTATCTTGAAAGGAGTTGTAACATTGGCAAAGGTTTACTGCAAATAAATAAAATGGATACAAATGTATTAAAAGTAAATATTAATTGTTTGTGTTGGCGTGGATATCGAAAGAAGTTGGTGTTAAAGGAAAAGTTATCCACAGTCAAGAGTCGAGACAAAGAAATTATTGCCAACATATTGAATCTCATGAAATAAGAAGCAAAAGGCCAATGTATTCCTTTGAACCAGTTTGAGAAGTGATATTTCTATTCTATTAGAAAACACACAAAATATAAAACCGAAGATGCAGGTTTCTGTCAGTTTGACAGAACTATTGATTGTAATTTCTGTCGTAAAATACATAGTCCACTCCCGCAATTGATGACTTTAGTTCCTGTACCCTGTACACTACGTTGCCATTCCGATGACGACATACCGGGTGTCCAGCCTAAGATGCAACGGTCCATAGCCAATTTATTACTGTTTTTTTCGGAAAAAAGTTTCGATTTATTATTGCCTGGAATCATATTCTACACATTTTAAAATCAGTTTCAGTAATGGCGGACTTCCGGTTGTACCGGAAGTAGATACTAACTTTATTATTTTAAATGGAACAGCCTGTATATTATTGTATTTTTTAATTCCTTGTTAAAATTAAATAGCAATACGTTGAGGCTAAGTTGTACCGTTTCCGAATTGCATGACGTTTTTCGAAAAAAATGACATTTGCAATGTCCGCGGTGTTTGGAAATATCTCCGGAAATACAAAAGTTAGAAAGATGCGGTTGCCAGTTTTCGCTTAATCATGAAACAGCACACGTCTTTTATTTTAAAATTGTTGCGTTTAAATTACAGCGTTATTAAATAGGGATCTGTAATTTTCGAATTCTAAAATCATGGATAAGTTATCCATGATTTTTTTAAATTGAATGGTACAGCAATTTTTACATAAATGGATGTAAAATTTAATTTTCTTTCGATTCTATACGAGTGTCATTATGTCTATCTCCAAAGGTTTTGGAGATATTCCGCGACTTTTCAGTTTTTCATGATATTGCGAAGCGCTGGCCACCTTCCTCTCGCATTTCACCAGGCTTGCAACTGGCAGCAGTATACTGGCATGTTTAGAAAGTGGCCAATAGAATATAATAAGACCACTGGAAACAAACAAAACTTGAAATTACAAAAAAAAAACACACAACATTGCGAACTTTTTCGAGAAGGTGATGTTTTCAGACGAAGTTGCCTTCCACAAAAATGGATTTGTGAATCGTCACAATTGTCATTATCACGACACACAAAATCCCCATCGACTTATTGCAGCACATAGTCAGTACAGAAGGTCAGTGAGCGTGTGGACAGGTATCATTGGACAACATATCACAGGCTTATTCTTTCATAACCAACGCCTGATGGGTAGGATTTATATGCAATTTCTTCAGAATAATTTGGGCGCTCTGTCAGAAAATATTGCGTTAGCTACTCGTATCTACTTCCGGTACAACCGGAAGTCCGCTATTACTGAAACTAATTTTAAAATGTGTAGAATATGATTCGAGGCAACATTTATTTGAAACATTTTTCCAAAAAAACAATAATAAATCGGCTATGGACCGTTGCATCTTAGGCTGGACCCCGGTATTTCTCGCTTTGCGTTTGCTGTAATATGCGCGTCAACTTGTAGTCTCAATAGCTCCCTAGCGTAAAAATTTCTTTTCTATTTTTAATCCAAAATTAAGATTTTCCGGCCTAAAATATAGTGTGTATTACACGACCAGAAACTCTTTTTCGAGTATTCGTACTTGTGGGGCCTCTGCCCAAACCGTACTCATATTCGCAAAACTGTAGCTTTTGGTCTAGTGATATGAAGGACTATATTAAATCAGCTTTGCGATTTTTCACATTGAGCGTGTACAACCGACATCTAACTTTTGCCACGGAAAGTTTCATTGTACCTCGTATAAATGTAAATAGATGAAAACCAAGGCCTCGTTTCCTGTGTCTTGATCGTTGAGAAATAACTAGCAAAGTCAGTAGATAAAGACACAGGAAGCGCTCGGATTGCCGCAAAGAGAAGAATCGGGAAGTGGGATATGACGGTGTGAATATAGTTGTGTTGAGAAAGTGATTTTGATAATTAAAAGATACCCCACAGGTGAAAAGTGCCGCCTGCATAGGAATACACGGTAGCGTAAGTACAAGATCTCAGTACCTTTCAATAAAGAAACGCGACAATATCTTTAAATTACAGCTCCAGGAGATATACCACAGTGCTTGAAGTGTAATATATGGTATATGTGATAAGCGAAAAACCTTCACGGATAATGTTCCCAATAAAGCTCAATTGTTTTACGGGAGAACTGTATCGTCATTCGAGCTTTGAGGCATTTGTTCCGCGCCGAGATTTTATTAAGGTGTGAACTGCGGTGATACTCGAATTCCTACATTCATCGTGCTAAGACAACGTTAGGGTTTCTAAAGGTTTTCCCTGATATAAATCTAAAGGAAAAGAGGGCGGCAATGGTGGTGGCAACAACGGTGGCGCGACAATGCCGGCGCAGAATTGATTTCAAGTGAGAGACCGTAGCGCTTAGACGCGATCTAATATATAACCGTGCTTTCTGCCTCTCTGCCTGCCAGTTGCAACAATATCGAAGACGGCTACCATACTAATTCATTATTCCTTTGTCTATGTGGCACTTCGGTACTTGTATTCAAATTACGACCCTCCTTCTCGCTCGTTCCCATTTTGTCTCGTTCCGTCTATCGCGTATTGTAAATTTCCCTCTTCGTCCTATCGCCCCCTCTCTCTTCTTTTCCGTCCGTGCCTCTAGTCGTTCCGCACGAAGATTAGTTCTCTCGTTTCGGTAATCGTTATACGTTTAATTTAATATTGATTGAAGGCTTTGAACTAGCTCTCGCTGTTTTGTATTTATTTAAATTCCGATTTCCGAAAACATGCTGGTGACGTCAATCGGAATAAATTGAGACGTAACACTTTATATTGGTTCCATTGTAGCAGTAATTGCTGGATAAAGGAATTTCGAAATATTTGAACAATTAATCACACATTCCGTACACGTTACGTTAAGCTGTTGGAATATTAACAACCCTTAAATCGCACACACTCGAAACTATGGTTACATGTGCAGAATAGCTTGCGAAATAAATGAAAAATTTCAGTGTCATTGCTCGTAACCTTCTGCTATATTCCCCTGCTAGCCGTTAATTTCATTAAGGGGATCATTTTTGAATTTTTATCAACAGCGACTGCTATGCTTACTTCACAGACAAAAACCTACATTTCTTGATTTCGTCGGTATAATAATAATAATAATAATAATAATAATAATAATAATAATAATAATAATAATAATAATAATAATATTTATTGATTAAAGACACAATTGTGTGTATAATAAGCCAGGAAACACAATTAATGAAGTCACCACCAAACTAAAAAACAAAATTATAGAACAATAAATGAATAATCTTAATAATAAGATACAAAAACAAAAAAAGGAATTTATAAACAGAAAAAAACAAAACAAAGCAAAAGAAGATCGTATTACTCTCCGAAATATTCAGCCACGGAGTAAAAGAAATGTAACAAAAATGCTTTAAGTGACTTTCGAAAACTTTTATAACTATCATGACATCTGATTTCGTTGGGGTAAATGATTAAATATTTTTATTCCTAAGTTATATGCACCTTGACTAATAATATTCATTGAGCTAGAAGGTAAGTGCAGTTGATCTTTTATTCTAGTGTCATAATCATGAATTTTCGCGTTGGTCGAAATATTTACTTTTGACTGGTATACATATGTAACATGACGATTCAAAAAATGTATAAACATGAAAGAGGAAGGATTTTATATTTTTTAAAAATTGGTCGGCAGGAATCATAAAAATGAGCTCCAGCAACACTTCTAATCACAGACTTTTGCGCTAAAAATACTTGATGCGAACTTGCCGAGTTTCGCCATAAGAGTATACCATACTGTAATCTAGACTGAATTTCAGCATAGTACAGTGAAATTAAACAATCCACAGATACCTGAGACCTTAAGCGTTTAAAAGCAATAGCTTTTTGGTGTAACTTTTTCACAATACTGTCACATTGCTCTTTCCATATCAACGTATGATCAAAAATAACTCCTAAAAATTTAGTACTATCACAGCAAAATAATTCTTTTTTGTTTATAGTTAAATTGAAATGCTCGATACGCTTTTGTCTGGCATGAAATACCATGTAGTTTGTTTTTTCTAAGTTTAAAGACAGTTTATTTTGCGAAAACCAATTGCATAAGTTATTTAATAGAGAATTTGTTGTATTTTCAGTAATCTGAGTATTTATATTAGGAGCTGCATCATCAGCATAAATCGTCAGGTATACATTTGATAGAGACAAGACTATATCCTTTATGTATAAATTGAAAAGTGTTGGACCTAGCACTGAACTTTGTGGAATGCCAGAATCCGTGGGTAACCACGATGATTCAATCAAAGTATCATTTCCTTCATTGTTTCTGTAACGTACCTTTACCATTTGCATTCTGTTGTTAAAATATGAAGCAAACCAGCGCCCAAGTACTCCTCTTACTCCATATAATTCAATCTTTTGCAACAAAATTTCATGTTGTATACAGTCGAAGGCTTTCTGTAAATCGCAGAACACACCAATAGCTGCTTTATATTGATCGATGATGACTACTGCATTCAATAGTGTGTAGTTGGTTGTATCTCTCATCAATTGTCAAAAAGCGTCCTTTCCGCGAGTTTGGTTTATATTTAGTTGCTTTTACAGGCTGTTTCTTTTTTTTCTACGTTTTGCAAGAAAATATTTTTTGAAAAACCCGAGAAAAATATTCTTGTTACAATATACTTATCTCCAACGGTTTTAAATTTGATCAAAAAATATCAACTTGTTTCGTACGGATTAAAATCAATCATGTAATTATATAATAATAATATATTTTGTGTGTACTTAAAAATATTTTCAAATTATGAAGCTGTTACAACAATATATATTCCAGTTATCAAAAATTTAAATTCAACTAGCAATTATTTAATAAATGAACTTGGCCATATAAGACTCACATTGTATATATAACTTTGAACCCCAGTAATCAAAAAATTTTCTGGGAACAGGCTAGTCGATGGTACGGCACTCTGACATCATTCCTACTACGTGTAAGATATCCGTGTTGTTAGTATGCCATATGTCGGAAAGGAATAGAAGTGTGAAAAATATGCCGCCTTGGCAACCCCATGGGTAGCAACATGCTTAATTCGCCAGGTGGCATACAGAGCCCCAGCAAGCCAAACAAGTGATGGATCTGGCGACTCCACCTCATTTTGGCGTAAAAAATTTGACTTCCGAAGCTGCACTATTTAACTTATTGAAATTCAAAATTTGAGTTTCAGATAGGTTTATTTTCAATTTATTTGCAGAGAACCAGTTGTTTGCGCTGGCAGTAGCTTTTTCTGAACTCTTGTCTAGCTCTTTCGTGTCGGCTGTTCGTACCAAGAGCGAGGTGTCATCCGCATATAGATATACTTCTGCTTCGCTTATGTTTGTCGGAAGATCGCTGACAGATATTAAAAAGAGTAGCGGTCCGAGAACGGATCCTTGTGGAACACCATAATCAATATATTCTGCCCGGGATTGTACTTTCTTCCAGTTCGTAAATTGTATTCTATTGCCAAGATAGGATTTTAGTAAATTATATGGTTCTCCTCTTATCCCGTAGTAGTTCAGTTTATCTAGGAAGATGTCGTGACGTACTGAATCAAAGGCGTTGGACAAATTCAATATAGACATTTCAGCCTGTACACCATTGTCAAAAGCCTCGTAAATGCATCGTACCATTTGTGACATTCCGCTAGTCGTAGATCGCCACCCATGTTGTGCGGACGAAAGATATTGGTTTTTGTTTCAAAATATCTAGTGGGTCTCGATATTATGGCTTGGTCAAAGACTTTTGATGTCGTGGGTAGAATGCTTATGGGGTGGTAGTTCTAACAATCATTAATATCTCCCTGTTATGTGTATGTATATGTAAAGGTCTATAATTAGGTTATACAATTAGGGGCATGAGACATGAGGTACTTCCTAATTATTTATTATTTACTATAATTTTTCTGCAACCGGTTTCAGTTTTAGCAAAAACTGCTCGTGTTGTGTCTAAAAACACAGCACCAGAGCAGGTAAGGAGTTGGATCAAAGAAAGACACAAAGACTAATACAACCAGGCAAATTGCAGAAATAGTAAGATCTTTATTAAGGGACCATCAAAAAAGAAAGTTGACGAACTACTGGAGCTCAGTGGGAATCATCTTCGCATCGCAACAGAAAATGAGGTCAATACTGGAGACTGTTTAATTAGATGGCAGAGAACGTATACTACTTTCTTTGTGAATACGATGCCCTGGACGTAAGAAGACAGGTACTTTTGACAAAAATTAACCCAGAGGTTTACCAGAGACCTGCATAGATTAGTATAGCTAGGATTCTGGAATAGCTGGTACAAGTTAATGGATAAAAGAAATGGGAAACTAGATACAAAAAGCCAAGAGGCCGCAGTCTTTCCGGAGGCTCTAACTAAAGAAGTATTTATTTATCCGATATTTAGTGTTACTAGTTATCGATTTAATAATAATTTAATTTTTGAGAACATATATTAAATTAAATATTAGTAAAACATGCTGTTACGGACCACTTTCATTCCTCTTATTATCTTTGTTTCCGTAACCCCTTTGCTTCCGGCTAGCTCGGTTGCATATGGTTTAGGGCAACTTCCCTTAATAATGTCCATTTATTTCCCTTAAGAAGATTTGGCATCTCTGCATTCTCAAGGTTCGTGACCCGAGTTTAACGTTCGAAGCGCTGAACTTTCACTGTTGCCCGAGAGACTAAGAAAGGCGGTTCAATTCTTTTAAAGGTGAAAGTCACTTGATCGACTAGTAACGCTGGAGTAGTTATCAATTTGCGTTTATCTGTTAGTTGGGAATAAGCATCTGAACGACAATAAAGAAGTGATATCTGTTGCTATATAATACCCGATGAACTATTTGATTTTATTCGAAAGAGTGGACACGTCAAAAATTAACAGAATTGTAAATATCGCAAAAGATGGTTGAGTTTAGAGATAGGAAACCCTAATATGAACTGTCACAAATGTTTGCATAGCTTTACTGAACCAATAAAAAATGCATCATTCCATTTAAGATAAGAAAGTTCGCACCTTCCATACCAAAAGTGTTAAAAAGTTTAGAAAATATTTTTCTTAAGTGGATTATAGTGGGCCATGACTGTAAGTTTCAAGGTAAAATTCTTACTAGAAGTTCCAAAAATTCTAATAAACCAATTCGATGGGACATCTGTATACATATCTCTTAAATTTAATGCTAAATAGGATTTTTTAAACTTGGTTTTACCGCATAATAACTTGTTCGCTTTTTGCTTCAAAAGCACGTAATGAATCGGGATTATTTTTGACAAAGGATAGTCGCATGACTAGAAGTATTATGGTGGGAAAAGATCATATGCGGCATATGTATGTATGTACATTTAAATATCCAATTAATATTTATGAATCCATATATTATTAAAAGAACTACCCAGGTCGAGGCTCTAACTTGAATACAAACGTAGTAGGCTTGGTTATTTTCTGTATATACCAATAACGGCGCTATGTCGTTCTCACAGGCACTGAAGTTCAATAATCCGGGAATTATGCGTTTTCAAATTAAAAAGAAATTAATCGCTAACCGTATGGATACGCATGTGTATCTATTACAGATAAGTTCTCTGCGGTTAAACTTAATATATAACAAGCACTTAATTAATCATAAGATGGGTTCGAACGTAAATATGGGTAATTTTGTGAATTACGAGCAGTGTTGAACGGATATGCAGATTTTGCTTTAAAGGGAATTTATTATTCTGTTGCATTATCGAAGCAAAAACGGTTGTTTAGTGGAAATTAATATTTTTGATAAAAAATTGACGTTATATACATAACACCATTAAAAGAAAAAAACTACCTAGATTTGCTGACCATACCAAAATGTATTTTTGTGTGTGGGGCTTTTATTAGAGAGTTTCTACATCATGAGGAACTGTAAAAAATATGAAAGATCGCATAAAGAATGCTTTTAATAATATTAGCCAGAGGCAGTAAAGGAAGTAGTGAATTCTGCCCACTATGACTTGCGTTTTTACTTGCAAATGAAGGGAATGCATTTTGGAAACCGTTTGTAGTATTTATTTGATGAGCTTGTTTTGATTTTGTTTTCATTTCGCCATGTATTTCCTTTTGGTTTTTTTAAATTAAATACTTATAATAATATAATAATAATAATAATAATAATAATAATAATACACTTTATTCAGATTGCCAAGTACAGGGTAGAATGCGTCAAAGTGAAACAAAAAAAAACAAAGCATAAAGCGAAACATACACACAAATGAATAATAGTATAAACGGTCACCAAGTGTACTGTGTCAATGATTAAGATACTCCTGCAAAGTATAAAAAGCACTGTCAAGTAAAAAAGTCTTTGGAGACTGCTTAAACAGTTTCGGTACATCAATGGCTTTAATTTCATTAGGCAATTTGTTGAAAATTTTGGGACCCATGTATAAAGGTGATTTCAACGTACACTCATATTTACCGAATGGCACATGAATATCGTCGGACTGTCTGGTACGGATATTGTGGTTATCCCCAACCCTACGAAATGTGTCCCTATTATTGAAGACATACATTGACACATTAAATATATAAGTACTAATCAAGGTTGAAACTCTGTGCTCTTTGAAGGCCTCCCGAAAACTTGCACGCCCAGAAAGACCCAACATAGCACGTAAGACTCTCTTCTGCACTACAAACACGTCCGGTGATGCGGTAGACAGCCCCCAAAGGCAAACCCTATAGCCCAGTCTGGACGCCACCTGGGCATGATAAAGAGCCAACAGCTGGTCAATTGTTAAAATTTCTTTTAAATTTCTGAATAAAAAACACAGTGAGTTCAATTTATTGATTAGAGCACTACAATGATCCTTCCAAGTCAGACATTCATCAAAAGTTATACCTAAAAGTGTAGTAGAGGGCAAATTCACAAGTTTACCACAGCCCAAGGTGACATCTAGACCAGCGCACAACCGTTGTCTATTGCGAAACCTCATAGTGACCGACTTCGTACTATTTAAATGCAGAAAATTCCCAGAGCACCACTCCGCAAAAGTGGATATGATGTTATTACATTTATCTTTTAAGAATTCATCATTAATATCAGAGGCCATAAAAGCGTTATCGTCGGCATACATTACTAGGTTTTCATAGAGAGGACCTAATCCATTTGTGTATAGCAGAAAAAGTATGGGCCCCAGTATGGACCCCTGAGGGACACCCAGGCAAACAGACCTGCTACTCGAATTGGTGGTTGTAACCACACCATCCACCCGATGGCGAAGGTCAACGTATTGATGTCGTTCATCCAGGAAAGACGATAGCCAATCATACGCGGCCCCCCAAACCCATATTTATACAATTTGTCAAGCAGTAGAGCGTGGTCAACGCAGTCGAATGCTGAGATCACAGAAGATCGCAACAGGGCACTCGCTTGCCTCGACACACTCAATCAGCCCACTATAAAAGGACACAAGCGGTGTAGCAGTAGATCTATTAGATCGAAAGCCATGCTGCTTACTGGTCAAAATATCGTTACCATCAATGAACCTCAACGCACGATCCAAAAAGGCAAGTTCGAAGACTTTTGAAAATATTGATGTTACGGTCACCGGTCGATAGTTACATAAAGAATGCCGATCGTGTTTCTTATAGATAGGAACAACCCGTCTCATCTTCAAGAATTTAGAAAACGCACCAGTCGAAAAGGACAAGTTAACCAGATGAGTCAATGGACCGATAATATGAACCAAAGCATCCCTAATTAAAAACATCGGTACACCATCAAAACCTGCCGAAGATTTACTCTTCAACCTCGAATTTAATAGATTAAAAAGTTCATCCACAGCGAATGGTTCGAGAAAAATGGTATCATTATGAAAATTAATTTTACTTAGTAACCGCTTCACTTAGAGTACCGGCGGGGATTAAATTATCATGTAATCTTCATCAATGAAAATGTCATTAAATAAATTAGCACCTTCGGCAGGATCACTAGTACATTTCATGATTTTTACATTTTTATCAAAAACAACTATGGATAATCGTAGGGATATATTAACAAAGATTGTTCTTAATTAATCTTGGCGTGCATTTGTTTAAAGAAATACCGGGTATTCATTTAAAGAAAAGATCTAAAAGAGTTAGTCAAAGTTTTCGAATTTGGAAAATGAATTTTGAGTGCCCCGCATATTGCTAAAGCTTGAAATTTTGTCTAGGTATCCTTTATTCTTCACATTTGCTGAAAAATTGTCTTTATATACTATTTAAATATCGCTTTTTTTTATCAAAAATATTAATTTATTTAATTGATTAAAAAAATAGATGCGTACAGCCAATAGTCAGACAGTATTAAAAATGTGTTCCGGATCATGTCATTATGTCGGTGGTTTTTAGAACACCCTGTATAATGCAAAATTATTTTTAGATTTACTACATAATGTCTAATTTCACTATGTGTTTAAGTGAAGGCCGAGGTTGAACTGCAGGAACCTGTATAGCAAATATTTATATCCCGATATAACGTAATTTGCTAGTACCGGACGGGTACTCCATTCAAATACGGACAGTATTCGCTTGAAAAAACAAGTGGATTAGCTTAAATATTCCAGAAAATTGGATTAAATGTGCCTGCATATTTGAATCAATTAGCTATTTATTTCCAATTAATCGTTTGTTTATACACGAGATCTCTGTTGAAAATATTTTAAGCAAATATTGACCTACTCAATCTTTAGATTAAAGAATTTAAGAGCTGTGAAATTAGATTAACTAATTTGGATACAAACAATTCAATTATTTAATAGACACAATAAAAAACATTTGTTACAAATAACAAAATAAAATAATTTCTCTTTGAGAACAGGAAAAAATCATTTTGATTTACAAAATTTATCTCGAACTTGTAATGTAGATTTCGGAGGAATAGAACTTTTGTTTGGGAAAATATAACATGCCTCTGGTGTGGAATGTTTTGATGATGTTCACTTACATACAAACGTGCATTCATTACAAATTATTTCTGCAATTGATATCTGTATTACAATTTAAATGTATAAAATTCTAGAGGTGGACAACATCTAGGTAAAAGAGAAAAAACATGCCTAGCTTAATATACCTATACTTACAGATGAACACATTCGTCAAAGAATTCCCAGATTATATTTCATCCAACCATACGTCTCCACATATCTGTATATAAATCTTGTATGGCTACGTACGTAATATTTTAGGGGTAAGACTTGATCAAGAAAAATTATCTACCCTTTGTTATTCCGTGATAACCTTCCCCATGTAATATCCCTTGGGAGAGAATGTAATCCGGTTGTTTGCAAATTTATTATGTACGTCAATATTACTTCGGAAATGTTTGCGAATTTTATACTCTACTTGCTTTGTATATCAGTATATGAGCATATTCCGCATCGCGCACCTGAGGGAATAAATGAAGAATTATGGCTTAATTATATCTAATATGCGCGAATGTTTGAGTAATTAGTTCTTTAAGAGTAATTAAATAGGTTTGCCCCAACACCAACTTTCTCGCGTAATTAAAACTAAATTAAGTTGGTTCTTAGGCAGCGTTTACAGTTATTTTGTTTTGTTAAATGGAATATTTGCATCTATACTATACTATTTATTGACAGTATTACAAACCTTATTAGGTTTAATATATTATTATATATTGTCAAAAAGTCTACATCACCGATGAGTGTTTTCTCCTGGTCCACGTTGGATGTGAAGGCTTGAAATTTCTTATTAATTAATAGAATTTTGGTGCAACATTAGCATATCTAATATCGAAACAAATAAGGAATTGTTTTAAAAAAAAAATTACTTCTTTCTCTGCGATTTTTTTAAAAATTTTATTGCTTTAATTTTGTAAGATAAAGCAAGGCGAAAAGAAAACCTATCTTAATCAGACAACGTATTTTATTTGGACCATATTTTTATTGATATTTAGTATGATAAAAAACCAATATTTTATTAAATATCCTTTTTCTTGTTGCAGGTAAGACGCTGTTATCATGTTATAAACTGGTAAGTTTACTAAGTATTCACTTAATTGTTATTACCTAAATTTATGTGTTATATGAATGAAGATGAATACGTCGATCTTTTTTACTTTTTACTTTATACGGTGAACCATTTTCCTAATTCAACTCTATTTTGTGATATTTATTATTATCATGTCACAAACGTTTTAAAACATATTCAAATATTATTATAAATTATCTGTAACCAGATTGCTGTAAAACATGGTCGAACTTATTGTTTTTGTACCATTGTATATTTCGATACTGAAAGTATCTGCCCCACCTGTACAAATATTATAAAATAGAGGTGAATAACAGGAAACCTATATTTATAAAAGAATTAGACAAACTGATTTATGCTTTGGAGCTTGTTTTAAAGTAATTTTGTGCAAGCTCTTTACAATTATTCAGCGTATTGCTTCGAACAAGAAGGCGGTGACTTCAAACTATTACTTTAAAATGTTTTTATTTGCTCAACAGTTTTATCGTTACGACGTAGGTGTGATACAATATTTTGCTACTTCTAAATGTATTTAAATATAATATAGTCGTAGTACTGTTTCGAACAATATTGATTCTACAAATAACTGGAATTTTTCCTACAACGATTAATGTATGTCTCAAAAGTTTTGGCACAAAATACAACTCTATGGAAGTAAACAAAAAGTGTCAAAACATCGAGTTGGTTTTGCAAACATAAATAATTCAATGATTTGATATTTTAATGGCAGTTCAGTTACCGAGATCAATTGCGTAGTAATACCCTATAAATTAGAGCTTAGAAAAGGCGCCTATAGTGTAGTTGAGCACATGCCCAAAGTTCAAATCCAACTTTTTGACAGCAGAATATGAGCAAGGCTTACTACGCCTAAATCCTTCTGAAAATGGAAAGCCGAAATTGTTAACTAGCATAGAGTAGTTAGCCGAAGATATCACGAATAAAATTGGATAGTCATTGAGGAAAATTTCACGACGTTAAGGTGTTTTCAAGGACATAATTTCCAGAGAACTGAAGGAAGAGGTGTAAAATATCGCAAAAGAAAGAAGAGTCAAAAATATATGCTAAATCAGTTAGCTAGATTTCAGAGATGTTGCCGCGCTTTAAGGCGCGAATTGCAGCTCACTTTGCAAATAAGAAAGTCATTGCCATAGATGATGAAAAGTACTGTAATTTAATAAATTAAAGGAACGGTTTCTGTTTGCTGATAAAATATTGCTTTGGTGCGCGTTATTAATTGGTGGGGTTTTCGGACCTTATGGTGAAGTTTAAAATTTGGAAATTTAATGAACGATTGCTTAACAAAATTGATAATTTTATCTTCCAGAATCATTAGATTAAATTTCATTAGGGTTGCGGTGGCCTACAAACCTATTTCATCGCGACTCTTTCAGATCTATTATATCCTTTTTCTCAGAAGAAGCTCTCTAGTGAAGCCCTTTTAATTAGGCCTATCATTCTTGGGAGCGGTTTCCTTGTGTAGCTGCTAGCTGTGGAGTTCTCCACGCTCATAGCTAGAAACCCTGTCCTCGCTAGGTCGTCACATTGGCACAGTACATGAACTAGTGTTTCCTTCTCCTTTAGGCAGAATCTGCAAATAACATCATCTACCGGGCCTACGTTGTACATATGCCTATTATCATTTTGACAGTCCTTCCATCTTTACTTAGTGGATCTTTAGTAAATTCAGGCCTCTGTTTCTTTAGAAACTCTTTTACCTGTCTCTATTGCGGCGACTCTTGCCACCACTCTCTGAATTGATTATGTATTTCATTTGTGGATGTTTTAATTTACGGTTTGGTAATGTCAAAAGAAGAGCCAGTTCCAACGAATGATTTTGACGAATTTCGTCTGGCCAGATTATTCGCCGCTTAACACCCGAGTGGCTAGGAACGCAGGTCAATGATAATTTCCTTTGGGTGCTCGCCTCATGTAGGGCGCTTACGCAGTCCCAAATCAGCTTAGAGCCCACACTTACGCAAATAATCGCTTTAAGTGTGGATTGACTGTCAGAGAAGATTTACCTAGCTCGGTACATCTTTCTATTTTTCTGATACAATGGTGAATTGCAGCAAACTTAGTTTGGAACGCCCTTGTGGCTTTGCTGAAACTTGCTGAAAGTATGTGTATACTAGTTCGAGTCCACTCTTGCTGGAGTACCTGTTTCCCAGTTCTTCTTGTCTGATATTATATATCAGAACCATACCCAAAATGGAGTTACATGTTAGCCGGACTTAGCTTCCTGCCATTATGTATGCAAAACTCAACATTGATTGAATGCTCACAACAAACCCTTTCACTGTGTCTGCGGGTATGATCCAAACAAAGTCCGAGATCTACGCTGTAGTGGTATTTTCTCGGATAATGATTTACCGCACTAATTCAACGCCTAAATTTATTTAAATATTTTAGTGCGTTTGACGAATTTTGTTAATTAACGGTACGACTTAACATAGACACTAATTATAGTTTCGTTAAGGATATGGCAGTACTCGCTTCAAGTTAGTTAATTATTTCAAAAATCCTTACAAAAAGTTTATTTGCGAATACCTCGGTTATAAAGACGAACGAGACTGTTGACGAATTGAATATTCTATACCGGTGGAAATTATTCTCTTCTAATTATCTAGGCAGACGTAATGAGTTTAGTGTCGGTGGCAGCGAGACCTACCCCACACCATCATGATGTGGCTGCGCTTACCCCGGCTTTAACCGAAACGACTCTAAGATAAAGACCTACATACGTAAAGTTTTCCGTCTTAATTTGGTTAATATACAAGTAACGAAGTTATTTTATCGTTACGGGAGATGTCTGTATGTAAATGCAATGGAACTAGTAAAACTCGTGCGGTCGGAGTCAACCAGGTTTCCCGCTTGTACCGGTGTCAGCCTTATCAGTAAGGCTGCCGCTTCACGCACACATATTCCATACCCTACATTTCCCTATCGTGCCGTCAGCTAGTACCGGAGACGTTTTTCGTATGGCTTGACAACGTTACAGTCGGATTTCTACACTCACTTACCGCGCTCCGATAACGTTAACCTCTCATACTTTAAATTATCGATTTATCACGTGTTATTATTATCGTCTGGGCACTACATTTGTCTCTGCTTGGGTGACGAGGGACGTATAAAACTTATCAATTTGTTTTACGCGACGGAAGGATGGCGGACCCGTTTTATAGAGGAAGCAACGTAGCCTGGCAATGCTTTTATTATGGGAGATTTATATACACTGAGAGGAAGTATTTCTAGAAAGGAAAAAATGTTGTCGTTGATAGTACGCATCATTTAGAATTCCCTCACTGCTTACCGTCGCCTGACACGTTTACATAAAAGGGAAAGATTTCCCACTTCAACTGAATTTTGTGCCATTCGGTATTCTTAAGTTGTCATAAATTATGACTTAGTGAATAATTTATTGGTGTTCGCCTAGGCGAAATATTATATACTTACATGTACACACATGCTTAAACTTCCTACACTCTTTGTACATTAAAGCATGTTTGTCCTTTTTAAAATTTGTTAGTATTGAAAAATACTGTGATAGCTCTGTCTTTTGGCATATCCATAAATGAAAGCGCCGATGAATACTTCATACTCACACATATAAAAAAGAGGGTATTTTTTAAATTGAACCTCTGTTTTATTGCTTTTTACTACTATATTATTTAGTATGTCGTGAAAAACCTCAGCCTGCAAAGAAGTGGATTTTAAAGGTAGTAAAAGATGTATCAAACAATTTTCAGATTTCCATAAATTTGCTCGTCTGAAGCATTACCTGTATACAGGCCGCATCATATAGGAACATTCTTTTACAATTATTGCAAGTGAATTTTTAATTTGCCATTAGTTTGTGCCTGCAAAATCATGTTAAATGAAAAAAAAAATGTAAAAAATAACAAATAACGCCCTGTCTTGCTATTTTTATTTATTTATTTTGGTTATGAAATATTGCATTTCGTGCAAAATTAATTTTATTTCTAGAAATAATTAAAGAAACCCTACTACAATTTTTTATACATAAATTGAAGAATGAAGAAATATTAAAGAAAAGTTTTCATACTAAAATTTGTCACCCCTTTTCAACAAGACAATAATAAGATTAGAATACTGTCGTTTTACGTTTTCTTTGTATTACTAGGGTTTAACAATTAAGAAGTCAGTTTTTGACTTTCATGACCGCTATGCCAAATGATTCTGGAGTACAGGACGAAATGTTTATTGCAAATCTGTACGTCTCACACGCTAAACCAAACGAACGCGTATTTGGTGCAATTAAAAATGGTTAGCGCTTACTTTAATAAAACGAAATGAAGGAAGCCACGCTGAAAATAGTTCCAATGACAGCCAAATTTACATACCTAAATCTCACTTATTTTTACATTATATGAGAATTTGCTATTAGAAAACTGAATGCTGATCATGTTTAATTATTAAAAGATGCACTCATGAAGAGATATAAATATAATGAGAAATGAAGGCAATGAACATCGGCTGTATCTCATCATTGAACAATTTGCATGTATAACTGGTACCACAATTAGAACATGGAGACCTGATTAACAATAATTACTACTACTAAAAATTGATCGTGTTCTTACAACAGGCCGCTTTACTCGAAAGGTATAATACTGTAGTATTAAATAATTAATAAGTTTACTAAATTATACATTTCTGGTGTGGTGGGCAAAGATGCAATCACAAACTGATATAACGGAATCTAGCACGATAGAGGCTTGCCTGAATACGCAAGCCTCTATGTGTGAATAATCGCAGCAGCAGCAGCAATGGAATGCCCCTAGACCTACGGCCTCTCTCATTTGGTGGTAAAGGACGGGGCAACATATGTAGGATTAGGATACAATAATATTGTTCATTACGGGGAAGGCAATCTTTTGGCAATGAGATTATACCACATGATTTCGACATATTTTTTTTTTCAGAAATTTCGAGGTAGAAATCATGAATCAGATAAATTGGAATAAATTCGACTAGAGAGACAGGTTCGGAGAACTGATTTGATTTAGAACCACAATCTATAAAGATCAAAAACCCCCTCAAACGGGACTGAAGCTGGAATCTGCAGCGGAGTAACAGACAAAATGATCACTTCTTAAATATGCAACGGTCTTTCGAGCAGACGTATACGCAGTATTGCATATAGGGTTCATGAAGAGAACAGGATCTCTATTGTAACAGATAGCCAGGTAATACTGAGGGCACTAGCGAGCTATAAGATATAATCAAGACTGCTTTGGGGAATGTATTCGAGAACGGAATAGTTCGGCAGACCGCAATAAGGTCACTTTGCTGTGGTTGCCCGGACATTCGGCAATCGAAAGAAATCAAAAAGCCAATGAACTAGCAAGAAAGGGATAATCAGCTTCATATATGGGCTCAGAACCTGTTCAAGGAGTGTCTAAAAGACACAGTATGAAACGACAGCAGGTAATAAATTGGGTTAAGAGAAACACAAAGAACACTGGAATAATACAACCAGGCAAATTCCTGCAAAGACCTTTAGTAATGGACCATCAAAACAGAAAGCCGAAGAACGACTGCAGTTCAGTAGGAATCATGTTCATACCATAACAGATCTCCGAATAAGACACTGTAACTGAAAAAAACACCTGCAAAAAAATGAGATCAACACGGAAGGTGCCAGAGACTTTGGAATGGAATGGCGCAGATATATTCTACGAGAGACCAAAGACCTCTACAGATTAGTGCAGTGTACTAGGATACTAGAATCACTAGTATAATTTAATGAGTGGAAGAAATGGAAGGCTAAATATAAAAAGCCCAAGAAACTGCGTTGTTTCCATGTCAGACGGCTTCCACAAAAAAATAGTGTTAATGAAACAAAACACTAATTAACTGACATTATTCAAATTAGTTAATTAACAGGTTAATTAATGAACAGGTTTTTCACCAATCACTTCCAAATCTATTCTTTATTGCGCCCGAAGTTTCGCCTTTTTTCAATTGGTACCTCCTCCAATTCAGCTCTGAGTTCAGCCACTTTTTTCCTTTTGTTGCCACTGGCTTTGTTTTTACACAATTATTTTAGTCCACTAAAATTTATATGCATTAATACATCGACAACATCTGGCACCACTTTTATGATATTCAAATTTATTTGTAAAATTTATCATCGTAGGAATTACATCCACTAAACACTAAAAGGTGTCGTAAAAGTATATGAATTTCTGAATGTTGTAGAATGGTTGGAAACAGTACGCTTGCTTAGAGTGTTTGCTAAACTATAAATGAGAAAACTCACAAATGAAGCAATGCATGCTAAAGGAATATCTTTAGAGAAACAGCGTTAGAACGCGTTAGCGACCTTTTTATCGACTTATTTAAGTCAAGTGATAAAGGATTTTGTTAAAGGGTTGCACTTACTCTGAATGGAAGTTAAACTACTTTTTTGCAATACCAAATAAAAATCGGTTATGCAATAAAGTTCTTAACTTAAAAAAGTGATTAGTTGTCAAACTTTGATAAGGTAATGAACTATCACGAAATAATAATTATCGAGCGCAGAAGTTATTCATTGTTCTTGCTCGTTTGCTATCCATAATGATTCTGAAATTTATTCCTAAGGCTTACAACCAAAACTTCTCCTTTCTTAAGTTTCAGTTGCGATCAACATACTGAAGGCACTGCGATTCGATTGGTCTCGACTAATATCTCCAATAAAGTTTCTTTGTTGATTTGTGCTTCAGCTTGATGAAATAATTTACCACAGAGTTTAGTAACAAGAGGGAGTTTGATCAAAGCACCATCTTAAAATTGATAGAAATGCCATCAAATGGTACACGATAGCTCCAAAACGGCAGAAGAAACTAGAATATGGGTCTAGATTGCCTAAAACCAAATACTTCGAAAGCTTGGGGCAATACTCGACTAACCTTCCAAACGATGCGTCTAGTTCAATATTGACAGAAATCGATAGTCATGCAACCATCAAAGCGCCGAGCTTAAACGAAATCAATTTCATGGTGGTCTGGGAGTGTTTAGGAATATTGAACGAGCCAGACAAAAGGAATAAACTAACCCTTTTGTGGATTCCGAGCCATAGACGATGAAAAAAAAACAACTAAATAGCGAATGATCTTCCTAAAAAGAGACTGGAACACCATTCTTAAGGTCTGCACAACCTGAAGGAATACTTTCAGGCCTTTGTAAACTAAAAGGATACCTAAGTAAGTTTGGATTAGCAAAAGAATTTGAATTTGGATTTTGTGGGAAACAGGATGAAACACCAATTCATCTCCTCTCAAATTTCGTAGCATTGTCCAACTCAAGAGCGTTGTGCCTGGAAACATGCGGCATCAAGGAGGACATTTAGGTACCTAGCCTAGGGCCTTCATCATGTTCTGCATTTTCTAAAAGGAATAAAATTGGAAAGCCGGTCATAAAACAGCAAGAATATGGGGCACAAATATATCTTTTACGCTAAAATACAGTGCTTTAAAGTTTGGGTGAAATAGTTCTCTAAAAATAATACTTATAAGAGCATTCCCATGCAGATGCAATCGGGGGGTATTCAGTGGCATTAGTTAGATCAATGTGGCATAAATAACGTTGAGTAAATATTACCTATTATTCCAACCTAAATTTTTTTATTGGAAGTAAGCGACAAATAACGGTTGTTCCAACGCTATGCTACAACTAAAGATGAAGCTATGATATTATTATATTAATATTCCTTTCGAATCTGTTGTTGCATTTCAGTTTAGTATAAATATGTATTTCTGCGCTGGCGCTTTACTATTTTGAAACTAACTGTAGTAGTCAATGAAATTTCAGATTTTTGTTGAACTGACAAGAAGTATTCTCTAATGTTAAACAGATATAAAAATTACGAAGTATTAGATTTATTTCACAAACAAAGTGAATTATTAATATGCTACAATACATTAAAGCTGTTGTGATACTTTCCGCTGTCACAAAGATCTTTTTAAATATAAAATATTTAATTATTTTACATCAATTTACAACTTATTAACAAGCAATTACTAAACGTCATACTTAGAACAAGCAAATCCACAACAGCTACACGCTGAAATACACCGACGGTTCCACAATTGACAGGCTATTTGCGGTGTAAAATAAATTTATATCCCTCGTCAAACTTGGGAAATAATGAACAGGAATTCTAACAATGGGATAGCTGGCAGTCATTGCCATCTAAACGTCTTTGTTCCCAATAAATGAGTCAATATTTTGGGGAAAATAAATTAACCCCGTTAAATCTAAAGCAGGGATGTGTGTGTCAATCTACTTAATGAATTTCAGCGAATGAATTTCCGCACCCTTCCGATGTACATATGTAGCAGGGTTATGAAACTGTAATATTTTCTGCTGTAGTGAAATCGTTTCTATTAAAACCCCTGAATATTGTACCTCTTACTACGTAGTTTAGCGAATTTAGACTAATATAATTTAGGTAATCTTGATACTTTGCATATTGATTGTTATGAGAATGTGGTATAATAGCACAAAAGCCACATCCCTGAGATAATTTACGTCACAGGGAACGTCATAACAATTTGCTTTGAAACACTGGAAGTACAGTACTCTTGGGATTATGGTTTAGGAACAAGGTCTCGCTAATGGTCATCAATAGCAATATGATAGCAGTTCATTGAGTCTACGGTATCGTGCAACTAGTTGGGGTAGCGTGTACATAAAGACGTTCAACAAGGCCATAAACGCCATTGTTATTCATCCCCCTTTCTATTGTAAGGATGTTACAATCCTCGGTTTAGACAATAGTAAAATGGCAATAATTAATTGGATACCAGACCATAATTATTCACCCGTACAGATTTCCTACAGAATTATTGGAAGAAATAATTTAATATTTGTTTATTTATTTCGTCGAATATTTCCCATTATTGTTAGTTATAATTTTGCCTAAACTTGACTAAACTAAACTTTAGCATATGAAGGTATTACTTGTAGTACCTGTAATTCATTTCTTATTTACGAGCAAGAAAACACTTTCTTGCAAGGTAAGAGCAAGTTCGTTTACGAGTTGGGCTAACAAATATTAATAATTTAATGATTTTTGTGATCCCATGTATTTCTATCCAATTCTAACAAATTATAATATCTAATTGTTAAATATTATTATTATTAAGTGCACAAGTAGAGCTCTTTTTTTATTTTTACGAAAATCGTTGGAGTATATAGAAGCTGGCGAGTGCCCTATTGGGATATTATGTGATCTCAGAAGAACAATCGACTACGTCAATTATTTTTTGTTGCTGAATAAACTATATACAGTATCATGATAAAGTAAGGAACAAAAATCACAATTGCGTTATTTAATGTTTTCAAATAAATAAAACGCTCGGCCAGCTCAATTTTACCTTTTAATTAGCCACCTTATGGCATGAAAATTCTACTTATGATGTCATGTATTTTTCTCAATGACGTCACCATTGGTTTTTCTTAATGACAACCCCAATTTTCTTGCTGTTTTTATAGATGGTCCAACTACTTAATTAACTACGTTAATATTATTATACACCTGTTAGTGATGTACCGAATACGTGATTTTACACATTCGCGAATGCCGTTGCGAATGCGAATATGTGCACTAGACATTCACGAATGCGAATATTAACTTTTTAACTTTACTAGTGCCATCTATTAGCTCTCAATTTACAACTATACGAACTCTTGCATTAAGCGCTTATGCGCACAGGGAGAGAATTAAATTTCTCCATTACCGCAGCGCCAGGTAGAACCGAATCGTTTCGACTTTTTTACGTTTTATTCTTGTCAATTCAACTTTTTCAATTTTGAGGTTATTGATGATTATTCTAATGTAAACTGCAAACTTGTGCTCAAAAGGTTGTTTTAGGATTCAATGAATTTAAATATTAGTTTTTTTTTCTAAATTATCTATTTTAACAGGTTACTTTTTTATGCAATATTCGCATATTTAATGCGAATGCGAATGCGAATATTCGTTACATCACTAACACACGTACAGGTTTCGAAATTATCGAAAAGAGTCTATATCAACAGCACAGATAACACAGGAGTGGCAAAACAGAACAACCAGAGAAAATTTCAATATAGTACCTCACCATACACATATAGCAAATCAAAATCAAAAGCACACGCTTACATGAATACATCAATCAATTAATAGTCTCTATTGACGAAATGAAATGCCATGTTCATGTATTAGCTCCTACTAAGCATTGGCTAAAGCCATCTGAAGCTTTGATTGTGGATGGATACCAAATGGCTTCATGTTATTCCCGGGTGGAGAGTATACACGGCGGGTATTGCATTTTGTTTAGACGTGACGTGGAACATGTTGAACTTGGAAATCTAAAACAAAATTATTGAATGTACTGCAATTAAATTAATCAAAATGAAGACAGAGATTATCAACATTTACCGACCTCCAAACGGGGACATTAATAATTTTTTTATAACGTTAGGAATTATCGTAATCGAGAAATAAATCTACACAAAGGCACTACTTTCGTTAGTGGAGATTTAAATATTGATATGGGAATAAAAGATAATAACTCAAAAAAATTATTAGATATGCAAAAGCTTTAATCTACGATACACCTTAAAAGACTCAATCAGAGTGGTGGGATCAAGAGAGAAATATCAAGGCTGTTCGGAGCATAGTATCTGAGGAAATAAGACAAGTTCAGAGAGCATTCATAAATAGTGTCAGGCCTTGTTTTACAACAAAAAGAAGAATACTTTGTGTTATTCTGTTTTTTTTATCATCTTTGTGTTTGATTATCGCTTTAAATAAGATTATGTACTGCCACAATATTTGAATAATTTTTTTCAAATTTTGCATTGCTTTTAATAACTTGCATTATTAAGGTTTTATTTTTGCTACAGTTGTGGATTTTCGGAATGACCACCTATACAGTAGCGACCACCAGCCTGGTCACAGTCTATTCTTTGTGTTTTAGTACCTAATATAAATCATTGGATTCGTTCATTCGCAACCAACGCACATGCACATATGTCGTGTAATTGAATAGACTGTGACTAATGCGGTGCCAGATGCTGTATAGGCTGACATTCCGAAAGTCTATGACTGTATATTTCAATCAATTTTCTTGCAGATAGCCGTTTTTTATTCCACCTTTTCCTATTTCCTTTAAATTAATTCATTTAAATTCATAAGTTCGATTATTCTATGTTATTGTAGAAACTGCTGGAGATATTTATGGGATAAACTGGTTCTAATGTACAGTCAAAGAAAGAACAATATGCGATATACCTCTCGCCATTATTGCGTTATTGTCGTTTCTTTCACCCAAATTTGACGCATTGTTCTTTTTTTTTTGGCTGTACTCACAGGCGATTCTATTTAACAAGATTTGGAAAAGCGATTTTAATACAAATTTACTAACACCTTCTCCCAGACTAAACCAATATGCAGAATAAATTCCATTTTTAAATTTGAAAAGGTCTGGCCTTATAAGTAGTTTCTTTGGAATTTGTAACTTTTATTTTTTTACCAGCAGCAGCTATAATTCTAAAACCACAGAACATGTTACTTTCACTATTTAGCGGTAAATGCAGTTAGGAAACCTTAATAATTTGTAATTAGGGATCTTCAATAATGTGAATTGCTGTCTGTATTTGTTAAATATTAGAGTAAAATAGACATGAAGAAGGGACAATGCTGCATAATTACAAAATGAACAAAATGCACATCGATAATGAGGAGTGCTTCTGTGTGCAATCACTTCAGTCTAATAAATTAACACGATGTACTATCACTTACAATTAGCAATAATCCATAATCATTTCTGACAGCGTAAATCGGTAGACAATTGGTTATGAAGAGAAAAGAAGGGGTTGTCTTCCGCCAAACAATTTCCCTATAGCTCCTTAGAAGAGCGGCTAACAATGATGTACTTGTTGGCGAAGTGCTGCCTTTGTTGTTACTCCGTAGCCGTAAGTTCTTTCAGCGAAAGGCTGCCGGTTGAATATTAATTAATGCAGATAGCTCGTGTCGCAGAGTAAACACACAATGGCCTCATCGGGATGCCTGAACAGGAACCGAAATGTGTCGCAGAATGCCCTTCACCTGATGAACGATTCCCCGACGACTGATGTCGATGGAGAAACTTAACGGCGGCTCGACACCGGATTCATCTCATTTGCAACTTCCTTAGTTAGTTCGTCGTAAGTATCCTGACGTTCTTATACATAGAGAGGAGCACGTAATTTTAAGGCTGCGACCCGGATGGAAGGGACGTTCCAGTTTTAGAATTTGAAAAGACGTACTGCTTTCGCGTCATGGAATTTCAGTTATCAGATATTTTGGAAGAAATGTACTCGAGAAAATAAGGTTACGGTTGGCAAAGTTTTGACAAACGGTTACGAAAATAACTAGGAGTGAAGAAATAAATGATTCTTACGTACAAGGGAACACAGGCAAATGTCCTTACAGACTTGAATGAAACTTGGTGAAATTATAGACTGATGTAGTGTAAGAACAGTGGTAACTTTTTTAACTGCTCAATCACCCGTTTTCGGGTGCTGAAGCGCTCTATCGGCAATAATACATAAAAAGTAGTTTTAATAGCACTCAAAAAATACCTGCAGTTTCCTTATCGGAACTATTGTTTAGCGGCGCAGTTTGTATATGCATTTGTTTTAGATATTCATATTTTAAATATCATACATACATACTTAGCGTGATACAACAGCGAAATTAAATTCGATATAATTTATACAGGTGTCCACTATAGTCCTGAACATTTGCTTAACTTCAGCCAAGGTAACTTGATTTTTTTTTAAGTAGCACCCTATGTCTTTGCTTATGTTATCAACAAACATATGTATGTTGTATTGCATTTACCTGCTAATAAAACAGATTTTATCTTTAGTTTATTCATTACTTAGTTTATATAATTTAAAATATAAATACGTCACACTGGAGGTACATAAAAATATCAAAATATAAAGAACAATGTTCTAGTATTGATGGATCTTGTATAGCATATAAAATTTGGCTTATAATTTGCATATATGTATGTATAATAAATCTTTAAAAAGCTTGAAGTTTTAAGAAAATACATATGTAATAACTTTAAGGCATTTAGTGTAAATACGGCATAGTTTTGCAATAAAATTGTCAGTTGCCAAAGTGTTAATTAACTAATGCTTAGGTATGTCTATTGTTTTGGTTTGCAAATTAACACAAAATTTCTAAGAAATATGTAAGAATTAATAAAACGAAAAATTATATTGTGTTATGAGGTTCAATGTTTATTTAATCTGTAAACATCTGTGTGAGCTTTTAAAATATATTATGGGTGTTAAATCATATTGTCACTTTAATAAAAGTTACATTAGAGATGTGTTAAGATATTTGGAAAAGCGTTCAGTAATATACTTAGTCACTTGTTCTGTGTCAATGAATATTTTGCGTACATGCATTTTTTTTATGTGTGAAACTTTAATGCCGGTTGAATTGGTAGACTAATTTATTCTCGCAACTGTTTTCAATAGACGTCTCGTTTTTACTCCGACCAACAACAACTTTAGTTCTAGTTGTAATCACATTTACATTATTTCAACGAAAGTTTGTGTAAAACCTGATATGGCCGGCGCCTGCACCATATTTTACGGTTCGTTTCATTCGGTGAAAAATAGCTGGGAGTAAATTGATATCCTTCAGCAAAAAAATTACAACAGAAGAAATAAAATACAATTTTCTTCGTTTTAAACTTAATTACGAACTACCTTTTTGTATTTCTTTAGTATGCGTGCTTTTTTGTTTCATATTATCACGTTTATGCATTTTTCTCGAAATAATGTAGTACCGGTTCTTGAATAGCAATACTGTAAATGTTAACGATAGGCTGCGGGAATTTGAATTATTGTCGGAACGTGATGTAAATCTTGATTCTTTCGTGACTGGGATGTGGCGTCTAGCAACAATACCGCATCACTTTTTGTTCTTTCAAGATATATCAAGCCGTCATAAAATATATAGAATCCTATACGGTAAGTTGGAAAAGTATTGTACCTAGTTATTCGTTGAGATTGAAAGGAATTGCTTTTTTTTAGCCATCCTTTTTTTCTCACTTTTTTCTTCGCTGGCTTTAAGAAATATAAATTTGTTTTTTAGAAAAAAATACATATCATAGTTTCTTTTGATTCTTTATTTTCTGTCTTAATGTTAAATAATATATGATACATGATAAAGTTTTAAAAAAAAAGTATCTGATTTTGAGTAAATGCTCCTCATTTACATTTTTACGACAACATGATACAACACCAGCTTTCCAAGCTGTTTTCATGTGTATGTGAAAGTAAATTTCCTAAGGACTAATATCTTCCACGAGTGTGTACTGTATAAAAGCACAAAAATTCAGTTGAAAATTATCTGCTCAAACAAATATTTCAAAGAGCCGTCAGTATACATGTATGTGTTACTTTTTTCTATGTTAAAATTCTTTTTGAGGACATTGTTCTATTGTGTTTTTTCATTACCTCATTAAGTCCACTCTGGTGGAATAGTTCTTACTATCGCTTCTAATATCTTTTTCATATGTTTGCAATATACAGGATATAAAAAAAAATTGCGCCAATGGCGAGCGTGGTAATAAATTTTTACTTAAAAACAAGTAACTTACTATAATTAACACCATAAATCTGAAATGCTTTTGAATACACATAGTGATTCATTTACACTTTTCAAGATCCCCGTTTCTGTAGCAAGAACTGGACAAACAAATTCACGCACGTAATGCATATAGAATTTACCAGAGCTTTCGACATCATTAATCAGGGTATCGTATTTGAGAAGTTCATAGAAGAATCATATGAAAGTAATAGATCTACATTATATTTTCGCAGTTAGGGATTCCACAGGGATGTAATTTGCGACCACTGCGGTAATTTAACGCATCTTTTTCTGTTTTCGGAGCTTACTATCTCTTTCTTAAACAACAACTTAAGCATCTCCTGCATGTTCGCACCATGATTCATTGATTTAGTCACCGAGTATAAGTCAGGTCTTCTTATTAACACCACAGCTTGAATGCTATTGTATTATTCCGTACTTAGTGTATATCTTTACATACACAGGTTAGTGCCATTTTCTAGGTTTAGTAGCCTGTGTAGTATACTTTTGCGGCAGATTAGTCGTTCGGTTGATTGGTCCCAGCAGTGGTAGTCTCTGCCGTTGCAATGCAACAAATTCAAAAACAACCGGGAAGGCTGTCTCCTCCTTCTCGTTGCATAACCCACATATGGGTTTATCTTTAAAGACGCTTATTCCATATAGGTACTTCCTTAAACATCCGTGTCCTGTCAGCAGACTCGTCATTGTTCTAAACTTATTTGATTGAGAGCCAGTACACCCTTAGCTAATTGCCGAGATGGTTGCATCATTATCCGTTTGCTGTGTATTTGCTCTTCTATGCTGTTCCAGTGAACCTAGCTTTTTCCTACGACCCACTTAAGCAACTACACTACGTACTGCAGCTTTAGTTACCCTCAGATTCGGTTCTCATCTGTAAATATTATTTTATAGCGCTTTCTTGCATTCTTGTTTGCAAATTCGTTGCCTGCCTTATGGTCCGGCCCACAGTGGGGTCGCTGTGGAAAAAACCTCGAAACTAAAATTTCGGATATCCAAGAAATATTACCCGTATACCCTAGCAGAGAATCTGTAGAATTAAAGTACATAAGTCATTCGGCGAAAAAAAAAAATTCTTACGGATCAATAACTATCACTATTAGGGTATTCTTAAATGGTTCGAAATTGACGGTTTTCAACCTAAACATCTTTTTTTCCTTGTTCTTTTATTTTTGCAGATAAAATTGTATAATTGCAGGAGTGTTTATATTATGCATCTTTATTCAGAATATGATTTCAAATATTACCCATTACTTAAAAGTGGAGCGAAAACAATCGAAAAATGGCGACGCTTTAGATTTCATTTCTCAAATTAACAAGCTCAACAAAAAAAGCTCCGCTTCCTCCGGTCTGAAATGTCTTTTTTCTGATAAGTATAATCCTTGTGACGATGGTGTATACATATCTTTCCCGTATTCCACCGAATTTAGATTTTATTCCACATTAATTTTCAAATCATGACATTAACGGTTATGTCCACGTCAAATAAATGGCTGATCAAATGAATGACATTATGTCACTAACAACACAAAATTGACCAAAGAACAGTATGACTTGGTAAGAAACGCAAAAGCTATAAAAAAAGTACAAATCGCTAAAAATTCAATGCCTTACTCGCCAGCATAAAGTTACCGAAACATCAGCGGAAGTACTATTACAAGATCTGCTGGATCATACAGCAACAAGAATTTTTTAAACTTTACCACATCAGAAGTCCGAAAACTGTCAGGAACACACACTTGTGCTTCACACAAAATGGGATTCTGATGGGGCTTCTGGTCAAAGCGAATATAAGCAAAAATTTAATGAAAGATTGGAAGGCATATCTGACGCACATCTTTTCATGACTTCCATGGTACCACTAAAAATGACTCTAGTTACAAATCATGGAGACTATGTTGGAAAAATCCCCGCCCTCATCGACTAAAATGCCGAACATTAAAATTCAGTTTAGATCCGAGACATTTGAATTATATAGCAGAAAAAAAACGATAGAAGACGAACTTAAAAATCTGCACAATACAACTATTTTCTGTGGAGAGAATGTAATTTCCATCCGGTATCAGCTGTATTTTATCATGCTTGACGGGAAAGTGGCGTAGGTTAGGTACGATTTCGCACGACTTGGAATGGAGCCGAAAGAAGTTCTATGTTTAGGTATGTCTCCCTTGCATGCTCGCATACGGTTTATGGAATACATCTTGAAATTGAGTTTACAATCTTCAATTTAAATCTTGGTGAACGTCTGCACAAGCAAAGCCATTAAAACAGCAAGCTAAAAAACGTAATTTAGTATGAATTCCAGGAAAAGTTAGGATTGAAAATAGATTTTGTGAAGTAAGGGACAGCTACCACCAACGATGGTAATACATCTCGAAAATTTTTTCAAAACCCAGAAACCACTGCTAAAATAACCGGAATTAGTCAAGTTTTGATACAAAGGCTGGCAACAATATTAGAAGTAATATGTTCAGTCTCGTATCGATTCTGAAAAACTTCGTATCTATGCAAAGAATACGGCTAGAATGGCTGTTCAAAACAAATCATAGATAGCGCAGCGTTCCCAGTTGGTATCCTTTCTGAGGAAGCTCAAGAGTCCCGCAACAAGGACTGCAAATATTACAGAACTCATTACTTCAGGAAGTGTTCGCGGATAACTGATATGATTATGGTCATATTGAAAAATATCAGTGTTTTGTAAAGACGACTAAATAGCAATTATCGTATTTAAAGATCGACATACAGCAGTTTGTATAAGTCGCATCATTTTTTTTTTTGCGTAGAACTTAAATATAGAAAAATGTATAAGGCGTTCCATTTAAAGTAGCGAAAGTAAATAAACTTTTGCTTACTTTTTGGTCACTCTGTATAGTCAAGAATATATTTACGATATAATAATTTATGGAAAGGACTTAAAGGATTTTTATAAAAGTTTTGTAGTTTCCAAAATAAAAGAGATAAATAATGCTCTAATTAAAGATCCACTCTTTGCTAGGACACCCTGTATTTACTAATTATTGACCTCCTTGTCCTCTTATGACCCTAGGGTCACAACACAGATAATTTTTCGATTATTATTATTAGTATACACTTGATTACCTAAAAATTTTAACCGTACAAACTACAATTTTATATAAAAATTTAAAAAACTTGGATTTTTTCGATTAATGTGGCGAAACTCACTGAAGGCTTGATTTGCGACCCCATGTTCATAGGAACTTTTTTGTTCAGCATAAAATTTCCTATCAGAATCCGTAGTTAACGATAGTTTTTTCCCAAAAACGTTATTTTGGCCCCACTGTGCGGCCCCCGCACCAAAATAACTTTGTTGAGTCTAGCCAGGGTCTTTAGTGTTTCCAGGCAATACCAAGCTAGTTTCGAGGTTGTATCATAAAATGCTAGTCTCCTTAGGCTAGCTTTGTTATCCGATACGATATTAATCCGCTGACGCATGGGTTGGACGGGCGCATATTTCTGTTGCTATTATTTTGGGTTCTTGTGGGGTGGTATATTCCCCAATAACATAACTTTTTTTATAATTTAGGGTTTCTTTATATATATCAGCTCCAGAATCTTTGACTCTTTTTGACCCCATCTACATACCAGTTTTGATTTTGAATCCTTGGTGTCTGTTTGGCTTTCCACTCATCCCAGTTCAAGACAGCCTTGATGGAATTCTCAAAAGGAGAGTTTGGACGTCATCATTTCAGTTTCCATTCAAAAGATAGGGCTTGCGGTTGTTACCCTAGCATGCCCAGAAATATTCTGGATCCTCTGGCTTCCCCAATTTCCACCACTTTTTAGTCCGTATGCGCCCATTATCGCTTCCCTTTTAATGTAAATATCTGAGAGAGAGAGAGGCAGAAGGGGGGACGTTGAAAGGGAAGAGACGCAAGTAGATTTAGCGTGGTTTCTGTAGCAGTTGCTGGTGAGCTTTTTGCAACTACAGAAATGCGCAGGCAAGCCAATTAATCAAGGGTGTTGATGTAATATACTTTATAAAGATTTTTTTTATCATGTAGTGGATAAATTGTTATTGTGCTAACAATATATCCATTACATTCTAAGACTTCTTACAACGTACTAGGTGAATCATTGCTTCTTACAGAATAATAAAATAAAGCTTTAGCTGCTTGAGAATGACTGTATAATTAATAGGTAGGTTGGAACTGGCACATGTGTCTTCTATCCATTTGCGGCATAATCGGACCGTATAGCAGTTACAAATCCGAAGACGAACGTCGTACGGCAACTATGCTATAGAATAAAAAACGCAGTAGGCACGATTGTTCCGCCTCCAACATATAAAGAATATTTATTTGCACTCGTTTCGTGCGAGACGTGGATGTATTGCGGCTCGAATTGGGCGTCTCGTTCCAGTACCGACTGCCCCTCTCTCTCTATTCCATCCTCGTTTTCTTGGTTGCCCTCCGAAAACGCCATGGTAGCTCTCAGTCCGCATATCCGAATACCATCCAACATCGTCATCCAGCTACCTCTACCCACCCTTTTCGGGCCATCTTCCAAAGCCACTTCGTTCTGCGTCCGGCGTTTTAGCCGAAACTTCGCCGATATTTCATTCCGACAACTATACACGAAATTCACGAGTCCGGGCGATTACAATTTCACCGAAATAATTCAATTGATATGCTGAAATAAATTACGTCTAAGTATTTCGCCCCGGGTTTGTATACGTTCACGGAATCGAGTGACTGCGGTAATCCAATACAATGAATTAAATAAGAACGATCTGAAATCACAGAGGAGATGCGATACAATTTGGCGATATAACAGCGTAGCGATCGCGGCGGTAAAGATGGTAAGCTGAAGACTCGTGTGTGGGCGGATGGTTTCGTCGACAACTGTCTCTGTGTGGGTGTGTGTGGCAATCGCTGGGATTCGGATTCCCAGCGTTTCTCGAGCGACGAAGTGAAATTGATTTCGGCGACAGAGTTTTATGTTGATGTTATGTTAATTCGTTGCTCGTTTGGAAAACGTTGAAAAAAGGCGACACCGCCAACCAAAAGAATATACGATAGGTTAACGCGTTTGTATATAGCACGTAAATCACGGAAACGCTCAGAATCATTTCAACTGTGTTTATTTATCCACAAAAAAAATGTATTTGCAGCTTGTCTTTAAGTTACCACTTGTCAAAGTTCGTTGCATTATGCAGGGTGCTGGGAGGGAAATTCCTCTATAAACATACTGCTGTGTACTGAAGGTAACAAAAGAATTTTGAAAAATGAAAATTAAAAATGAAAAATTAAATTAGCTAGCTCAACGGATAAAAATCTTAAAAGGGCGCAAAAGAACAATTAAACTCAGGGTTACCCTGTAGTAAATAGTAAGTAAATAGTGGGTGAATGAAAACTGACTTTCTTTAATTACTCCAAAAATTGAAAAGGTCTAATCAAAAATAAAAGAACAGAATTTAAAATGACGTTAACAACAATCAATAAAATTTATTATAAAAAAAAATTGTTAATTACAATATTGTGCAGAAAAAAAAAACCATGAGCATACCCCAACAGCCAGAAATATTACATAGATATTTTTAAAAATATTTTATAAATATTTTTCGTGAGAGGTTTTTGAATATATTTTTCATATTTTTTTCTAAATATAAATAAATATTCAATTAAAATATTTATTCCATATTTTAAAATTAATGTAAGCACTGTATTTTTTCTAAAGTATTGTAAATATTTATATGAAAATTGAGATTTTTATGCAATCTATTTAATTTGTCAAAATGAACTAAAATTGCTCTTGGTATTTAGAATGTATAACGTGATAACGAAAAGTTGAAACATACATAGAGTTGTCTAAAAGGCAAGAACTTATTTTTTCACACTCACCATACAAGTTAATAATCCATAATTCTGGCATCTTTTAAGGCATACTGAAGGTTTATCAAATTAATCACTATTTTTAATTGAAATGTTCTAAATAAAAAAACACGTATTTATTACCATTTTATTTGAATAAGCCAATAAAATGAAAAATACTCATTTTAAGTCTAGCCTTGGCTGGTGCCAGGTACAACCCTATGGCTTTTTCATATCTTCGTAGTGGCGCTCTCATGGCGTTTCCTTGTGGCCTCTAAAACAAGCCAATTGTATTAGATCATACCATGAATAAAACATCGTACAACATTATCAACACCTACTAATACATTTGGAGCATTTACAATAATTGGAGTGGTAGCTACATTCTAATACTTACGATACTTATTTTACTTTATTTCATAATATTTGAAAACATTCTACGTACAAACAATAAAACAACACAACGAATTCTAACCTCTATTTGAGGTTATGACGCTTATCTACCGAGATTAATCTCTTAAGCAAATCAACTAGCAATTTATCTGGTAGATGCAGTACATATATGATATGATGCATAAAATTCCTACAATTATATTATTAAACGATTTCTATACATAGCGATATTGAGCATTCCAATTTTCTTATAAATATCATGACATGTTCAAAGTTTTGCTTACCTCGTAGTCACCACAAAAACTAAAACACACCCCGCAACAATTAATTACACAGTTAACCCTAATCTGCCCTAATCGTATACTATTATAAACTATGACATGTAACGAACAAACGAATGAAAACGTTGATGATACGCACGTGCGCGTATGCATTCTATGTACCCAATCCATAGACGCATAAACAATACTAAATTATATAACACCGGCGCCGTAATGAATAGAGGTGTTGTGTTGACGTTCGCAACTTACAAATATTACAAATAATATAATACAAAATGCTGATATTTTATGCATATTACATTAATATAACTAATATTCAAGAAAGATTTAATATTTTTTAAATATTTATAAAATATGAAATAAATATAGTTGGTCACTGGAGTAGGGCTCTGGTCGAAATCAGCAAAACTGCAATAAACTCTAACTTTACAAAAGGACAATGCTAAATTCTCTAACAAAGCAAACAACAAATTGGTTCAGGAAGATAGTCCTTTTTACATAGAAATCCACGTGGTTTCAAAATTAAAACAAACTAAATTAAACGTCGACAATACAAGTAAATTAACAAAAGAATTACTTAAATACAAGCACAATGCTTCTATTCACCCAACCCGAGGTGATTAAAAAATCAAAACTAATCAGCAAACTAGAAAACGGAAAAATTAACTCTTAAAATTATCACGAGGGAATTACAACTACTAATCTATCTTCCTGTACGAAATAATAAAAGATCTTACATCTAAATTGTGCACACAACAATATAATACCAATTATTATTAAGCGAGTTCCTTGATGGATTAAATAAATTCAAAATAAACGAAACAAATTTATAAATCAAATGAAATAACAAAATTGTAGCAATGAAAATAAAATTGCATGTACTTACACCGGCATCTTTCAAGGAACTCGCCTCAACAGTCATAAACATATAAAATCCTAACTCACGCGCTACATACAACGCAACTGCATCAAAAATCAGTCCGCCAACGAACAAAATCACAAAACATAACAACATAAACAATACAAGTGAACGCAATATGTACAACTGAATGAAATTAATTTAAACAAACTGAACAATTAATTAATTAAATTAAACAATCAATTCAATTAACAAAATCTTATATAAAATAAAATACACAATTGAAATTGTGGAAACCCCTGCGAAACACTGATAAAGACTGATCGGAATGAACAAGAAAAAAAAAACACTGAATTTGCGAAAACCGGGGTGCCAGACCACAACAATACGTAAACATTAGGGAAAAAAGGCATCCTAGTTGAAACCGGCTCCTTGATCTTCTCTTGGACCGACATTTCGTCAACATTCGCAAGAGAAACTGGACCAGATTCAGGTCAACAGCAGTAACAGCAGCCTTGAAGGTGTCCCTTGCAAGTATGGACGAAACGTCGGCCAGAAGAAAATCCACAATTCCAACTCAGAAGTCCAGCAGAGCAAAAGTATTGTTATTGTATTAAAATGTGGCGGAAATGACATTTTTAAAGAAGAATTGAGGGAAAGACCAGATATGATAGAATACTAAATGAAAACATAAGAAACACTGAAACATAAAGGAATGATGGAAATTATCGATAGAAAACAATTACGATGGTTCGGTCATCTAATAAGAAAAGAAGCTAGCTCGCTGATAAGGAAGCTAACCGAATCATCAGGAAAGGAGAGGAAGAAAAGAGAACGACCCAGGAATAAATGGATACAAAAGATTGAAGAGATGGGAAGCAGCAGAGGAAAATCGATGAGCGATGTGAAGAACCTCGAAAAGCATGGAAAGACTGGACTTCCGAATCGACATCCTAAAGAAGAAAAAGAAGAAGAGAAAGGAACGTGTAATTTAATTGCAACTTAGAATAAGTAAATGAACGTTTTAAATATTTTCACTTAGATCCATTTACACTTTCAGATTAGAGGTGCGAACAGGTTGGGTTGCCCCGTTTTCATACGGCCGACAAACTCCAGATGCGGCCCGGGCCGGAATTTTTATAATGGCACGGATAGCCCGTAAGCCCGTTTGGCCCGTTCAGTCTGTACGACCCGACAAGCCTAATCCAATTGTGACCATTTATAGCGTTTGACTAACATATGTCAGCTTGACGCGGAAGATGTTTAAAATAAGCAATTGCAATCATAATTCCATTGTAATTGATGTATACAATTTGTCTGTTCATATTATATAAAATAGCAGGGCATCATTTATAAAATACAGATAGTAAATTGTGTGATGAGGCTCTGAATTATCTTAACTTGTCAAAGATAACTGAAAAAAATATATTGACATAAAGGCATGTGTTATAATAAAATGTGCTTCATATGTTTATTTGAAATTATAAATGTTGTGTAAACTATTTATTTTACTTACTGGACTGATAAATTGCCAATTTAACAAAGGAATGGACCGGACCGGGCCGGGCCCGGCCGAAATGATTGTCAAAATGCGCATCTCTATTTCAAACATGTTTATACCTCAACTTATATGCTGGATTTTCATTAGTAAAGTAAAAACCCAGACAATTTCAATTGAAGATATCTTAATGTTCTTAAATAGAACACCTTTATGTGTTAATAATGTTTTATATCTATTGTCTATCCCTTTTACTTGTTGATGTGTTATGGTTTTGATGGTTTTTCTTTTATATTAATGGTATCTATAATTGTAGTGAACAACGGTTCTAAAAACGAAGCTCAACAAATAAATACGAAATCAATCAACATGGATAAATAATTAATAAACGTTGTGGCATTACCCATAAAAAAAAAACTAATTAAAACGCAAGATTTCCGATGTGTTCCATTTTGTCCAAAGCACACTTATAGTACTTGGACGCAAGGCTGTAATAAAGCAGACCTGGAACCTACGAGCCAGGCTTCCATGGAGCACTGGCAGGTAGCAAAGAAAGTGGTAAATGTGGAAAAAGTAAAATGGTAAAAAAAAACTCTTAGAGGCACACCTAAGGGGTGATATACTACCACACCGGCCACCACATCAAGACTAATACGTGTATCAAGCAGGGAAATTTACAGAAGCAGCCTTGCATCACCTCGTACAGTGGACTGAGCATGCTCTGCAAACCAAGGACGTGCCTTTGTGCACATATTACATAGAGGGAGCATTCGACAATACTTGCGCAGCATCAATCTCCGAAGCATCGAGAAAAAAGGATCGATGAAAAAAGCTACAGGTGGATGGACGGCATAGTTGAAGAAATCATTTCACACAACCATTATGAGAGAGACATTGGTGGCTTTAGTCGTGGATAAGGTACTAGCCAAGCTGGACAATGAAGAACATGAAACTTGGGGTGTGCAGATGATCTTGTCTTGTCATTCTGAAGTAAACTCAACAGTGTAGTGCGGTAAAGAATGTAAAATGCTGTACAAGGAGGAATGCTCTTGGAATCTTAAAACTCCAGAGTGAAGAAATAAAGCTGCCAGAGGTAGTGAAATATCATGGTGTCATCCTAGACTTCAATCTTACTGGAAATCGACCACTTAAAACCGGGGCAGAAATATCAAGAGCTCGTGAAGAAACATGTGGGTTAATACCTAATATAACGTACTGGTACATCACGAGGGTCAGACCCATGACCACTTATGTATCTCTGGTATGATGGATAAAAGTCGTACCAAACTGCTATAACTGAACTTAGCAAGATACGGAGGCTTGTGTGTTTAGGAATAGCAGGAGCAATGAGAACTACTCTTACAGCAACAATAGAATGTTTTCTAGACTTTCCTTCTTTCCACTTGGTGATAAAGGGCGAGGCACGAATAGAACATTACACATTGCAAGAACTAATGGAAGATATGCAGGATTGCGGCACAATAACATTGTCCATCATGTGGAAGACAACCTTTTGGGAATGAGATTAGATAGCATAATTTTGATGTACCTTTTAACAGAAACTTCGTGGTGGAAATCCCTGATCGGGCACGCTGGAATTAATCGAACTACCCAACAAGTGCATTGAATTGCATCAAAACCCGAAAACGGGACCGGAGCTGGAATCTACAGCGGAATAAAAAATACAATGATCATCATTCCACGAGAAAAATATGCAATCAAAGGAAACAAGAAAGCCGATGAATTAGCGAGAAAGATATCATCCGCTCTGTTCTAGAAGTGTTGGAAACACAGTACGATAGTAAGTAAGGGGTTGGGTAAATAAGAAACACAAAAAGCACTGGAATAACATAACCAGGCAAATTCATGGTAAGACTTTTATTAAGGAATCATCAAAATAGAAGACTGTAGGACTATTGCAGCTTAGTATAAATCATTTTCGCATCGTAACAGGCCTCGTAATAGAACACTGCACATTGGAAGGACACCTACTGAAAATTGGGGTCAATACTGGGAATACCAACTGCAGATTGTGTAATGAGATGACAGAAACCGCATACCACATTATGTGTCAATGCGAGGCTCTGGACACAAGAAGACAGGATTACTTCAATCAACCCATCAGGGTACTAGGATCTTCGAATGGCCAATATAATTTAATAGATAAAAGAAATGAGAAATTAAATACAAGACGCTGCACTGTTTCCGGAGATTCCATGCCAGACTCTCACCACAACTTATCATTTTATAGCGTCTAGTTATTGGAGGCTGACGGCTTATGGCGGTTAACACACTTATGGAAGGTAGCTTCCCCGTAAATAATATTTGATTGACGAAGTCTGATTTTCCTCGCTCTATTTCTAGTGTTCTAATGAAAAACTTTCGATTAAAATCGCATTGGGCTAATATTTGGACGAAAAGCGCTATACAGGAATCAATAAAATTTCCATGTATCCACGACTATCCATTGTTTAGGATTATGGCTAACACAAATAGTTTGAAAATAGTCTACTTTAAAATCGTACTTATTATGAATAATTAAGTTGGATTGATTTACAAAGATGTCTTAATGAATATCTGTCTAATAGAATTCGTCGTACGAATTTATAGGTGCTTTTCCCATTATCAGTTGACTAAAATGTATTGCGCTCAATTTCTTGGGACACTCTTTAATGTATCCACTTGATGTATCCTGCAATTACCCACTGATAGATAAATAAACATTTACCTATCGTTACGTTTAGTATTCTCGTTCCCGGCTTTAAAACGCGCTCTGCAGTTTAATTTAAACAAATAGAGATCATTATCAACCGGTGGGTAAATCATTTGTTTCATTCCGAGTAACAATTTCCCGGTGCAGCACTGAACAAACTTTGTAATTGTGCCCTACGTTTTTATAAAGCGCTGCGACTGTGTCCGCTTAGTGCATATTGTTACTGTAATAGCATTTTGTTCCGGTACTTACTAGCTATATTTTATGCACACGCCGCTGCCGATGCCGTTGCCAACGAAAATCCGGGAAAAAATTCAAATTACATTGTGTAGTTGGTAAACAATCTCGTGATACCGTTTACGGCGTTGATTTTTAGTTTGCGATTCGTCAGGTTTTAAACATTGCTGAAGGGTACAATGCATGGAATTTTAGTTTTTACTGTTCTCAAGAGTAATACATGAAACTTAAATAAATTAAATATGTGTTGGTTCTTTTCTATAAAAAGCAGTATTAGAAGGTCACGTTAAGAATTTCAACAATTTTAGTTATCTACAAAGCACCTGTTTCTAGAAATATTATTATATATATATTATATAATTATTTATAGTATAAACACACAGAGATTTGATGTAGTCTTCTGATGGACCATATTTTTGTGGTTTTTAATTAGACGATTTGCTTCAGCAAATATAACTAAGCAGCGAAATTGAGTGAATTTCCTGAAAAAAAGGCTTATGGTTCAAAATGGCTAAATTTTAGTGGCTTTCTTTGCATCGTGAGTCCCGTTTAAAGGTTTTAGCTTGGGATTATGCTTGGAAATATTTAGTACTTTGTCTTAACAACTTAATGCCAAAGCATTAGCTACCTAATAGTTTATGGTCAGCACCATGCGATTGTATATAAATGTGTAGCGATGGCAGGTTTGTATGTATGAATAGAGGGTAATATTCCACTGCGACCTAAGAAATCTATTGTGTCCCCTATTCTTACTGTTTTACAACTGGCCTTTCAATGTTATTCCTTTCAGAAAGTGCGGGATATGAGAAGGCCCTAGATTAGGTAAGTCTCCTTCTGCGATTTCTACATGGTCCCAGGTGCAACACTCTTGAGTTGCAACAGCGCTACGCAATTTGAGAAAATATGTATGGGTGTTTTATCCTATTCCCCACAAAACCTACATTCAGATTGCTTTGCTAATCCAAGTTTACTCAGATGTCCTTTCAGTTTACAATGGCCTGAAATTCCTGTTAAATGCGAACATTATTCTTACTTGGGTTCTTCTGCTTATAGGTTACCAGAAGATTTTTACCTCGCCTCATTTCCTGAAGATTCTCCCAGTAATTGGATTTTCTCTGCTCCATTACCCTGTTCAATTTTTTTAGTATTGTACTGCTACTTAATCCACAAAAGGGTTCAGGCCCTATAAACGGTATTCCAGCCCCTTTTGCAAGATTAGCCGTTATTTCGTTTGGTAGGTTTTGAATTACTTCCATTGCGGCGATGGAAATCAATCTCATCGCACCAGCAGCACTCTGCCAGCCTTTGTATACCTCTTGGTGTTTGGCCGTCTCCACTTGCCGCACATTTGACCACCATGTTACTGCTCCGTATGTTATGTTGGGTCTAATTTTTAACTGCTTCCATGTACAAGCACAGAGTCGTCTTAGGACTAAAGCCCCAATTTTTTCCATACAAACTTCTGCGCCATTGTAAGGCAGTACTGGCCTTGTTGGTCGTTTTCTGAATATGTCAGTTCCATATAAACCTTTAATAAAACTATACCCCAAGATATTTCGCCTTTTTGGCATATGAAATCTATCGTCATAATTATGTTGAAAAATATAGCCAAATATGAAAATAGAAAAATATACATATGGCCGTATAAAATAAATAAAAAGTGATGATGATTCTTTCGAGTTTAAAGGTCATCTTGTAACTCTGATTGCATCAGTTTATAAGGAAACAATATTCGACCTATTTTTTTCCTACTTTCCAAGTCGTGTTTTTTTTCTGTATTTTCGGAGTTTTTCGAAGTCATTTCTTTTGTTTTTAGTAGCCCCTAAATATAAAAAAGTACGCTACTTTTTTACATTTAACCAACTTTAACTCTTTCTCACCACTAATAAAAATATTGTGTTTGCTCATTAGATAGCACTTTTGCCGTTTCATTGTATTTTGATAGAAAATATGCAATAACAAGAAAACCATTGGAAATAGGTATAGGGAAAGCCATAG
The DNA here is from genome assembly GCA_004143645.1 of Protaetia brevitarsis. Taxonomy (NCBI): domain Eukaryota; kingdom Metazoa; phylum Arthropoda; class Insecta; order Coleoptera; family Scarabaeidae; genus Protaetia; species Protaetia brevitarsis. The sequence continues at coordinate 5,698,369 of RXPK01000234.1, read as the reverse complement.
CGAATCGAGTAGAATTAAATTCTGCATCCGACCATTTAATAATATACGGTGTGTCACATTTGAAGAAGCGAACTCTTTCAACCTTGAAAATGATGTAATTGGTCATCAAATTTTGGAGATGCCAGTATGCGACAAGTCAATTGTCAATGAAGATTTCGTAAATACCATTCTTGTACTTCCGTCTACCCAGTCGATAATGGGTAAAGCGTGCAGCATTGAAAATGAGGCTGCTTATTTCAAAAATTTCAAAGTAAAGATATCTAAGGAACAAATGAAGGTAGGTATAGGAAAACCAGATGGAACCCATCATAAAATTTTCTCAGGAATCCAAAAATGAGATCACGTGTTCCTTTTAAAATAAGGGAGTTAATGGCGACTTCCGGTATAACCGGAAGGGTTAGGACCTTGAAAATATTTAAAATGAATGAGAGAATCTTGACTAGTCCTGGAGTCCAAAAATTCAGAGTTCTAGGTTTTGTCTAACTACGGAAACTTCTAACGAACGGCTACCATGAGAAACCGGTATACTGTCAAAGTTTAATTTACTTTTGAACTATTTGCTATAACATTGAATAATACAAAATATTAACACACATTTTAGTACATGTATTAATAGATATTAGATTGTGTGATATATAGATTAGACGCCGCTGTTTGCAATGCTGAAAATATATTCGTGCAATCATTTACGGGAATACCGTACATGAACTATGTACAAACTACAACAAGTTCTTTAGTCTCTTTCATGAAAGATACGATATTATAGCCAGGTGTTTAATGACTATATTCGTTGCGAAAATTTTCCGAAATTTTGGAATGGGAAGCTGTAGATAAATAACTTCCCTCGAAACGGTCTGACACTTATAACTCTCAATAAATAGCACGTCTCTCTTCGCAGCGGTAATTGGAATCGCAGAACAGGGTTTACAAATACGCGAGTGTCATTACACATTTCGAATACGTTCTATACATCGACAAAACGAACACACATAAATAACGAACAGTGTCGCTTGTAGTTGCCTAGGATACTCGTGTTCACGTAATTATGTCCGTACGCGTCACAGCGGTATTGAGTAAGCTAGCAGTTTGATGTTGATAGAAAAAAATGTCAGACCTCGATTCCATTGTTAAATAAAAGTGGGCATTATTCAATCCGACTTTTTTCTGCAATTTATTGGAATTTCTGTCCATACAATGAATACTTAATGAGGCAACGACATATGGGGCGTTTATCAAATCTCTGAGATTAAATATTGTAATGTAATTTTTTATTCATTTATTTGTGCTTGCACTTTTTCTTGAGTTTTAGACTTTTTTAGAATTTTTTAATTTGTCTTAACTGATGTGTGTTGGGTTGCTTGACTTTGGTTTCAGTTTTGACACACAGAAGCGATTAAATTCAACATATTTTTTTTTTAATAAAATACCAATGTATTTAATTATGTTAATGATTAGTATAGTATGAAAGAGAAATACGATAAAATTAGTAGTAGTTTATTCAAACTGACTTTAAAATTAATTAAACGAAAATGTTTTGTTAATTAAAGGATGATAATACAGGAATATCATGGTTAATACCTCGTGATTAATTTTGATTTTTAGGTAAGTGATCTCCCTTTCTCTCTTACTTTCTGGTTCTCTTTAAACCTCTTTTATCTAATTTTGAGAGCTCTTAATCTACTATCTTACCTAAAGGTCTAAATACAAGAACTGAATCATTAAGAGATCATAAATTATGCCTAAATTTAAGGTTATGCGAACGGAATAAGGAAATTTCCAGGTATTCCGTTGTTATAAAATCGGGAATTTAAGAACAAAATCAATGGTACTGGACCTTAGACCCCCCTATATATAGGAGGTTTTATTGACAATAAAACGCATTGGCATGCTTGTTTACATAATGCTGGTATAGAAATGCCCTTATCGGCTATTAGAGGCCAAAGAGATTTGGTTAGTATGGACACCAATGTGGTGGGCGTTAGGGTCGGAATGCTTCATATTATTATTAGAAAAGCTTTCATTGTTTTAATGTGGATAGGGTGTAGTAGAAACAAGTATAACTTCATTTAGTAACAACTGCAAATACATTGCCGAAGCTAAATTGCCAATGATGAAAAACGTTAAATGAACCAATAATATGACTCCATAGACTGCGAAATTCATTCATTAATCAATCGCTTGGAGTACTGCGTATGCGTATGGTGCTCCAAAAACTAGAAAGAATTATCTGATGACCAGTATCTGCAGTTATGTCTACTTGACCAGTGAGGTAAAAAATGGCTTGGCCAGCGGAAAGAACAAAATTGTCATTTTTATTGCCTAGGTTTGACATTCTTTCACAAAATTGTAATTTCCTATCAAAATAATCTTCCGTTAACTGATACAGAATTTGAACTTTCTAAGGTACTTATACTATACCCCCGTTTTTAAAATTGATGATGATCGAGGACTTTTTATCAACGATTCCCGTTGTTCTTGTTCTACCATTCGTTGGAAAATCTTTAACGCTACCCATCTGTTCAAAACATTTGAATGCGTATTATTAAATAATTTGCAAACATCTTATAGACGTCTGTGGATATCCCTATAACTTAGCATCATAAATATTTCAATTCTTTCATCTCCCATTTGTAGTATTAACAGCAACAAATTGTATGATTGAAATATTTATGTCAAATATTTGATGTGCCACTTTTTCTACCTAGGATGTACCTAACATTTATTATTATATATAAACGTTTGTGTCCACGTAATTTATTGTCATGTTTGGTGTTTTTTAACTTAATGATAGACAATTTTACCTATTGACGTTGATCCGAAGATGGCTGTTAAAAGCCGAAACTAGTCATCATATATTAAATTGCTGTATGAACGAAAGAACGAGTTTATTTACTCTTATCTAACCTTTCCATTTAAATCGTTCATTGGATACTTAGAATATAATTTATTAAATATTTCAAGCAAAGGTCCGTATTGTTCCCCATCTATGGTAGAGTAAAATCTCCAAATTCTTATTTAAACACAATTATTCGGACAGGTGTAACCTAAAAACAAATAAAGAGAAAAAAATTCAAGTACTCTCAAATGTAGATAAAAATTTTATAACAAGTTTTTATGTTGATCATGATATTAAAATGAATAATGACAATAAATAGCTGTCTCCGTACTGCGCATGGTTCGATTAACCGTCCCGTCCATTGCGACCACTGGGATCTATTGTAGAGCAGATGTTATCTTAAAGTCCATTCAACAAGTTTAGGCCCTTAGGGTAACTCAGTATCTTGCTGAATCAAGATTGAGGCGTTCTCAAAGTGTTTCTCTTTCGAAGATTATATATCTGATTCTTGTAGTAGCAGGGTAGAAAATATGCTCAACTATCACCTCGTCTTTTAAACACAGCCAGCATTCAGTCTCATTAGGAATACCCATTCTGTGCAAGTGCTCTCTGAGTTTATGTTGTTTTTTAGTTTCTGTGGCATGTAAAAACAGAGACAATCACTTTGAGGTTTTTACAGTCAAGTTCTAACAGCTCCGTGGTTCTGGCATAACTACGTGAGATACACCCCTTCGCACGCAACTAGAACAGTGCTGGAGCACTTTCTGACTTGCTCAGAATTGGATTTGCTGGTTAGCTACCGTGGGTGCTATGCCAGTGAAGAGTTCTGATTCCTGAAGTTACTCCGCAGCACCTCTTTTTGGCAAGGATGGCTGCTTCCTCATTTCCAAGAATGACTGAATGCCCAGGTATCCAGTATAGTGATAGATTACCAGCCGTTTCCAATGTTTTTAGAGTATGTTGTGTAATATTCCGTTCATGTCGTTGGGTAGTGAATTCTCCACATACATAACAGAAGCTGTTCGGATTATTTGTACACACATGGGACATTCTGAAATAAAAAGACGTTCAACTATTACAAACAGACTTAAATTGAGTCTGACGAGCCGTGCGTAGCTCCTTATATACCCACACAGACAGATATCTACAAATTCCTAATTTTATTTGCTCCAGAGCACGAATGGGGTGGTTTGAATGCTACAACGTAGGAAACAGGCAAAGACATGTTCAGACATGTCGGGCAGTACAATATATCTTGTAATATCTTTGTTATATAAAAGTCGCTTTGAAATTGTGTAAAATTTAATGTACCTTTGAAAAAAACTATTTCAAAGAATTCCTCAAAATCCTGAAGTGATGGAGCAAATTTAAAATTAGTTTCAGAATTAGCATGAAAAAACAGGTAATAGTGCATGAGAAGAGAAAGTTGTCTTAGAGAGCGTTATCGAATATTTAAATATAAATAAGCATAATAAACACAATTGTGGTAATTTTCGCCTACAGATGAACCATGCCGTTGTGTCACTTTTATTTATTTTTTCCTACCTGTTGGCAAGAAGTGATAAAACTAGAGTTACTTTTAGTTCTTGCATTATTTTGAGAAGTTTTTGATTCTCTCCGAGATGATGATGATCTTAAATTTGCAGTTTTTCGTCTTACATGTAATTCCTATTTGCTGCCACATGAAAATTAATTAATCCCACCTTTTTATGACACACAGATGGTGTAGCTCTCCCCTATTTCCAACCTCTTCTAAATCAAATTTCTTTCATATAATGATGTCGACCATTGCACAGTGAAATGCAAAGTGGGCTGTTAGGGTTCGATAACTTATATTCAAAATTAAAGTTTCTTTTTAGAGTTAGCATTAGATATTTTTATTTCAAACCACTCTTCGTTTTTTTTTTTTTCGTTTTTTTTAAATCTAAAAATACCAGCAATAATTACTATATAATCCAGCGTAATTGTTAAACCTATTTTCCACATGGAATGATTTGTTTGTAGTAATTTTTCTCTTTAATAATAAGTAACTTCTCATCACAAAATATTTCGATCGTTGCATTTTGTGTGAATTGTAATCAAAACATAAATGTAACTAAATTTGAATTAAATTAACAAAGAGAATAAATTTAAATGTGTAAACTTGAATTAGCACTTTTGGAATTATTAAAGAAAAAGAAAGCAAAACATAATCACTCATGATGTATTTAATTATTTTTCGATATTAACTCGCGACACTATGCAATTAAAATTAAAAGTTTTATTGTACTGGTTGGTTGAGCAAGTGTTACTTTTCCCCGTCATGCATTTTTCTATAATAGGGTAAGATTTTTGAATCTATCTGATCTACTATCTAGTTACATATTTCATTAATCAACGATATTTTCATTAGTAATTTTAGTACGCAAAAACCCACGTTAAATTTGCAGAACTAAAGTTTAAGTTACTGCGCGATTTATGAATGGTTGCAGAAACAGCAGAATTAGGTAGAGGGTAACCTTATAAGGCATTCAAGAAACTTTTCCCTGTAATTGAATACTGGGTGGTGAGTTCGATGGCGCCGCTGTTGAAAGTCGGCAAGAGTTATATTCATTCTGCTGAAATTGTCGCCCGAATTGTAATCGAAGGGAAGTTTTTACGGATATCATTCGCTACCGTCATATTCGATATGTGTTAAGCATAATTGGATTTGAAAATGTTATTACAGGGCTAGATCAATAGCAGTAGAGTGAGGGTATTTCCTGGAATTATTCCATTTTCACAAGAGCAACACAGGCGTCCTCTGCCAGTTTGCGCTAAACGTGAGCCTGTCAACAATAATTCCAGGCCTTAAACGTTACGAACGCTACTGTTTGCTTTGTCCTGTTCTCCCTTCCTCCCTCCTTATTCCGCTGGCTGTTTACTTTTACGTCGCACCCAGAAAGACTTGTGATTTAATTAACATCGGATTTTACACCATTCGGTTGTTTGCGTTTCAGAAAATATGACGCGATAAATGAAATTCGCGTAATGTATGCTTCGGATAAATATAATTCATTCACGTAGATTTACACAATCAAAAAAAAAGGGATTATAGCACAACACAAATACCCTCACGTACGTATGATTTTTCTTTTTCAGCGACTGTCATGTATATTTCTAGAATAATACCCTTAATGCCTATCAAATAATTTCTGTTTGCAATCCTTGTCTCACTTATTAATTATTCCACTCGTATTGTAGCAGAATTTTTGAAGGGAAACAGAATACGGGGTGTCGTTAAATGTGAATCCGCAGGAATATGAAAAATCTCGCTGCAGATGAGTAATGGTATGTAGGAAATATGCGCCGTGACGTTGTTGAATGGAGTAGTCTGTTTCACATGTCTGCATTTGAACATGCACATAAAGCATACGTGTGATATATGAATATATAATGTGTACAATATGGTTTATAAATCGCCAACGGGGATTTTGGACAGAATGAATTGCTGATAGCAATACATGTAAGTGGTGTCAGTTTAGAAATATCTCTTTTCTGTTACTTATGTTTTATCTAGCTCTCAAGATCCGTTTCAACTCTCTATACGTGTTTAGGGTAAGTTCAAATAGAACCGTTTAAAGTGATTAAGTTTACCCTGGCGCTAGTTTGTCGCGGTGTACCTACAGTATTGGATTGGTATAAATTGCTACGCCAACCCAAGTTTCGCATCGGGAAAGTTATTCGTCGATTCTGTCTTCGTTTAAGGGAAATTGCGAATTGTTGTTCGCTTTAAATGAAACGTACTTACTTACTTTGCGCACTAAACTTCACTTACATTTATCTATGTGTAAAGACAAATGGCTCCGTGAAAATTTCCTGTTACTGAAGAAGAATACTGAAGTGAATATATACTAATACTTAGTTATTTAAAATAAAATAAAAAAAAAGAATGATATATTCTCCCGCACAAAATTTAAATAAATGCCATTTTAAAATTGTTAAAATTAAAGATTTCGCATTTAAAACTTTACATGAAGAAAGTGAAACCGTATTTGTTTGCGAAATTTTATACTTTTACATTGATTATTTTTATTAGAAATTGATTCACTTCATCAATTTACTTCAGACGCGATATATGTATATAAAAAACGAAAAGTACATTCTTGAAATAGATAAAATACAGAAGAGAAATGGTAAAACATCAACGCTAATGATATAAAAAATCACAGCTAATTCTTAAAGGTAATCTGTTACTTAACGGCTGAATAAAAATTTACAATATTCACTGATTTCACTGATTTATATGGTGCATATAAGTATTTTTTTGTTGTGGCCGTCTGACATAGAGTCTCCGGAAACACTGCAGCCTCTTAGTTTTTGTATTTGGTTTCCCATTTCCTTTATCCATTAAATTGTACCAGCCATTCGAACTTCCTAATACCCTGTACTAATCTGTAGAGGCCTTCGGTTAGTTGATCAAAGTAATGCTCTGTGTTGATTTTTGATTGGCTAAAAATATCCTGTCGTTTTAGATCCAAAGCCTCGCATACACACAGGATGTGGAAACACGATCCATCCCAACACAATCCACATTTGGTATTTCTAATATTAAACCCAATTTTCTGTGGATGCCCTTCAGTGTACAGTGTTCTGTTAAGAGACCTGTTCGGGTGCGAAGTATTATGTTATTATGAGGTATTCTTTCAGCCTTCGTTTTTGATTAACGGTTATTTCGTAAATTTACCCGGTTGTGTTATTGTTTATGTTCTTTATGTTTCTCTTTGGCTCATCTGCTTACCTGCTTTCATGCTGTGCTTTTGGACAGTCTTAGAGTAGGTCCTGAGGCTGTATATTTCTCGTTTTCGCTGTCTCGTTTTTCGCTTTTTCGTTTTCTTTGGCTTTCGTCTGATTACCGTGTTATTTATTTAGGTTGTTACTACCACCTACTGTTTACCAACCGTTATCAGAATCATCTACTGTTTATACCAACCGCTGATAGAAGCCACCGTTGAAGAAGCCATCTACTGATATTAACCTCTTACTGGAATTAGTCGCCGACCACTTGGCATAGAAGATCAAACTACAAGAGCATAACCTTCTTTTGCTCCACCGTGGGAACACAACCTTTTTACGATGTAGATTAGATTAGGATTGGGGTGGCTTATGGATCTGTTTCACCGCGACCTTTTCAGATCTATTGTGATCCCCTTTTTTCTAGAGAGGACGCTCTCTAATTTTCCCCTCTTAATTAGGCCTATCATCTTTGAGAGCGGGTTCTTTATGTAGCTACTAGCTGTGGAGCTCTCCTCCCTCATTGCTAGAAACAGAAGAAAACAACTCTACTATTTAATTCTACATTATACAAAAACATATGCTTTTTCCATGCGCGTGGGGGAGGAATACTCTTCCCGTCGATCAATCATGACGAGCGTTCCCCAGGGCTCCCTACTAGGCCCGGAGCTTTTCCTTATTTACATGTCTGATATCCCGAGACACCCGGCCGTTAGCTTGGCGGCGTATGCGGAACGATACCGCGGTTTTTCGCGTGCAAAAATGAGAATATCCTGATGCGTAGGGTTCAGGCTGCCATTGACGAGATCGAGGGTTGGGCTGAGCGGTGGAAGCTTAGGATAAACCCGACCAAGACGGTGGCCGTCAGGTACACGAGGCGTCGGACAGTCCCGGATTCCCGCATTTCCATCGGCGGAGAGGTAGTTCCCTGGTCCGACAAGGCCAGATATCTGGGGGTCGTGCTGGACAAAAGGCTCACCTTTAAGTCGCAGGTGGACGACTGCCGTGTGCGGTTCCGTAGGGCGAAGCTACAGCTAATGCCACTAATATCTAGGCATAGTCAACTTGACATGAGATCGAAGCTTCTTCTTTACACCACCTGCCTGAGGCCCATACTCACGTACGGGACGCTCGCCCTATGTACCATGGCAAAAACCCACTTCAATAAACTGGATGTCCTCCAAAATGTCATTCTGAGACAAATCGTGGGTGCACCTTGGATGGTGCGCAACCAACAGATCCGGGACGATCTTAATATTCCGTCCTTACGAGACTTTTCTCTAGATCTCGCGTCCCGGACTTGGCTGAGGGCGAGCGCCTCTGCGAATCCACTGGTGACCTGTCTGATCGAGCCCCAGGACCGTCTTCCGCCTCGTACTTTAGTAAGGAGGATACGAGACAGGCCTATTCCTGTAACTATTAAAAAGCGGTTTCCTGTGTTGGCCCGCAACTAACATTGACAAAGATGCCCAAGGGACGAGAGTCCGGCATCAGGAACGACGCGGAGATCCATGGACATATAAGCATACTTTATTAAATGATTATTATTTCTCAATTGACGACAAGCTCAGTTCTGCAAAAATGAAAGTAATATTTGGAAACTACCTAAAATTTATAAAAGAATGAGTTAGAAACGTTATAATAAGCTTTTTAACCTATAATGAATTATTTTTTTGACATGAAGGTACATTTCTTTCGAAAACGGCTGAATATAATTTTATTCCTATAAATCCTTGTATATAAAGTTATATTTAGGATGGACGATTAACAAAAAGGAAATGTTTACATAATTAGTTAATCCGCGATGTTAAAATAAGATAAAAAAATTGAATTAACATAACAACTCTTAGGAAAAGCTCGCAACCACAGCGCCGTAATATGAATGAAAATTTTAAAATAAAACCTATTATCTAAGTTAAGTTCTGGGAAAAAAATGTTCTCAAAATTAAAAAAAAAATGGAGAGCCAATTTTTCGATCGACAATTCTTTATTACCTAGGCAACCAACTTGATGAATTCCTATCAATCTCATAGGTACATCGTTATAATCGGTACCACTAGCTGTGGTTCTAATAGCCATTACAGTTGTCTTTATCTACAGGTACGCAATTTGCTTGGATTTATTTTAAAAACATTTCAGCGAAATGTGGATATTTTATCATGATTTTACAAAACTAGAAATTTGTGCACTACGACACTATTTTCCATATTAAATGTTCCGTCAAAGTTTCATAGAATGCAATTCTACACAATTGAAAAATATTTCTTTAGCCTTATCAACTATAAACACAGCACCTGCCAGCTAATGCAACCGTAGGTTCATTTTGCCGCGCTAGTGCGGTTAAACGCACAGCACTTTTTCTCATCTCAAAGTTACTTCTAATGTAAAATAATCACAATAATAATATGTTGATTTGTTAGAACGCCATGGTATCAATCCACATCTACCAACTGTTTTGGCGTATTCCTTCAAATACATTTTCTAAACATTTTTCTCGGTCAAAAATCTTATGCAAATGTCGGGCGTTAGGTCATTTACAGCGTTTGAACTCATCATCGGTCAACTCAAAACTCCAGCTCTTGCATGCGCTGTAAATGACACTACTACCGCACTCTAACGTAAATAACTAATCATTAAAAGCGCAAACCACAAACTTTTAGTTATATCTTATCTTAAACGGGATACTGTGCGTCCTGTTTTATTTTCGAATTTTAAATTAAAATTAAAAATCTTTGGTGTGGTTAAATTAGAATAAAACTGTTACGTATGAATTTTCTTTTATTATGCTAAACGCATAAATACTCCTACTTAACTGTTTTTTTTTTTTTTATAAATCTGTAGGTAGTACTTACATGATTTTAATATGCGGAACGAAGCAAATAATAAAAGCAGGCCACACTCAATGTTCAACTTTATTTTGTATCCACTATGTGCCAGGTAAAACGGTAAAATTGGCGGTAAAATTCTCTCTCCCATCAATAATCTACAAAAGTTAAATGAGTGAAAATGTAAAATTTTGCCGTTAAAATAAACATCACCCTGTGCCATATTTTCGAAATTTGTTGCACATTGTATCCACTATTAATGACAAAGCATTTTCGTTGTTTTGTTTCGATATTAAAGCGAGACATTTTCAAGGAGCATTTGCATGCGCTCGAAACCTAGCGGATGCATCGGCAGAGCTTAATCATTTATTTGCATATTAGGCGGACAACTATTTGAAGCTCGTAAAACTTTATTTCCCTTTCCCTTAAAATGACAATAAAATGCAAAACAGACATTTCGCGCAATGATTCGCGAACGTCTTATACCCTATAAGATTCCAATAAAGTTATGGTGCAATCGTGAGGTACGGAACCGCTATAAATTATAATGAGGGTGGAAGATTGAGGTATCATCGCTCTAAGCACCTCCGCGCCTCGCACGTATGCTAAGTATACTCTAGAGTAGCAAACTTTAGGCCTTTAAATCCATGTTTCTCGGTAGGATTCGACGTACCCGATAAACCCGTTTGTAATTGAACCGCAAGGATAATAAATTAAATTACCATAAATACGTTGTAACAATTTTATTAACTATCTGCCCCGTCTCTTATACAATTAATCGCCTTGTACTTAACTAACTATACATCCCTTGATTTAATTACTACTATAAATTTGAGTACAACCTTAAAGCTATTGTTTTAAAAGGATTAGCCCTTTATTCTTCACCAGAATGAGATATACATTGTACAAGTCATAACCCAAAACTGTAACATAAAAAAATGTGAGTTGCTGGCGCTAGAAAGAAACTAACTTATTAATTGTGCAAAGTTTTAATTAAAATTGGATTTTCAAACGATGTTGTTTCCATTCCATATTTTATAAAAGTTAAAGCAGGGATTGATGGAAAGGAAATAGTTCACGCATGTACATGCTTTAACAAGATAATACCTAATAAAGCAATAAAGGTTGAAGCAACATATTTTTTTAGTAAAATAATTAAACAATGGGATTTTCTCATAGAGCATGGCAAAAATTTTAATTGAATATTTTAAGGATTTGAAAATTTGAGAAGAGGTATATGATATAAATATGTCGGGATATTCAGACAAATGGGTTAATGAAATTCCTTTTTTTCTGTCTAAGCTTCCGCAACGCCATTTATTGCTTCCTCGGAAATCGACATGGAAAGATAAGACAACACTTATAAATACTCAATATGTCATAAATACAAAGATTAAAAATAGCCCCGAGTTTTGAAGTTAAGTTTTCATAACCATCCCCTTAACGGACCACATGTTCAAGCGAGGTAAGAACTGGTCAGTCCTAAGTATATACATATAATGCATTCTCAACTATTGTATATACTTCTTATATTATACAATAAGTATATATATTGTTATGGAGAGGGTAGTTGATATTCTACTATTATTTAAAAAGGGAATGTCACTATTTTACTTAATTATATTTTTTAAAACTTATTAGATATAATAAAAAAAAAAGGATATAATATGTAGCAGCAGACAGCTAGACGATGTCCAGGTGATGTAGGTAATCTCTGCATTTGGCAGGTCCTTCAAGGATTTTCCTTTAGAATTTTCCCTTCAGGAAGCGAGATGATCAGCAGTGATACACCTACACATCGAAAATGAATATTAGAATTTGAATAGTATAATTTACTATAGATTTTGACAGATCAAATTGGATCCACCTTTTAATTCGAGTGAACAGTTTTATTTCTTTTACAGAGTATTTATTTCTGTAAATTTTTGTTTAATAATGTTTTTATATGCATTGGCAGACCAATTGCTTTGATATGTCAACAGACAGACATGGGAATTGCTGGAAATTGGATTCTGTAACAATTCTATGTGTATAAATGGTTGCCTACCTTTTGGGGGCATAGTAATGAATTTTAGATTGTTAATTTTTATATAGTAATAAGCGTTTAAAAATTTCAAATGTATTTTTCTCATAATTCAGAGACTCATACCTTTGTTATATAAAAAGTGTAAGGTGATTCCAGATTTTGTAATTTTATTTATTTTCACATCGTTGAAACATACGATAGTTTCTGTCGATCACATGGCCATTCTCATATGTAAAACAAATGGAGGTTCCTCATTTTGGTTATAATAACGGAATTTCTCAGACAGTTGGACTCCTTGCTTGGAGACAATCGCTATGCAAGTCAGTTAAAACATTTTCAATTCGAACCATTCAATAACCGAACCTTGTTCGAGGCAGACATATTTCTGTTTGTTCTCTTGAAATTTAACGGCTTTTTCGATAAAATCCAATTTTAACCCAAATTTCAATCTAAAAATAATGGTTAATTGTTAAACAAAGTTTTTCACATAAATTTTATTCCAAATTACACACGATTTTTGGGAAATTTTTCTTCAACGACGACTTTTCCGAGTAATGTTCCTGTCCTGAGCAACCCATCCTCTCTGATCTGAAGTACCTATCTTCGATGTACCCGAACCAGAGCCCATATCCGACCTGAACAGTCCTGACCACCGATGATCGCAGAATTCGGTCCTGTAAAAAGGTACACCTCGTCAAATCTACCTATAAAAATAAACGTATTATTTCAATTATAATCTAATTTGAATTATACTTATAAGAAATTTTTATTTTAATCCGTTGTGCAAAATTTGAGGTTAGAAAATCGTTTGTAACATAGCTAAGCGGTCTCCAGTTACTTTGGGGAAATTTGCGTAATTAGGTTTATATGTATTTGTTATGTTTTTACGTTACGAACCAATATCCAGTGATTTACCATCAAGGTTGGCTACTCTGTTTCACACGTTTATTCAAATCTAATATAACTCCATTTGAACGGTCAGAAAACGCGGGATTTTTAAAATTTATTTCAAACGTATTTAAGTAAGAAACTATGAATTTGAATTGCAAAAGATGGAATTATTTAATGAAACTTTAGTGTTATTAATTAAACGGACTCACGGACTCACCTGAGATCATTATCCATAGATTTAGGTCTGATATTAAACAAGTCACATTTTGAATTTTTTTTTAATTAAATAAAATCACTTTTATCCACTATTAAATGTTTTAATTTTACTTAATAGCTCGAAGCTATTGAGGCATAACATTATCATGCCTATGATGATCATTTAAACTGGTCTTTAACATTGAATTTGAGGGAGAGGACAATTGACAACATCATCCTATTACATCTCTATGCGTACTGAGTTAAATATAAGAGAGTTAACGAGCCATTCAATATTTTTTTTATGTCACCGCCCCTCGATCGGAAATTTCTCGCCCTGCATGCCATCTGGCTGGTGAGACAGAACACTTCTAACTCAAAATTATAAAAAATAGATGACACTGGTATATATAAAACTTGATTTTTTTTTATTCAATTAATGTATTTCTTTTAAAATTTATTTTTTTTAATCCGGGCTGTATGCTACTGTGTAGCGTAACAATATACTTAGTATATATATACTTCTGTCTGTCAGTGGCGTTCATAAATTGTGAATATTTATACAATTTATAACAAAAAAACAAACATAAAAATATAATCAAACCAATTACAATACCTTGGGCAATATCGCAACTTGGAGAGATTTTCGACATATGTCATAATCGACTCACGACGATGTTGACACGTCCTGCTAAGGTGAGAAAGTCCCTCGTAAATTGCTAAATTCCTTACTCCTTTGATAGATGCAGCCCAAACAGCTAACCTGCAAGTAGTGGCGGATAGTTAAAGAAATACTTTAAGATTATTTGTAAATTACGGCATATTTTTTAGCAATAACATCAACAAAAAATCAGTAACAGAATTTAAAGGTATTTACATGTTTTAAGAAAATGTTATAAGTAAATTACATTATTTACAACAACAATATTTCGTCATTATTTCAGCGAACTTATAAACTTAGAGAGCCCACGATAAGATGGTATCCTTTTCGTTGGTAATATTTCATTTTTACAAAATAAAACCATATAAAAAATAAGCAATTTTAATTGAATTTTAGTAAAATGATTTTGTTTTAAATGAGCTGTGCACAATTTTTATCTGTGGGCACTCTACCTAAATGCATGAAAAAAGTTCACTCCGTTTTCATTTCCTTTAAATTTTCAGAAATTATTTCTTGACTTGTGCTTATGTTATAAGAACAATGCATCTTTCGCAATTCACTCTTCATTTTATGATTCTGGGTTGAATAGTTGAAGCTGAGTGTTGATTGATTTTTTTCCATATACATGTGAAAGATTTTCAATTTCCATTTCTATTCCTGGGCGAGGGTGAGTAGACATAATTTAGTGTATCTAGTTTATTTCCATCAATTTACACTATACAGAAACTCGCTTACATTGCATGTTTAAGAAATTAACTTGAATTTAGACAAAACACGTATCGGTTTATTTTTGAAGCAGAACCAAACGATTTAAATTCACGTGTTTTGAATTTGACACTTTTGAGGATATTTTCGTTTATATATAACATGAGTACAAAGAAAAGAACATTATTTCCAGTATTTTCATTGGTGCTTTATTAGCATAGATCGCGATTATATTTATTAAATCGGTCACAATAGCTGTGTTTGGGTACTATTACTTCTAATTTTATTTTTGCGACGTCCGGTGTACCACAGGCTAGCCATTTGGGACCAATTTTATTTTTACTTTTCATTAATAATATCAAATATTATATACATCATTCTAAATTTCTCCGTTTCGCCGATGATCCTAAATTATTTGCCAATATTTTCTCATTGTCAGATTGCCTATACCGTCAATCAGAGTTTGGTGGTATTTCAACTTTGTGCCGCGACAATAACATGTTTACTAAACATCGGAAGATGTAAAATAATTACCTTTACTAAAAGAAAAAAGAATGTCCTCTGCTATTCTTACAAAACTCACGCAACGGTACTTAACCGTGTTTCCTAAATAAATGATCTGGGCATGCTTTTCGGGATTTAATTTTTCACATAAATGTTATCACTTGTAGAGCACTTAAACTGTGCGGGTTTATTAAACGTCTAACTAATGATTCTACAAACGTTATAGGTATAATAACGTTGTTTCAAAGCTTACTACATCCTACTTTAGAATATTGTTCCATCATATGGAATTCCAATACAATTTTTTTCTCTAAAAAGATTGAAAGGGTCCAGCGTAAATTTGTTAGTAACATTCTTTTCAAATTAAATATTGACAGACATTTATATAGTTACCCGGAACATTTGAAATTGTTGAATATACAGCGAAAATGCTTAAATGATGTGATTGATTGTCCAGATTTACTTTTCTCCGTGTTCCTGCCATTAATACCAAATGCACTGGTTTATTTGCTCTACAATTTCATAAAACTTCTATGGTCAGTCGTCCATTAAACTTTGTTGTTGTTGCAGAGTTGAATGGATTTTCTGAACATTCGGATGTTTTCAATATGGATATTACAGAATTCAATAAGCTTGTTAAAACTCAATTGTTTGAATAGATACAGTTTTTTAATGGCCGACTGCGGCGTACTAGTTTCTAGTATTAGTCTAGTTTTTAGTTTTTAGTTTTCGATGACAGAATATTTGTTATTGTTTTTCCATTCCTCAATTGTTAACATGCTGTTTATGTGTGATCCTTTAGGTTTAGCCGGTTGGTCTTAAACATATAAATAAATTAGTAATAACGAGAAATCATCATCAAAACATGCAGTTTGACAGAGATTATTTGCTCACCCAAAAAATCTAATACAAATGTCCCACGTTAGGTCATTTACAGCGCCTCCACTCATCGGTCATTCGGACAATTTCAGACAGTACGCGTTTTTTGTCCATATAAAAACAATTAAAAACTGAAATTTTCAAACTGATCTCTTGCAGCATTATTTCAACAATATTTAGTTCGTTTAGTTGTTGTTTTGGGACAATGTATCTGAAATTAATTTTAATGAGGTAGGGTCAATGTCAGAGTGAAATCAGGACTATTACTCAGTGCATGCGCACTTCGGTGATATAGTGTTTTAAATACAAGAATGTTTATTTTGCTAACCAACGGCTGGACAAAAAAAGAGATGCACAGAAGTAAACAGGTGAGTTCTATACTTTGGTGTAAACATATAAACAAATGAATATGTACTGTCAAGTAAATATTAAATTGAACAGTAATATTTTAAACGCATATATTTATATACAAAGAAAATGATAAAATGAACGGTTTTGACGTCGGTGATGCTAACTGCTTACGCGATAAAACAAATGTCGGTAAATGAATTCGTGAATTCGTGCGAACTATACAATACAATATACTCTAATAAAGAACGGAAATAAACTAGCAAATTCATGCGCATGGACAATTGTGTTGTGTGTGACTTTAACTCGCGAAATATCGTGGTATAAATCTACGTAGGAATTTGTAATCAACAAAAGAACGGAATTTACGTGAGAGCAACCGCGGGCCGACGCTCTAACGTAACAAACGGAAAACAGAAATCAAACGAGATACAGCCGTAAGCCGACGCTCTAGTTTAGTGAATGGAGAGAACGGAAATTACGCGAGGTGCAGCCGTAGGCCGACACTCCAACGTAACAACGGATAACGATAGTCACACGAGGCACAGCCGTGAGCCGACGTTCTAGCGCAATGAACCCGAAGCGGAAGTTACACGAGGTGTAGCGTAGGCCGACACTCAAGTGTAGTAAACGGAGAGCGGATTGTGGAATTTCTCTCGGTTCGCGGTACGTGACGGCTTTTATAGGCCTTCGATTGTCCCGTCACGCGCCGTGAGTGGGAGTGAAAGAAATTGCGTAAATCGACTTTGATAGCGCGTGGAGACGATATTCCCGTGGACAGCGCACAGCGAAAAGCATCTTAAGACTAAACGCGTACCAAAAAAATAAGATACGGTATTACTATGTACAATTATTCGAAAAATAGAAATTAATATTTATTTAAATAAATCTAATTTAAAATTACTGACTTTTCAATTTTCACATACAACAATTTATTCGGATCTTGTTCACTAATTTACATCTTATACACACACACACACACACTTTAAATTTCAAATACTCTGCATTTTAATTCTATATTAATTTTTATTTAGCCGGAAGAAGACTAAAAACCTGGTTGAAATGTCGCTGATAAATGTATGAAATATAAATGAAAAGGTATGGATCAAAATGCCCTGCTTTTTCTTGTCAAGTAAATATTCAAAGGGCGATCTTCAAATATAAGAAGGTTTATTTGGTATTATAAGAGAGATGTAGGATCCGTTCCAATAAAATTAGTCTAAGAACAATAATTGAATTGATATTGCTAAGTAATGAGGACGCGTTTGCTAGATATGGCCTGGAAAGTGTAGGAGAAGGTGACAAAGGCAAAATAAGAGAAATAACACAGTTGAAGCATCAGATAAAGAAAAAGAAAAAAATATTAGAAGGGCCAAAAAAGGGAATGTGTGCAAAGATGGCATTCAATCGTATTTATTGTCTTTATGAATAGTCGATTGAATTCTTGCCATGATTGTAATAATTTCTTTTTTTATATATTGCTGTGTTTCATAAGAGGAAAGCTATCAACCATATTAGATGTAATTATTATTTTATGTATGCACCTGTTTTGTAGTTCCAATAATTTTGATTAAATCGTCATTTAGCAGTTATGGAGTTGAATATAATTATCGAGTTGACACTGTACGATAGACCTAGTATCCTAGTTTCTATTTTACTTGAAGTGGAGGTGACTCATGTAATTCGTTGAAAGAAAATGTATGAAATTGTGTTGGTTACGTTTGGTTGTTGATAAAAAGCCTTAGAAAGCTGTGTGTGTCTCATCGAATATAATGAATTAAACCATATTGTTGTGGTATATCTGCTATCGAAGGGGATAAATTCACAAATTTGGTGTTTTACTAGTAATGTGGGTACTTGTTCTACAATGGGAGTGTGCATGTGTTTGCTGTTCCGAGTCTAACTCATACATCCTGAATGTAATGAAGGAGGTGAATATACGAGCGAATCTGGATTGTCACTATAAGGACATCACATTCGGAGGTACTTCTGGCGTCTGTGTGAACCGATAAACGAGGTATCTGGTTAAAACATTGTTTAATGTTTTGTATAAATGAATGTAAACTTGGATAATATTTTGAGATTACTGTTATTTCTTGTGAGATTTGAAATTTTTAGTTTTTTATACAAGTTTGGTAGAACGTGGTTGGTGGTTTTTCTATTTCTCTCATGATAACGCGGGATATTTTGAAAGTACTTTTTGATTAAAAGATTCTAAAATTATACTGGATATCGATATATATTTGTTTTGAACATTCCAAATGACTATACTCACCTTGAGTAAGAGTTCTCATACTTTTATATGTTTCTGATATAAACTTATTAATAAATTATACATGTTATTAATGATTGCACTGTTTTATTAATGAAAGCTCATGTGTCTATCATTATAGGAAGGTATCTGTAAAGAAAAGGCACATCTAATTAGAAAGTTATTTATTCATTTTTCTTTTGCTTTAAAAAACGTTAGCCGGGAAAATCACAATAATATATTAATTCTTCAGGAACGCTTAGCAATTAATTTGGCGGCATTTACAGCAGTTTGGGATAATGTATTTGTGTAAGATATAAAAGTTTATTAATATATAGGAATATGTGTAATAACCTTATAAAAGCTCATTTACCCGTTATTTTGCGGGAGGTAAATTTGCATGGTAAAAGCGGTTACCTGTGCACTAACCGTTTAGCGTACCTTTAACACACCTTAGGTCCGCGCTTAACGATGAGGTGTTTATGCAACATTCATATTAGTGACGCGTAAGATCTCACTTTACGACGCCTCTGTGAATTAGAAATTCGCTTATACAAAACCGAGAGAACGCAGAGATGCATAACATACGTGTGATTGATACGTTCTCTGTATTCTTTATTCTCGCCTGGGGCGTTGAAAAATTTCTCATATTGCAACAGTTATAAAGTAAGACGCCGATGGCGGCGGCAACGGGCCGAGACATAAAATAGTACTTCCACACTTTTGAAGTTTGCTCACTTTTTTAAGTTATCTGTTGATGTATCGACTATTGATCTCGGAAAATTTTGCTTGGACAAGGCGTGCTCCTGCTATTTTATTTTCACGTGACGGAAACTTATACATCATTCCGCTTTTATTTGAAAATTTTTGATTTATGATACGTAGTGTGTACAACGCCGTAAAAGATTGCTTTATGTGTATTGCTAAAATCAATATTTGTTACACGATTTTTCTCTTTGACGTCCTCGAGTGTGGGTCGTTTGAGAATCAGGGAAAGTCCACACACGCTTCCAGTGGAAAATAAACAAAATGTAATAAATTAATTTTTTTTTCGTTCCAATAGTAGTGTGTAAATATTGACGGGAAATCATAGAGTAATTCTATAATGCAAACCACCTAACACGCTATGCACTCAACTTATGCACTTACAATGTATACAAATTATCTACCGAGTTAATGCTCATGTATTTGCACGCTGTATTCCATCTATCATTCTATAAAATATTAGTGTCTGCCTATTCCTTAGAATCTACACAGAATAATAACATGCATAGATATTCATCGTTTCTTCTAATGTTTACTTAATGAATATAACTGCTTCAATTCCCATTTATCTGAAAGTAAAATCTATTTGGCTCTTTTAATCACTGTTTACAATCATTCTCTGAAAGTTCAAGAAAGCTGATTTTTTTTAAGGTGTTGTGATGTCTAAGCTTTCGGTTGCCAGGCCCTCGCAGAGCCAAATTTCTCTCCTAATCTAGTTAACTCTCCTAAAAAGTTATTTTGTTACATTTCTTAAAATTCTGTTAGTATCTAATTCTCAATAGACGAACATTGGCGATCTCATTAAATATTAAGTTCATCTGCTTATTAGGTTGTCCTCGATTTATAATGCTGTTGATTTTCCAAATCGGGTCAGGAGAGCGATCGATTGAAGACAGTGTAGATGAATATTATAGAAAGATGACGTGTTTGCATTGGCTATAGTGTTTGGTCTTGTTTGTTGATTAATAATATACAGGTGTCTCGGAGTCAAGTGGACAAACTTAAGGTAGAGATACCTGACATAATTCTGAATAAAATGTTTGAATAAACCTTGGTCCACAAATGACTCGTTTCTGATATGCAAACTGACTTTGATAGGGATACTCTTACTATCTCGTGAAGTATGGGAGATACGCAATCGGTTAAATAAGTAAAAAAATTGCGTATTTTAGAGACTAATAAAATGCATTTTCTATTATAGAATAACTTAGTTATAAGTTTCTGTAATTAGATTTGCAATACAATGTTCCGGCTCTGAAGAGCCATGATCAACCTTACTTTTCAAAAAATGGTATTTTTTTATGTTTCCACTACATTTTTCTACACTTTTTTCATGTTATTTATAGGACTATTGGTATAAAAACATCTCTTTTATCAATTTTTAGTGTATTTTTTCTCTAAGTGCACTTATTCATAGTACGATCATCCGACCTGCGTTTTCGCCAAACATACTGAATGCTAACAATTATTTATAAATACTAACTGATGAGATAATATCGCTCGGTCTTGATGAAGTACGCTTACTCTTAGGCGGCGGACGAGCTGACCAGATGAGGTTCGTCAAGGTCATTCGTGAGAGCTGGCCCTTCTTTCGGCACTACCAAATTAAAAAATCCATCAAAGAATGGGTAAATAATCAGTCTACAGAGTGGTGGCAAAAATCATCGGGTCAAAGACAGGCAAAGAGTTTCTAAAGCAACAGAAGCCTGAAGTTACTATGGATCTATTGAATAGGCAAGATTGTCAAAATGATAGGTCTGCTCACTGGTCACTGTAGACCAAATAGGCAAAGGTTATGTTATGGTGTTGAAAGAAGTTCGATGATGTTATGGTACACACAAGTAAAAACATTTTAGGAGTGAGAATAAGAAATATAATGAAATTTATGTCTGCATAGTAGGCAAAATTCATAAAAGAAAATAGTAAAATATGTTATAATTACAGAGTAAACCTTTGTATCTGAAAATATTACCTAACCGTTAAAGCAATGTATAACAGAGACTAGCGAATATGTTGGTGCAAGGGAAAAGGCACTTTATTCTTAATTTCTACCGTCTGAAACACAGGGATGATATTTAGCAAAGGGTGTTTAAAATTTTCAGGAGTAACAGCTTCTGGTCTACGTGCCGTGATTAAACTATCTATTTATTACCATAAAACATTTTTACATATAAACACATATTAATAATGCCTAAACGAGTCGCTTGTATTCGATGACGAAATAAAAACGTGCTTTTAGTCCTCTTTCAGACGAGACGGTTTGGTTGATTCAAGCAGTTGAACGGGCGGTTGTCAAGGAGCACACTGATGTAGCAAATGATTGGGAACCACCTGAACCCTTTCATACGGAGTCAACTTGTCTGCTTCGGCGGCTGCAGTAGGCCTTCATTGACAATCAACTAGTTGAGAGTTAGGTCTCTTTCAGACGAGGCGATTAGTTGATTCCACTAGTTGAACAGACGCTTGTCAAGGAGCATACTGATATGAACCCTTTTACACGGAGTTAACTTGTCCGCGTTGGGGGCTTCAATAGATCTTCAATGACAATCAACTAGTTGAGAGTAAACCACGCAACTTAGTTGAATCAACCAAACCGCATCGTCTGAAAGAGGCCTTATTCATCAACAGCTACTGTCATCGATGTATCCGTCCTAAAATTTACTACGGAAAATAGGATCTAGCTCGTACAACCACAAAAAGTTCGTGACGTACTTGGTATTCGAACTAAGTTATTCTTCTGTAGACTAAAAAAAGGCTGGATAAGTATCGTAAAAAAAAAAGTTGGGCATTAGTAGAATTAAACAATAGCTACTAATTAATTGTTAGTTGTGATCGTTGTGTGTGTCGAAATTTTTCTTGACTGCTTCATAAAATTTTAGTCAATATTTAGCAAGAAACTATGAAAGTGTACTTTTTTTGTTCTAGTATGCACGCGTGTAATACAAAAGATTGCAATATTTTTAATTTCTTGGTGCTATGTTAATGATTGGAAGTATTTTTAGCGTGTTTGCGGCACTCCAGATTAAAAAATAAACTATGGAATTTTGGTAACCAAGGAAACGAGAACTAACAAGTCTTGTTTTTAAACTCACAAAATCATATAGAATCCGAAATACAAAATGTACTGGGTGTTTAATAAAAGAAATAATAATTTGGTCATATTTATCATAAAACCAGAAGTAATAAAAAAAAGTATCAGTTAAATCATTGCAAATTTACATTAAGTTAATGAGCAGGATAATGGACTGGATTACCCAATGTAAGTCTGTTCAAAACGACAAAAAAATGCTAGAAAAATCAACAAAATTGCAAAAATTATACAATTAGATTTTGTTTTTTACTGCTTTTTTTACACTAAAGGTCGTACTTAATTATTTGTTTGTTACACTGAATAGTTCGAAGCAACACAATGAAGATGCAAAAGTTACACCTTGCTCCTTTCAGCTATCCTGGATAAAGCTTTTTTATGGTAGATTAGAAGCCATATATGTATGACAAGCAATTACGCTATAGAAAACCACAGAAATTAAATATAATTCTCTTCTGCTAATGAATTAAATAATCTCTGAATACTTCTAAGAACTACAAACTTTTATATTTCCGTGTACGTGTTCATTATATAACATCAATGAAGTATCGATTTTGTGTAACACAAAAACAAAGTAGCTAATTGGAGCATCGACTGCACGAGATTTCGTGACTTCGTTCTGATGACGTGCCGATAAAACCTAGACCTAACTTACTAACCGCGCTACATAGCGCCGACACGTAATACAAACTCGCACTTCGCCGCAACTATAGATTCTTTTATCGTTACTTATCGGACAATTCGCGTTCTTTTTATTTTTATTTATAAAATGTTATAATGGAATGTTAAGGAGCGGTTAGCGTCGAACTGCCGGTTCTTCCGAGAAAATTAATATTGCCGAGGAAATTGTGTTTCTTATGTTCACCACTAACGCCGCGTTTGGTCTTTTTTTTATGGCCGTGATATCGTGTTCTTTCTTTTATTTAACGATTTACAAACTTTTTATGTTGCTTTCCGTTATAAAAATAATTTGTGCAGCATTCTAGCGAGATCGTATAATCATTTTGCAGTCTTTGAATAATACGTTAATTACGAACGCTATGCTTGCGAACGTTTTTAAGAACTTAGATCCCACTTTACTCGATTTTAACGCCCTACTTCTTCTTTCATTAAGAAGTTGGAGAACATTCAGCATGCTGAGCTGAATAACGAAAGGAGCACGGTTTGAGAAGACGATCTCTGTCAGGAGTATCTAAAAGTTTTCTTAGACATACTAATTACAACTATTGTAACAAACGGTTAAATTTTCATATATTCGGTATAAAATAAGTTTTGTCAGGAGTTATAGGCAAGCAATGATAAGCAAGTATAGTTAGCGTATATAAGCTGGTTTACATTGTGTAAGGATAAATTAATAAATAATTTAGAAAAGCGCTTCCATTTGAGACTCTTTCTTTTTTAATACTAATGAAATTTAAATTGCTATCTCAGTGCAAGTTCGTGCTTCAAATTCAGCTGAAAAATAAGTACGGAAATACAATTGTATGTATTTTGAGCCGCGTTGAATGAAATCAAATTAATTTAGAACTTCTCCTACAGTTTTCTTTTAAAACAATTCGCTAATGTTTTAATGAGCACAGGTAAGTCTTTTGCTACCTTTTTTTTAAAGGTAAAATTGAAAGGCTAATAAGCTTATAAGCATACAAATAAGAGAATCAATGGTTAACCAATATGGAAATGCTAGCAAGCTCCTAAGACTAGGTACACAGATAGAGATAAAAATATTGTCACAACAAAAAATATTATTTTCATTCATTTAACCACAATTTTTAACATTTTTGTTTGTGAATTATGACTATTTTCTAGTTGTGGAGTTTTCATATTCATTTTGTTTGATTGATCTTTGAACTCATACATGACACCCATTGGTCAAATATAGATTATCCATAATTAATAAAATGAAATTTATTAAATAATTGATAAAAATATCAACTTTAGTTGAATTTCTTTTTATATTTGCTTTTTTAAAAGTTGAATAATAGATTTGTAGATGTTTTAATAAAATGTAGTTTAAGTTATCCTTAATATTTTGTATTTATTTTACGCTTTACGTTGGACTTATATTCAAATCATTGTAATATGCATGCACTATCTTGTGCAGTAAATTAACAAAAAACATATCCAATCCTGGTTGCACTAATTTTAACAATAAATCTGGGACTGAAATTTACTGCTGAAAGCCGCCCATCTACCAGTGAATAAAGGAAGTAATCAAAAAATATACTAAAACGACCAATCAATCAATAACAACTAACTTAACGTAAAGCAGGTTTAATGGAAAATGTACTCGACTTATGAATCTAGTGATCAATCAGTCGATTCTAGCAAAAATGACAAATAGGTTGAAGTGTTAGGCTCGAATGTTATTATATATACAGGTAACAACGGTTGGATACTTAAAATTAGTTAATTGTAGAATATTAAAAATCCATTTCAATACCGATTGCACTTCCCAGAATATCTGAGCTGGTAGGATAGATAATTTTCTTTATGAAAATGGTACTGTTAATATTCAACAAGGTTTTTCTAAGGAAAATGTACTGCATTTGAGTCATGTATAATAGGTACGATTAACAGGCTTTGATTTGAGCGACTCTTATGACAGGTTAATTATGAGTTCTCGTAAGAGAAGCTCGTACCACTACTTAGCTTTACTTTACAAATGATAAACAAAATATGAATACCGACTAACAAAAATGTCTACTATTGTGACGTCCCGCTGGGATTAATACTAGAACACCATTATTCCTTGACGATTTAGTAGCTAACATAACTAGAGATGGGCAGTTTAGTTCGGTTTACAGATACGTATCTTTAATTCTAATTTGTTTTACTGAACTACATTTTCTAGCTAGTATGCAGTTCACCTAGTTCCAGAATCGATAGAACTAGATCGCTCACTCAGTCATTGCTATGAGTTCTATCTTATAAGTTAGTTCGTCTAGCTAGAAGATAAGAATATGTTCTACTACGATTCCATTATTTATATTACATAGCTTAGAAAGCTTGATGTCTCTTCTGTTTCTTCACATAATATTGATATTATTTCCTATACTAAATTAAAAAAGTATTGATACGCGTTGTTCAAACATAATTTATTATTTTCCCCTATGCCACCTTTTTTTTTAAGTTGAGTGTATATACTTATATTTCAAATAATAACAGAGACGAAAGAATAATTTTAACACCCTGGAATTTCTGGAATTCAAAATCTATAAAGTTATAAAGCATATGGAGAGTGTTTCATTGGTGGATCCATCGATTACACTTTCTCATGGAAACAGCATACATATGGAAATTAAAAACTTCAATTTTGTCAGATACGCACACTGCAATCCATATTATACATATGTATTGTAGTGGTTGAATAAATTAATGTTATTTATTTTTATCTAACTTTTAAATAATAAAAAGGATATAACAAAAAAGGACAAAATGTCGCAGTAAACAGCTACACGATTTCCAAGTGATGTAGGAGACCTCTGCATTTGGCAAGTTGTTCAAGGACATTTTCTCTCAAATTTTTCCCTTCAGGAAGTAAAGATGATCAGTAGTGAGATACCTACACATCGCAATCAAATATTAGAATCTGAATATTAACTTTTTACAACAAATTTTGATAGATCAAAGTTGGATCTAGTTTCAGTTCGAAGGAACATATTTTTTTTACAGTGTATTTATTTTACTTAAATTTAGTTTAATCATGATTTTATATGTATTTGTAATTCAAGTTCATTGATATCTCAACAAAAAGACAGGCAAAACTGCTGGAATTTTGACGTGTATACAAAATTGCATACTCACTGTACAGTTAATATTTTTAAGATTGTTAATTTATTTTTTATGATGTACATACATCTACCTTTATTTTATAATGAATGCAAGGTGATTCCATAATTTTGCAATAATTATTTATTTCAATTTAATTTAACATTTCACAGCTCCATTTGGTCAAATGTGCATTTCCATGTCCTATATTCCCCTCACTTCGGTGAAATTAACGGACTTCTTTGAGGCAGTTTGCAGCCCTCGCGAAGACAATCGCTATTGGTGTCTGTTAGAGAATTTCAATTCAAAAGCATTCACTAGTCAACCTTCGTGAGAGACTGACGTGTGTCGAGTAATTTTATAAATTTTAACGGCTATGTTGATAAAATCCTGTTTATTCCAAAGTCGTGATCTATATGCTGTTATATAATATTTTGTAATTATGTGTTTTTTTTCAGTATATATCACCATAAATAATATTTTGACGTTTCTTAGTATAAATGATGATGGTACACTATAAAAAACATATGATGCTCTAAGAAAATCTAAAAACCCAAAAATTACAAAAAAAATATATAGGCAGGCTGATTGTTTTTCTAAGTATAGAATAAAAAAATTGCCAATCCCATACAGAATACGTGTTTTCATATTTCTGGAAGGGACATCTACAGACGGCTTTTAATTCAAGCAATTTTTATCACAAGGACAACATATTCATCTATCCATAGTTCGTCACGCTCCTATTATTTGCAACTGCTTGCTATGGCTGTTGTAAAAGAAAAATGTAAAGATGTACTTCCTCCAAATGATAATTATGGATAAGTAAAGTATCTCTTGCATTGAACTGTCTGTATATTTCCTGTACCTAGTGGTAAAACATATTGCTGGTAAAGTACGCACATTAGTTATAGCTTATTAAAAAATCTTCTAAAGATGGAGCTCTATAATGCTATAAATATATTAGGTTTCTCATTTGCTAACGATGTGTTTGAAGGAGTTGTTAATTATGTAAGACGTAGTATACTCTTGGCACCACAATATTATATTGAAGCTCGTATATGCAGTAATTAAAGCGTTGTTTATTCCTTGCGCTCTAAATATGTTAGTTACCTGTACATGTATGTGTGCGCTATGAGAATATATAAATTTTCAAGAAATCGTAGTTGGACAATAATAGGTATTCTTCTGCATCCATCAGTTTTTGAAATAAAGCTTCTAAATGCTTAATTAGCTATCATTGAAATCCGATTAAGTGTTCTGGGAGATTTTCAAAGCAAACTACGATAGTACTGCTTCTAAATGAGTTTCAAACTTGATATGCTCTTTCTGCCAAACCGTTCGATAATATATTTACGTTACATGCATAGGTATGATAACGTTAAACACATATATTCCAGAAATGGCCTCACCAACCAGTAATTTATCATTAATTTATCAATATCTGTAAACATGAACCTGATATTTCGTTCAGCATATTAAACGTTGGCACGGTGTTTCTGTTGTCCTTCGCCATCATTAATAATATATGAATCTCAACGTCAATACATGATAGACGTGAGTTTTAATGTATTTCATTTGTTATTATTGACTTTGAATAGCAACGACAAAAAAAATATTAGTGTTGGTTCCTATAAATCAACGAACTAAATATAATACTGCAACGCGCGCTGTGTACTTAAAAAACACTGCTGCTAGGCAGTCTGCTGCAGCAGGTTTCTCCTTTCACATCTGTTACCTGTTGTTTTAATAAGAAATAGATCATAATGCGTTCCTCTATTCTCTATACTCAATAATATTCTGCAAATAATTTCAATTCACTAAACCATCAAAATTTTCGTAATTTTCGGTATTATATATTAAATAAATTTAAGCTTAATTAGTCTAAATGCATTGATTTTACATAAATGTTTAGTTTGAATGGTTGATTTCATCATTCAACAGTATAAATAATAGAATAGTATCAAAGGTGGAAGTGCCAAGTAAAGTACATATCAAAATTACATTTTTGAGATAATTAAAAAAACTCACGTAAAATGATATATCAACATAACAAAACTGATCTTTTAGCGCAAAGCTTAAAACCTGGCATTTACTTCTATTGATGGTGCACAACATGAAAATGTCTATTCTTGTATTTTGTCACATTCGGAGATAAACGCATGGTTTTAGTGGCGTAATGTACCTTACTCTATTGAAATGTATTCTATTTCTTATGGGCAATATATTTCTTTAGTTTTCGTTCACTCCGCTTCATCGATAAATATTTGATGTCAACAATTGTTGAAGTGCTGTTGTGCAAATATTTGTTTTTTGATCGATAGATACAGAAGTGCAATAAAGTAAAAAGAAAATTCGTTTCACAAGGTATTCATTCCCATCCTGAGCGCAAAGAAAATATTTCAAAGATTCATACTTTCCTATAACTAATCTAAAACTAAATTTTGCGGTCAAATGTCTATTTTGTTTAAAAAGAACATTAATTAATCGTATGTTAATGAACAGGTGTAAGAAAAAAGAACAAAAAAGCATAGAAGATAAACAGTAATAGAATAGCAAATAACGACATTCATCATCTATGCGCTTTGCAGTACATATTTGTTAAAAGCAAGCTCAGATAATAGGACTCTCTCACAGTAAAGAGTTAATAATGTTAAAGATTTGGTAAGAAAACAGGCTAAAAGCGCCATCTCGTGAAAAGGCGATGTCAACGCACCTAAAAAACGTCAATTATAACAGGGTTAGGCAAATCTGTGGGAACACCTGATTTCTGGCAAAATTATGAATTCTATTGAAAATAAAGATATGTTTTTGTAGTATTTTCATTCTAGTATTTGGCACGCATTGATTTTCAACAACTATAACATGTTTCAAAATATGACGTCATCGGTGTTTTCTTAAATTGTTCAATTCACCTGTATCTTTTCACATTTTCGGATAGACACTTTTTTTAAGAATTACAATGATGTATATGACATACACATATTAGTGGGTGTGCAGCTTCAGATATTAAAACAAAGCTTTGGCTATTAACATGCTTAGCTCCATTACGATAAATCGTATTCACCATTTCTCGACAAAACCGCATTCTGATTAAACTTATTTTTAGACAAGGAAAACGGATCAGCAACGAGGATACTCTTTACCGATCTCTCGCTAATAATTGTAACATAAAAACAGTTTTGTTAGTGACGTTTTTGGTTCTTCTTGAAAAATAATAAGAATACCCAATGAATTCTTCATTGCAGTTTCAGGTCGACCGGATTTTGGACGATTTTTCACACTTCTAGTTTTCATTAAACTTTTGCAACACCATTGAGACTGTTGATTTTTAAATACTTTCATCAGGACATAGAATGAAAAGTTGGATAGAATCAGTGTATTGCGAAAATTTTTATTCATAACCCAAGTTGATAGGGGTAAATCTTGAGTTATCAATCTTGAGTTAAAATGAATGAAATGCAATAGATTCCTAAACATGAGTCTCAAATCTAAACTGAGTATCTAGAACGTGCTCCTTCTAGACTGGCGGATTGGCGTTACTAATATGAAGTTTAGCAGTCTTAACGAATGAAGATGCATAGCTTTTATTGTCAAAGACTGAAATTACTGTTTGGATTGATATTGATTTTTAGAGAAAACGTAAAACAATAGAGGCAATTGAAGCCAAGGTAGATTGACATTGGTTAATGCTGAGCCTTATGTTCCGTTAAAGAAGAAAAGTACTACAACTGTATATGATCCGGATACGTTTTTAGTTTACAAAAGGAAATTTGCGCATTAAAAAAATCCGTATAAACGGTAAATAATGTGGTCCTAAAATGAAACCTCGGAGAACACTCCGCACAAATGGTTTCTCAAATTGATAATTTCAACTAGTGAGTGAGATAGCCCGATATGATTTCCAGTGGATAATAATAACGCATAATTAAGAGAGTCAAATGCCTTGCTGAAATGAAATTAAGTCGAGACAGAAAGCATGGCCTTATCTATTACCGACATAAGGGCATCAAAAATGTTAAACAAAGTTGCAATGCAGCTATATTTAAGCCTGAATGCCGATTAGATAAATGGAAGAATGCCGGGATCCTCCAATTAAGCTCTGACCTGCCCTTTTACACATTTTTCTGTTATTTCAGAAAGCGCTATCAGGACACTAACAGGGTGAAAATCCTTATTACCTCCACCACCTTTCATACTGAGTGGAAAACACTATCAATTAAACAGGAATTAAGCATATGCAACAAGAATAAAAAATAATTGGTTCAGGATCTCCAGCGCATGCGAATCTATTACTCTTAATTGATGAAAATATGTTAACTACTTAATTATTGTGTAGCGCTTTTTCACGTACCAACAACTAATGGATTATGTCAAACGCGCATAGACAAAGAAAATGAGCATTTATTGGTCAAATACCTAAAGTATAACATTGTTATACTTTACGTATTTGACCGTATATCTATGTAATTATCTGTTTCGATTTTCTCTAATTAATAAAAATTCTTTTTCTTTCAATTGTTACATTGTTTACAACGTGACGTATCGGTGGAAGTCACAGCTCTAATAACATACTTTTAGAATGCAAACCGGATCTTATGTTAAAAAGAAATAATTGATATTTGCTTTATTAGAAATACATATTTCTTTGAGTACAAACAGTTGAAAACAACGAAATATGTGTAGAAAATTAATTATTTTAGTGCAAAGAATCTTTTCCATCAGAGTAATAGGTTCAGATCGGGTTGCTCTAGAGAAATTGATTATTCAGGAGCTTTGCTGACGCATTGCACCATAAATATAAGAGTAAATATTTGCTGTTCATGGATTTATATCTCGTGAAACCTATAACCTAACCGCAAACATTGTTTTAAACGATTTATCAACAGTTATCTTTTTTCTAGTATCAATAAAACTATACACAATATAGAGAATGAGCTTAAATTCATATGTCGGGTTGCTTTTTTAGAGCCTAATTTTTATGCAAATAATACTAATTTAATTTAGGTATTTGATGTTACGAGAAATGGATATAACATTCCATTAATCCCGCTAAATTTAATTTTGCATATCAGTGAAGTTGAATTGTATACGTAAATAGATATACTCCTGTTTGTGTTTTGATCGTTAAACAAGTTGAGAGCAACCATTATTTTTTTGGGAGAGCTATATTTACCTTGGCATTACCGTTTGTAAGATTGAAATTGATTCGATATACTCATCTACGGGGGAAAAGAAAAAGTACGTTTCACTGGTCTGTGTGTCATCCTGACAATATGCAAATAACATGGGAATTAATTCGGCACAGAATTGAATTTGAACATCGGTCGGTGTCGTTTGTATGATGTTCGGACGAATCGGCCGAAGGATGGCGCGGCTATCGCCCGTTCTTTTTCTCCGTGCAAATACGCCAGATGTTCGCGATCAGATAATCGAATTTTCCGTAGTCGGTAATAGTGTTTATTTTTTTTATTTTCCGCTAATAATCCCCAGCAAAGTTGAATCCTATAATTGGATATTATTAAATTCTGAATGATGTGGACGAATTAAACCCGTAATTGACGCTAACATTCATTATAATCGGGATTCAATAATCAGTATTTGGTAAGATAGGCTTTCATTTAATTTATAATGAATAAATTATGGATCTGAGTACCATTGATGATAGCTATAGCAGTCATATTCATTTAGCAGCCTACCTGTGTATTCGAAATGAAAGTAAGTTTATCAATAGCGCTAGAAGCAAAAAGAATCATTATACGTCACTTCCGGAATAAGATTAGTGAAAATAGTATATCTGTCGCAAACGCAAAAAAAAATATGTTAACTTTCTGGTAAGAGAGGTAATAGGTATATCCTTGACAGTGTATTATCCTATGATCATTACTTATGTACAGGCTATCCCATAGGAAGATTGATTCTTTGATTATAGAACAAAAATCATTTCTATTAAAATTTTGTAGAATTCAATGCTGCATAAATATTTTTCTAATCATACAAAGTGTTCCAGAAGTAGGAAAACCTATACTTATTCGTTATTTCAAATGAACATCTATATATTTTCCCATTTTTAAATTCTACACGAAAAACATTATTTTATATAAAGTGCTTGCGGCAAGCATTTAGTTAAGGTGACTTAATCTGGTAATTGCATTTGTTTTAGATATTCATACTTTAGATACCATACTCACTAATTTAGATACAACAATGGAACTAAAATCGATGTAATCATCTACAAGTGTCCATTCTAGTCTTAAATATTACCTTAACTTCAGTCCAAGGTAACTTTTTTTAAACAGCATCCTGTATCTTTGTTTATGTTAAATTAATCCTTACACAAAACCCTTGTAATGTGTACTAAGCATTTACGATACCCTATGCAGGTTATCGTATCGAATTATAGATAACTAATGGATTTAAATAAATCTAATAAAAAAGAATCAAAATAAATGTCAATCGTCTATTATTAACAGAAATAATATCTAACGAATTTATGTGTTCCTGCTAATAACTACAATAATTAAGAGGATTTTTTCCCTAGGAAAATTTTCCTTTCGCAGGGTTCGAACTTACACACACTCGTTTACTGGATCAGCGCTCTACCATTTGAGCTAACGTGCGACAAATCGACATATGTCGATATCAGATCTTGAAAGGGCAGTAGAACGGGGAATAGGCAAAGATTGCAAGCTTTTACAGTATGACATAATTAACGAATTAATGTATGTCTGCCAATAACTGTAATAATTAAGAGGAACTTTTCCTAAGAAATTTCCTCACGCAGGATTCGAACCTGCACACTCTCGTTTACCGGACGAACACTCTACTATTTGAGCTACCCGAGGCATGCATTTAGTAAGTATTTCACATTATAGAAAATGTATACTTAGTTAGCAACGAGCTGTTCACAATGACCTTTTCAGTTTAAAATCCAATCTAGTATTAAACCCAGGAATTTACTTTCATCCGCCAGTGTGATTACGTTATTCTTTACCCAAAGCTCCGATAATTATGAAAAACTACAAATTGCAATTTGTGTGTATTGAGCTGTGACTACGCAATACCTCCAATTTGCACAATAGATCATTGCACCTATGTTCATCTCCATCTCTACCAGATAAAATGATAGACGTACAGACCACATAAAAAGCGAAATTGTCGCTCCTCCAACCATATTCTCCACATCACTTATATAAACTATGTAGATAATTGGAGCAAATGGCCACAGGCGAAGTGGGTATACACCAATGTACCCGAAGTTTTAATCTCATAGGCGAAGTGGGCACCAATGAAACGGATCTGCGCTAATGCTATAGGCAAAGTAGGCACCAACAAAAATATTTATAGTGAAGGCAATGAAAACGCAATAAGTACTGATTGCTCAACGTATTTATTACACATTGCATATTATATTTACTACAGGAAAACACAATACAATAATTTGTAAATTTATATACATAGCTTTAACGAAAATGAAAAAATATTCTACATAATACATACATCTTCTAATCCCTTTAATGACCATCGGGGATGATGTGGTGCCCACTTTGTCTAGCGAATTACTCAGTGTCATTAGATATCAGGTAAAACCATTATCAGTGCCCACTTGGTATCCGCCGGAGCAAAATCTGATCAATTCGCTAAATTTATTGAAGCAATAAACGTTCAAATTTTGAATTCAGTGATACGTATTCTCACATACACGCTATCTCTATTACTAAGAAAACAAGATATCCACTGTCCTCTAACACCAGTTTCTAGTTTTCTCAGAAAAACAGGGCGATTCTTAAAGGCGATGTCCTGCTGAGATTCATGCACCCTAGGATTCTATTATAAGACGAATCCATAGCAGTAAAAATCGATCTGTTCTACACAAAGCAAAAGAAATATACTTTATTTATTTCCTACATCTATTAATGATTAAAATAAAATAAAATCGAAAAAACATCCTTTGCCTTTTTTGCTTTCAAATTTATAGATTTTTTTCTCCCCGAAATGTTGTTTCTTAATATTCAAATTAAACAGATTAGCGTTAAATTAAACGGCCTTTCTAGTAGTTCCCTCTTTTTCCCTTGATAGTTCAGAAGATACTGATCCAGTAAATTTTAAATTTTGTTCAAAAGCTTTGTTTATAATAATAATAATTTAGTATACTTACAAGGTATACATATGTAAGGAAACCGAATTAAATTTAGCTACACGTCTTTTTTTTTCAGCGACCAGTTAATACTTTTGAACCATTTTTGTATTATTGATGCATTCTGCTTGAAATGGACAATTTTATATGTAAATAAAATAATCTATTCAGTTCTGATTTACTACTAATATCTTTAATAGCAGCTATATGTTTTAGCCGTCTTCAGGTATTTAAAACGTCTGTGTAAAGGCAATAAAGAGTATTGTCACTAGTTTTAAAATGAATTAAAGGAAAATATAACATGAAATTAACACATTCGAAATTATGTGTAACTTGCCTTGTGTCAGAGATTGTAATGTGGCAATTACAGTCTTTGATTACTATTGCTCTACTTTTAATTGTTTTTACACAGGCATTTTAAAAGTCCAAGGGTAGACGGGGTGTGCCAAAACATGTAGCTGCTTTTGAAGATATCATTAATAAACCAGAATTGAATGAATAATTTATTTTTGTTTCATTTTATTTACAAATTTTGCTAGAGTTAAATGGAGTTTGCCTTTCGGCAAGAGAGGTTTCACAATTTTAATCTAATCGCGTTTTATGACAAATCAAACATGTGACTAAACCTTCCGTGTGAGGATGGGGGAAAGTTATTTTTTTATGAACCTGTCCGGCAGAAAATTGATTTACTGTCACTTGTATTGCAGAAAAAAATAAGTTCTGCTAAGTTTGTTGCTTTTGTGAACTTTTGTGTGTACTTGAATGCGCAAAGACACGATTTTTCAGCAGAAATGATTTTGTATTTGAAATTTTGCAAAATACTGAAAGCCCCTTTATATTCACCTTAAGTGTGCGGAAGCTACCCAACATTACCTAGTATCTAGCTATCAAACACATAACTAATCAGAGTGCAACGTGAAAAATAAGATAGCAAACGGTGGGTTTGCGTTATTGCTTTAGCACGCAAATTTTGCAACTGAAATATTTCCTCCCTATTATCTTTAGTGCGAAAGCAAGCAAACAAAATAATCTAATTCATACATTTTCCGGAGAACGTCTCTTTATTACTTAGTAATAATAATCATAATCGTCTTTATAAATTAAAAAAAGTATAATAAAATAATGTATGTTGGGCCAGGAATAATGACTCTATTCTCCCACTTAATCCTTAAACTAACATTTAATAAATAAAACGTAACAAACCGTAACGTAACAGAATAAGGAATAAAAGAAAAATAATACTATATCAATGAATATTCCATACGCCAACAACCATCTATTATAATGCAGCAAACCGACGCGACTCTTAAGATATTTTGCAGTTTAACTTTGAGGTTATATTTATATTTTACCTATAAGAAGATAAATAATAAAAGTACCTCAGTTTAGCTAACAATTCCCACTCCCAATTACTGTTGAAACAAGTCGTACTTTGAATAAGTTCTGTACTTTTTGTCCAAACTTCACTTGCCCATGGCCGGAAAAAGGTATTAAAAAAAGATTTTCTGAATATTTCATTAGCAGGAGAAAAATATTCACGGAGTAAGCGATATTTTGCAGTTTAACTTTGAGGTTATATTTATATTTTACCTATAAGAAGATAAATAATAAAAGTACCTCAGTTTAGCTAACAATTCCCATTCCCAATTACTGTTGAAACAAGTCGTACTTTGAATAAGTTCTGTACTTTTTGTCCAAACTTCACTTGCCCATGGCCGAAAAAGGTATTAAAAAAAGATTTTCTGAATATTTCATTAGCAGGAGAAAAATATTCACGGAGTAAGCGAAGTCTAGAGGTAGCCGAGTCATTTTCAAATTCTAATATTAAAGGGAATTAATTGCAGAGTCGTTTCGTTCAGCAATAAAATAATGATTTTTATTTTATCCGGATGCACTATTTGTATAGGCACGTATACACTAAATCCTATTTCCACATACTTGGAGGTATAAATTTCCCTAATCTGTTGTAATGTAAACAACGTCATCGCTTAAGAAACACTTTGGAGTTACGTTATACCGGATTGCATTATATTTCAGCCTACGAGGTGGCTCTTCTTTCGGGAATTGCAATTTATTGTTTTAATTTCGAAGTAGCATTACACCTTGTGTTATAAGCAAGCCTGCCGGAAGAACGTATACGGGTTACCCGGCACACAGAAGCCACGCATGTGCGCGGCTCTAATGTTTTTATTCATGAGAATTAAGTTAATGTTGTACATAATTTATCCGCCGTTTCAGAAACCTCGCTTAGACGTTGTAGAAAGGTTAGATGGAGGACGACTGCCACTTGGATACATATTTAAACGACTACGTAGGTTACAGAACAATTCCTAACGCTGCACTCAAGGCAGTATTTGCTACGGGGACTTTTAAAGAAAATGAGAAACGAATGAACAACGAACGTTTATCTTGTAGGAGCGATAGCATCGTTTTTCCTGAAAACATCTAACAGGTGTTACTTTCTATTCGATTTGGGTGACAGTATAGAGTATAACCTTGGTAATGAGGTTGGTTGATTTTGTTTTCTCCTACATGCCGAAACTGCTCAAAGGTTTTAAGGCGCTGTTGTTAATTTTGTTGCTGTAACTACGGCACAATACTTCTAGGGGTGATTCAAAACACTACACACATTTGAAAAGGAAGAGCAATTGAACCAACGCCTTCGTTAATTGGAATTTAATATATGAATACATTTTGCTTATTGAATGCTTTATCTATTTTTCTCTATTTGTAATTAGTAATTTAAGAATTTTGGTGTATTTGTGTTAAGATAAGGAAAACAAATATATACGAGATTTTAGTCGGCAAACCAACACAAATAATCTATCAACATGACAAATTTAATCTTATTAGAATAACTTTATTCAATTCGTTTAATATTCCTTATATATTTTTGTCTTTATTTATTTTCTTAAATACATACTTATAATTATTAATGGAGTGGTTGAATCAATAGAGGATTCAATGAAATAAATCTTATTCTAGTCATTGTTATACTTTCGGAAAGACTAGTTACCACAACTGACCAAAGCGGGATTTGAACCCGCGGACTATTCACACACAAAGCTTCAACTTTTATGAATGTTTGGATTGAGAACTTGCCTTGTGAGTGGCTTAATTTAAATGTTCTCTTGCGCTTAACAAATAAAACTTATTTTTATGCTTTATGTATAAATATTGTTCTATTAGCGTAAGCAATTGAGTGTGTCCCATAAATAAGTAATAAATTTATTAAATATCACCTTCTAATTGTGTATATAGCTTGAGTTTGACTTTTACAGAAAGTCCTTGAGCCTAACCGCTATTATAGTTATATTGTAGCAATAGCATCGATGTTCGTGTTAAACTCTTGACCCAGTTTACAGCCATATTCCTCTGATAATGCATATTATTCAATTTTTAATTTCTACATCTGAGATAAAAGTTTTCATTACTTGTAAATGCAATATCTCCAACAACGATTTCACAAATACCTGCCCTAGTACTTTGGAAATAAAAAAAAAACAAAAATAAACAGAAAAGCTATATTTCCTTGGTGAGCTTTTCTGGGTATACATGTAAAAATTTTGGTTCTGGTAAAATGTTCACTATGCTTTTCTTGCACAATAAGGGGAAAGGATTGCTATAAGATTGTTTCTTGCACCATGCTTTTCTGATGTTAAACTCAATAACCAGCCTTTTATTTAACGATGCTTTAACGCTTTATTAGTTTAAGATCATTTAGATAATCTCCACAAGCAACACGCTACTTGTTTTCTAACATTTGACCATATATCATTAAGTCATCAGTGAATTTGGTCTGATAGTATGTGGAGTAAGAGTGAAGGAAGACTACACACATATCCTACACTTTGGAAGTCGTCTACTATTAAACCTATTCCTAAGTCTCGTGTCATTCAAGATTTTAACGATTTGCGACCGATTAGTACTTTGCCTGCTATTTTCTAAAATTTTTGAACGTTGTTTGGAGTGTCAGATGCGAGCTTTTGTTGGGGAGACCGACGTATTGCCCTTGTATCAGTTGGGATTTCGTCCCACCCATAGCTGTGTAAGTGCGCTGGCACACATTACGGACGATATTTTAAGGCTTGGGATAATGGTAATTACTATATTGATTTTATTAGATCTTACTAGGGCGTTTGAGAGAATTCATCACCATATATTTCTGGATATACTTTCTGGTATTGGTTTGAGCGGGATGGCAGTATCGCTGATGGGGTGGTATTTGGCTGATAGGATTCTGAGGGTTGCTCTGGGTGATATGCTCTCCGATGAAGTGAGTTTGATATACGGCATGCCGCAGGAGGCGATACTCTCATCTCTTTTATTCTCTATTTCTGTAAAAAAATGACCTTCAGTGATTAAAAACTGCAAGTATCACATGCATGCAGGCAATACCCAAATCTACTTACCTTTCAAGCCTTCTGAATATTCATGCGCAGTTACGCATTAACGAGAATCTTCAGCGCATTGTGTCATATTGCGTTCACCATCACCTACAAATAAGTCCAGCGAAAATACAAATTATCGTCTTCGGACCAAAGTACTCTCGCTTGCGTGTGTTACCTTTGCTTAAATTTACATTAAATCCAATTTGATTTCACATTCAGAGTGTGTTAAGAATTTTGGGGTACTAATGGATGTTTATTTACATTTCCGGCAAAACGCTGCCTGTTTAATTAAAAGAGCTATAATAGGCCTCAAATCGCTTTTCACGCACAGGCATTTTTTTGATTCTCCCACTAAGCTAATCCTTTGCAGATCGTTCGTTTTGTCGCGTTTCAATTATGTCGGCGGATAACAATTACTATAATGCCGTCAAACCGATGCATTTCCTGACATTAGCGGAAATTTTTACAATAACATTATCCGCCACTTCTGAAAGATATTGGGAGTTGAAGCAAAAACAATAAATCTGATTTTTATATGTTCGAGGGTTTGTTTGTTGGTCACAGTAACAATAATAAATAAATCTTGAGGAATGTCGGAGGTCTCAGCGGATATATAACAATTATGTTTCCCACTTTCACTAACAATATGATTAAAGTTGAGTGACGCATAATTTTTTTAAACCTATTAAACCTAGTGTGTTAATTTCCTTAGTTGAAAAACAACTGTTTGTACGAATTTAATGATTGACTAAATATAAATTGATTCAAATCAAGTCGTTTCAGCAGAAAGTGCAAATGAGCTTAGTGTATGATTCGTGATTGTTTGAAAGCAGTATCACTACTAAAGCTAAAGATCTGCATTAGGAAGTCCGTTTATGCTATAGGTATGTTCCTATTTAATCTGCAAGTACTGGTCAGAAGTAATAGAATTATTTTAATAGTTTTGAAAAGTTGCCAATTAGGTTTTTGTTTCTGTGAGTATTCTGTTAACTGTTTTGTCTTGGATTGCATATTCTAGAATAAATGGTATCATAATAAACCTGACAATATCGTCATGAAAACAGGTGCATATTGCTATCTAACATTAATCTACTTGTTTACTTCTTCACCCTGTATCTTGTGCGGGGAATGTTAGTCTGCATAATGTTTACTTCATCAGTACTTGCATAATCTTGCTTTCTTCTGCCTCAGGATATACGATAATAAAAAATCGATGTATATGAAATATGGCTCTAAGTTTGATAAGTATATGATTATGTTAAATATTGAATATTGAGTGATGCTCAGAGCTCATTGCGGAAGAGTAATTTTCATTTTAACAAATATTGTCTATTATTCCCTGTTTTTATTGGGCGAACATAATCTATCTTTATTTCTTTCGTTAAGAAAATTAGTCCCTAAGGGAAGGATGTACTGATTAGTTTAATAACTTATGGCCTCATGTATGCTATATTTTAGGTTAACATGAGACTCTGATATTACAAAGGCGGAAGCTTGGTTGAAGAAAAAAGCACAATTATTAGGTCAAACTAATTCTAAAAAAAATGCCAAACTAATTCTAAAAAAATTGCTAAGAGATAGCATACAAGGATTTCCATCTATTTCCAATGGCCTAATGGTTTGATCATAGTACGAACGTTATCTTAGATTTTACTAAATAAGGTCGAGTTTTTCTGGTAACTCAAAAACTTCTTCTATGAGGCCTTTTTAGTAGCAAATGTTGGGTTTTTCAAAGATCACTTATTGGTTTTATGATTCTGATACTGACTTTTAGACGTAAGATGATGATGATCTACAGTATCCTTGTCAGAAAGTCTGATTCTATGCAGAATTTTTCAGAGTCTGCACTGACCAGTAACGCTTTTGTGAATCCAAATAATAACTGCTTACTTCTGGTGTGATCTAGTGAAACGCATTCTTTCACATGTAATTGCGAATTAGGAAAATGGTCCAGTCTTGGGGTGCTTACTGGTTTAACCAAAACCTGATTTTTTGTTTAGTTACCATTTTGGTTCATGCAACAGCCATGTAGAACCTTTTCTTGCGAATCAGTCCTCTTTCTCACTTCCAAAAGGAAAGAGCGTCATTTATTAAGCATAGATCTGTAGATATTTCAAAACTGTATTTAGCATTAACATTTTTGTAGTTCCAAACCATTTTCTAGTTTTATTTAAGGGTATGAACTGAATTACTATATTGTTATTCGTTGTTTTGTTTTCCATTTCTTTATTGCGTATGTATTTTCATATAAGGTTCATCTATAACACGGAAATATCAAGTCCGGTAGCGGCTAAAGTATAAAAGAACGATGATTTAATATATGGAATTTATACAATAATAAATCAGAAGTTAACCCTGGGGAGTTTTTGTCACCATATCATAAATCAAAATTTGATAAAAAGTGGGACAATCTGAATTTGTAGGCGGTATTTATTTTCACTAACGTTAGTATGTTGCGCTGTTCTTGATACATTGAGCGCCGGCTGTTGCAGAAATTGTGACAAATAGCGTTCAGGAGGAGCGGCAACGTGTTTCTCTCAACTTTTCTGCGCCAGGACCGGCTGTTGGTGGCCATCTGAAACCGCACAAAGTTCTCCACCCCACGTTTGTCGGGGAGCGAGACAGAGCGCCTTCTGCCGGAAATTGGTCTACCTGCTTTGCCAATCATATCGGAGGGGGCCAGATGTTTGAAAATTAATTTAATTCGAACAAATTTAACCCTTCGGCAGACAATTTTTTGCGAAGATGAAATTAATTTCGAAATTATAACACTTCGCTGCCCGCAAACTTGTAGAAAAAGGGCTGTTTGTGAAACTCGTAGACAACACGTAGATTTTGCAGATATATATATATTTTAGAACGAATTTATTCGAGCAAATTTGAGTAGCTAACGGATAATTAAAACTTTTATTCCGTCAAACGAGGCGAAAGTCCAGGGTCACTCTTTTTCATTTATTCATTTCAAATAAAAATGAACCTCAAATTAATAATTAAATAATGAATTTATAAACTTTCTGTGGGATCGAGTTAAAACAGAATGTTGGTTTGATATAAATCTTAAATGTCTAGACTTCTAATTTAAATTTTAAAATAATAACACAAAACATTAACATTGCGTTACTGTTTAATTTATTTGTCGTACTGTTATTACTCTATTTATCACTAAGAAAAAATATTTGGTTGACTGGTTTTTATGTTTGCCCAAGTTAAAGTACTGTAGAAGAAATCCGTTACTGTGCTTGATTAAAACACGAAGTGAAACAGTTTCTATGTACTGTTTCACTGAAACGAAATTTCTCTTTCACTCGTGAACAGTAACAAATAGGAAAACAGTTTTTATAAATTGCCGTAGGATTTTAAAGCTACTTGTGTAGGGTGACGCCCGAGTTCTTAATTTTTTGTGAAGAAATCTGTTTATGAGAGCTGATTAGTACAGAAATATTTAGTTATTGCGCCTCCGTCTACGAGTATTAAGCGTAACAAAATGCCTAGAGTTGGAAGACGTCAAAATGACGAGTGGTTTTCGATGTTTTGGAGTGCGGGGGGTGATGCTGGATTTGTTTGCGTCGTACTTTAGCGGTAGAACTTCTAGGGTAACGGTAACAATGAATATCGATAACGTTAAATTTAAAGAATATTCTAAGGATTTAGAAATGAGCTGAGGTGTTCCTCACGGTTCGATTCTTGGACTGACACTATTTTTAATTTACGTGAATGATCTCCATCTCTCTTTGACATCATGCACCCTTTCTCAATACGCTGACGATACGAGCTGTATTGTTACTGTTTCCGATAGCGTCGCCCTTTCACTTTCCATTGCAACAGTAATAAATCAGATGATTAACTGGTGTAATGAGGATCATTTAATACTTACTAAAAATAAATCAAATGTTATTAGGTTCACGACGTCAGTGAACGATAATGGTGGACTTCATATGAGTTTGATCGACGATTTGCTTCCGGATAGTACGGTGGTTAAATTTTTGGGAGTTATTGTTGATCACAATCTAAAATTTAACAATCATTGCAAGATGCCTGAGGGTAAATTATGTACGGTATTGTATGCCACTCGTAACCTCTGTTGCGCCATGAATATGCACTCGCTTAGATTATTTTATTTTGCGTACGATGAGTCACGTCTCAGTTATGGCCTAATCTTTTGGGGCTGATCAGTTGGTGTTAAACAATTATTTATATTACAAAAACGTGTCATTAGAAGCGTGCCGTGTGTATCGCCTATGGTATCGTGTCTATATTCTGCCTCTGTTATGGCTATACATATTTGAAATCCTGAAA
Source organism: Protaetia brevitarsis (assembly GCA_004143645.1). NCBI lineage: Eukaryota > Metazoa > Arthropoda > Insecta > Coleoptera > Scarabaeidae > Protaetia > Protaetia brevitarsis. Next base: position 5,655,054 of record RXPK01000234.1, on the reverse strand, counting down.
TTTTATAAAGTTAATGAAAATCTTCCGTCAAAAACAGAGATATTTATAAGCTAATGCATTCACGCTATTGCCTAGACTTGGCAGTACCTTCTCATACTACGAACTTGTACGAGAAGAATCACAGGTATAGAGCAGTAATATTTTACATCAAATTATCTCAGGCAATAAAAAAATTGCAATCGTTGACAAAATTTAAATTTCAATTAAAAATATTTCTTCTCGAAAAAGATTATTACATACTGCTGTGTACTGACTGAAATAAATGAAAATGAAAATGCAAAACCTCAGAGTAACCCTCGCGAATTAAAACTTGAATCTAACCACGAAAAGCAAAATGTGCGTAAATGAAATCAAACTTTCTTAATTAAAAAAAGGTAAAGGTTTAAAAATAAAAATAAAAGAATAGAATTTTTAACCCCACGACGTTAATTAACAATCAAATTTATTTTTCAAAATGGGTTTAATTACAGATTGCGCAGAAAAACCGTGAACTGAAGGTTCTGGCATAAAATAAAAACTGCATTTGACTCAAAATTAAACTAGGACAATGCAATTTCTTATACAAAGCAAAAATTTTGTTTGTTCAGGAAGATTATCCTAAATATTTCAATTTCAATCCACGTGGTTTCAAATTAAAATATACTAAGCGTGGACAATTACTAGAAATTTACACAAAATAAACAAAATACAAGAATGATGTTCTACTCACCCAAAACAAGGTGATAAAAAAAAACTGAATCAGCAAAATTGAAAAACGAAAAAATTAACTCTTTAAACTAAAAGAAAGAAGAGAGAAAAACTAAAAAATATCTTCCCGAACAAAAATAATAAATGATCTTATGTCTGTAATGTGCACACCTCAATATATTAACAATTATTACAAAATGAATTCCTTGATGGACTAAATAAAATTTTAAAGAAACAAAACGAAATTTACAATAATCAATATGGATTACAAAATGGCAACAATGATTGAAAAATACGTCTACTCACGTCAATAGTCGATCAAGGAACTCCTTGACAAAACTCATCAACAAAAATCCCTCTCTCGAAATCGTGCAACGCAGTCGTAAACAACTCAACGACAAAATCTAATAGAATCCGCATTAAGTAACCAGCGATCACTAGACAAATAAATGAATGGAATTAAATTAAAAAACTTAACACTTAATTAATTAAATCATACAATAACTCTTGAACTAAAATATACAAAACAAAACCTATTGTGAAAATGCTCGGTGCCTTGAATAACGGCTGAACGAAGTAAACATATCAACAAACTATGCAACTTAAAATACCACAGCGGTAATGCGGGTAGTCTAACCATAGCAATACGTTCACTTGCCAATAATGGAACTAAAGCACTGTGGAAACGAGGTGCTGTTCGTTGCAATGTGTAATTTAAACTAATCCCCATTATATTCACCCTTCATTATACGTTACATTCGCGCTCGTCCTTTGGTGGGTACGAACATTAATATAGCGAATACTTGGTTAATAGTACTTTGCGAAAAGTAACGGATATTCTGCGAACATTCAAGTGCAAAATGTAACGTTATCCGCTACTCAGTACTCGGAATACGCGAAAAAGTTGGGAGTATTTCCCAGATTTCGTGCAACTGGGACAATCACTCGTAAACCTGGCGCTGGTGCACCTAAAAAGCGAACCGCTAATTGCATAGAGGATATTAGACGTGGAATGGATAACTGGCCTAAAAAATCAATTCCAAAGCTTACTCAAAAAGTTCAGTTGTGAGTGGGAACATGCCGGACCGTTTTAAAACGGAGTGACCGTTATTTTGTATTATTATTTTCTTTTTTGAACACAATTTGGTCACATACACACTGTAAAAGTGATTAGTGCGTGCATGCACTGTGATCAACGTTAAAAAAAAAGTTTGGCCTATTCCAACCAGCAAAGTATTTGAAAACACGGTACATTTTTGTCCTCAGTGGTTGTACTATATCTATAATGTCTACTGTTTAGTTGTGTACGTAAATACAAATTATAAACGTACGTATCTACAATATCTACATACATACGTCTACAGAAGTCTTTCAGTGATTAATAAATAATACACGGTATGTGCAAGTACCTAGAATGTAGTATAGTAAATTTTTTACAATTGCAACATTTCGAAATGGCATAGTCAGTTTTTATTTTTCAGACGAGTTTAGTGAATCTTTAATGTTTGTCTCTTACACACCATAGGTTTTACAGCCATTCAGTTTTCTTGAAGTCTAATTTCCATTTCAATAAGTAAATTCTCGAAGCCCGTTTCTGTGGTTTCCACCATTTCGAATTATACGGCGAAACTTTCTGTCTGTTTTCTGGATGGAATTATGTACATAATATTTATGGTAATAACTTTCACCAGTGAAGATATCTAGTTAGAAACGTTTTGTCCTATTGTGCCACTCTTATATACTAGTTAAATTAGGAATGGTATTGAATAGCTACAAAACCTTTTTCGATTCTTCTCAGTTATTTTATAATCTCTTAGAGAGTAATAGATCAATATTATGAGTGAGAAAATACGTAACATTTGTATTTTGTAATTTATGATATTTTCGCTGATTTATGCTATTAATATAATAAATACTCACATGTAACTTTAATATGTTTATCATTCCTTAATATACATACATGCAAGACGACATAAGAACAAATTTCGTTTAATAGGTTTATGTGTCACGCCATTGGCTTGTTTTTACGAAAATCTTTACGTTTCCATCATGTTTTTCCTTTCTTGTTATTATTATAGACCTAAGAGGACAAAACAAAGATTCGCTGGTGATATTTCACCCTATTATCTTTCAGAAAAAAAAATATCCTGAGAAATTGAAATGTACTTTGTTGTTGTGGGAAGGAGAAAACATGTTGTGCAACAGGGAACTAACCATCAATAATAGGTTCATTCAGAATGAGTTGGTTTCCTGTTGCATAATATCGGTTAATTTAAGGATAATACGTTATTGATTTCCTTGATTCACGTTAGGCAGTTGAAAATCCTAGAAACTGCGCAATGATTTACAAAGGTGCGATGGTAACAGGTTTTCAGTACTTCGATACTCCAAATAAAATAGTATTCATATTGTAGAGCATAATGCTTTGTACTTCTAAAATCTGTATTTCTGCGCTGCTTTTGTGGCAAATGCGAAATGAGCTTGCTCGCGGATAACACGCGTAGGAAGTAAATATAATTTGGAGGGTACTACTGTAGCCCTATTCCATAGGAAATATATTATACTTGAAAAGTATGGATTCAATTGTTAAAAATATAATGAATTTATTTATTTCTAGAATATTTGTCAATTACAATTTATTGTTGTGTTTCCACTATTGACAAAACTTACCTCCTGCGTAAGTTTTGAATACTGCGTATCGTTGCTGAAGTTCTCCACGCCCATTACTAGAAACCTTGTAGTCGCCAATCAGTCACATTGGTATGGCACATGAACTGGGGTTTCTTCATCGTCTTTGTAGAATCTACATAGGCTTGGTAGATGGTGTCACCAGGCCTATGTTGTACATATGCCTATTTAGTATACAATGACCCGTCAGCAAACTACTATCATTTTGACAGTCTTCCTATCTTTACTTAGTAGGTTTTCACTATACTCAGGCCTCTGTTGTTTTAGAAATTCTTTTGCCAACCTTTGTCATGCTGACTTTTACCAGCACTCTCTGGACTCATTATGTATCCATCATTGATAGATTTTTTAATTTGTGATTGGATAATACCAAAAGAAGGGCTAACAACAAATAATTTTGGCGCCTGGCCAGATCGACCTTCGCTTCATTTCCCCTCACGTTCTAGTGGCTAGGAACAATCAATGTTAATTTCGTTTAGGTGCCCATTTCATTTATGGGGCTTACACAGTTCCAAATCAGCTTAGAGTCCACACTTATAGAACTAATCGCTTTGAACATGGACTGACTGTCAGACTGCAAAGATGGATTGACCAGGATGGATGCACCATCCATCGTTGCAGCAACCTCAGCGTGGAACACCGTTATGTCTCTGCTTAAATTTGCCGAAAGAGCATTTTTTGGGCTTCTTTGCATATATTCCAGCTTAGAGTCCGTTTTAGAGTCCTCTATATACCAGTTTCAATGCCAAAGCTATCATCATTAACAGTAAAACGGAAATGAACAACTATAGTGCTAGAGATACTGCACGTCGAAGCCTATCGCATGTTGTTAGTATTTATAAGAACCAAGAAGATACAGTTTTGTCTTCAATGCCTTCCTCGCATCAAACAAATCGTAGTTCAAATATGAAACGATATTCGATACTGCTTATAAGTAATTAAGGCACATATAGCCTGCCCAGATTTTGAACCTCACCATGAAGATCTCGTTTGTATTAGTGGAGATGGAAGATAGGCTTAAATTTACAAATGTTCTTAAATTCTATATTTGATATGAACCCGAAAAAACCCTGTGTTAAATTCACTTTAAATGCCTAAGAAACTTACTTCCTTCTTTTCCATTTGATGTCTTCGATTTTTTTAGAAAAAGAAAGCCAAAAATACCCCCAGATTTTCTATCTAACGAAACACTTGATCAGAGGACCATACAGTAAAATTTGGCATAAACTCCAAAGTAGCATTTTGAATGTGTTTTTAGTTTACCTCCATAAAATCAAATAAAGGTGTTATAGGCAAAATAAAAAAGCGAGACCTGAGGTTTATAAATTGTAGCGACATAAGCTTTTGTTCAGAAATGCCAAACTCCCTTTGGACGTTTTGTAAGCCGATTTTTGGAATTCGGCGTTGGCTATTCATGAGTTTACTTCATCTCAATCTATTTACTGATGTTTGATTTTTGGGTATAAAGGCGGTTGCATATCGGCGTGTGCAATAAAAAAAAATCTTATTCATTACCATAGTTTGTTGAGTGGGCGTAAATAGATCAGTCGATTGACTTACGGTCACTCATTGGCAACATATCTAATCCTAATATCGAAAATAATAATAATAATGTTATTGTTTGCTTAGGGTCGTTTGGGATAATATGTGATGATGTAATTTTTACACATTTTTATGATGATTGTGACAGTGCATGATTACAATGGCTAATTTTTTAAAACATGCTAATAATGTTATTCCCAGAAAAAAAATGAAGAGACCAGAAAAATTATTATAGTAAATTATTTTGTTATTTCCATTTAATTAAATTTAGCAAACTGAATCACTAAAACAGTCAGTATTCTTCTATTAGCGAGTGAGTACTATTAAGAAATTTAGGCTAATCAAGGTTGCAATTAATTGGATGCAGTTATAATGTTAAAATTTCCATTTCTCGAAATTATCCTTCTCCATTTCTTCTTTTCCCAAGCTGTGCCCTGCTTTAAACATTGTTATAGCAAAATTTTCCATCTATATGATAGCATATTCATTAAATATACTGTATGAATAGAAATAAAGAAGAAAAAAAATGTCTGTCCAAGTGACAGGAGGACTTTTGGTTTAAAATTGCTTGCATCTTTGAAAAATGAAACGAAGTATAAATTGGATGAGTATCAAGTGCATAAATTAAACTTTTGGCCAACATTACAATGTGAAAATCTGGACGTCATAACTGATTGGAGGTTAAAGGAAGAGTTTCTTACGAAGATTTAGCCTTTTTGGCATATATGAGTTTGATATGTATATCGGTATAATTTGTATAATGCCAATAAATTGATATTATTATTAAATTGCTGTCAAGGTGGCAGTTCTCCTATTTTACCTATTTACCAGCTAAATGTCTCACAGGGACTATATATAATCATCACATTGATTCCTCCCACTGGCATCGATTGCTTGCAATTCATACCTATATATTTTCTTTCTTATAAGGAAAAATGTGTTTGTTAAACATATTTAAGAAACTTAATGCATATTTACAAGTGACAAAGAAATAGTTTTCTCAGTGTACGTAAGTTGGTGCTCCTACCAGTCAGAATTTTATTTTGAGATTTGCTTTTTAAATGCTGTTCATACTTTTATTCTTTATTTATGTTAAACGAATTCTCGGCGTATCATAAGTTCCGCTTACTACCAGAATCTATGGCATAACATATTCGTACATTACATATAAGGAGGTATGTGATTTTAACTTTATCCGCGTCAGTGCCAGTTCTAAAATGAAATGATAATATTGACGTTAGCAGCAATCAAGAAGCACTTTCTTTAATTTCTTACAATTAGTCAGATACTAAGCACCTTGGATTTAGTTTTCTTTATTTCTTTATTTTGAGTTGTTAGCTTGAATTTTTTTTTCAGAAGGATACATTCGATGATTATCAAAGACCTTTTGTTTTATAGTTTGTTCAAGGGGAATCTCGTTACGCCAAGTATGGAGTATCTTCCAGCTAGATTTTATGTTGTACATTTGTGTTTTTAGCTAGAACAAAAGCTCTTTCCCTTAATTGAGATCCCTAATAAAATAAAAGATAACCATTACATTTTCTCAACTGTTTCTTTTGGTACGTACTAATTACTTCTTTGATACAAAGAAAGCATTAGTTTCGTATTATTCGTTTCCTCTTTGTCAATTATGAATTTGTTTGTAATCCGAAATATAGTAACTTGTACCCGGAATACAATGCAACGACAATAATCATCTCTATTAAAACGTTTCGTGCAGTACTTTACTTTTAATTTGTACCGCGTTTAAGATAACGGACGTTTAATTGTAAAAACAGGTTCCACAGAAGAAGCTTTTATCTAATATATAACGTTGACAAATACGCTTTGCCTTCACTCTTTTGTGATCCTCTGAATTGAACCAATTTATATTGCTCAAAAGTACACAGATCAATAACGAGATAAATTAAGCGAATGTGCAGACTTACAGCGTTTCACACTTTTCGGAAAGTTTAGAACAGGAAGAAAAAGGAAACTCCAGCATATATACACGCGTTAGAATCTAAATGTTTTGCCCGGTAGAAATTAATTAAAGAAATCCCTCGATTTTTACTAGAAACATTCTTGTAGCGTATTAAGTAGAAGTTATGACAGCAGCATAAGTTATAAAATTTTGCAATGTTATTATATTACGCTAGAGGTAAATGTAAGTTTCTTGAAGCGCTTAAAATATGGCCTTAAAGTTTCAGTGTGGAAATTGCTACATTTCTTCACGCAGAACAGGGTCTGCTCTAAAGAAGTTATAACGAACAGGCGGCTAAGATTAATGATTTATCTGCGAGCCAAACGAGTTCTCTAATTCAATATTTTGGGTCAGAAGTGTACAAGTATATGCGTAACATAGTTTTACATTCCGATTATGAATATAAGTTCCAAAGAACTTAGAGCAGCTAATAGAAGTAACATCGTATAGCAGTCGCTATATGCGGGCGTGAAGCACACACGCTCGATTTTGAAAACAATTTCCCCGATTCAGCAGCGCATTGTTTCGTTCCGTTTTTCTGTATGTTCAATAACCTAACATGCGTTTGGGTATTTTCCTATTTAAGATGATTTATTTTACTTTTAATAACTACAACTACATACAATAGATAATTGCATTTTAATGTTTTCTAATAAATAATAAAATAAATACCTCTGAATTCATATTATTAATGTTAGTGATCAATATGTATATGATAATCATTATGTTCACGTTACCTGTTAATTGAGGCAAATTAAAATATTTATTTTTCATGAGTATAAAAAATGAATTGCCATTAGTAGCAACCGTATAGCTTTTCCTCGTTGTATGGAACGAGTTTGGCTTTTTTATTTATTAATCCTTTTGTACAAGTACACTGAAAAACGGATTTATTTGATAATACCAAATAAATATTGAGTTAACTATGGGAAAACAAATATGTGGTTAATTCAACGAAATTATTTGTTTATTTAACTCTTTATTTACTTGAGAGGACGAAATATTTTGTTGGATTAACTAATTTTTATGATAAAATATGTTTGAAATTATTTTGATGTCCTGGACAAATTGGTTTTTCCGTGTACAAACAGAGAATAAAGGATAAACAAAATAAAACAAATTGCCATCAAAAGTAGAGGAAACGACTACAAAGTCTGTTTGTAAAAAACGGGAAATGTCAATGCAGGAAAATAAATTTTCATTACTATTCATCACTGCTCACCTAGATTTTATAGTTACTATTTTTAAACATGCTCGGATAGAGGAATATCCCAAGTAATAAAATGTTTTGCAAGTAAAATTTAAGATACCATTGCATCAGAATAATGTAAAAAATAGGCGTTGTTCAAAATATAATGTAACATTGACTGGTTACTATGTAGCTTTTAGTAAATATGGTTTATGTTGAACATAAATACTGAAAGCAAAGTACTTGCATATGTATGAAAAAACTACAGTAGGTAACATCAGAGAGTTGTGAAATAAAGTGTCATAAAATTAAGAAAATACACATAATTGATGTAATATCTTATTTATTATTGAAAAATATTTGTTTATGTAAAATACTTCTAGTTCTAGATTTTTCTAGGCGTTCCGATGTTACTCGACACTGTTCATTCTTGCTTTACTCCCACTCTAGGAGGAAATAATATAAATATTTTGTTTTATCATGGCTTCTATCCTAAATGTGAACAAGTGTTTCTATTACTATAACTTCTTTGATAAGTTTCAATTACGTTACTGATTTTTTGATGCCACGACTAATATAAATTTACAACGTTGATGACAATATTTATTAGCAAATACAAAAATAGAAATACAGGACGTGTACAAAAAACACTCGTTTATTCACAAGAGTTTGTTAATCAATGATGTTGTACACTATGCATTATTTATTCATAAACCATTACTCAACGATTACGAGATAAAGCAATATGTATCTATATAATTGGAAGGAGAAAGTGGATTGCTGAATATTCAGAGCTTTGAATGGAGTTATAAATGCTGCGTTCTTCCAATAAATTATATGTTGTAAGATAATGAGTTACATGGATTACATCGGTGTATGAACTTGTGTTCCAGCGAACATTGAGTTTCTGATTATAGTACTCTATTTTATTTCACATGAAACACTTCTCTGCAAAGAATTTATGAAGGTCAATGTTTCATAATTAAAAAAAGATATTTTTGACTGAGTGTGCGAAAGACAGACAGGTAGGTCCCCTTTTCTGAATAAATAATCCCTCAATAATTGCCTAAGAAAAACCAGAGTGAGATTCGAGTCTCGGCCACACGCACTAGTCGAAACTTCTTAAAGCAGTCGGCTAATGCAGGATTCCATTATTTTTAATGGCGTACCCTTACATATTATTCCAATTTTGAATTCTACGAAAATGAATAATAGGATTTTATTGAATTTCCAAAGGTTTTCGGGCGAATTGATATAGCCCTAAGCAACTTCGGACAATTCCATGATCAACAAGTACATTTTTCTTTATTAAACTAGTAATTTTTTCTTAATTGAATATTTCAAGTTCTTCATTTACTCAATGCGAGAGAAGTCTTAGATAATTTAAAAAAAAATACTGTGTCAAATAAAATGACTTGAAATGTAGTTATTTTGTGGTCAAATATAGAAAAAAGAAACCGCTCACCAATGCCCCTATGATTGATTTCCTCTTGGATAGTTTCTAAGATGGCAAAATAGTTTTAGTTATTTCACAAAATTCAAATATTAGTAACAAATCGCTTGTGCTGAGAAGTCATGCTTTCCCGCAATTGTGCCGCATTTTCCCGGAAACAATTAAAAAAATCCAAATAATTTTTTAAAAAAATTTATTAAAATGTTATTAATAGGAACAAAAAAAGTACTTTCTATGTATTCAAAAGGCAACAGGAGTTACGCGAAAAGAAGGTTTAAAGAAATTTAAATTTTAGGATTGGTTTGGAACATGGTTTATAAGAATTAGCTGTTTATTTTATACCTGTTATTACTTCGATGTTTTATTTGAGTTTGTTCTTTATTATTTGAACCGTTGTTGGCTTTAATCGAATCTTTTTTCCTATAATATTTTATAATATTGCAATTTTGAATAAGCCGGTGAAACAAGAATATAATATGCCCTTAGGTAATATGCTGCTTTACATCAATATTGGGCAAATACTGTTTTAATATTTACAATTAGCATACACAGAAACAAAGCAAACGTAAATCACTATAGTTGGAGAAGATTTATATCGTAGGCATTTCTTAAGAAAGGCTAAAAAACAATGTTATTATTAAAGATAGACGTAAATCACAGATAGATGTTTTACTTGTTGTGCGGTATATGGTACATACTGACAACAACATAAACTATAAATTAAAACAAGGGGGTGATAACTTCACTCAACATATCAAACATTGTAAATCATTTGCCAAAAACTCAACAGCGATTTTATTCTTTTCTTAAAACTATTAATATTAGTTAAATCTTTAATAAGAGGCGAGAGTTTATTAAAGCATTGATAACCAGTGTATATAAAACTCCTTTAGTAAAAAGCGGTATTGCGCAAATCGGGGTTGTATTGTTCCCTGTATCTTGTATCATGTGAATGTTATATGTTGTTTTTTCAAACATTTGTAATTTTTAAATACGAAACAACATATCTCGTATATATACAGCGATCCACCCAGAGTCCACCATCAGGCCCAACAATCTCGCAGAATCCGTGAAAGGAATTTGCAATGAATTCACCGTAACGTGTTTTTGATCGTTGTTATTGTTTGCTCGACAGGAGAATTTCATAACTACTGAGCTATCAGCATTTATTCTAAGTTTGTTTTTATTTGTCCAGAACTGGAATTTTTGTAAAACGTTTGTAGTTAAACGCATAGTTTCTTCCTAATTTGAACCTGATACGAGAATATCGGAATCATCTGCGTAGCAGATGAGAGCCACCATATTATGCTTCAAGAACATATGTATATAAATCATTTATAAACACAATAAAAAGCGTTGCGCGAAGAATGGAACTTTCAGGAACTCCAGTAGTTACACAACGGACTTCGGACGTGATCCCATCATCCAGCCTAACTCTATTACTTAAATAGGATGAATGCCCCTGAGCGTAGTAAAAACTTCATTAGTCTGTTGTTAATGAAGGCTTTCATAAATTTTAGAAAAGGCCGGCAACAAACTGATCGGCTTATAATTAGGCATGTCATTTGGATCACCCTTTTTAAATAACGGCTTTACAAACGCATTCTTTAATTTTTCCGGAAAACAACCTCTGGTTAAAGTTAAATATAGTAGTTTATATAAATTTATGTTATTTTTTGCGTTGAATTAAAAAAATGTAGTAATATTTAGGCTGCTAATACCACTTTTTCTGTAAAAAATATTTTTTGCAAAACGAGAAATGTAGCCGTAATTGGAAGACTTATTCTTCGTTGAAACATACCCAGTGCAAAACATATAATGGCAAGATGCTCCATTTTCTTGACTTTATTTCTTTAATATAAATATTTTTCCTCTTGTTTGTAGAATACTCACTAAGCTCAATACAACGGTTACCCTTACCTGAAATAAACCCTTTTCCCACATCTTTTTTTTAATTAAAAAGAATATCTTGTTTCAAGCATAATACACTCCGAGTCTAATAATCTAATATATTTGCAAGATCGAAATAATTCGATTGGTTGCGCGATACACGTACTCAGTGGCGTAGATAAGAAATTTGGGCCCCTAGCGAAACTTTTAGGGGATCCTGTTAGAATAATTACTTAATTCCTATTTACAAATGGTGGAAGCGTCGGATTTTGAGTTAAAATTTCGAAAGATATTTGTTGTATTTCTATAATAACTGTTTTTATTATAGAAATTCTTGCAACTTTTGTAGAAGTTTTTGTTTACTCGGTTGTATTTTCTTGCTTATATAAATATATTATGAGAATGAAAATTACTTAAATTTAGTAAGTATTACTTTTCTGTAAAGAATACTATTCTCTGTATACCACTTTGTTATTTAATTATTATATGCTAATTTTTTGGTTGTTTACATATTTTATCGTTTTACACAAAGCAGTATTCACATAATAGCGAGTCTACTGGATTATAGTTCTGTTATTATTATTATCAATCGTACGAAAATTATTTAGTTAGAGTACGATCATTCCAATTCATTCATTAGTTATAGAATCCATATAATACTTAGAATAGGTAGTCTTCTGTAGTATCTTTAGGTTGAGCACGGGGTTTAGGACGATTTGTAGTTATTTAGCTTTTCATAATGAAGTGTATACCACTATAGAAACGTATGAAGTAACTGCGCCAAACATTTATTTCAAATTATTTTAAAGTAATTACTTTTAAATTATACACTACATAATTTTTCTTGGTTTCGACTTGGTTTGCTAATATGTCTTTTGTTTGGGTTTGTTTCGAATTCTAGCGCGTAAAATTTCTTGAGAGAAAATATTATCTAATAGATAGTACTTAGAAGTAATTTATACAATTACCTAACCTTCGTATTGGCTATATTTTAGTTTCTGTTATAGAACTAAAGAAAATATATTTCCTTAAGATTTGGTAATGAATTTCTCGATTTGCTCGTTTTCATACAGAATTTCCAAGTAGAACAAAAATGTAACGACATATAATTTTTTAATAGAGTGACGAAAGATAAATTATCAGTAGGTACATGATATTGACCAAGAACGAGAGACAACAAATCTGGAATGAAGAACAGATTTTCCAAAGCAATGGAAAGTTGAGCAAATAACACTAGTTACAATTAGTATGGAATAAATAGTTCAAAGATAATTAAGAACGCAAACAGAAGCAAAATTAGCAGAGGGTAGGTCTTTGAGAACAAGTAGTGGGAGGCTGCAGGGAAGTTTAGATGGAGTGATGAAGTAGGTGAGAAATGCTACCCGAAAAGCTAGATATTACGTGAGAAGTTACGTGGGTTAAGTGAAAAGGACTCGATGTCAACCAGATAAAATTATCGCCTACAGCCTAGGTGATAATTTTCTGGATCAAATGAATTTTTGAGGTATTCTGGAAATGATCCTTCAAGAGAAATATTTGCTTTGTTTCATTAGAGTAGCATTTTTAATTTTTGTGTCAAAAGTTGCAATAGTTGATGCTTATACTTAATAAGTTAACACAAATTAAGCTTAGAAAGCTTGTATTGTAGCTATTAAGATTTTTACTTTTCTATTCAAACGTTCCTCATTGATACACATACTTATTTTACCTAAAATTACATTTATTGATCCTAAGTACTATTTAATAATAGACGAACGAACGGTAAACTATGCTTGTGAAGCGTAAACAAACATTATTCGTTTGCCGGTTTTATTTCCGATAGAAAAAACATCGCGGCATAAACAAAATCGAATGCTCACCAATATTCACAAGCGAAAAGGTATGAATAATTGACGAATATTGAACGTCTAGTTGTGTGTCCTACGACACGCTCTATTAAAAACACGTAGGCGGTGTCTTTGATCACTTCCACTTTTCCTAACACCTTATTTTGTCGCCGTCTGAGCAATCGTCACATATATTATCATTTGTGGTCCGTATTTTTGAGATTGCCTGAGCCCAAAACTTGTACAATAAATCTATTGTTACTTTACGTTTTTGCTTTATGGCACCCACGGGAGTAACTTGATTAATCTGCGTCGCTCTAAGTCGAGAAAATCGGTTACCCGGAATCCTCTCGTCTCGTTCTACCAGCGAAACATACATCTTAGCGATGTCTACGACCAACTCTGTACGATCCGCTGGTCGAACACGTCTCTCGATTACATCAACGTGACCGGAAGATATTATAACACGTCATTTCGCTGAGAATTAGTTCGCGAAGTAACGACGGTCTTAGGGACCGAAAGACCGCAAACATCGGCCCTTATTTCCCAACTGGTCCTAGCATTTGACTATCGCTGACTGTTTTCGAGCTTGACATCTTGAATAATTGGATTTCGACTGGGTGTTGTATACTCGAATCTCCTGAGATACCGAAACTAAATCTTTGTCGAATTTTGTTTTTGTTTTCTTTCGGGATTTGTGTTTGCCAAGTAGTAGAGACACTTAGCGATGTTTATACTTTCATTCGGAGTTACAGTTACACAGACCTTGATAAAAAAAAATAACTAGAGATGTGTGACGGATTCTAAACATTTAAATGGACAGCTGGCTACAGGCATTCTAATGTGACTTAATGTACTCATGATTTTTATTGAGTTGGGTATGTAATGTAGTGGGGGAAGCGCTCGTCTGCCAACCCTACCCTGGGGCGTAAAGCACAAGCAAAGCTATAATTTATAGCGGAAATACTATTCTTTTAGCAATCGATAGTCAGTTTTATAACAATAAGGCCGTTCGTCCACCGGGGAAACCAAAACGCGGCAACCGTTCGCTTACGACCAAGCGACCGGCACATTTAAAACTGTATTTGCTAGTTTATCGCGGTAACTACGACATATTGCGAGAAGCAACGAATCGCGTACGACCAAACTGATCGGTCACCACGGGTTTGGTCGCTTACAACACTATACTTGTCAAATGTTATAGTGTTGTGCCAATTTTTCGTTTACGACACAATTAAAAATGCCGCGATCACTCACAAAAGCTGAAAAAGTGCTAAAGTGAAGTTTGTGCAGGAGATAGAGAAATATCCCTGTCTATATAATTATAAGTTAGAAGAATATGCTAAAAGAAATGTGGTAGATTCAGTATGGGAGAGAGTTGCAAAAAACCTTAGATCTGATTTTAGGTTGGACTGATTTTTGGTGGACGAATGGCCTTAAAGTACCAACTCCTGGCAGATGCTCAGCTCGACGGTAAAGGGTTCGCAAACGGCGTCAAACTTGACAAAAAATACGAAAAATCATTGTTATTTGCTGAAAGTTTATGAGTTGATCTTTTATACTCCTAATTAACTAACCTAGTTAACCTTGTAGTACCCTCTATAACTTACGCCTCGTTAGTCTGGGGGCATAGAGTAAATCTAGGGTATGCTGTAGGTCCGGTTAGTAAAGTTCAAAGGATTGCCTTTTGGTCATCACGAGAGCTATGGCCTCAACGCCGACGGCTGCTATGGAGACTATTCTTGGGTTTCCCCCGTTGCAGTTGGTGTTGTAGTCTGAAGCAACCTTAGGGGCTTACAAAGCAAAATGTAGTGGACGCTTCTCTAAAGGGTACAGCGTTGATATCTCCAGCAGGGAAACTGCAATAGCGTGCATGCGCAAACCGAAACGGGGTCTATCCTGCTAGTTTGTCGATGAATTCGAAACCCGTAATGACACGGATTGATGTAGGACTCCCGCGAGAGCAAACAGCCCGAAGCCCGCTTCGCCTGGAGGCCTCCCTCACAATTGTCTAGACCAAAATTATTGCCATCCAGACTTGTGCTGATGGTATTTCAAACTGCCTGCGCAAGGATGGAAGGATGGAAATCATCTCCGACAGTCAGTCTGCCCTCAAAGCTTTGCAGCATGTCAGCATTTTGACCTTGAGGCTGGTCTGGTAGTGCCACAGAAAACTTAAACGGCTGGCGAAACATCTAAATGTTACATTGAGGTGGGTGCCAGACCACTCTGGGATCAGAGGTAATGAAGTAGCTGACACGTTAGCAAGGGGAGCCAGCGAGCTGCCGTTCTTAGGTCCAGAACCAACGTGTGGTAGCATCAAAACGTTTGTCACTTGCTGCTAGGCACTGCTCCTTTTGGAATGGACTCGCCGTCACAAGACACTGTAAATCTGTAGGACTTCATCCGATTGAGGAAGACTCCGTAAGGCAGCCTTTATCAGCAGGGACAGATTGAGGTTACTCACAGGAATCTTAACTGGGCACTGCGCACTAAATAAATATATGTATCGCATGGGGCTAGTGAACTCTCCAGATCTGTGGAGAAAGTGTGGAACGGCGGAGGAAACTTCTTGTCAACTGCCCAGTAGTGGACGGGGAGAGGCAGACGCACTTTGGGGTCGATCAGTTGTACGAACCCAGAGTCGGTAAATTAATTCTCAGCTAGATTGCGAACTTTTTTGGTAGGGATGCAACCTGACTGAGGGGGCTAAAATTGACTTGGGGCACAATAGGTATTTCTTTCCGATTTGCCTTCTTCAGGTCACACTCGCCCATGAGAAGAGAAAAATAATCTCGACGTGGTAAACGCTCTTTCAAAATCGGCATTACCTATTCGGATCTACTCAATACGCTTCGAATTATGGTTAAACGTTATATCAGCTGCTTTAAATACTGGCTTAGAAATTCTTGAATAATTCTTCTTGTAATAAAGATATCGAAACAAGCTGGGGGTGAATAGACTGAATACTTAAGGGGAGATTAGATTACACAATCAACATGGGGGAGACACTAGAGGCTTCAGTCGAAAGGGGACGTCCATAGGACGGGGATTTGTCCGCTTTCCTTATTGTGGACCAGCTACTAGTAAAGCTACACAATGGAGTATATAAAACTTTAGCGTACGAAGATGGTCATTTTCACCTAGTGCGAATTCAACAGCGTAGTGCGAGATGAAATGCAGAACGCTCTGCAATTTGTATTATAGTAGTTTTGGAGGGTTCCTCCAAAACTACTATAATAGCGTTCACGAAAAGGAGGAACTTAGATGGCCTTGCACTCCGGATTGAAGAAATCCTAGCTGCCAAGTTTACTTGGAATCGACAACTTCAGAGGATTAAAACCAGGTCAGAGACAGTAGTCGCGGTAGCTAAGCGAAAACATTGAAAAACAAGGGGGTTATGATCTAACATGGTATACCGGACGTACATCACGGTAGTACAATTCATGATCACTTAGGGATTGCTGGAGCTGTGGATAATGATGCAGTAGTAAACAGCTTTAACCGAACTTAGCAATATAAAGAGGCTTTTGCGTTTAGGAATAACAAGAACAGCGAATGCTACTTCTACAGCAATGGAGACCTCCTTCCTTGCCGTTTGGTGATAATAGGCTAGGCAAGATTAGAGCATGTCAGACTACAGAAACTACTAAATAGCAAAAATGTAAGATTGGTGCACAAGAATATTGTCCACCATGATTTCGAGGAATTTTTCTAACAGAAATTTTGAAATGGAAATCTCGAATGGAGAAGCTGGAAGCAATCCAAGGAATCCGATTATAGAGAAGACAGGTTCGGAGAATTTATTTGATTTACAGACTGATTAAAAACCGAAAAGGGACTAGAACTGGAATCTACAGCGAGGTGAGAAATCCAATGATTACACTTCCACTAGGAAAATATGCCACAATCATTCAAGCAGAGGCGTACCCAATATTGCGTTGCGCAGCCGAAATCAATCAGAAGGCTTATGAAGAATGAACGGATCTATATTGCCCAACAAATAGTCAGCGATACTAAAGGCACTAGTGATCTCCAAGGTACGATCAAAACTGATTTGGGAATGTATTCGAGAACTGAGTAACTTGACAGACTCCAATAAAATTACTTTGCTGGATATACCGGATTAGCAATTGAAGGAAGTGAAGAAGGTGACCATCGGTTTCATATATAGGCCCAGAACGTGTTTAGGCAGTGTTCTGGGAGAAGAAGAGTGAAAAGCTCAGTTTAGTAGGAATCATCTTTGCACCATAACAGGTCTCTTTACATGTAGTTGTGCGCTAAAAGGAGAAAATTGGGATTAACAATGGAGGTACCAACTGCAGACTATGGAACGGGATGACAGAAGAACTCTTACCACATTCTGTGTGAATGCGAACTCTAGGACGTAAAAAGACAGACAAGCCAAAGATGAACCCAACCAGAGACTTGTACAGATTAGTGCAGGTACTAGGATACTGGAATGACTGCTAATTGGTAACAGAAATGGGAGAATAAATATGACAATGCTTTTTTTAAGTTTTCTTCATCACAAATACAAAAATGAAGAGCGCGAAGGGTATCGGGAAATACAAAGAACATATTGCTTTTATAAATATACATGATGACATTTACTTGATGTCTCATTGGTGTAAATGAAAAATGAAAGGCAAGACCTAGTGCTAAAATAATGAAGCATCATCAAACGTATTTTGTAGTGGAAACTGTATGACATGGACTACTCGAAAACACTATAAAGTATTGGTTTTCTGAGTTTAAGTTGTCATTTCCTTTACTCAACGAATTATACCGGCCATTCTAATATCCTGGGATTCTATGCTTATCTGTCCAAGGTATCTACCTGGTTGATCGAAGTAATCTTCAGGATTGATTTTGGCTTACCAAAAATTCCTTGTCTTTTTTGCGTCCAAAGCTTCGATTTGACACAGGACTTGGTAAACTGTCTCTGCCACATCCCATTACGCAGTCTGCAGTGGGTATCTCTACTTTTGATTTAGATTTTCCATAACTGCCCTTTCAGTCCACAGTGTCCTGGTAGCAGGCTTTGAACTGAAATTGTACCATAATAGTGATTTCTATTGAGTGCAATCGTTTTCTTTTTAATGTTCTGGCCTAGCAGACTTCCAAAAATTATTTTTTTAAGAATTAAAATAATAAATAAAAGCCATGTTGTGAATGGAACTCCATGCTCTTGACTTTTACAAAATGTTTGTTTATGTCGTGAAAGCAACCATGAGAATTTGCTTCATCCATTCTCGGGCTTCACACTGCAATGTTCACACATAGCTATATATGTTCATCCCGATGCTAGGGGAATGTGCCGAAAACGCTTCTGTGCACAGCATGTTCAGCTCTCTGTGCGAACAAATGAAACGCTGTCTCTGTGGATTTTCCTGCTTGATAGGCGTATTAGTCTAGCAGTGATGTAATGGCTGATATAGTAATAGATCATCCTTTAGGCATCTGTCTAATACCTTTTCGAGAATGATCAGCAAAATACACATCACATGACTAATTGGGCTGAGAGATTTTGCTCTATTTCCTCTCGATTTTTGAAATAAGAGTAACTCTGTTCAGTTTCCAGACCATTCGTGTATATTGCGAGTGAGACTTCCTCTGGGTAATATACTGAGCTTACTCTAACATCCTTTTTTTGCAGCGCACTATGGAAGGCGCCGAGTGCAAGTATCACATCTTGTCTCTTTGATGGTTTATACCATTAATTCTTTAATATTTCGTGCAAAATCAAATATTTCGAAGTTGTTACTATCAAAGAAAATTATTTCGCTATTACAGATTATTTTTATTTGAACAAGACGTGTGCTGCATCTTTCTATTTTTTGAGTCAAATATAGATACTACACGGTGAATTTAATATTTAAGAAGTTTTTATTAGGGTCCACAAGATGACAAATTAGTCATTTGTCTTGTTGGGACTCCGGGCGCTTAAAGATAAAACTGTCGTGTCAAATGGATGCACAGGTAGTACGTGCCTACCCTCGGGTCGATATTAAAAGTTTTTCGTCGGCGAAATGGAGGAATCTGACCCGAAGTTGTTCCATATTTAATGGATTTTACATTAGATTTTATTTTCTGGTACGCGTGATATCTTCATGTGTAGCTAACCTACGTGTACGTATCTATATGCAGATACATATACAAGCACGTATAAAAGGCAATACCCTTATACCTGCATATGTTTTAGTTACGCTCCGTGTTTATACATAGATACCTACATGTAGGACCTTGCGTATGCGAAATGGTTGAAATCGGGGAACTATTTGAATATTTAAGTACCTACATTTGTGTACGTGGGTGAATTGCTAACTTGCAAAATGGCACATAATATCGCGCGAAACCTGACACGAAGCACCATTTCGTACGAAAATTTTATTCATAAAACTGGAATTGCATCCAAAATATGTTCATTTGTATTTTATTAAGCTATCTTAGCTGTGAATGAAGCGTAAGGTAAACCTCCAAACTATTATGAGGCGTGCATGTAATATTAACATTTTACTGAATTTGTGTTCTTAGCCGTGTATACTATTTAATTTGATTTCTTTTTTCTTTGGTTGTATTTTGATTTGATTTGTTGATATTTTCGCTGAAAGTAATTTTTTAACCCGATGTAAGAAGTCGAAATACGATATGATATAACATATCTCTCTGGAGAGAAGAACAAGCCTGAAGTGTAGTCAAGTGGATATACGGCAGAAAGCTTTCTATGGTAAAGGAAATAAGACTATTATCAACAAGTAAAAGGAATGACTATCGGAAGACGGAAAGGTGACAAACTTTGATATCAATTACCTCAAAACCAATTGCTCAATCAAGGGTGTGATTGATACTGAATTTATTGTAGAAAGTTGAGGATCTATAGCTGTACTCAAAACTTATTTGTAGTAACGGACACGAAACTTGAAGTGGCAAATTGAAGTAAGGAATATTTCCACCAAATCAGGAAAGGTTTTTGACAATCTACCATCAGTTCATTCGGATCATCTAGAAAATGTTTGGAATTTTGGATAAGGAAAACACTATTACCTGGTGTTCTGTTTGAGGAAGTTAGAGAGATGTTAGGAAATCTTGTGTTAAATTGTCTCATGCACAAGTTTTTCTTTATAGGCTAGAAGCGGCAATGCAAGTCTGTCCAAATCCTAAACCGATGTCTTCATAATTATAATATAACCTAACCTAATGATATCCTAATAACCTTAACCGCGAAAACAAATATCTCCTACACAAAAATTGCAAATTTAATTTCCAAATAATCAAACCGTAGCGTCCCACTGATTCATAACAGTTACCTATATATAAACCCCTAGAAATAAGAATAACAGCGAAGACATACATGTTAGTTTTAATTATTTTTAGTCCGAAGGCTGTAATTAATTGTAACACTCACTAAATTTAAGAAAGTTTAAATTTTAACCCAAAAGCAAATTCAACACATTTTTAAGGATCTTGACGCTGTATTGCACCGAGTTGGAACTGCGTCCAGCTTCTTCCGTCAATGTATTATCCCTAATCGCACGGATAGCTTCAAGGATATTGCTGCTCTTGAACTGAAAAACTATCACGCAGGAACGGGTTTCTAAAACGGTAACGATCACGGTTTGGCGGGTCGTGACGGCTTCAGCTCATACAAAAGTGACGATTGTGATTGGGCTGTTGGAATGGAAGAAACACCTTCAGGTGTTGTGCAGAAGATCACCTTTATTACGGTTCAAGTTATTAGGATGTCTATGGATTTCATGTACATAGCTTCTCGGACTTCACAGTCATATTGGTGAGGATTACGGGATAGGATTTGGACAGAACCGAAATGGATTTTGCTACCGGTTTCCAGCCTATACTCAGGTGGTGCAGATCCAGTTACGCGTAATGCCCAAGCACAATGCTCGTGTTCTGTAACATAAGTGCCCACCGAACGCTTTGTTTCACCAATGTAAGCACTACCTCAAGAACATGGAATTCGATAAGCACCAGGAGCTTTGAAAAAATTACGATCATTGGCCTGAAAGGAGTCTGAAAGTTTGGAGTTAGGTTTAAAAACGGTTCTAATGTTGTGTTTAGATAGGAATTTTTTTATACGGTCGATAACATATTGAATGTAGGGGAGGTAGGCATTGCATTGATGTGGAGTGGGTTGTGTTTCGGACAAATTGGATCTGGGATGCAGGTTTCGATTTATAGTACCTTAAATCTGATATCTAGGATAGTTATTGATGTTTAGAGTATCGGTAATATGGGATAGCCCTTTGAATAATGAATTAGGTTCGGATATGGAAATAGCCCTTTGGATTAAGAAAATTATAGGCATAACTATCGAAATGTCGTGGGTTTTTGTTTAACGGAAGTGTCCTAAAGAAGTACCACAGCGATAACTAATAAGAACATCTGGGAAAGCAAGGGTACCTTTTGACTTGACTTCCACGATGAATTCTACACAACTAAGTTGAATCTTAAGGACTGTGAAAAAATCATTTTAAGGAATTCACATTCATGTGTCAGATTACGAGGTGTCGTTAACGTATCTAAATTAGCATTCAGTTTTGACAATTAGGGGTTAGGATTTGTTGTTCAAACGCCTTCATAAAAATATTAGCTTAAGCTAATATGAAGCGAAAATGAAGGAAAATCCATGGCTTCATCCGAAATTTCTTCGTAGCAGCAACCGCCAAAGGAAGATAGATTTCATGGATTAAAAGCGTACTAGCGATATAGAAACTTCGCTAATAAGGATTTCTCAGTATTTAGGGAAGGCGTAGCATACACCCTTTCTTTGATAAACTCAAATCAGAACTGTGTAATGGATTGAAGCGGGTGAGCTAGCGAAGCCATTTATATTTAACCACCACGATCAATACTATCTTTTTTAAAAAATGTGCGTGTAGCTACTCTCTAATATTAACCACGTGATGGGCAGGAGCTCCATGGTGCATGTACAGCATATTAGGGAGCACATTACACATTACTTATAACTTCTTCCAAAACATTGAGGTATACAGTAACATTTAGATGGTTCAGAAGGTAATTTGGTCCAATTATGGTTTATTATACCTTACCAAACTTTTTTTGGTGACCATACTCACGAAATTAGTGTAAATTTTCCTCTGCCCAATAGCGAAAGTTATCTGTTACAGACTCGATCCCCATTAAATATGCATTTACCACGAATTTTATTTAAAATCATGTTGCAAAAATTCAGTCGGCGAAGTTTATCGATCTCATAAGAAGGTTGAACTTTAATAATGTGAATGTTTTCCTTTAAAGCTAAATAAACGGTTTCGTGGCTTGGAATATTTAGTGCAACATCTAACTAATGTTATATAATATGTATTATATAACATTAGTTATAATATGTATTGAGACTTGAATTTGTCCCGATGTTCTAAAACTCTTCGAGTAAGGGATGTTGACTGCCGAAGATCTCTTCCCACTAAACAAAATTCGGTAACAGAAATGTTTCAGAGATGAAGCAATTTTTATTTTGAAACGTTAAGTGTAGCGTGCAGAAATTTGTTTGTTTACCGTACATGTCTGCCTTCAGAAGCGCCTCAAAAGAAACGTTGCATTTAAATACATTCCAGAAACGTAACTGTAAATATTTTAAGAAACGTTTTTTAAACGTAATCATTTGAATCATTTCTGTACCATAGAGGTAAAGTGTCGTAAGACGTGAAAGTGTATACGATTTTCTTAATCTGCTATTACAGAAATTGGTATACTTAGACTTCATAATGGGCAAAAATGGACTTACGACACTTTACCTCTGTGGTACAGAATTGAAGGAGTAGGTTATACAAACGGAAATTGAATTGTATTAAAAAGTCTTTATTATTTTTTTTGTTACAAGTTATTTTGCCTTACTTCACTATGCAGTATACCGCAAACTAGCTTGCCTAAATCATATCTTTATGGTATACTCAAAAATGACCTCCGACAATTAGCTAGGTACCTTTTTCTTACAGCAGCTAAAAGTGTTAAAAGATTAATAAGGTATTAATAAGTTATAAAAATTTTTTTAACGCGTTTTGATACTATACCTATTGCTCCATATTAAGTTCGCTAACAAATTATTTTCCCAGCAAAATGTGAGTTGAGGTTATGTGCCTTACCGGTTTATTGGTAGTTGAAAGAAATTTTATGGGAATCATAATTGAACTACTATGTATATACCTAATATACTTACCGAATTCTTAGCTTCAGGTGTTTCTGCCATTATGTTAATTAGAAAAAAAAGCACAACTTCGCCACTTAGCCACAATTGATGTGCTACAACGGCCAGCATACGCAAACTCTTCTCGTGCTACCGCTGTCCGGTGCCCTCAAAGTCGTGTGTTTGTGTATGCGCAATGCGCAGCTACTTATAAGATGTTACATCATATTAGGTTATACAGAATAAATTTCCTAAATTACCAATAAATGTTAAAAAAGGTGTTTGATGTAAGTTTCAAATGTATATTGCAAATTTTACTTCTAAGAATTTTTTGTTATGTTATTTAATTTACTGTTGTTGTTTACTGGGTTGCCAAGAAATATTAAAAAAAGCGTTTCATATATGTCACAAGGTATATGTTTTGTGAATTTTGTGTCGTTTCATATACGTCTCTTGTTTGGTGGGTTGTTTGTCGACGTTTCGTTCATTTTTAACTAATTTCAAAACAAAATATGGGGTGTAACCCAACGTTGAAAGGTCTTAGTATCCGGAGAAGTTTCGACCGCGGAGCTACAACTACTTGTTTTAACGTATGTTTTGACGATTTTCGGTCTATTAGCTTTCAAAATTTTTAAATTTCGACTATTACCTGAAGAAGGGAGGAAAGCCGAATCCGGTAGTGCAGACAATTTTTATTATTAAATGCAGTAAATAAAAAAGGAGAGTTTAATAATTGGGAAGTATTTTTCTACATCTTTTCCTAACTGAAAAGATTGGGTGCCTGTGGAACTTGTTCATTTAGCAATTAATTGAAATATATGCATTTAGCCATTCTCGTTTGTCTAAAACGTCATGCCTTCAATGTGCCTTGACCCAACGGCTGGAAGTTGGCATTTAAAATGGCTTAACTCTTCAAGTCTCTTTCGGCATATATCCTTCACTTTTATAAATGCTCATATAGAAGCTTTAATTTTTCGCGTGTGTTCAGCTCTCTGGAAGCATACAAATATTGAATGAGATTTCTTCTTATAATATCTCCCGAGATAAATAAAAACCGAATAGGTTCCTAAAAATGTAGTGTTCCATAATTCAGTTTTAAAATTTTCTAAAATGTGTAAAAATGTGCCAATTTTTTCATGTTAGAGCTAAGTTTAGAATAAATATGGTTTCGATCGATGCAAAAATTACAGCTTCATGGCGTTTGAATCGCCTTCTTTTTTGCAACTAATACTGTTTTTTCAAATGTCTATAAGAGAAGAAAGTTGTAAACATAAAAAAGTACTATTTAAGGCGGTAATAATACATAAATACGTTATACTACGGAATAAAAGAATACACACAAGAAAGATACTTATTCTTAATAACATGCGTTAATGTAAAGTAAATTGATCAATCTATGTGAAATTCGATCCACATCGAACAAAAAATAGGAATAGACGATTCTTAAAAGTACGTAATATATTTGAATACGTACTTTTTTAAATAGTACTTCATTCGATAAATAATTTGAATCAAAAGTTAAAGCAAAACTGTTTAATTTCTTTTTATATAAAAGCTTTTTATTTTCTCCAACAATCAGACGCGGCATATATAGAATACTGGACAGATCCCAGTTGAAACCAATCGATTCTTAGACTGTATTGTTACAGTCACTGACAAGATAAAAATAAAATGCACTGCAAGCATCAAAATATAATAGCTTCTGTCAATGTAGACGAAGTTATTTATTTATCTCAAATATAAAATTAAAAAATAGAAAGAAATTTTATTTGGTAACTATTGGACTGGACATTTATAAATTAGCGATAAGAACATAATAAGAAAATAAATATTAAACTTAAATTTTAACAATATCAATTAAAAATAAATTAATATTTTGTGTTGCCTCCCTTGTTTTCAATTACAGCACGTAGCTTTTCTGGGATGCTATTCCTTAATTTTGTAAGAGCTTCTGTGGCATCAGCTCCATTGTTTCTTTGAGTGCATTTAAGAAGTTTGTCGTGTTTTTTTTTTTTTTTGTAAGAATACCTCAGATGTTTCATAAGATTTACGTCGGATGACTGAGGCGGCCAATCTAAGATTTAAACATTTGCATCCGCTAAGTAGGGCGCAGCAACCCTGCTTTTATGTTTAGTGTCATTATCCTGCATAAAGATAATTTCTTCTAGCACCATCTTAACAACAGGAGCTTGTAGATTTCCCTGCAGGATCGTAGCGTATCCTTCTCTCAATAGTGGATAATTTTTCTACGATTAGATTTAGGGAAACAACTCCATAACATCAGACTTCCTCCACCGTGTTTGAGTATCAGCTGCAAAAAACGTTTCATACCTTCAGGTTAACCATGGTATACTCTTTTACATTCTGTTCTGGTTTAAAATCTCAAATTTAGCTTCATAATTTCAAAAGTTTCTTCCAACACTTTCTCTTAACTAAATTAACTTCATGTAGCCGTCGACTAACTGTCCTCGCTGATATTGAGAAAAATCCACAAGCTTCCGTTGATAAGATGGGGCTAGAAGAATTTACTTTCATGCAAGGTAACGATCCTAAGCATAAAAGCAGGATAATTATGTAATACTTAGCTGGCTACAGCTTATGACTGCAACAATACCTCTAAGATTTGCTTAGCGTCAACTTGGATCTGTTCAGCACTGTGAGTGCACTTCTATCAATGATCTTCGAACAACTAATATTATTACTATAATACAGTAGTTTAATATGATGCTGTCTTCTTATTTTCGCAATTTCATCACTTTTTTACTTCTGCGTTGTCACATTTTGCTCCTGTTGCAATGGTGTCTTCTAAATTTAAAAGAATATATCGTGGATATCAAATATTGTGCTCGTACTAGGCCATTCTTTATTTATTATATTCTTCCTTTGACGAGGAAAACGTGAAAAAATAATTTCCGTAATCACATCACATTTCTTTTTAATACCGATTACGATGTGATATTATTAGTTTAACCTACACGTCACCATTCGGAACCGATTTGCCGCATCTAATACCTACGGAGCCATTACAGTCGGGGAAATCAATTCTCAATGAGTATTAAATTAGTGAAGGGGTCGGAATCGATCGTCGATACTCTTTTGAAACTTTAATACGCGCGTAAATTCCGGCCGCCCGCAAAATACGTACTTTCCCCTAACGCACAATTACACACATTAATCGTCATCGTAAAATACATAAATATCTGAAACAAAAACCATCGAAATAAAGCTTAATTATAGGGCCAGAACTCTCCCCCTTTTTGCGAACGATCGCGCGTCGCGTAATTTATGCCCTGGCGGCCCCTGTAAAATCGCGCCCCAGTTTAATGTTGCGCGCCGTCGCCGCCGCCGCTGCTG
The DNA here is from genome assembly GCA_004143645.1 of Protaetia brevitarsis. NCBI lineage: Eukaryota > Metazoa > Arthropoda > Insecta > Coleoptera > Scarabaeidae > Protaetia > Protaetia brevitarsis. The sequence continues at coordinate 5,628,297 of RXPK01000234.1, read as the reverse complement.
TCGCCATCTTCACGTTGCTAACAAAGTAACGACAGCGTCCGCAACTTCTATCGATAGGTAATGATTGTCGCCGAACACGATTTGAACGCTATAGAAGGTCATCAATATCCTTCGCATTCAAGCGCGGTGATGTTTTCATTTTCGAAGGCTGTGAGTTCGTCATTGTGACATAACCTAAATTATCTTACACTTACACTCACATATAGACGTTTTTATTGATATATCATAATCAATTCGTCGCTGTGTGATATATAAAACTAAAAATCAATAACACGAGAAATGCTATTCCCGCGAAAGTCCAAATTTTCTAGCGTTTCCCTTTTTCCCTTTACTAGCAAATTTGAAAGAAAACATCCCTTGCAGTTAACAATAGCAGTAAATTTCTAATATCCTTTTTATTTTATGTTGTATATTGTCGTTGCACATAATGCCGCAATATTCAATTTCCCATACCATTTACTTTTATCGTTAGGTTGTTGTAGTCTACGACGCAATTTCTATAATATTGCTAGATACGGAAAAGAAATAAACTTGATTGCAGTTATAGAAACGTAAAGAGAAAAGGAGAAAAATAATGACTCTTTTAATACGATTCTCCTATTGAATATCCCCGCGCTAATGCCTGCTGTAATAAAAGAAAAAGAAACACTTTTCTAGCTGGGACGTAATTCTTGGTAATACACTGGAATTAAGCCCGATACTCAAGCAGGAAGCTATCATAAAGATGACAGTGACAAAATTAATTGTGAGAACAAACAGCGAATTGATAAATTCAAACTGTAAATAAAATGCATTAGTGAGGGTGAGTACCCGGTAGATACTGCAAAAACCAAATACATTTGCGTGATTATTTTTATATTTAGCTGCCTAGTGTTGTTGCCTAGAACAAGAGCTTCCTTAAGGCTCTTACACACCAGCGGACGAGCACGATTGTAATGTGTAATATAAAACGAATGTAATGAGGACGGATTTAAGTTTGCATAGTACAACTACCGCGAACATGTGGATAGCACTCCCATCATCAGCCAGCGAAGGTTATACGTATGAAAGTTATATGCTGGTATTATATCATATAACAACAATAATGTAATATTAATATGTATGTTATATATTTGTAGTTACACCGCTGCAAACATTATCATATCTACTTACAAAAAATTGTGAAGTGCGTAAATAAAACAAGTGTTATAGAATCGGTTCTATTAAATAATAATAATAATATGTCTTTATTCAACACTACATAAAAATTAATTAACGACAAAAAAATCAATATACGAAACAGCCTACATACAGGGTGAGTTTTTTATCTTGAGATAACGGAATATCTCTAAAACACTGTATCAAATCAAAAGATCTTAAGAAGGTTTGTTATAATGTATTATAATTATTTCCAATTTTGAATAGAATTCCATTTGCTTATTTTCTGTTCGGCCTGAAATATGTTATTATACATACGTTCATGGACTATTGCAAAAGTTACAGGTAACCCACTTAATTCGTTGCTGTGTTGTAAACCTTATTGCGCATTGTCAGAGGTGCAGGAATGTTCATTCCGTTATGTGCTGCCCTGCCGAATAGACGTGCGTGTTAGTATCCAGCTATTATTGTTGTTATTTTTACAAGTCGTTGTTATTGTTAAATCATTAAATATGGCGGACAGAATCTTACGCGACGACACAACAGCTGCAAAAATTGTAGAGAAGGTATTGCAGTCCGATGCGCTTCTTGATAAAATCAGCAGTTTGGTTGCTGATAAAATTGGTGAAATCCTCAAGGTGTATGAAGAAAAGGTAAATCATTTGGAAAGTAAACTTCAAGAAGCATACGCAAAAATCGACTCCTACGAACAATACTCGCGCATCAACAACTTGAGAATATATGGTATTCCCGAAACACAGGACGAAGACACTGACCGCAAGTTCGTTGAAATCTGTAGCAGTAAGATTGGGGTGGAGATACCACCTTCGTCTATTGATTGCAGTCATCGTCTTGGAAAAAAACTGAGGATGGTATCCGGCCAATTATAGTTAAATTTGTCAACCGCAAAGTGAAGCAAATGGTTTTTCAAAACAAAAAAAAATTGAAAGGTTCTAAAATAGTAATTCGTGAAGACCTAAGTAAAAGAAATCTAAGTTTAATGAAGGAAGTACGGAGTAAATGTGGAGTTGTATGGACTAGTAGCTGTCATATTTTTACAAAGGTCAGTGGCAAAGTGCATAAAATTAACAATTACGATGACTTAAATCGATTAAATATTAGTAAATAGCTGAATGGTACTACCTCCTGTTGATATTATTGCATTGTCGTTTATCGGAATATTTTTATTTTCTTGTCTAAAAACGTTAATCCTCTTTAGTTTATTTTTGCATATAGGTATTATAGATTTTTGTGAATTATACTGTACTGCATGTATTGTGAATGAATTTATGTTTACGTTTATCTGATATACACGTACCTTCATTTATTATTGATCCATTGTGTAGTTGTACACTAATTGTTTTTTGTATTACATAGAGTTGCCATATTATGTTTTAGTTATAGAGTAAATTACATATTTTTTTTTTAAATGAATATAGCTTTGCGGTTTTGGGTGGCTGTCTGCTTTTGAATATATTCTATTTTCTTCATTAAATTGATACGCACAATAGATGTTGCTCGCTCAAATTAATGTTCGGTCTCTTGTGGCCCACTTTGCTGAAATAGTAGATCTTTTAAATTTGCATGAGTACGATCTTCTTGCTGTGACGGAAACGTGGCTGGGGCCAAACGTTGATTAACGTTGAAAAGAATAATATCCATTACAAAATTTTGAATAGTTCAGATGCTATAGAGCAACTGTGGCTTGCTGTGGGTCATGGCATTGATGCTATGGTTGTGGGTGTATTATACAGGTCGCCCAATTCTGTTTACCATAACTTTATAAGTGAAATGGAAGTGTCTGTATCCGAATTTCTTCCAACAACTTATCGTCTTGTGTGTTTGGGAGATCTAAACATTGATCTTTTAAAATCGGATAATTTGCCTTCGAGATGTCTCTCAGAATTTATTCAGTCTTTTGGGTTGCACCAAATAATAGTAGATCCCACTCGTATCACGGAGACCACAGCTACCTTAATTGATATAATAATTGTTTCTGATTTGTCCTTTGTGCGTGAGTCTGGAACTTCCAACGTTCCGATCTCGGATCACGAATTAGTTTTCTGTAACGTTACTACCTCCGTGCCTAACCTTCCCAGAACAATATCTTACCGGAATTTTAGTAATTTCTCATATAACTCATTTGAAAATGATTTAAGAAATAGGAATTTTGAAGATATTATATACGAAACAGATGTTAATGTTAAAATAAGCATACTTACTAACAATATATGTGACCTGTTCAATATCCATGCACCATTGAAACTATTTCTGTTCGTAGACCGAGATGTCCGTGGCTAACTGATGTCATTAGGTTGATGATGTCGCTCCGAGACCGTGCGCACGCAAAGTACAGGCGAACTAACAACCTAATGATTGGCGTTACTATAAACAATGAGAAATTACACGAAGTCAGCAATTACTCGTGAGAAGAGAGCTTTTTATAGTCACCTTGCTAATTCTGGCAATAGTCGGTATGTATGGAGAGAATTGAGATCACTGAATGTGTTACCGAAAGCTCGTAATATGTTACCCTACATCTACAAGATCCGCAGTTAGTTAACCATCACTTTATTACTCCACTACTAAGTTAGCTGGCGCTGATGATGATCTGTTAAGCTATTATAGAACACATACAAAAGACGATATTGCTGATGATTTCAAATTTCAACTAACTAGTGAGGCGGAAGTTGCTAGAATTATATCTGATATATCTTCCACATCTCCAGGCTCTGATAATCTGACGATTGATATGATAAAACTCTGTTGTCCTTACATTTTTAAAATTTATCTTCACATTATAAATACATGTATATTAGAAAGTGTATTTCCTGCTGCTTGGAAGCAAGCAGAGTAGTAATACTTTTGCCGAAGAAACAGAACCCGCAGTCCTGTTCTGATTTAAGGCCGATCAGTTTGCTTCCAGCTCTCTCCAAAGTTTTTGAAAGAGTGATCCATAAACAATTAGCTCATCATGTCACTAAAAATAACATTTTACCGTCATATCAATCCGGATTTCGTTCTGGCTATAGCTGTGAATCGGCTCTATTAAAGGTCACGATGATCTGTTGAAAGCTGCGGATAGGGTGCTGTTTCGACTTTGGTGCTTTTAGATTTATCAAAAGCATTCGATACTGTGAATCATGATGTTTTGCTGTCGATTCTTCACTTTATCGGTCTTTCAAATGATTCCATATCCCTTATTGGCTCCTTTTTATTTAACAGATCACAATGTGTAAAAATAGATAATATCTTTTCTTCTAACGCTTTACTGTCATCTGGTGTGCCGCAGGGTTCTATTTAGGACCTTTACTATTTTCAATATACACATGTGATCTTTTCTCTAATATTTCTACATGTTCTATACATATGTACGCTGATGATACGCAAATTTACCACTCTTTTTCGGGTGACTCAAGTTTAAATGCACTAGAGGATATTCAAAGTGATTTGAATGTTTATGTCGTCTGCATGTTTTCGGCATTCACTATCTCTTAATTCATCGAAGTCGGTGTGTTGCTTCTTGGTAATAAACGATTGTGTGATAACCTTAAAAACGTTGTAAATTTGCATATAAATAATGATCCTATACCGGTCGTCACAGAAGCAATTAGCCTGGGTTTGACTATTGACAATACTTTTAGATTCAGGCAACAAATATCTATGTATGTTCAGCGAACATATAGTAATCTGAGAATACTCTATTCTCACCGTGAATATTTACGTAGAGATCTAAAACGCCTTCTGTGTGACTCGCTAGTTTTGTTTCACTTTATGTACTGTTCCACCTTATACGGACCTTGTCTTGATGTTAGTACTATGGATAGGATACAGCGGATACAAAATGCTTGTATTCGATTCATTTATAATATTAGAAAATATGACCACTATCCCATGCTTTCAAAGAATGTCGGTGGTTGAATATGCGAAATCGTATACTGTTGAAAGCATCGTGTATGTATCATGTACTGATCACTACCAAAAGACGCCATATCTACATCAAAAAATCACCTTCCGTACTGATGTACATAACTTAAATGTTAGATTTAGGGGTAGAATTACACCACTGCTGCATAGAACCGCTTTTTTTCGCCGCTCATTTTCTTTTAGTATATATAAAGTTTATAACGCTATACCTACCTATATCAGGACAGGCCTCTGCCTACGTTTAAAAAATTATTAAGGATTTTGTTTGGGAGCGGCGCTACTTGATACCTATGCTCAAGCATTCGATTAGTGTAAGAATAATTACACACTTTAATTTCCAGTGTATACAGTTATTGTTTCTTTTGGACTTGCTTTCTTGTTGTTTTTTTTTTTTTTTTCATAACGGAATTAGGTTAAGTAATTATAGGCATTAGAGTTCTCATTAAATTATTTCCTTATGTCAAGGTTAAGTGGAAGAATGGCTGCTGATAAGTTCAGCCGCTAAACTTCGCCTTGGGGTTTCCATTTTTCATTTTTATTTCATTTTAGTTGTTTATTTTTTAGTATTTCTTTTTGTAATAGAATATGTGTATATATTTATGTATAATTAAAGCAATGGGAAATAAAGATTATATATATATGTGAATGCACATCCAATATAGTTCAAACTATATACAAAAAAATATTGAGTAAACTTTTAATTGGTTTTGTAACGATATAGAGATACCCTGTTACAAGCTAGTTTTAAAGTACATATTTTAGACTGTAAATATAAAGTTGTTGCTTTTAATTATATTTTATAAACTCTAGTTATTTATTAGTATTTATTTTTCTATATATATATAACTACTCTTAGATGGTTTTTTAAATAATTGCGGAATTAATGCGGAGGTCCGGACAAGCATCAATTTTCTAGAAAAAATAAAAACAATTCAATAGAAGACATGTATATTGTGAATAAATAAATTAACCCGAATTCTTCGGATACACTTCGATAAGAGTTTCTTTCGTCCAAAGAAATACCCTTCACATCAAAGAAATAGAGTTAATTAGTATTTTTTTTTAAAAAAGAAAGCACAGTTCATTTCAAATAAGCAAAGGGAAAAGTTACAATAACAATTAGAGCTTATATGATTGGAAGCGAACAAATTAAACTTTTGGTTACCGGAAAATCTAAAAACCCAAAATGTTTCTAAGGTAATAAAATCTTTGAATTAAAGATTATCATTTTAACAAGAAATTATAGATGATCAAATTTATTTTTAAAGACTGAGTTAAGTAAATAGGTCCTCTTGCAATTGCAAAAAAATCGAAAACCATTTGCCTTACTATTTTCGTAGAAGCATAGCAACGACGCTTCAGCCTATGGACCAGAAAATCATGCATTAATTAATCAACCTACAAGAACGTATTTTTAAATTCGCATAGGTATGAATCCATAAAACAAGCAAGTCTATTATTATTAAACATTTCTTTGAAAAAGCTGGGCTCTGTGAAGTTTTAGAAAATTGGTATCAAGAAGACGAATTGTCGCTTTCTGACACAACGTGTTCTTGGATAACACTCCAATCGCCTGATCAAATACATATATAGCAACATTGTACTTGAAGATATTCTTGTATTTGAATATGATTTGATGAAAATATTCTGAAAACTGTAACTAACCAGGGAGTCGAAAGAGTAACAAATGATGAAATGAATACGTTTTAAATGAGGATGCAAAAAATCTACATGAAATGACATGATCCAAGCGCTTGAAACAAATTGTCATTAGCTTTAGCGATGGAGTTTTATCAAGATGTGACTACAAATATTTTAGTGGCTGAATAAATGCGAAATAGACACAGATTTAAACCGTTCTGTTCAAAAGAACAAATGCATTTATTATGTTTGTCAAAAGTACATAAGTTTCAATCAAATATTGAGTATAATAAATATGTTCTGTTATCCAAAGCCCCTTTTGTTATATTTAGTATTATATAATAATATATCATATATTTGTAATGTTTTTATGTAATTAAATTACTTAAAAGGGTCATTGAAAGAATCTAGGAATAAGTGCATATTTATTTTGATTGTTAATTGATATACCTCTTTCCTCACCTTTTTTCTAATCGATATTGATGTTGACTAAATAAGATTAAATTAGATATTATTCAAAATTTTGTAAAAGAAGCAGACAGCATTTATGAAGGATTTGAGACTAACGTAAACAGTGTATACATATGTACGTATATAAATATACATATGTATGTATATAAATTTTACATACCAGTATAAAGTACACTTATAAATAATATCATTTTGTTAGTAATTACTAGCTACAATTTTTACTGCTGACATCTTATTTTCTTTTAGTCATTTTGCATCCGGATCAGTACCAACAGTATTTACATCTGCAAATCCTCAGAATGCGTTGAATACCACGGAAGTTATGAATTTAAAATGTCCTTTTTAAACCGACTATTAAAAGTAACTCTCGGAGAAACCACGCGATATATTTACAGAATATATTCCGGAAACATCATTTGACTTCCACAAATAGCTTGTTTATAGGGAAAGTAACGCGATAAAAACAAATTCGGGGAACGATGAATCGAAAGCGAATTCATGAATTATATATCAGAAAACACCGCCGAATATATATTCATTCCCACTCAAGTTTTTCTAACAGATTTCGAATTGCGAATTCACTGTGTGACTCCCACACTTACGGTGTTTGTATGTAAACATTGACTGCTATATGTTAACTTTGCGTAGGACTATCTGTTGTGATAAGTGACTGAAGGATTGTTATGCCAAATCTTACATAACGTTGTTACTTGTGATATCATAACTTTCTGCCGATCAGATATTCTAATGCAGCAATAACAATAATTATTTGCCTGATGAAAGAAGTTTTGTTTTAACCTTTCGACACTGGAGGGGGGTACAACTGTGCCCCAAGCAGTTATTTTTCTTTGTTTTTGTGGATTAGCATTGCAATTTCTGCTAATCCAACTGAGTTATCTTTATTTGTAATGCGTACGAATATTATGTGTGCATTACGTCGTAATTTCATGCTCCGTGTTCTCAAAATTGAATAAAATTATGCATGGGGTATAACTATACCCCTCTCCGGCATCCATATTCCAAGTGCAATTCTGGTAACTTTGCGCAATTTGATGAAAACACTTCGTATCAGGTGTACTCTATATAAGCCAATATCATCAGTATTGCTTTAGTCTCTGCGCGTAATCCAAGCAGTGAGGGTGTATTGTGTTTATTTTCACTTTGCTTCGAAGTGCGGTTTTGTCCAGATATAATGTCTAACAAAAGAAAATTAGATTTGTCTCGAGAAGATCGTGCCGTGGCCCTACAGTGGTTGGAAGAAAGCGATGAAGATTTTATTCAAGATGAGGATAATTTGGCAGATGCATCAGAGTCTGAGGATAATATAGAGTAAGATGAATCTGAACCAGAGATACAACAGGTATTTCTTTGTAATTTAGAATCACAAACAATTTAATTTTAAATGATTTCTGTTACAGCTCTCTTCTCCGGAAGATAGTGATGAAGAAGAAGAGGTTTTGCTGTCAGATTTTGCTTTCATTTCCAACAATGGTACTGTGTGGAACAATCGTCCTCCAACAGCATCTCGCGCTCGTTCTCAGAATATAATAACGAAAAAACCGGGGCTTGCTCTAAAATCTAGGAATGTTTCAACAATTGTCGAATGTTTCAAATTATTTATAAACGATGAAATCGTACAAACAATTGTGAAATACACAAACCAGAAAGCGGAAAAATATGTTGAAGAATGGAACATGAAGAATCCGGACAAACAAAAGACTTGGACAGAGACAGATTCACTTTTGATCACAGTAGGCGCTCTAAAAGCAAATAGGGAACCAACCTATTTTTCTTTGGTGTAAAAATACTCTGTATAGTAGAAGTATTTTTCCGGCTGCCATGTCGCAAGATAGGTTTTTACAGATCATCAGTTTTATGCAATTTGATCATCTAATTACTAGAATAGAACGTAGAAGAGTCGACAAGTTGGCTGCATTTAGGGATATGTTTGAAAAATTTGTAGAAAACTGCAAGGATGATTTTTATCCGAGTCCGCACAATTTATGAGCAACTTGTAAATTTTAGAGGCAAGTGCCTATTCCGTGTGTACATGAAATCGAAGCCTGCGAAATACGGCATCAAAATATGGGCTTTAGTAGATGCAAATTCTGTTTACGCTGCCAACCTTCAAATCTATACTGGCAAGGAAGGCAACAAGCCTTAAAAGGAACAAGGCAAACGAGTAACTCTTGATTTGGTATCCTGTCTCGGGTCTGGTTATGGACATAATCTTGCATTATAATTCAACAAAAGGCGCCGTTGATACCATGGACAAAATGGTCAACGAGTATAGCTGTAAGAGAGCTTTTAACAGATGCCCCTTTGTTTTATTTCAAAACATAATAGATATCGCCTGTCTCAATTCTTACGTCATATGGACAACTAAATATTCTGTTTGATCTCAGGCTGCTTCCCACAGACGCAAGCAGTTTCTTCTTTCTTTAGGACAAGAACTTATTAGACCACATGTGGCTATAAGATTGCAAAATCCAAGAAGATTCCACAAACGTGTTGTGAACGCCATGTACGAATTGGTCCCCGCACCACATACACAAATTACCAACAGACAAGACCAATTGAAATTTTCGGGAAGGTGTATTTTATGTCCACGTAATAAAGATCGCAAAAGTAGAAAAACATGTCATTTGTGTAAAAACTTCGTTTGTGTCGAACACCAAACAACTGTACAAACAATAACATGTTCTAAATGCCAATTGGATCAAATAGAATAGAGAAGCCATATAAATATATGTTTGTTATATACATTTTTTTTTTAGAAAAAATGCTGGATTATTTTTTATAATTTTAATATTATTTTTATCATTATTGTTATCATTACTTTATATATTGTAACCGTAACCACAAATAAATATATTTATTATTATTATTATTTATTCCCTTTTACTTTACTATACTAACCTACTTGTAATGGCGGTACATAATGTACCCCCTTCGTAAACCGCGTCACTTTTACACCCTTCGGTATCGAAAGGTTAACAATCTTTTAACTATAATGGCTATTTTATAACAAAACTGTTTATCTATCAATACGTACAGTACCTAAAGTACTATGCTTGGCTTTCGAACTGACACCGTGCTCTGGAACTGCTTCAGACACACTTTTCTTTCTCAATCTTAGCCGCATCTTCTTGTTCTTTAACTTTTCTCCTTGTATGCTGTGACCACAAAGTCATTCCTAAGTTCTTACATGTCACACATCATATCATACCCTTTCCCTCAAACTATATTTACCAAGGCGCTGGCCTCGCCTTGACTCGGAAAAAATTAAGCAAAGTGGGCATGAACTTCATCTTTGTTCCTTAACTATCCTATCTTTTATAGGTCGTATAATCTAATTCGAATCCTTAAGTCCTCCTAAATCCTCCAAATAATCGTTAACATTTCCAAGCAAACTGCTGATGCGTTTTCCAGAAATAGGAGGGCATCTGGATAAGGTGTCCAAACTTTGTAAATATACTTCCACCAAGGACATCGTCGCTGACATAAAGGCCGCTTTTGTCAGAATACCCAATAGCCTTCCCAATCCTATCCGTTACGATACCTCCAGAATCATTAATTGTGCCAAACCTCTTAAACATAACAATCCTAAATCCTAAAATACACTCTCTTAAATACCTAAATACTTTTATCTGGTCCTCAAAGCTGATAAGGGAACAATACGATGATCCTGAACAGCAATGGATATGAACAGATGATCTTATCCTTACTCCATGATGGCTCCTACACACTTCTAAATCGTATGAATATTCCATCATGATGGCATCGATAAATGCCTTCATAAAGATGTTGGCAATGATAGGAGAAAGTTGAGAACTCAGCAAAAGTGGCAATAGGTAGATTAGATTAGACTAGGATTGGGGTGGCCTGTAGACCTGTTTCACTGCGACCTTTTCAGACCTATTGTGGTCCCCTTTTTTTTCCTAGAGGACGCTCTTTAATTTTCCCTATTGATTAGGCCTATGATCTTTGAGAGCGGTTTCTTTGTGTAGCTACTAACTGTGGGTTTTTCACACCCATTACTAGAAACCTTGTCTTTGCCAAGCCTGCACATTGCACTGTACATGAACTGGCGCTTCTTCCTCCTCTTGGAAGAATCTGCAGGTTGCGTCATCTGCTGGGCCTATGTTCTGCATATGCCTATTTACTATCATTTTGACAGTCTTCCTGTCTTTATTCAGTAACTCTCTAGCAAATTTAGGCCTCTCTTCCTTTAGGAACTCTTTTGCCTGCCTCTGTCCCGGTGATTATTGCCACCACTCTCTGGACTGATTATGTATCCATTCATTGATGGATTTTTTAATTTGCTATTTGATAGTGCCGAAAGAAGGGCCAAGGAATGACCTTGACGAACCTCGGCTGGCAGCTCGTCGGCCGGGAAATAGCTAGAGGTAAGACAAACTTTCACTAAACCAGCTAAGTTATCCAGCTTATTTTAAATTTTTTAACGAATTAAATGAATGTTGCCGGGTATAGGAACTAGAAACTAAAAAGTAAATTCTAGGAATCCACTATCAGTCCACTCAGTCTGTGAACAAAATTTTTGAAGTTTTGGACAAGCTGTTGTCAGTGTGAAGTGTGAGAATTTTGGAGAAGGCGTTTGGAGAGCTTGTAAGTGGGCAAGTGGGATTATGATACTAATGATAGGACATTAAAGAACTTGAGGTACGTGGATTTTGAGTTGTCCATATAGTTTAGGTACATTGGATGCACTAGGTAATATGGAATTATATAATTCAGGAGTAATTGAAACCTATTAGGATTAGGTTCAGTATTTATTAGGATTTTATAATTACAGTAATGTGGATATCGGGATAGAATTTGGACAGAATTAGATTTAAGTTGGCGGTCAGTCCCCTGCTTTTCCTGGAAAGCCTATAGGTGGCACTGTTTAATACAAGCTTTCCTAATATCTCTCTGAGATTCTCAAACACTACGCAGGTAACAACTTTTTTTTATCTGAAACTTAACATTTTCTAGACAAACAAAATAAAGAGAGAGCAAATTTTCAGGGTTTGCTTGCTAGTTCGAGTCCTTATTTATCGAAGTTTCTATATCCGACAACATAAAATCCTGGCTTTCAACTTCCAGGCAGATGACTTAGCTGATTTGATGGAAATCATCCTTGCTTCTACCTATTTGCAGTTGCGCGGTTTCCTTTACGAACAAGGGTCAGGTGCAGTCATGGATTCCCCACTCTTTCCTGTTGTTACCAACATTTTCATGGAGATATTTGAGCAAGGAATCTCAATTCCTATTATCGGAAACCGAAATGCTGGTTTAGATACTGTAATGACACCTTCGTAATCTGGCCGCATGACGTAATTCCTTAGATACATAATTTCCTCGTATTTTTTAATTCCCAACAGGAATTCCATTAAATTTACCATGGTAATCGTAGTCCGACAGTGCTCTGCTTTCCCTAGATATCTTAGTGAATTGTCATTCTAATGGTTCTTCGAGCGCATTTCATTTACCGTAAATCTACTGATAGAAACATGTTTATGTGCATTGGAATGGCTGCATAATGAGGATTTGTGAAATTCAAAAGGAATTGATGATCATTTTAAGGATTTGGTGATGGAACGTGCGTTACGTGTTGTAAGATTATCTTTAGGAGCCATCTTGGAGTAAGGGTAAGAAGTCCTGTTCATCTGTTCTTGCTGTCCAGTACGCATTGTGTCTTTTATCAGCTCTAAAGCATCAGATTTAAGGTATTTAAGGTCAAATATTGCGGATTTGGGGATATTAGATTTAAGAGGTTTGACACGAGTAAGGATATTGGAGGTTTTATGGCAGATAGAATTGGCGATGTCATCCAGGATTCCGACAAAAGCTGCCTCTTTGTTAGCGACGATGTCTTTTGTAGGAATATGTATAAATATGTATATAAATTTGGGACCTCTGGATAGAATAGAAACCTCTTCAGTCGAGATTGCTTACATCTCTGGATGAGCAGCTTGTGAAAGATAGTGGAAAGCGTTGAATGCAAAGATAGACGAGTCCACAAAATGAAGCTCAGGTCTCGTGTGCTTAATCCTTTCCTAAATGAACACAAGGCTAGCGCGTTGGTAAATGTGGTTACGAAAAAAGGATGTGGTATACTGTATGATACGTAGGGATTTAGGAGTGATCTTGTGGTTACGGCAGTTAAGGCGAAAGGTTAAAGAATAAGAAGAGTGAAGATATCCCGTGCGATTGAGTACGAAACGTCAATTAGATGTAGTTTCAAGACGTTATTCCATGCCGGAGGAAAACCTGAAACGGAAACAACGGGAAAGTATAGTATCTAAAGATTTTGAGATCTCTGTCACAATTAAAATGCATGAATCGGTTAATTGTCTTTAAGATCGGCATGTGTAACATAAGAACGGTAACTACCGACCTTCCTAATATAAATATTTCTATACTTGATTAAATGTCTTTTACTGCACCTATTAGCAGAGGAAGAACATTATTCTTATAGTTCGGCAAAATATTTGTTGGTCAAATTATTTATTCGAAAGCGGATTTAAATTGTAGTTCCCACATTTGCGGTCACTAAACAATTTCTATAAATATCTCATAAATCTTCCCATTTCAACAGTTTATACTCCGACGCAAAAATTTAAATAGCCACCGCGATGTTGCGGTTCCGTTGTTGGCAGTTCGAACTGCTCCCGCAACGGGCTAGAAGCTCTAGTTGGATGCAAAGTATTCGACCGCTGTGTTGACCTTCTTGCTTTTGCGGTCGTTTCCCGTAAGAACTGGTCTCGTATTTTGAGGAAAACCGCTTGGATTATGATGTCAATATGTCTACACTAAAGATAGCATGCCTCTTCATTCGTTAAGGTAAAAAAACTAAAGGCACTATAAATTCGTTGTTATAATATTCTGCTTTTATGTTCCAATCATGCATCTATAGAGAAAAGATTTAATTAAATCTCGGTGGTTACAGATGTATTCGAGTTCTTCACATTTCATGATGGTACTGATCAAATGCAAATGTTTTACAACATTAAAGCAAAAATAAAATTTAAAGCGTCTAATAAGTGCTAGCATACATATATATTAATAACACATCGACGTTCGTTTGTATTTATATTCCTATGTAAGGGATATCAAAACTGCAAAACTATAAAGTTTACCTCGGCGCATTACCTTGTAAATCACGTAAGAAGCGGCATTCCCATGAGAAACGCAGTAACTCCCCAAAACAAATTAGAAAATTGCTTCGCTTTGCAGCAGCATTAAATATTTAGCTTGCTAGCGTCCCAAGAAACAAAAATTATCTGTTGAAAACATCACTGGAAGAAAGAAAGCACCAAAAATAGGTCCGATATAATTTGTTGATGATTAATGAACAGACCCTTTCGGTAACTTTATATTCCTTTCATTAGTTATTATGATTTTAGAAAGTGTTTTTTTTATGATTAAAATAAGACTGTTATCCAGATTTAATTTGTTTATCGCCAAATTAAACCTCAAAGTACCTACTAAGAGAATAGAGAATTAATAAATTAATGCAATATACAAAAGACGTTTTCTTGGAAAAGGCAGGATAAACATAGTAAAATGGTCTCCAAGCGGTATTTGGGAGGTCATAAGGGTGCGATGCATACGTGTTTCCTCTTCCACTCTTGAAATGTCCTTGAGATATTTAAGAAACGTGCCTTTATGACCATACCAATGATATCTCGTGGGAGCCATACCATTATTCCGTTGTCCTTACCTTATATATTCTGGGTCCAGTGTCCTAAACATTTTTCCGTCAATGCGAAACGTGACTAATAGTTCTTTTCTTAACAATGTGCTTTAAAGGTAATTACATTATATACTATTATATCATTAATTTAAGGATTTACAAATACATTGTTTGAAAATTTACACTGTTCTAGTACCTCCTATAAAGATTGGGACATGGATCTAGCGATTCAGTTGTTCATCGTTGCTCTACCTTTATTTATTTATGAAAAGCTAAATAATTACAAATGAACCTAACCCCGTGCTTCACCTAAAGGTATTACACGAGGCTACCTATTCTAAGTACTATATGAATCCATAATAATTGGAATGTTCCTACTCTAACTAAATAATTTCCCTGCGATTGTTAATAACAAAAAATATAATACAATAGTCTCGAAATTATGTGAATACTTGTCCTATCTATCAGAGAAAGTTTTCTTGAAAAATTAAGAAATATTTCAACAAGAATGATAAGGAACTCTATCCTATGGGTCGATGAGGAACATCATCTCGTTCAACTAGTTATATGATAAATCAAATAATTTTAATTGATCTGGGGCATTAAGTTCAAATGGAAATGGAAAATAGCATGAAGTAGTCTAAGAATCCATCGAATATTTTGGTAATGAAAATAATATACTTCCGTAAATTATTTTTATCAGTCACAGTATTGGTTGACTTCGAGCAATCCAGTATTCTATGAATTAAGGGTGAGATTATAATCACATTCGAGAAAAAGCGCAGATATTATTGTTATTGGAGGAGAACCATTGCTAATAGAAAGAAAAAAGAAAACAAATGGGGACGGCGAAGCTATTATAATATACAATAAGTGCCATATGGTTATTCAAATCAATATTGTAGTGCGTTTCTAAGTACACTTTGTGTCATATTTGGTGTTACTTATGGAACACTCTGTATAGCAGTAAACATCGATACGATTTTAATTAGATTTAAACAGTGAATAACAACTTCTATTTAAAACTTTTTTCCATAACACAAGTACAACACACTATATTTTCACAATATTAAAGCTGAAATAAAATCCAAAGCGTATAAGCAAGCCAATATCAAGAAATTTTTGCGCTTAAACATCACCATGTACTGTTTGAAAATTATGAAAAAGTACTAAAAATTAATCAATCGCTTAAGAAGTGTTTTACCCATTCTAAGCCTAGATGAAAAAAAAAAATCATTGCATAGCTAAATATACTCTATATCCCTACCAAGTTTTATAAAACTTCAACTTTGACAGTTGAACAGCTGTCCTCGTAAGTCATCGTAGTAAGTATATCAATATGTATCAGAGATGTAAGTCTAAGATTTTTTTTGGTGTGAGAGCCCTCTGACCTGAAGTCTCCGGAAACACTCTAGCCTCTTGCTTTTTGTATTTAGTCTCCAATTTTCTTTACCCATGAAATTATGTCAGCCATTCCAGTATCCTAATACCCTGCACTAATCTGCGCAGGTCTCCAGTTGGTTGATCAAATCCTCTGTGTTTATTTTTGGTTTGCGAGCAAAGTCTTGCATTCACACAGAATGTGGTAAACATTCTCTGTCATCCCATTGCACAGTCAGCAGTATCTCCAGTATTGATCCCAATTTTCTGAGGGTGTGCTTCCAGTGCGTGGTGCCCTGTAAGGAGATCTGTTACGGTGCGAAGGTGATTGCTACTAAGCTATAGTAGTTCTTCAGTCTTCTTCTTTGATGGTTCCTTAGTAAAAGTCTTTCCATCACATTTCCTGGCTGCTTTATCCGAATGTTCTTTGTACATTTCTTTTAACCAGCTTCTTACTTGCTTTCGTGCTGTGGTTTTGTACACTTCTACAACAGGTACTGGGCCTATATATGAAGCGGATGATACCTTCTTTGCTAACTCATCGGCTTTTTCATTTCTTTCGATTGTCAAATGTCCGACCACTCACAACAAAGTGATTTTATTGCAGTCTGTCAACCTATTCAGTTCTCGAATTAATTCCCAAACCAGTATCGTCTGGCTGTCTGTTGATCCCCTTTTTTTAAAAGCCCTCTGACAGATTTCAGTTGCATAATGTACTGAATATGCCTCTGCTTGAATGACCGTAGCATATTTGCCCAAAGGAAGGGTGATTGTGTTTCTCACCGTTTGCCCCATACACCACATACTTTATGAATTTTCCCAAAATACAGACTCCATCATCGGTTTTACCAGCTTATCTTGGTAGCAGAGCTTTTGTTGTAAAACAGTAATAGTTCTGACGTCACAGAACGTAGCATAGCTTTAAATTGTATAGGTGTTGCTTTAGAATTGTTTTACAAATATAATACGTTAAGGACTCACATTCAAGATTTTTATTTGAACTATTGTAGTTGCTAATTCTCTATTCTTTTCTCTTTAATTCTTTGTTGCAAGTTGCGCCTTTTAATGTTTTAATGTGTTCTTATAAATGTACTTTTGTGTTTACAACTAAAACCATAAATTTAATTTGAGATACTATTAAACACATTAATGAATTGCACAACCGTAATCTGTGTCTCAGGTCACAGACTGCGATATCCTTAAAATTAAATTTTGCCTTCCGCTGATCGTTTCAGTTATTAAGGAAAGGAAACTGTATATGAGCCGAGTGTTGTACGTCGCTTGACACATCCATCGCATTAGTTTCCTGGAAAATCTTGGAGTTCTTTGTGTACAAAGCGTACACGGATCAAGCCGTTTCTCTCGGTTTTGAAATACAATTCTTTTTCTGTAGCGTTATGTTAAGCTCTGCCTTTATGACAGTTGCCGTCCCTGATCTTCAAGATTTTCCGAGATTTAGGGCATCACCGGCTGTAACAATATTTTCAGCTGAAATTGGGAAGTGCGGAAATGCACGGAAGAATTGTATAAAATTCCCTGAATTTTGTTGCACTAACCATTTTCTTAGATAAAAAAAAAATATTCAGGAGTTTGAGAAGGGTAAAACATGAAGTTAGTGTAAATTTTGTTATTTTCACATTACATCGCATGTGATAACTTAATCGTAAAACAAAGTAATTGGATTGCGTATTATATGAAAGAGAAAAGAGTGAAGCAGCAGAAGTAATTATGTCTACGAATTACAATTGTTTTCGATAATACATGAAAGAAAGAAAGAAAACATCTACAAATAAGTATAAATAAAAAGAAGAGTTTTATAAAATACGTGGATCCAGAATAAAAGCGAGATAGCACCCATCTAAATTCCTACGAATTCCTGTCGAAAAATCGTGTTGAAAAACAGCGATATACGGTCAATTTTTCAAACAATTCTTCCTTCTCACTGCAAAACGAAAAAATTTAGAATTTATATGTCGTTTAAACACATGTAATTTCGGTGTTTTTCAGCAATACATCAATATTGCTGAGCAACTTACGCGTTCGGACAAGTAAAAGAGGTTCGTTATATCTTATGTGCCGTATTGTCCAATTTCTAACTTCAGGTTTTGATTTTCTATTTAGAAAGATATCTACTGAATTTTGAAAAACATATATGATTCTATTACAGCATGTACTTATAGAAACTTTGGCATAGCCCTTCATTGCTTCTTGCCCCTTTCTTTTAATATCGATTTTTTACTTGTTTTTTCTTTTAAATCTGCGGCGGCTTCACTCTCCCCTAATTCTTCCCTTATTTCTTCACCTTTCCTTTCGATTCCATTTAATCTATTGTTTTCACTATGTTTCCGATCGTTATTTCATCAATTATTAGGGATATTTGAGATAAAAAAAGTGAAAAAGCTTCAGCTGGTGTAGGGATTGATTAAGATGGATGTACAAACATAAACGAGAAACGTTTTGGGTACCAAGGTGGATGGTATATATGAAACAGAAAGAGTGAAGGAAATGCAGCGCACTACTGAAATAAGAAATAATATATTTATTAGATAAAGAATACGCAAAGAAACACATATTCTTTTTTGTTGTGGAAACTGTTCGGAAGAGTCTCCGGAAACACTACAGCCCCTTGGCTTTTTGTATTAAATCTCCCATTTCTTTTACCCATTAAATTATACCAGCCATATACAGGTGTCTGGGTGATTCATTGAAGTACCGAATCCTCTGGGTTAATTTTTGGCTTGCCAAAAATTGCCTGTCTTTTTGCGTCCAGACCCTCGCATTCACATAGAATGTGGTAAGTGTCTTTGTCCTCCCATTACACAGTCCGTAGTAGGTATTCCCAGTGTTAAGCCTTATTTTCTGTAGGTGTCCCTCTCAGTGCGCAGTAACTGAAGAACTACTAAGCTGCAGTAGTTCTTCAGTATTCTTCTTTCAGGCACCATTAATGAAGGGCGTTCCAAGTATTTGCCTGGTTGTATTAATCCAGTGTTGTTTTTGTGTCTCTGTGACTCATCTTCTTACCTGCTCTCGTGCTGTCTTCTAGACACTCCTAGAACGGCTTCCGGGCCTACATATGAAGTAGGTAATCCCTTTCTTGCCAACTCATCGGCTTTTTCGTTTCCTTCGATTGTTGAATGTCCTGGTACCTGCAGCAAAGGGACTTCATTGCGGTATGTAAGGAGAATACATTTAGAAACCAGTTTTGATTGTATCTTGCGGTTCACTAATGCCTAGGAAGGCGGTCTAAGGGGCATTACATTGCTACTGTAGGGGTAGTCCTCATAGCTCCTGATATTCCTAAACCCGCAAGTCTCTGTGAATTGTAAAAAAGAAAATGTTAATTACTAAATAAGGATCACCCCCGGATTCTGAGCTGTTCTCACGAACGTATATCTCGAACTTCCCTTTCCGAAATATTTTCAGAGCTTTTATCACCTCGTATATTACAAGATAGAAACAGGTGTTGATGTTACATCCATTACACCAATGCTTTATTTTCTTGTGACATAATATACCGAAGACATAAATACAAGCTTCCCACTAACGACCATTGATGTTTATCAGCACTTTTGATTTCTCTAAAATTTACGAGTTCACATAAAAAATGACGATCTGGTGTTGGTGCTCATGGAACGCTCAGGCCGGAAATTGGTGTCGCAAATCACAGTTAATAAGAGCTGTAACATTAGAACTTTGCATTGTTAAGACAAATAGGAATCGAAAACTAACACCTTTACGTAGACAATAAGGAATGAAATGGAAATACATAAAAAGAAAATAATTTAGAATATATCGGGTTCGTTACAGTACCTTGATAAATTCAGTTATAGCAATTTGCTGCTGCACCTTTGTCTACCATACCAGAGAGGCATAAGTGATCATAGATCCGACCACCGTGACCTATGTCCAGTCTATGCCCTCAGTATCGCATGGTCTTAATCCCCCTGCTTTTCCAAACGCTCTTCTATCCAACGAAAGTGTTGTTTCTGCCTTCGTTTTAATTCTCTGAAACTGTTGATTCCAAGTATGTATGTATGTATATGAGGATGATGTTACAGTGCGACCTAAAAGATCTATTGTGTCTCCTATTCTTGCTGTTTTACAGCTGGCCTTTCAATCCTATTCCTTTCAGAAAGTGTAGAGTATCAGACGGCCCCAGGTTCGGTAAGTCTGCCTCTTCGATTTCACATGCTCCCAGGTGCCACGCCTTTGAGTTGTACAGTATTACGCAATTTGAGAGGAAATAGATGAGTGTTTCATTCTGTTCCTCAATCTGCTCGTTTTGTTCCTCTCTTTGTTTCTTCCTAGTGAGGTATTCTCACTTTGGAAGTGGAAGGCTTCTTATGGAGGTCCTGCACCAATTCCTGTTTACTACCAGTGTCGTCCCGCTTAAGTAGGTTAATTAAATATATTTCTTTCCTCAATAATTAATCCCACGAGTAGCTAGGGAAGAGAAGGTTCACCTCCACAGAGCCCCGCATACAAAGGTAAGGCTAAATACAATGGGGTGCGCCAGATGCCCCATGGTTGGACTAGTAGACTGGTCTGCTATCCAGCCACGCATCCCATCAGCCTAGTTCGCCACCTTAAGATTTAGGGTTTTGTTGAGGTTGTCTCCTCTCGGTCCGTGCAGTTAAGCCAAGACCCTCCATCCCTTTCGGAATCTGGTTTTACGGTTGGGCTTTCGGTAGCCGAAAGCAACTACTGGCATCGTTGTAGAACCCTGTGTAAGCCCTTAGGCGCGACACGACAGCTCGGCCGAGGGGGGAGTGGTTCACGGCAACGGCCTTCATTCACCCTGCTCCGGTTTTAAGCAGAGAGGACGAACTTATAGCCGCCACTAACCATCTCGTCTTGGGCGAACCCTGACAAGATGGCCTTTCCCCTGTCCACCACTCTGTGGATGCCCTTGGTAGATACTCACAACTCCCAAGGTTGATTCCAAGTAAGCGTGGGGTCTAGAATGGCACCAAGATATTTCACTGCCGTTGACAGCTTTATTTCTTCATCTCGGAGTTTTATGTGTCCAAAACCACTGGACACACCATGGGACTGATATTTAAACCCTTCTCCTCGATCCATGCTTGTACAATTTGTAGAGCGTCTTGCATTTTGTTCCGCACAACGCCGTTGAATTTACTCTAGGTCCAAATGACAAGTTCAACTGTATATCCCAAAGTTTTAAAGAAACGCATAAGAAAAGATGATAGAAAAAAAGACATGAAGAAAAGGATGGGATAAATATATTAGCATCCTCACAGGAGGATGCTAATATATTTTAGATTAACAGTAGGTTCAAACTGTCTCCGGAAATGATATCCAACATGAGTGCATGAAATAGTGCTACGCGAAGAAGCAGATATGAAATGGCGATGAAAAAAAAAATAAAGAAAAGAGCAAAACGATTCTTGACACTATCTTGGTACAAATGCTTTTTGAATTTTAGTTTAAATGTAGATCCAAACTGCTGTCGGAAATGATGCTAAACGTGGCTAAAAGGCGGAAATTGAATTCGTTCAAGTTACTAATTTAATTATCACCAGATCTATAGGAATGAGATGTGGTTATTAAAAAGAACAATTGTTTCCTCTTACTTTATGTATTCTTCAGTAAAGTAAACGACAGAAGAGGATTATTACAACAAAAATCCACAGCGCCCTCTAAGGTAAGTACTTAGAATATTTAAATTAATCATTCCCCGCGATTTATTTTGACAAAACGGGAAGCCTTATTACGTTACGGTCATTTTCTCGATTCTTTTTCCAGAGATTTTTGTGCTTTTGTTTTCTTCCTTCCGGCCGGTTAAGCGAAAGCGCTTTCCATACTCAGCAATTAAGTTCCGGGGGAAGCAGCCTTGGGCACTTAACATGCTAATAGCGTGATGTAAATTTAATTTCAGCTCGTGCAAATAAAATACGACAATTAGACGTAAAAAATATCGCCGTTCAAGACGCTGCGCTGGTTGGTTGCATTTCTTTGCCCTTAGTTTTCAACTCCGTTCAACTCTCATGAAACGCTCAAATTCAATTTTTCTTGAAACATCTCGGTCCGTAGGCACGTCAGCAAAGTTTGTTGTTTCCTATACCAACGTTAAAGTGAGAGTTTACAGATCTGAAATTTATTATTTCAATGTCCGTAACTACGGTTAGATATATTATTATTTTAACGGGTACACCTTTGTAAAAGCATACAATTTATGATTGAAGTACCTATGTACTTCAACGTGCACGCAATGTTACTTTATAACAAAGTTCTGGCAACTTCACGGAACCTACCGATTAAAATACAACCATTTTTATCCGTAACGGATGCCAATTAATTTTTTTCACATTCGTTTGCGATGGCTTTGGGAACGCAGGCAAGGTTGGCACACAGCAAATAAATTACAACTTCAAACCACCTGCCGTAGAGAGTTACATATCTGATTTTTAATTAATGTATCGGACGTATATTGTAAAATATTTTAGCGATAAGCCGATGTGGCGTGCTCGCTTATCTAGGGTACGGAATAAAGTTTTCTTGGGTCCGTGTATTTCATTCCCCCGTTTTCAGTTGAACAGATTTGCTTACGTGATAACGTCGAACATGTTTTGCACGAATTATTATGATATAATTTAAAAAATAACCCTCCTCATATTTCACTCATTTGTTCTATCGGTTGCGTTGCCGGCTTTCGGCGATTTATTGTCACCCTGCTGACCCTCGTATCGTTAAATGCATCTGGAAATCTTTTTAGGGATTTATTGTTGTATCTACATTTAAAAATCTATGTTTTAACATTAACTGTGCCTGTCGGAGAATCGTAATTTATATATTTTTATTACTTTCTAATGATTACTTTATCATTTATATTGTTCGCCAAATGTGTTTTCCGTTATGTTATCAATATCAATTTCCGCACTCAAAAAGTAGTAGATATGAAGTTAACCAGATTCTTCCCTGTTTAATAATATTACACAGTTAAAGCAGCAGATTTTGTTACTTTAACAAAACAATTTTGTTACCGTTTAACGGTTGGATTAATTACATATTTCAATTTCCAACTAATAAGTATTAGCTGTTAGTTTAATATAATATTTTATCTAAAATTGGAAAATTATGTTAAGCTAACGGTGAAATTAGTTTTCGATCAAATTTCGTCTTGCAAGAGATATGGCCAAATATCATAGTATTATATTTTTACCACCTCATCATATATTAATAATATGAAGTGTAAAAAGTATTTTTAGGACAAAATGTTAAATACTCTTAAGGAGAATAGAACTTATCGGATAAATGGGTTCCTTTGTAACGTCACCAATTGACCAGCGCATTTGTGGTTGATCGCCGTGGTGGGGGAAGTTGCCGTTTTAATGATCATGGAGCCTAAAAGATATTCAGATTAATATTTGATAACCACGGTTGTCGTGCTATTTATTACTGTTGTAGTAAGATAGGAGAACAGCCATCTTTACGACAATTTTTGTAACACATATATCTAATCATACGTATATTCACTGCTACATAGATAGAAAACTTTGTTGTAATAACGTTTAGTTAGATCAAAGCAACTGTTTGGAAAAATTGGTGTTAGATTTTGAAAAAGAGTAATTTTGATATCGAAATTACATTAAATTAACTGCAATTTTGGTTAGTATAATTCTTAACATCTACTTTGTTGAGCAACCTCAATTAAGGGTATTTAGTAAAATCATCCAATAAGTTTGAATTTTAAGACAGAACTTTGCATCAGTGGAATGACAAAATGATTAAATGCTACAGGGAGAAAAGTGATAATATCGGCATGAAGGTTTATAAAACAATATACAGACCAATCCTGATGTACGGTTACGAAATATGAATTTCATCCGAAAAGGAAGAAAGCAAAGTTAGAGCTTTAGACATGAAATATCTTTGGAAAGCTAAAGGAGGAAGGACAGGATCGGAAATGAAGATATTAGAACTAAGTTAAATATTGGACGAGTGCTGGAGTATATAGAATAGAGACAACTGAATGGTGTGTCATCTTCATAGACTGAGCGATTTAGTATTTGTCACAGAGAAATTTGGGACTACGCAAGAAAATGCGCGACAGAGCTAAGGAAACGTAGAGTGACACACTAAGGAAAATTTTGAAGAGAAAATAAAAAATTTGAACAGAAGTAAAATAAACAGCAAGCGATAGGAAGGAATGGAAGAAATTTATAAAGAACTATCTTATTTAGTGTAGTTAATAGTATAACCCTACACCCTTGTGGTAGAAAGGCCTCTGATTATATATCAGAATAATCTTAGCTTAAATCAACAAATTTTAATTTTGTTCGAAAACACTAACCTTATGGAAGAAAAATGCATATTTTTGTTAAACTATATTTGCTAAGAAACAGGCCACAGATAAACATGTATACTGGGAAAGCAGCCAAGGATTGATAAACTAACGATTCTTTTTTTTCTACATGAATTCTAAGCTTTCACTGTATATTTTCAGCTTCATCAAAGAAACAAGTTCTGCAAAAAAAATTTCAGCTATGAAGATAGTACATTAGATAATACATAAGCCAATAGATTGTCTTCATATCTGAAATGCTTTCTGTAGAACTTGTTTTTCTAATGAAGCTGAAAATATGCAGCGAAAGCTTAGAATTCATGTAAAAAAAGAATCGTTATTTCACCAATCACACCAATTCTCACAAATTCCTTTTGCTTAAAGCGATCGATTTTATCTAAATGAGACCATCCTCAAACAAGCTACAGTTAGTTATAATGGTGTGTCAATATTATTGCATAGTACAATTAAATATATATTTAATAATTATTTTCTGATAGTTGGTGTTCGTAAATAAAAGGAAATCGCCTTTATTCCAGTTAAATAACATCCAAATAGAATAAAAGCTAATAAAAGAGAAAGGACAGGAATGTCGGGGCGTCCAACAAGAGGTAGTGATAAAGTGGCATATCAACAGCTGGGTTTCGCAAATGTTTGGCTCCTTCACATCGGATCACATGCTCTATCCACCGAATGGCTTTACCCAGAGGTTTTACGGGCTGGTCAATTGCTAAATCTGCTAACGCTTCCATTTCGAATCGATATCTGGGAAATATATGCAAAGTAGACATTTTTTCCCTTTTTACGTATTTCCGTTTAACTTACTTAGGATTTCGATTGCTTCTAATACGGCATTTTTCAAGATAGACTCGTTTAAATTATCTTTATCTCGCAGCGCTGGTATTCCGTGGGTTCGGTAAGTAATAAAGTCGGTCATTGGGGGATAGAGTAGCTATCAGAAGGTAAAGTATTTTGAACTTCGTTGTTTTCGGCCTTTTTGTGGGTCTTGTTTTTTAGAGATAATACAATATATACATTGTGCATACATCACTAAATTGATATGGTGCAAGATATTTATTAATCCTCGTGACTATAAAATACGATGAGACAAATCAGTAACAATTCTCGGAGTAGTAAAGAAATTGTTTAATTTTATTTTTAATTTTTTTTTCGAGTTCTTATATTTTTTAATATCACTAGTAACTTAGTATATGATTTTATACACAAAAAGGCGTTTTCCAAAGACTGTTAATGTACGTTTTGGAATTTCTAAAAGTTTCGCATTTATTGGGTATTATATTTTACATTCTTGGTAATATGCTAAATAATAGCACTTTATTTTTGTCAAAATAATACAATTTAAAATGGTCTGTGGAACAACTAGAATTGTTTAAACGCATATAATATGTATATTGCAAGGCAAACAGATATGTGCAAGTTTTTGTAGTAGTTAAGAAAAATATTAATAATATTTAATATACATGAATTGAACTTAAAGTTTCTAAAATAATATTGGGCAAATTTTGGATAGATTGGCCGTATCCGTATGTTCATTTATACTGTTTTTTTTTTTTATGATTATCATTTCTAAGATACTAATTCATTTTGTTCTTTTGCTATTATCTTTGTATTAAACGAGTGGTGTTTATTTTTTCATGTTTTTTTTAAAGCAGGTAAATTTGAAGAAGGGGTTTTATGATTTTGGATACGGTTCTTTAAGTATTGTATTGTTTGACCTATATTGTACAGTTGGACAATTTTGACATGAAATTTTATAAACTAATTGCGAATTTTCAATTTTTCAATTGGGTGAAACAGACTTTTAAATTGTTTAAGTTTCTGTAAGCTGCTTTGATACTATAAAGGGCCAGTGTGTGGTTAATTTTTTTCTGACAGGTTTCTTTTAGGTACATGTAATAGCTATATAACTCATGGTAGCATCTTCTTTTTTAATAGGCTTATGTATAGTGTTATTTAGTTTGTACAGTAATTGTTTTAAAATGTTATCTATGATATGTTTTGGGTATCCATTATTAGTTAAGATTTAACTTTTGCTATAATTTCTAATCTTTTTTTTTGGGTGCGTTAATTTTACACCTTGGTCAATTAGAGCGACAATAATTTAGGTGTCTGCCCGAAGCTGTTGCTTTAGTGTACCATGTCGTGTAAATATTATTTTTTCTCTATGTATTGTCACGTCTAGAAAATTGATTTTATTTTTATCTTCAATTTCCAAGGTAAATTGGATTTTGTGGTGATATGTATTAAATTGGGTGATTGTAGCTCTGATCATAGATGTATCGTTAACAAGCAATACGGTTTGGCCTAGTTGTATTAATGTACAGTGTAAAGATCCAAGAACTCTTCCTTGTGGCACACCTTGTTCCAAAGACAACTCAGTAGAGTTAAAACCACCCATTGTGTGTTTTTTTCACTCAGAACATCTCTAAACCATTTCCACATATGCCCTCTCACTCCATAAGCAAATAATTTTTCGAGAAAAGTACAATGATTTACAAGAGCGAACGCTTTACTCAAATCTAGAAAGATACCTATGCATTTTTTTTCTTTTTATCTCTACTTATTACTGTATAAATATTTTAGGAATGATGTAATGTGAAAAATAAAATTCCTTACAGTTATTTTTTTATTATATACAAAACTGCATTTAATAAATATTTGTTGAAACGCCATTGTACATGAGTCCAGTTGCCACTTTATTTTCGGCTACAAGAAGTGGGAATTTAAATGAAAATACTTAGATTAATGGATAATCTTTAGATAAATGCCGCTGGATACATTAAGTATGAATTTCTTACTGGACGTAGTACATAAATTACACCGTTTAGTCATTATAATAATGGTTGACAAGTGCACACATGACCTTTGTTTATTCAAAATACACAGACAAATTTGCACTTGTGTACTTCCGAGCTTGGCTGCATTTAAATCGAAATAACTAGTAATTGCATATTCTCCCCAAATTAATTTCCAACTTTTGTTTACATGTACTAATTTGTATGTGATTGGCAACGGTAGTACATATTGGTTTGGAATTTTAGTGTATTTCGAGAGTAGTGGAAGCGTAGCAATATTTCAAAATGTAGCAACAATTATATGGTACAATATCACAATGCAATAGCAATTTTATAATGGCGAATGATAAATTTATTCTGCCTTATTTTTTAAATAATAGTCAGAATACTGATTTAAAGCGATTACATGTTCAAGATACATACATACAAAGCGTTTCCAAATAGGGATTTTCGCAGTAGCATGGTCGGCTTCGCTTGTAAATTTAACATAAGCTGAAGCTGCCGGGCTAGCCGCCTAAAGCCCTCGCATTGTGTGAGCAAACACTAGGTTCACATTATTCTGAATATCAATATACTGTCGAAGCTGTCCCTTAAACATTTCTAGGCGATCCCGGCGCTTTTAATATAAACTTACTGCCTTTGTCCAGATGTTCTATATGTCTATACGTTTCAGCAGTGACCATCGAATATTAACTTTCTGCTGGTGATGTGAGCGGATCTAATGTCCATATTTAAAACTCACGTTTTACTTTTTCCATCATAAATTTAATATACTTCCGGCATGTGCGCGTTTCGTTCTAAGCACTAAGGTAGAATTAATTTAACAATTTATAGCGCTTTTTAGAGTTTATTGCCAAATTGGAATAAAATATTACATCCCGTTTTTCTATATATTAACAATCAAAGGTCTTTGATATAATTTATGTTTTAGAAATAAATGGTATAATTAAATAATGAGGTTAGTTAGACGTTTTTGCAACAAGATGAACTGCTTATTACAGAATAATGCAAGTTGTACCGAGTTCTTTCTTTTCTATTACACATGCAATTTCGCTATGTGTAAAGATAAAAAACAAATTGTCAATGCATTGGTAACTGGCGAATAGGCAACCAGATATACCACAAACCAGTTATTATGCAGTTATTGCTTTGTTTTAATGATCGATTTGATGTACAACATATTCTGAAATTTGACAATTATTTAGTATTTTTTATTATTTATTTCATTATTGTTCAAGGTATCTCAAGCCCATAATGAACGTTATTAGTTGAATAAGTAAAATAATTGTCTTTTCAGTAACTAAAAAAAATTATGTAGGGTGATGTAGGTATTAAACCAGTTTATTCTCCTAAAATCTAATTGATTGGTTGAAGCAGCCAACAAGCTCAAGCACAGTGCCTATCACTAGTTAATAGGAGATGGAAAATATATTAATGTTATCAAATTAATGTATTTCTGCTAACAACTGTAATAATTATGAGGAATTTTTCCCAAGAAATATTTTCTCCCCACGCAGGATTCGAACCTACACACTCTCGATTACCGGACGAATGCTCTATTAATTAAGCCCTGATCCTTTCAAGGTATGATATCGACATATGTCTATTTGTCGCTCGAATCTGCATACACCTCCCTGCCTTAATTTGTAGAGTGTTCGTCCGGAAAATGGAAAAGTGTAGGTTCGAATCATGCGTGGGGTGAAGAATTTTCTTGGGAAAAATTCCTCCTAATTATTACAGTTATTAGCAGTAATACATTAATTTGTTAATATCTCACTGTAAAAAGCTTGCAATCTTGCATATACGAATATTGTCGATACAACCGAAAAACTATGTTATGCCTACAAGTTTGAAATTACTTATGAACGAGAAGTGTGAATGTAGAGGACTTCTGAAGAGTTCGTGGAAGAAGTTTTAGTCAACCTAGTTGAAATAGTTAATCCTGACAAACAATATACTATTAGAGGATTTCGTATAAACCATTGAAACAATTACGATGATGAGGAATTTTTTAAAGAATTTAGATTTATTATTGTAATACTGACCTATTGACTAAAATACTGTTCTGTTCTTAGCTTTCTAGCCAGAATAGCATGTATGTCTTTCTTATAGCGGACTTTAGGTCTTTACTTGTGGGAACATTATTCGAGTTTCTTCTGATACTGCTGTTCTGAAACAAGGAACTCAAGTAACACCAGAAGAGAAAACACTCCATACGAATCAGAACAAAGCGTCGGCTAAAAGACTTTCTGCAAGACACAATTTGAGCTTAAACAAGCGAACGATAGAGGCTTATGTATTAAACAATTAAAACAAGTTGAATAACAAAAATATTTATTATAGAGATAATACGTATATAGTACATCATTGTGATATTAAGCACATGTATAAGTAAAACTTAATTCTTTATTTAGAGATAACTAATTTACATCAAAGAGTTCATTGTGTTTTGTTGTAGTAACACTTTCTTCTATACTATATTCAAAACACGTGTAAAGTACGAGATACGATGATACGTTGCGGCTGGATATGCACAGAACGGCTACTCTTGGGACTTCTCTTATTCACATGGGCAATAATTTGGTAAACCATCTATTTATCAATATTAGAAGCTTAAGATCTTCTCCACAATTTTATAAACTCGTAAAAGATTATATGATTAATTTATGTCCATACTCTATATAGATAGGTAGATAGATAAAAAAACTTATATGCAAAAGAAAGTCATAGAAAAAAATACAAAGAAAGCATAAAAGAAAATGTCCCACTCTCAGAAAAATGCGTGTTTCACATTGATTTTGTAACAGAAAAATATTCAATGGCATAAAAAGCACCATTAATCAAATGTCGTTTTAAAGCTGATTTGAATTGTTTTAATGGCAATACTCTAATATCATGTCGAAAAGAATTAAAGGATTTTGTGGACTAATATTTTATCGACTTTTGCATTGTGGACAACCCATGATAGGGTATTCGCAAAGTACTATTAAATCTCGTAGAGTATAACTACACACTTTTGTTATAGTACCGTCAAGATCTCCAATCCCTGAAAAAAAGATTTACAATTAATCGTTACTCTCTACTTTTTTTAATAGCTTTTATGCATTTCTTTTGGATTTTAAAAATCCTAACCATATTTTGTTTTGTGCTACCCCACAGTAGTATACTATTATTTGTATTAGAGTAGAAACTGAAATACACTAGATTTGCTGTTTCAGGGCGTTTGAATTATCTTTCTTATTTAATACACTATAATATTTAATTTTCTACAAAAGTAGTGAACGCGATTTCCCCAAGTTAATCCCGAATCTATAATTCCCAATAATTTTGAGTATTTTTATTCTTTGATTTTACTTCAAATGTTATTCTTTGTGTTTTTGCATTGTAAATCATTTACATAAATTAAAAATAATACTGGCCCTAGTTTTGAAACTTGTGGAATTCCACGAGAGACTGATTTCTGGTCTGATTTTACGTTATTTATTACCACACTCTGCTTTCTGTCCAGCAAATAGAAATCACCAATAATGAGGCCAAAATTTTTAACTAAACAAAGCACTTTATATTACCGTTTCGTATATCAGTTTCTTTTATAGGAGGCGGTATGTTTGGCAAACTATATATATATTATTCGTAAAATATCGAAGTCTGTTGTTTAGCGTCTCTAACGTAAGAAAAAGTTTCATCTATAACACAATTTACCAATTTTGCTATGTCGTATCTAGATATTCCCTCGAGTAAATCATGCATAGCGCGATTTATTAATAGTAATACGAAAATACCTTAAATCATCAAAAAATGCGGTCTTCACGTACAGATCAGGGTGGGTCATGATTACTTTAGCAGTTTCAAAATTAAATTTGCTACTAGAAGTTCG
Source organism: Protaetia brevitarsis (assembly GCA_004143645.1). NCBI lineage: Eukaryota > Metazoa > Arthropoda > Insecta > Coleoptera > Scarabaeidae > Protaetia > Protaetia brevitarsis. The sequence continues at coordinate 5,597,041 of RXPK01000234.1, read as the reverse complement.
GAATGATCTAACGAGTCAGTTCGGTTGAACAACTTCTATATTTAATTGATTTCTTTTCATGACAACAAATTATCACCAGTTATTTCATTTGGAATTGGAGTTTTTTTATGAATAAATGAACGGAATAACCGTGAAAGGTTGAATTATGTCTAATCTCTTGATAAAGAAATTTGAATGCATTATTGAGTAGGTACAAACCAACAGCCTGATGGATGGTACACCTTATTATATGGACAGACGGACATGCAACTTTTTCAATCTGCGCACGGTGCATAATTAAATCGTATCGAATTTACTATGGATTTAGAAGACAATATAGTAGTCACCTTATGTCAAGGTTAGTTAAGCAAGTGTATTCCCTATAGATGACAGCTGTGTAGTTACAATTGATTTTCTGTTGCATCAAACAATGATTGTATGGAGTAACGCATAGAGTGTTGTATATGGAATAAAGGAGCTTCGAAGGTTTACATAAATCTACATGCATGATCAAAAATACTGTTAAGTTATGCAAGATTGAATAATTTTTTTGTACAAAATATTTCTTTTAAATTAAAGAAAAGAAACTAAATGAAGCTATCGCTTATTACTAGAAGTCTAATCTTCCTCGGAATCTTTCATTTCTGCAAGAATTTTCCAGAAACGTTATTTTCTCCCTGTTGATAGTGATTGGTATTCACGTTATGAGCAGAAAAGGGCAAATAATGTCAACAAATTTTATTTCAACGTGGTATTTGCAATAAAGTACTTATACCTAAATTTGCATGTTCAGATAGCGTAAGCGGTCCTCCGTTTTTGAGATTTTGCATTCATATAACAGTAAATACAAATATTTACTTCACTTTAAAGCAAACCTGCTAGGTTTCCAAGCATTGTTTACGTGGATCTGCAACAGACAAGAATTATATTAATATTACTTCAAATGCTTTCAGAATAATAAGAGTAGGTACACATACAAGACTTATTTGTTGGAGATAATGTTTGTTTCATTTAGAATGTTTTTCATTTCATTATTTAATTTCTTTGTTTATTGAAAATAAAAAATAGTATATGAAAAGAAATATATGGTAATGAACATGCGAATATGCTGAACTTTAACATTTACAATGACAGTAGAATTCTACTTTTATTACAGATTCCAACGAATAGTTTGGAGTCACCTAGAATTTAGTGAATTTATTACAGTAATTCTCGTGGGTATTACAAAAACATAGGATCGAATAAAGTCAAAATGAAATTGTAACACTGTATGCGTTTGTTTAATGTCATAGATGCACGTAAACGCAGTTTCCATGGACGAGATAACCATTTGAAATTTTAAATCTATAGAGATGTTACCTTTTGTGATTCAATTTTCAAAAGTTGTTTACCCATATTTATTTTTGTTCTGCAATTAACTCATAATAAGATCAAGTAGTGTCATATTACCTACGTACTACTGCCAAAATAATTAAGAAAGTAAATATAGTGTTACCTAATTTACCGGCACCGAAAGCCGATGGTAGAGTACCGGGAAAAATCGCAAGGCAGGAATTCAAAAGAGTAGAAAAGGTGATGCACCACCGCTTTACCAATCTTCGAATAAGAGGTATGATATTTGACAATCATGCAGGGTGCCAGCCGGCTCGTCGACGAGGGAGTGGGTTGATAGTAGCACAAACCCAAAGAATTCAGATGGATAAAATTTCGGCGCCACCTGCTTAGGTTTACTTATCCTGTCATGTCAAAGCGGTTTGCAAAAACCCATACAAAAAAATGAAATTACTGACAGGACAATTAAAATTTTATTGTTAGATGTAACAATACAATTCAAAAAGAAAATATATCATACTCAATATTATTAACCGGTGACGGCGACTATATATATACAGTAAATATTGCGATAATAGCAGACGGTAGAACGCGAGCACCGAACGCTTTGGCCAACGCAATCCGTACACATTGATTTACACAAATAATTCTTACGATATAAGCTAATAGAAATTCAAGAGAACGTTGTTACAAATACAAAAATAAATAAAACTAAATATTTGAATCGACTACATTAACGGTGAATAAATCAGCCTGTATATGACAAGCCGATATTTGATCGGTTGGTGTTTAAACAATTATACTGAATTTGACAAGTAAATAAAAAGGTAAGTAAATGATTGTACTGAATTTGAAATATTCTACTGAGTTAGTAACAAGTAGCACCCTCCGATTTAGGATATAACATGTGAAATTTACAATGATCGGCGGTGGTTTTCTATTACTAAATTTTAAACGGGAGGGAGATTACTAAAAAAAAAACGTGCAACTTAGCTTTACCCTCGATCGGCTGTTAGCGAGCGTGGAGATCCTCTCCTATACGGACGAAGCTTCTGGGACTGACTCGGCAGCAACCAAACCAGGTGGCCCAGTGTGAATTCCGAAGGAGGTGCGTTCTCCGAGGGACTTAAGAAGTCGCAAACATTCTCAGCCGTACGTGGGTAATTCAAAACCTTACACAAGGAGAAGGGAAGATTCCAGAGTTAAGAATAAGGGGAATCAAAAAAAACTCTAAGACAACAGAAACCCCATAATTAGTAAAAGATTTTTCAACGAAGAGAAGAAACAAGAAACAGAATGGCGTTGGAGACGCATGGTTCTCAAATTATATCCCAAAATATCAGATACATCCGCCGTCGGAATCACGAAATTTCCACTTCGAACACAAGCGAAGATACGGCCAATGATTATTTCAAGTAAACTTCCAATAAAATCCACAGATGTGTGAAAATATCCAAAATTCCCAAGGATTGGAAGATTCACTAGTGAGAACGCGTCTATCAACTCCGAAGAAGGAACAGGAAACGGAAAATGAGTACGTCAAGCATACCGTTCAGAAGACAGCAAATTAAACAAGAATAAGGACATGAAGGTGTCCTCTAACTTCGAAAAGGTGTAAACACAGATAAGCGGATCCAGATGAAACAGCGATCGATCAACGGAATCGAAGCGCAGAACCGATAATGCCGACGTGAAAAATAACGTTGTTCTGTCAAAACAGACTGACCTAACCCTACCAAGAATGTCAATAACCTCGCTTAACACAGGAATTTAAGAAATTAAACGAAAATCTAAGACCGTTTTAAGTATAAGAATTTATCTGTAAGTAAATGAAAAATAAAAGATACAAATTCTAGCTGTGCGTCCGACACACACTCAGGAAACCAAAAACTACACCAACAAGGCCGCTCTAACAGGGGAAAGAAATACAATTCAAAAGCCAAAACTAAACAATAATGCCCACGATAGTGAAACTACAAGACGCAGGAGCATCTATCAAGGTAGAAGAAGGAAATAGGGTTACAAAAACCCTGTCGAAAAGCTAGCCGAGAACGAGATGAACTCGACATAAACGAAAACGAGGTAAGCGAAAGGAAAAATCGTAACAATAGATTTTTGCTTTTTAATGGGCAAATTAATGACGAGGTATAATACTGATGGAAATAATCTTTCGGATGTAAACCAATATCGACTTTTCGCAACAGTAATTTGTCTTTTTATGACATGCCGTAATTTGGATCGGTTATTTTGACACGGTACAAGATGATTAAATTTATGAAATCGTGAATATTCCTAGATTTCTTAAAAAGTTCTAGCGAAGACAGGATTTCCCTAGAACTTTTTACGTCTCCAACCGCTTTAACAAAGTTGTTTTTATAAGGATTAACCAATCTACGGATTATTTATATGCACCCAAAAAAATCTATTATCAATCTCAATATTTTCATTTATTCAGAAAATATTATATGTTCATAATGATTTTAGTATATTGATTACATTTGAACTAAAAAATTGTTTCGTCTAACAAATTCAAGGGTTTGGAAAACTGAACAAATTGTATTCTCAATATAAATACAACATCTTCTTGCTTATATAGGAAGTTATGTTATATTCAATGTGATGCAGTTATATTCAAATTGAGTAATTATTTTTGTGTGTGTGTGTGCCATGCATTCTTTACTACTATGACAATACTGTGAGTGTTTCCTTTCGGTTTAAGAAAATGGTTTGGCGTTTAAAGGGACGAACGGGATAATTATTTGAAGCAATTGTCGAAAGGCTGCTCACTCATTCGGTCGATATATTATTGCATCGTTATTGTTATGTGCTTAAACATGTCTAAAACCTCCACCCATCATTTTTGATAGCAGCTAGATTGAAATCCCATTACTTCTGACTGAAATATTAGCTTTTTTCAGCCGTGACAGTTAAAAAAAAATGTCAAAGAAGAGCTGGAAATTTGAAAACTGGCTTGAGTCCAAAACCTCTGCATACTGCAATATAATAGACGATCCAATGCCTAAAATTTTTATATTTTTCTGACAAATTGGTGCATAAACCTTGATAAAGTTCAAAGTCGGCTATGTATGTATTCAAGCTGTGTAGTTCCAACTAAAAATTTATAACTTTTCGGTCCCCAAACGATGAGACTCTAAATTATATTACTGTAGCATCAGTATAGATTTTAAATTTTTGACGTATTGCACAAACACTTCCCAAACCGTAGACGGTCACAATTTAAGAAAACTACACGAATTTGAAAATCTGGCAGCGCTGTGTAGCTGTTAAAGTATTTTACTAATATTTTTTTAAACACTCTAGCGAGGTGAAAATAGACAGTAGTACACGTACTATTAGTGTATTCATTTGGTAACACTGTGATTAAGCGACAATGAAATACATTTTCTTCTCATTCTAATTACTTCCAGAAGTGGCGTCTTAATTGGCAGAAAAGGTTAACGGAAGCAATGTTCTCGTTGCTAAGTGAGTAGATTAATATTACCATTAAATAGAAAAATAAGTTTAATACAAGTTAAGTATAATCGCATCCATAATTTACTGTTTAATATTAAAGTCAAAATTAGCATTTAATGAAAATTCAACACAAGGTGCGCAGGTACTGAGGTGGTAAATAATTTAGTCGATGAGTTGGGAACTACCAGCAAAATGATAATGCAGTAACTATTCAACAACGCTTTATACATTAACGGGTAATTGTCTCAAACATGTATGTCCTTAAAGAGTGCCTTATTTTACTATTTAACAAAACGAATCTAATGACATAATGCATGGCATTAGAAGAGTGTTTGCCTCAAGTGTACGATTGAATATGTAACTAGCATCGTGATGTATATAGGTAACTAGATATTTGCGCTTGTTTACTTTCTTCAAGAGTGAACTATAATGTTTGGGTGATTGCTTGTTCTACGCTGTCTCATTTTATGAAATTATGCCAAGAATATTGAACATTTCCAAACAATCTCCATCATCTACCGTACTATATACATAAACTTTCTAATATGTTACCCTAACATGAGAAAAATTCTAACAGAGATTCAAACAGATAATAAAACATACACTTGCATCTAATGCCTTTTCTTACTTGGCACATCTTGCGCATGCTCATTAGCGTAGACATATTGTTAGCAAATTCATAAATATTGTTCTTTTTACATGCTCGTTTATATATTTGTGTAATCTGTGTGTTAATTACATATTTCTATTATGCATTGTGACACTGTATAAGTTTGTGACAATAAAGAATCTAGCTTCTTATCTATAAAAGTTTTAGCTTGCCTCATACCCTGGAAATTCTCCCACTAACTGGATTTTCTCTGCTTCGTTTCTCTTTTCAATTTCTTCAGTTTCGTACTGCTACTTATCCCGGAAAAGGATTAAAGTCCTACAAATGCTGTTCCAACCTTTTTTTTTTTCAAAATTATTTGTTGTTTCGTTTCTTTCCACTCTTGTGTGACTCGGAACCCACAGGAGGATTACTTTATTCTTTTTGCCTAACTCCGTTAGGATTCCCTAGATATTTCTAGACCGTCTTGGAACTGATTCTATGTGAGCTCAGCGGCTTGATGGCTGGTTGACTATAGACATAATAATAATCTCCTGCTTTAGGTAGTTCGTGTCATTATTAAACTGGACGCATCTTTCAGCATCGTGTATTTCCCCAAGCTTGCGAACTACTTCGCTCTAGCCTCATATGATAAAATACGCATATACATACTACATATATTCATATTCTAGTTTCCTCTGTCGTTTTGAAGCAATCAGTATACGATTTAATGGCGTTTCTATTCAATTTCGAGATGGTATTTTGATCTCGCTCGCTCTTGTTGCTAAGCTTTCTGGTGAATTCTTTCACAATGCTGAATTTTTTTGACATATCATACCGCAGCATGCCCCACGTTTCATGACTACCAGGAGATTAAGGCCAATCGTTCCTTCCTTGATTATTGCGAGTGTGGTTCTTTTTTCGTGAAACGTACTATAGCCTTAAGCATTATTAACCGTACACTTTGAAGAGCAATTAAAGATTTAGTGAAGTTAATGGAAAAGCAGCCAAAGGTAAAAAGTTGAAAAGATTCCTTTACATGTAATCTAAGATTTCGCCAATATTTATTAGCTTCTTCGGAGTCCAATTTAAGAATTAAGAAAACGACGAACAAGAAGCACATAAAAAGAGGCTAATACAAAAGTTCACTTCTTTCTCAATATTGGTTTCAATGTCAACTTTTGTATTAGCCCCTCTTCTACGTCGTTTTCTTAATTCTTAAATTGTATCTCTGAAGAAGTTAATAAATATTAGCGAAAGCTTAGGTTGCATGTAAAGGTATCTTTTCAATTTTTTATCTTTGGCTGTTTTCTCAGTAACTTCACCGAACCTTTAGTTCTGACATAATGCAACTAGTACTGCCACGTATATTCTCAAAAAGTAATAAAGTATAAAGTTTCCACTTCCAATCCTACAATATAGCCTCTCAATTGACTTTACGGTCATTAGGATTGTTCCATGGAAGAAGGAACGAGATTGGTAATTCTCGGGGTGGAGGTAAAATCTAAACTCGCAACTACTAGGTTAGCACGGGAGGTTGCATGCTATTATAACTTTATTTGAATTTTATTATTTTATTTTTAGGGTGAATAGGAGATTGTACACAGAAAAAAAAATTGTAAATCTTCAAACAATTATAAAGTTTGGGGCAACAAGGACATATAGGGACAAGACAACTTGTATTAAAATTTCCCTCAAAATTGTTGACGAAAGTTATCGTATTTTTTACAACAAAATGCACACTTTTGTTAAACAATTTATGTTGACAGAACCTATACATTATAGTAGCGTTAAGTGCAGATCACTTGTTGCAAATAGTACGTTTAGGCCAGTTGTAACAGTTGCAACTAATTGTCAACAAAATATTTACAGTATTTTTGCTACTATTACAAATCTGTGTATTGAACCGATATTAAGAGTTGTTGCTATAATTAATATACCTAGTTGCGAATAATTATTTACTGTATAATGTGTGTTTTTTAAATACAATGTGTAGTTTCGTTGGACAATTTGTTGATATAACTCACCTATAAAAGCGGCATAAATTGCATATTGCTTGCCGCAAATGCAATAGTAATTTTTCAGTAGGATTTTGCGCACAGTAAAGCTGGACTGTTGTATCAAGAAATGAAGGGTCCTTAATTTGGGAAGTTTTGATCTCATTAATTTATCTTGTTCTGTATATGACGTTTGCGAATTCTCCTTCGCTGCTGTGCAATGTTTTTTTTTCCGGTAAATGCACCAAATCAACTTTTTATAACCGTGTTTTAGTGGAATAGGAGAAGCGCCATCTTTACAACAACGGCTGTATAACATATACCTATTTAACGTAACTATATGGGCAGGAAACTTCGCCATAATAGTAATACTTAGATCACAGAACCTGTTTACAAAAGGGCCTAAGTTTGGATAAACAATAATATGAACATAATTACAGTAAATACTACAATTATGGTTAGTGTAATCCTTATTTCTTAGCTTTTTTGCTTCAGAAACAGCAATTCGTAATTTTTGAGGTATGTCCAAGGTCTTGGCAGACCGACATCCTTCTTAACATTAGCGGAAATCAAAATATTGCAATTATAGTTAATTAATTATTAATTCGAACCGAATATTGTTCGAGTACTATAAAGTTTCCTAGTATAAAAATTCTCATTTACAACTTTTCCCACTCCATCATATGCAAGTTATTATATTTACTAGTTGTAAAATATTATAAAACATTTCACAATACTTTCTAGAAGATTGTGCTACAATATTTTCTAGCAATTTTACTGTCTTTTTTTGTAACTGTGGTATACAAAACTGCAGCCACGTTGCTTAAAAATTTTGCACAATAGTAAAAATCTTACTACAATTTTCTTCCAACAGTGAAGTGTAAATATTACATTTTTCTCTATATGTAAGTGCAAAATCTAAAGATTTTTTAACACAGATATATTTGTATTAGTTTCTTTTAAAAAACGGCATCTTTAAATTTTGTGTAAGTGTCCAGGTACTTTTGCATGCATACCAACGATTTAAAAGTAAAAAATAGTGGTTGTTACAGTAAAATCAATTTGTTTGTTTACTTTTATTGACGCCAATAGTAGAAGATAATTTTTATAGGCAGGTATACAGAATACTAGAGTGAAGGCGTGAAAAGTGGTTCCACCCGTTGTACAGTCGAATGTTTCTTTTATTTATCGCTATGCTTTCAAAACTAACCATTAGTTAAAATTTCTCATCGCTTTTATTATTTGGTGGATGTCTTCGGAAACATTTTCCATCTTCCTATATGGGTAAATTTTATGTAACTTCCTTTAAACCAGACAAGGTGTTTAACAAACCCAAGTAACAATACACAGAAAGAACTACAATCTAGAATTAGTAATAATACTCAACAGAATAGGACTATGCAGAAGGTTTGCAATTGAACTCGGAATTCAATATTTGCATTGGCACGCAGACCGCTACCACAGAATCTTCAGGCGCACACAGAGCAATTGAAACACAACAACGGTTAGAGATGAGTTCGTCTATAATTCATACAAATCGGTTGATGTTTGAAGACCTCTAATAATTAATTAAGGTAGGAAACGCTTAGGTATTCATGGGTTGATGTATCGATCCATGTTTTATTCAACGTTGGTAAGGAAACATCATTATTTAATATAACCTTTTACAGCACTATCAATGTAACGTAAAACACCGACTAAATACATATTTCCATTTGCTGCGTCTCAGTCTATTTGAACTACCTTTTGTCGACTCAATAGGTACAGCTTTAAGTTTTGCGCTTCAATTAATGTATTTAGTATACCCTGTTAACGTGGTAGAAAATGCAAAGTTTGTCAAAAGAAACTAAGGAAATATCAGGTGTTAGTGAATATTTGTATTTGACAATGATTTAAATAGTTGAAAGAAGTGTTTTGTATTCTTAACGGGTGACCGTAAATATTGGAATGTCTTCCTATTTCCCACGTTGCCGTGAAGCAGACAACCGATTCTGGGAGCGTTCGGCTGCGTCGGGATGATTCATCGAGATGACAAATATGACTTGCATGTCGTCGAATGTATAAATACAGGGGTGGAAATCGGGCTTAACTTGATTTATGGGTTATAATGGATAATACGAAATCCAGACCCTCGACTATCCTTTCTGGGGATTGTTTTGTTTGGCTATCTCTGCGTTGATCCGCATGCATCCGAAAGGAAATGGAATTTGCTTTCAGATCTTTTAGATTATCGGAAGGGATTTGCTTTGTGTATTTAAGTAAAATTTAATTTATTCTTATCGAATGTTTAAGAACATGGAAATGATTACAATACTTACTCCAGCTTAGAAAATTAGTGAAGTGTATCACAAATAGCCAAGAACGCATATAGTATTAAGAATTGCCCTACAGTCTCTTTATAAAAGTAATAAATCAAATAAAGTAACGTGATAATAACACAATCAGGCTTGGTCCATTAAAATTTTATAAAAACATGATAAAACACGCTATACTCAATAAAGGTTGATAGTTATACATGCACGAAAAAATGTCACTTACAATATTTCCGAGTCAACCCAACTCACAGGCATGATTTACTATTTACTTTCATCATTAATTTTTGTGACAGTTTTGATATTATATTGTTTTTGCTTACCATTTTTTGCTCCATATTTTAAATTTTTATAATAAATTTAGTCGTTCACATGTTCACCATTTTTTCATTAGTTAATCTTAGTATTTTTCTTGTTATTTGTAGATTTTGTTTCGGCATATTTAAATCATTTTTGGGGCAACGTTCACCGCAATAAACCGCATAGTGATAAATAAGGCGAACCAAAACATATTTTTTAGTGGGAGAGCGGCAAACAAATATAATAATAATACCTAATAATAATATTCTTTTATTTCCAATAGATTACATATTATACATATATAATGTATTATGTTTGGTAACAAGGAAACAGGTCATAGAACTTAGGTGTCTATAGTAACTTACATTCTTACATATTCATATATTCGCTGATAGAATAATAATTTGTAGTAAGTAAATATTCCGTAACATTGTTCTTGAACGTACGGAAGTTATGTAGTGTTTAAAATAGATAATAGATAATTTGCTATAGAGGTTGCACCCTGCATATTTTAACGTTTTTTTTGAATAAAGCCGAATTATGGTTGAGAGGTAACAGAAAAGACTCTTGTCTTGTGTAGTGCCAATACTGTGTGATGTATTTTCCTTCTCAAATAGAGTTCTATAAATACAATATTGATATTTTCTATAAGGTTACTATAAACGCAAAAAAGTCGTTATTGCACAAGTGTGCATCAAAGCAAAATAAACATCCCCTTGTATTCGACGGTAACAGAGCTCCAATTTACGGAAAACCTTCATTGGGGTAACTACTATTCTTAACAATATTATTCAGAATACATGTACATATGTAAGTATTTTATTAATTTCTTTAAAATTGTTTAACCGGTGTTGATTTATTATTCGGTAACCGAAACGTAAAGAACATCATCTATCTATCTATAATTAAATAAAAAACCGGAATATCCAAAGAAATGAAAAAATAATGGTAAATTTATTGATAACATTATATATACGTATGTTTGTCTTCGCTGTTAATCTTGTGACCCTTGAAATGTATGACCAACATTGACGATTAATATCATTTCTAAATTATCTATGGCAAAACTACATCTATTAGGTTGTAGGATATTTTATTTTTAAACACAGAAAAAGATCTTTAGATATCACAGCTGTTTGGAGGAGCACGATCAGTTTTCTTTCAACATTCTCCATATCCTGCAATCCATGCAATCACATTCGAACAACTGTGAAATCTAGAACTAGAAGCCTTTTTGTAAACATACAAGATTATCAACAATCACAAATGAACTAAAGTAAAGAATCAAAAACATTCGATGTAAAGGAAACTATGGAGATGAATAATAATAATGATAAGAAAATAATACCTAATCTAGTAATATACAACAGAATACTTACGTATGCGCACTAAATTAAACAGAGAAACCCAAAATATTAATAGCTTATAGAAAAATATATAAAATACAAGCTAAATTAAACGAAAAACTTCGGAAGCTTTACAAACCAAAATAAAAAATATTAGAAACCAACAATATCAGGCATGACAATAATATATTCATACACACATATGTATAAAGATGGCACTTATAATTTTACTAGTTAATATGTATTAACGGCACGAACCGAATACCCAGTAATTTTACCTTTAAATGTTGCACATATTGTTTTACCCGTCTTTAAAACATATAATTATACAGATGAAGGTCCCGAAAACGCGGGAATTTTGAAAATTAATTTTAAACGCATTTATTTTCTATATTGAACTTATATTGCAAAACTTGTTACGTATTACTATCAAAAAAACGTAATTGTTATTTGATTAGCGAACTCATTTACCTTACCTGAGATATTTACTTTCTTATCTGTGTCGTTTTGCCCGGCTATTTATTTAAAACAATTTATTAAATTAAACCACATTTGTTTGCACTTAAATGTTTTCTTCATCGTAGAAAATTGATCATAATGTATGCACCGAGTCTCATTCACACGATTTCACTTAAGCTAAACACTTTAAATATGAATATTGGAGTAGAGGACATTTAGGCAGCAGTCTCCCACGACATCTCCTGCCACACTGAAGAATTAAAAGGGGGTATCTATCTTTTCCTAATTTTCTTAATGCTAGCGCGTTCTTTAGACTATTGCAATCAGAAATACTCAGCTCGCATGCCATCTGACATTTGAGAGGGCATGATTAAAAAGCAATAAAATAGATGACACCTGTAAAAAATTGGACTTTACTAATTTAGTTAAAGTATTATATTTAAAAAATATATATTTTTCTATCGAGGCTGTGTGCTACCTTGTAGCATTACAATATATTTCAAATATTAGATGCTTTTAGTAAGTTCAACTACTTGTAACTATTGAATTTGAAATACGAATACGTTATATTTATGCAGTGACGGAATTCTTCGATATTTTGTTGTTTCCGGTATCATTGTATTATAATAATTTACTATGACTAACAGTAGGAAGTGTATTGGAAAACACTTTTACAAAAATAAAATTTTCTTTTTCTTCAGTATCTAGAAATGTTTGCGATTGATATTTGGGCTATCCGTTTCCACTCACTACGGCATGGATTCACCCTCTTTCACAGCTTAATTTATTTATATTGTTGCTGTTATTATTCTATTGTTGTCTGTTGTTTTAATTAAGTTAATAAATTTAGTAATTAAGAAAACCAATGAATAACCTTCACTTGGCTCATTTTGGCAAACAAGTAAAAGCTTCTCTGTAAAAATACAAACTGAAGGAAACATATTAGCAGAAGAGTGGTACAATTTCTTCGTGGATGTCTATGGTGATCGGAAAATCTCAGCTGTGGAATATGTATTTCTTTTGCATCCTGTATGTACAACTGAGATACTTCCTGACGCTTGGCGTGAAATCAATATGCATATGATACATAGGAAAGGGCAATTAAAATAACTAACAAAACATCTGTATTGTTATTAATGTACGCTGATGATTTAGTTTTATTTGCGAACTCCCCAGTAGATGGGAACAGAAAACTTGAAGCTTTGAAACAATACTGTTACACAAACCTGCTAACTCTTAACACCGAAAAAACGAAAGTGGTTGTTATCCACGGGGGACGAAGGAAGAAAGATATTGGCACTCTATTATAATAAACACCCACTTATTAATACGCAGACGTACAGTTATCTTGGTGTGCCTTTCGAGTGTGACAGTATTTTTTAATCGCGCTTCTAACGTTTTTATACAGAAAGCCTCTGTTGCATCCTCCAAAATAAGAAGCATATTATGTACATCGAAGTCTGACAGTTTTGACACTAAAATAAAGCTCTTTGACGGCGTCGCTCGTGCAACCCTCCTATATGCTTCCGAAATATGGGCGTTAGAATATCTGGACTTGATAGGGAAAGTACAATCCGGTTTTTTCAAAAAAACTGTACCATTGGCTACTCCAGGACATATGGTACAACTAGAAACAGGGCAAGTTCACATGAAGGTGGAAACATTCAAAAGAATATACAGTTGGTGGCAAAAAATTCTGGAGATGCACGATGACCGACTCCCCAAACAATGCCTTAATGCGTTAATACAGTTGGATCAATCCACAAGTAATATAAAACGCATAAACTGGGTTTCACAATTAAAGAGGATCTGCGCGGAGATTGGTGAAACGGAGATATTGAACGTAAATCAAACAAGTTTATTAATAAAACAAAAAGACATGACATACTGGAAAAATGTGCAAATCATATAATAAGCAAAGATATTGAATCAGTAACAAAATCGGAATACGCCTCTTTATATCGATGCATAAGTAATCTAAGCATGGGTGAAGGTTACATAAAATTTAGACAAACATAAAGAGAATCAGACTAATTAGCCAAACTCGACTTGCTAATAACAGAGAAATTAAATGGTATCATAATAACAACTCTTACAAAATAAGAGCTGACAATTGTTGCACCATCTGCAACACCCACCAACTGGAGACCCTGCAATACTGTTGGAGTATGCTATTTACACCCAGCTACATGATATTTTTTGCTGACTGCATCCGATACACTGACCTTACAAACACTGCTGACAATTAGCGATGAACAACAGATGCCCCGCCTCTATCACTACATTGACGACAACCTCCAACCGCGTTCATTCATTGTTAATGAGTAATTTTGTCTATTTCTCGAATTGCCGTATTTTCTTTTTATGTTAATTTAAAATACATATTGTTATAATTTTATTTAAGCTGCGAACCCTTCTGTAAAGTATGTCTAATGTATAAACAGAATAAACTCTACGCTATTCTACTTTCACTTAGATCTGATATAGAAAAAAATTATAAAAAAATCCTCGGTATGGTAAAGTTGAAATTAAATTTCTATTTCTTCGAATTATTTTGGAAACTAGCTTGTTAAATATTCTGTTCGACTCCTACACAAATGTTTATTAATCTGTTCAGCTGATACTACTTATTGGTTTTGCTGTAACTTCAAGATTAGTAATAGTTCATGTCACCTTTATGGAAATAAAAGATGCTGGATTAATTTAATTTATTCTGTTTCTCTAAGATTATTTTATAAAAAGAAAAATATTATTTTATAATTTCAGTGTGGTATATGCATGTCCTGTTGATGTGAAAGCAGACAATGTTTGAATTTGCAAACAGTTTTTGTGCAAGTTGCAGAGAAAATACTGCGCAAATTTTTTCCGATATAATATTAATGGCGAGCATTTTCTTATGTACATAAACGCCGTGTTAAATGGCTAGGGAGTTAATTAAAACATGTACGCCGGTGTAAAACTCATTAAAACACAAACGAGTATGGACTATCTGTTTATTGTATGGTTAACCAATTTATACTGGACCCATCTCGGCATAAATAAAATGCAAGGGTCGTCCGCCCTTATTAAGGACCGTCGGGTTTGCATCATCAAAATTTTAAATGAATGAAATATCCTCACGAATACGTCGCAACGGTCCGGGTACTTTTATTATGCTCGTGAGACTAAACTTAAGGAAAATTAAATATTTTAGTGGCATAATTGATATTCGAGAAGAACCCTTTTGTGGACACTGCCGGTTAATTGTTGCTAATTGTAACAGTAATTGCGGCAGTTTCTTGAATATCAATTCGAACGATGAATTCTGGGTGATTTATATAGCATAATGTCAATAAGTTGAAAGTAATATTGCAAATAATAATATTTATAACACATATATAAGTTATTATCGGCTTTACAACACCCATTAATCACATCCAATATTTATGATATTTGTTAATAAACCACGAGAGATTTATATTTTTACGAACGAAAATATTGCACACACATTTCAGGCCGATAGGAAACAATTCAAAAGCACAGAGAGATTATTACTGAAATTGTTATTTTAAGCTACAAAAATCGCAAATCGATTTATTACCCACTTGTTTTATAATGTATGCAGTGAAACTAAGCTTTTCAAAATTTTCAAAACTGATTATATAATATGTTTTGATGTTAAATCCCACGTATAGAAATAGGCTATTCATTATTTACCTCAATAATTACAAAAAGTGTAATAAGGACGGCAATAGCTGGTAGTCATTGCTACATGATCAGATTTTCATTTATAATCTGTCATGAGTAGTGTTGATTGGGTTAGGATTTTGTTCAAACGAAAACTGGCACTTTTGGTGCTGTAATCCACTAATAGAGTTCTATGTACAGTATGTAGACATACAATTTAATAAAACGTTTGGAACAATTTCATAATATAGGTATCCAGAGTTTTAAACTTGGAAAGAAAAGCGCATCTGTTTTAGTTACTAAAACATCTAAACCTAGTAAAATAAATAATCCAAATAATCCTGACAGAAATCGCGCTTCAAAAAATTTGTTAGTTTTCTTAATAAGCATCAAGAAATATCAAGTGAAGCTCTACAAAATTATGGCAAACACATTATTGAAGCAATGGAAATCTCTAATAAGAAGCAATATGTGAGTTTAATATGTCTTATCGTATAACAGCATCATAAATTATTACTTCTTACATATTTTTCAAAAATAAAGGAAATAATTGCTAAATATTTATATTTGCACTTACATTGCGTTCTACCTACATCCATTTTTAAAACTAGACAGGATTGTCAATTACTATATTCACACACCCCAACCATTATAGCATTCCTATCAAACACAAAGAAATGAATTATCTTTATTTTGTTTAGACTGCCTCATTTAAAGCAAGAGTAGATTCTAAACAAATGGGATAACTTCAAAATACAGGCTTTCCTGCATTCAATAAGTTGGCCAATATAGCTTTTCGTGCATGAAACGCTTTGTGACATGGTTTATATAAGCCGTAAAAATTATATGTACAACGGCTCTCCCTTCACCTTATTTATCAGGATCTACCAGATACTTTTAAAGACATTTTCTCTAATATTGAATTATTATATATATTATTGTGATTTCCCCGGGTATATGCTTTAACAAGCAAAAGGTAAATAAATAAACAGCTTTTAAATTAGATCTGCCTTTTCTTTGCAGATACCTTCCTACAATGATAAACACAATGCAAACTCAATCCACTAGATGGCTATGAAATCCGTATATGTCCAAGATATCTAGATTTTACCACTCCAGAACATACGTACTAACAATCCCCCCCCCCCTTGCTAACCAATGAGGAGACTACCTTTATTATATTCTACAGTTACAAACCCGCTGCGCTGACGTTGTACGCCTCGGCTCTCCTGAATCACCAACTTGTTTATTACTATGCCTTACTTTGTTAAATACTGAATTTATAATTTAACTTCTTAATAATTCAATGTATCAAATGAACTTCGTTAATAAAACAGTGTAATCCATTAATAAGTTATATAATTTATTGTTAAGTTTATATCAAAGACATATAAATAGCATGAGAACTCTTAACTCCCAAGGTGAGTACAGTTATTGAAAATATTCAAACAAGTATTATCAATTATCTAGTATAATTAAGACTCTTTTATTCAAATATGAACTTTTAAAATCTTCCCGCGCTATCATAAGAGAATTGAATATACACCAACCACGTGTGCCAACCAATGACAGTTTTAAATTCTAAATCACATACGATGTGATGATAACCTCAAACACTTATAGACGTTATATATTTCATTTATACAAAAATTTAAACAATGTTTTGACCAAATACCTCGTCTACCGGTTTACACGGACATCAGAATACCTCCAAATGTGATTTCCTTGTAGTGACAATCCAGATTCGCTCGTATATACAGCTAAAAGGGCCAGACCAGGAGGAATAACATCGGTAGCAGGAAAATTCAGGAAACAGACCTCCTTCGTTACATTCCAGATGTAACACATGCACACTCCCACGGAGAAGAAACACGCAGTGTAGTAGATACAGCAAAATTTCTTATAATGTCGAACAATCCTCACGTTTCTTCTGTATATTTCCAGAATAGAGTAATTACAAGAATTTGAATAGAAGACCCCCTTCAATACCAGACGTAAGACAGGAAAAACCACTTAACTCATTACACTTGATAAAAAATAAAAATATCTATCCACCAGCTTTTTTATCAACAACCTCGTCACCAAGGATTTTCATCATTTTCTCACAACGAATTACATTAAGTCACTCCCCATTCAATCAAAATAGATACCACGGCTACCAGACTATCAGACGATAAATTATATTCAACTTCCATGACTCTAGTGTGAATTAATCCAAATTATACTGGACTTACAAACGGTGTGTACATAAAATAGTAACTGCATTTCAATATGGTTGGTGGTTTTCCCTCTTATGAAACACAGCAATATATAAGAAACGATATTGGAAAATTTGGTAATGCTCTCTTATGTATTCTTTCTTTAAATCTTGGAACCTCAGCAGAAGTAACATCATACGAAGAATTAACATAAAGCTTTGCTACTTTTCCTTTATTGACTACTGTTATAACATCGAAAATCTCACAAACATAATTGCCAAGTCATAAACGGTACTTCAATAAAAGGTTAAATGTTACGCCGACTACAATGTATTCATATTTCACGTCTCACAGGCGATTACTTGCTTGGAGTGTATCTGGCTTAGTTAACACAAGTGCAGAATTGCATTGAATCCAAACGTTTGTAAATACCTTGTGGGCATAAATACCTATGTTGGCTTCGCTGTTTGCTGTGATATTACAATTTAGTTAATGCATGAGCACAATGTTGAATTGTTTGTACATCTAAGTGGTATAAATTACACAAATTGAAAAGTTATGCTGCTAATAGAGTAAATGATCTAACTTTAACGTGTACTTTTTTTAAAATATTTCGTATTTTCAATCTTGATAACTGAATAGCACAAGCATATTTTAGTAAATGGAATAAAAACATAATATAGAAAGTCTAACTTTAGTTTCAAAAGGAATATAAATCAATGCCTTCTATATATACAGTGCATTTCAAAAGTCTGGAAACACTCAAATAACAATGCAATTAATGTTTCTTGAGAAAAATCATAAAGCACATCAATTAATGTTTTAAGAAAGTTTAATAACAATAGTAATGTTTTTGCAATGATCTTGAAAAAGTGATGACGTTCTGTATTTTATTTTTGGATACCGCTATCATTCTCTAAATGACACTTATACTTTACTTGGTACATTCCTGGCAGGATAGTAAAATTCGGCCTGAATGGTAGGACGTATTAATTGTGGAGTGATACCTCATTCCTCTTGAAAGCTCCTCTTGATTAGTACAGTTACTAGCACAAATACATTAATTCGTTAAGGATTATAAGTAGTTTAACTGTTCGACTTTCGTAATAATGTATTAATTCATTTGTACTTGTGATTAGACTAAGTTTATTATTAAATGTTTTCTCAATGAAACAATGTATCACCCTAATAATATATGTAGTTCTCATTTCAAAAACCTATTTTTAAATGAAAATGTAGAAAATATTCAAATAAGCAGCATAAAAGTGTTTACAAATATTGCAAGCTTTTTGCAGTAAGAAATTCATTAATTTGATAAAAGTGTTTAGTTTACTATATGTTACCAATGATTAATTAAACGAAGTATGACATTTTTATTTTATGCAATAAACATAATATAGTATACTGTAATCGTTCAAATTTAATTAGAGTGTAGGAAAACAGAGCATAGGGAAGAGCGCCTCACTTTAAAATAGAAACAGACATATAGCCGTGCTTTCCACCACATGCCTAAGGTCTAATATCGTTTCACATTGGTATCCGTACGTATTGCAATGTCATTTATGCATAGTATAAGATTATACTAAAATCCAATTTTGTAGACTACGGTATACAAGACATAATTTTTTTTTTAAATTAAATTAAAATATGCTTATATTGAAATAACAAAATAGTGAAATTAAAATATATATTTAATTTGTGTTTTCGCTTTCATCTTCTAATCCACAATTGACTGTTAGAACAAAATCTTCTACGTTTGCTTCGCGTTGGAGTCACACTTTAATTGTTTAGTCTGCATGGTTTATAGATGTCTGGTGTACGGTCTGTCCAAGCTTTCTTGCCATATATCTAACACTTGTTTACCCTATAACCATCTCGACTAATATGTTTATTGTAATATCCTTTCACATGTGCCCATATTAATTCAATAGCATTCAAATCGCATGCGCTTGAAGTAATTCATCAATAACATAAACATTCTCTTTCTTAAGTATCTTCCATTTCGCTTTCAACTTATCTTCTCCTCGATATACACTAGTAAATGACAAGCTGACTATTGGAAACAAGAAGTAAGGCGTCTACAGGACACTCTTAAACTGTAACCCATAAAAAATATTTTAAGTCTTTGTAGGGTCCTTTGACACCTCCTTTACTACAAACTAAACAATTTAGTTCACTAAGCTTCGAAAAGAACTTTTGGCAAAAGAAATAATAAAATTAAATAAAAATATGTATTAATATGCATGTAATTAATAGTGAAATAAATAATAAAAAATACAAAAAAATGGTAAAATTTCAAAATACGTCATACCTACGTCAAATCAATCCTTAAAACATAACAATAACTGGTTTGTGGCATATCTTGGTTGCGCTACTCGCAGTTTACCCAATGCATTAAAAATTTGTGTTTCAACTTTACACATACGGAAATTATATGTGTAATAGAAAGAAAAAAGGAACCCGATATACGCATTACTCAACCGTATTCTATCTCACTTCGACTAGTTTATTGATACTTAATAAAATATGGAAATAGCTACGACTTCTGTTATATACTTCTATCTCGCTCGTGTAGGTATACGAATGCTTCCATTTTTTTGAAATTACGCTTGTCTTCACTTTACCGACCAGTTAATGACGTAAGTAGTATAACTATAAATATTAGTGATTTCAAGTGTGGCTTTTTTAAACGTTAATTCACATGTTCTATGTTTTTTTCAAAAAATAAAAAAAAAACATTGATTACGTTGTTATTCGGGTATTTTCAGACTTTTCAGGCGCGCTATATATAGATGGCCCTGGTAAATTACAATCTATACATGGGTTACAGGGGTGATAAAAGCAAATACAAGGTCTTTTGGGGGTTAGGTGTCCAGATCAACATTTGTAAGGTCTGTTCTATGAATTTTTGGTTTGGACTTAGCGATGGTTTAAATTTAAGCAAGCTTAGAATTTGTAATCATTTCTTCAGAACACTACTTCCACACTTCAGTAAGTTACCTACCTAAAATATGTTGTCAAATTACTGTATATGGAAACTTGATTTTATTCTTATTTATGTCGGGTTATTAAATTTTGACCCGTTATGTACAAAGTTCAGCTACGATCGATTTAATATTTCGTATTTCCTGTAATTAATGGCATTCCTGGTTTAGATACGATTACAACAAAAACAAAAATAGATTAATGGAAAATTTAATGAGACACCCTCCAGTCGTCTCTCTCTCCTCCGCCCTTCAGAAGCAACAACCGCAAGCCTCGGTCAGTAACAATATTAGAATTTTGTCGTGCTCCCTCGGCTAGCATGCTTAATTACGGCTCGTTGGCATTTCCACCGTTATTTGTAATTCCAATTTACATATCCATGGGACCGATTTCAATCATTGTCAATTTGCACCACTTAATATATGGGTTAGTGTTCATTAATACACGCACTGAAACAGAACTTTGACGGTGGTAATGACACTATTTATGTAAATTGCACACACACTGTCGGTAAATAATTTAGTAAATTCGAATTTCCATCAGGACCACAAACGGAATTAACGTGTGCGATAATTACAATAGGAATTCGTTATGTGTGCGGTGTCTTCGTTTTGGCGGCGCGCGTTTAACTCGACCAGACTGGGAAATAAACCGTCATATCCCGGGAAATTACATAAGTACAGTAAGATTAGATTAAACCGTTGCATATCGTGCTAGAAATTTAACTTCTGTGTCCTCCGTATGTTAACGTGTACAACGTGATGTGTATAATGCAATAAAGTTGTACTGAAGCATGCACGACTCATTTAGGTATCTGTGCACATTTCGGCGCCTTTATTATAGCTCACACGCGAGGATATCTTTCAAAAATTTAATTTCACAGGCGGTTCTATTATATTATTTCTCGCATTCGAGTAAACGAGTAAGTGAAATGATCTTTCTGAAGTGAACATTAAGATATGCCAAGGAGTTGGAATCTGATAACGTGACTTAAAAAACTAACTATTTTTGACGAGGTGATATTGAATTGACAGTATCTTAAGGTACCATATTCAAATTCAAGCATTAAGGGGGTCACTAAATAATTTAAATTCAATGGCAAATCATAGAGATTATCGCCAAGAGAAAAGGAACGTTTTCTCAAAGATTCGCAAACCGATTTGTTCCAAAATTTCTGAGCATGTTAAATAATTATTTTTAAAATAAATAAAAACTCCATAAATTTAGGGTTTACAGGTGTTACAATGTTTGGATTCCGTTTATTTCGGGTTTTTGATTATTTTTATACAAAGTACGCCTCATTAGTAAAATCACTCATTCAGTCTACTCTTTAGACGATTCTGAATTTACTCAAAAAAAAAAAAATAACTGGCTCAGTTAAACATGAACGGAAAAAAAATCTACCCTAATGTTTAACTTTTAACCTTTAGGTATATTTTTTTTATATATGGTTTTACAGGAGAAGCGAAAATATAAAAAAAGCCTCTGGTTGGTTGGTAGTTTTCGTGACCGTGGTCAGCTATAGTCATTGTTACTAACCCTATTATATTATATATTATAATTATTCCGTTAAGTTTATGAATTTTATGCAAAACACTTAGCCACTGACACTCGGCACACAGTCAGCGTAGTTGTTCAGAGGATCCGCTGAGCAATTGTCTCAGCAGTTGGCCGCGCTCTCTATTTTCCGCGGCGCTAAAGAAACTTTTCCGCAATCAGCTGTTGGATTTGATATAACACAATTTGAATTACAAAATCTCTGAATCTTCGCGTTGTATTGGTATTGTGTTGTGTTGTATTGCATTGTATTGTAGTACGTTGCGCTACATTGTGTTGTTTTTCATTGTTTTTTTGTTTTTATTTATTTTAAACATTCCTCTTTTCTACAGTAAACTTTTTATAAAAAAGAAAGGTTTACACAGCAATAAAAGCAGAGTGAAAAAAACATCAAATCACAAAATCTGAGGAAATGCCTATACCTGCGAGTTTGAAATTGTTAGGTACTCCAGCTTCAACATGAGACTCTTTATTTCTTCTTCCAAGCCTCGAAATATACAAAATAATTTAGAGAAGTAAAATTGTTTCGTATCAGATTACAAGTTTGACCTTGTCTATGTAAGCAAAACTAAGCCCTGCTTACTTCAATTACGCTTTGCAGAAATTTCTGCGAAAAAAATTGTTTATCGGTGACGAAGAACTGGCATAATGCTTCAAATATAAAAATTTGTTGTCCTTTGTGTGTCTCTTTGGGTAGGTCATGGCAAAAAGAGGTCACACAAGCCGGAACCGGATTGTCAGTGATGCTAGCATAGACAGTGGAAAAGTGCTAGATCCTTCCCAAGAAGATTAAGGCTCGTATTCATAAACACTCGCGAATCTCTAACATTTCACTAGTGCTGTTGGTATCCGATAAAATAATATCCGGATCCAAAAGTAATCGGTATCCGGATCCTAGAATCCGGATCCATTATCTGAATCTGCATCCAGATCCGGATCCACTATCGGGCTTTCGGATCCGAATCCACTACTTATCCGATTCTGAGATCCGGATCTACTATCTGGTTTTCGAATCCGGATCCAATATTCGGATCCACTATCCGGTTTTCGGATGCAGATTCACTATTTGGTTCTCGGATTCGGATCTGGAAGAGATATAAATTATCGACCAACTCAATATTAGTGTGCGTATTACATATGTACACATTCACTTTGCATGACGTAAGTGTACAATAAGTTGTGTGATTATTGCACCAGATACGAGATTTCGAATAGCGGATCCGGATCCGAGGTTTGGTATAACGGATCCCGATAACATATAGATCCGGACAGTAAATTATCCGGATTCAAAATTATCCAGATCCGGATAACAGCACTACATTTTACCGTATTGTACATAAGGCGACGAAACGTTAGGGAAATGCTGGCGTACGATTATAAAAATACGAGGGTAAGAGACGAACTTATATCGCTTTACAAGCGCCGGTGTAACAATACCTCATTGATGGCTAATCCACCTACAACTGGCGAAAGCTGTTAAGTGATTGCTATTTTTGTTCTCGACCTTCACCTTCGCTGAACCATCTTTGCGCTCATCACGACTTTTTTTTTATCTCCATCTGCGCTCAAACCGTTTAATTTGTTCTCGGTTCCGATTCGCACAAACTTTGAATATAGTCCAGATGGGGAATAACAGCTCAATCATCTTTTTATCAATTACAATTAATTGAGGATAAGTTCGTTAACTCATTAATTACACAATATAATTATTATACTATAATTTTACCGTCAGTTATCAACCCTTTCGATGTATTCCCATCCGCATCATAACATTTTCGTTGTAAGTATACGTATATTCAGCCCCGTGGGTGTCTCAGCCATGGGGCTTTATTTTTTTATAATTATTATTACTCTTGTTATTAATTATCATCGTTTTAATTATTAATTTTGTAAGTAAAACTGTACACCTTGTAGTTTTTTCTTCCGCTTAAGATTTAGTGGTGTTAGGTGGTTTCGCTAGTTAAAAAAAAATAATTCGACCTGTTCTACTGCTAGGATCTTCGTGAAACTTGTTCGCAAAGCTCTCTATTTTGAAAATCAAAATTAAAAAAAAAATATGTTTTTTGGATCCAAATTAGTACATGATTTCTATAACTGGTGATCTAATGTTACTTTCATCACTGCACTCATTAAAACGACTTTTTTACTTGTGTCGCTTTAAATATGTATGTATGTCAACGGTGAAATGAATACAGCGATTCAAATACTTTAAGTAATTTCGCAAGTGAAATGCGTTATGTATGCAATTCCTTTTTGATCGCACGTTTCTAGTGAGAGGTTATTTTTAACTTAACTTACGTTAGGAGTCTTCTCCTTCTTTTATATTCTTTAATAGTATTATTTTGAATGGTTTCATTTTTTGGGTATAAAGGAGAAATTTTAAAAATAAATAAATGTTTAAATAGTAATTTATTAAGTTATTTACGTTTCGGATCTATTTTTTATCCTTTTTCAAAATATCGTTTTTAGTATCCTGCCTACAAAGACTGAAATTATCCTTAATAAAATAATAATAATAATAATCGGCAATACAGGCCTTGAAGGTCCTTGGCTTAAGGTGCCGGAACACACCGAGCCGCTAAGAAGTGTTGTCCGAACAGTCACCCATCCAACAACCGGTACCGCATATTGCTACTTGGTTTAATGAAATACATGCACCATATATGTTAATTAAAAAAAAAGTCATTATTCCATTAAGCATAACTTAATTTTTGGTAGGCAGAATACTAAAAATGATATTTTGAAAAAGGATAAAAAGAAGATCAAAAACGTATATAACTTAATAAATTATCATTTAGACATTTGTTATTTTTAACGGTGAAGCAAGTTGTAATCATGCCACTCGAGAGAAGTTTCTTCATATGATTACAAACCAGGCTATAAACCTTAGCTTATTCAATAAACATTTTCAAAACCCTAAAGGGGAGCTCACCAGTTGTTCAATTAAATTTTAATGAAACTTGATAGGAATGCAGAGTAACTTCAGGTGATGTTTAAAGGTAAAAATTAGATATTTCATATCGGATATTGCTTTATAATTGCATGGTGAGTGTATTTGTGTTTCTAAGAAAATAAGTGTTACTTTAAAATTATTCGTGTTGAAATATATTTAAGATTGCATTCCGATGAATCAAGGTTCTCTCATGATAACTCATGGCTTACAGAGTATTCTCTTGTATTCTACTTATAATTGCAGAATAAGACAGGAATAGAAGAACAGAGAGAGACAAGGGAATCAGTCGCATAAATAACTTTAAATGAGTTAAGTTAAAAGTGCAGGATTAGCAAATGCCTAAAATAATGGATGAAAATTTGTAGGTTGATAGTAGGCGTCGTAACGGTGGTGCTTGTTATGACAATTCAAGATATGCCATTGAAATCCGGTGGGTGTGCTCTCGAGGATGCGAGGACTGATTCCACAGGATTTGAATTGTAATAGTTATTCACTTTACAATGCAGCAGATATCAAACAGGCACGAACGTAAAGCGAGTTACTGATGAGTTTGAGCGCTGTAAATGACTTAACGTACGGCATTTGTATTAGAATATGAGAGTAGGTAGATGTAGAAAGGTACCAATACGTTTTGATAACTCAACCCAGGTTTGTAGCAAATACAGAAAAGTGTCAATCACAGAAGAACTACAAGAGCTTGCACATCAAGAGTATTAAATCGTAAAGTTTATGTATAAAAGCTTTGGAGGGCGTTTACTATACACGTCCGAGACATTTCACCGTTGAACAGTGACAAACTTCCGCGTTATTTTCGAAGACGTTTAATCACAGCAAAATACAACGTGATATGTGCTTTTCTTTCGCGCCGCACTAGAAACAGATCCGTGAGGATATATAGCGCCCAACATTCTACATCTATGTCCAACCGCGTCAACTGCGAATCACGCGTGATGGAAAACCTACCTTTAGCAAAAAACAAATGAGCCTGCTAGGAAGGAATACACACATAAGACCAGGGAAGACATGGAATGAGGATGCAAGGAAGCAACAGAAGAACAGTGAATAGAACGGAATAGAATAACAGACAAAAAAACCGGAATAGAAACGAATGGAGAAGACTATATAAGAAAACACAATAAATGATACTCAACTTTACCAACCTCACACCTAGGAGCATAAAGACTTCAGATTAAGTAAGGAAGTAACTCAGGCTTATGTTTATGTCAAGGTAAAGTTTTGGATGATAATTTTTTCCATTTTAATCACGAAAATATTTAAATAATTTAATATTTCTAAACTAAATTATTTAGTTATTGATTAAAGAAATTTTGGATGTTTATCTCAAATAACTGTAGGATGAGAAAATATGTCGTGCGATTTACTCCACTAAGGGGATAAAACGAACCTTTTCTTGTTGTGGAAGCTGTCTAACATGAAATCTTCGAAAACACTGCAACCTCTTGGATTTTTGTATTTGGTATTACATATTCTTTCTTATCCATTAAATAACCATTCCAATAGCCTAGTACTTTGCACTAATCTGTACAGGTCTCTGGCTTACCAAAATTTGTCTTTTTGCGTCCAGAGCCTCGCATTCACACAGAATGTTGTAAGCGTTCTATGTCATGCCATTGCACAGTCTGCAGTTCGTATCTCCATTGTTGATCCCAATTTTCTGTAGGTGTCCTTTCATTGCACAGTGCCCCGTAAGGAGACCTGTTACGGTGCGAAGTTGATTCTTACTAAGTTACAGTAGTTCTTAAGTCTTCTTTTTTATGATCCTTCAATAAAGGTCTTTCCATGGATTTGCTTGTTTATTTCATCCCAAATTTCTTTGTGTTTTCCTTTACCCAACTTCTTACCTGCTCTCTTGCTGTGTTTTTGAACACTCCTAGAAAGGTTCCGGCCCTATATATGAAGCCGATGATCCCTTTGTTGCTAACATATCGGCTTTTTCATATTTTCGATTGCCGAATATCCGGTCACCACAGCAAAGACTTTATTGCGGTGTATCAGGCTAATCAGTTCTCTAATACATTCCCAAACTAGTCTTCATTGTATCTTGGGGTTCGCTAATGCCCTCAGTATCGTTTGCCTGTCTGTTGCAATATAGATCCGCTTGTTTTTATAAGCCCTCTGATTGATTGTAACGAACCAAATACTGTATTGGTTGATTGGTGATGCTATGTTTATAGTTGACGAGGCCAAGAATAATCATCTTACGCATTTTTTTTTTGGCTAACTATTGGTGAGAAGTATTGGAATTAATCTATTCAGATTAATCATAATAAATTAGGTATCAAAATTTTAGTGACACTATACTACTAATTAATTTTTACTGAAATCGGATGTTTAGAAAGAAATTAACAAATCTGCCGAAAATGTATGCTTTGTATATGTATTGGCTAGTTTGTCTAAAGTCTAAATTCCTGAAGTGTCAAGAAAAGGAATCGAGTTCTTAGATTCTATTTGTAAAGTGAATGTGAATTTCAATCTGAAAGGAGTGAGTTAAAAACTTAAAGGATGCTCTCCACTTTGTTAGCAGGGGCTGAAGTTATAATGTCATCAACGTATTAAAAAGAAGGATCGTACAGAATTAAATTATCGTATACAAACATCTAATAGTGCGTATATGATCATGCAGGTAACAAAAAATATTTATGAAAGCTTAGATATTAAAAACATGGGATAAATCTAGCTGTTTTTTGTACGTGTATACCCGTTATACTCTGTTGTATACAATTCTGTATTTTCTCACCCAATACCTTAGATGCATATTTATTCAAAAGAAATATATTCATAACATCAGAAATTGATTTTTTGGTCTTTCAATTTGTTTGCTTACTAGCATAGGTATAATTATCATAAAATTCCTAAACAATTTGCACTGCGTATAGAAAGGTAGGATGAATTTACTGAAATTTTAGTCAACGCAAACTACCGTTCCTTGTAGATGTCATACGCACGAAATTTACGCGAACACTTCCAGAATATTTTCCGCCGTTTCTGAGTTTGTTCCGCGCCGAAATAGTTTGCGGTTACGTGCGGTTAACCCAAATGCATACTAATTACGAAGAGGGATCGTTAAAACCTACGTAGCACAATATACATGAATTAATCTAAAGCGACGTATAGATATATAATTTGGGAGCACATGAATTCAGGAGTCCTTATCGTGTTATCCTGGAGTTTGTTCGTTAATCCTCGTGACGGAACGTGTCCTAGGCGACGTCGCTATTAGAAATATCTGCGGGTGGACGTAATGGCCTTCATTGTGTTCGTTTGATTAATGAATATAAAAGACCCGATGGAACGATAGATAACACCCCTAGACGGACGATTGTCCCCAGCCACTGAGCGCCTTGTGTTCGCGTGGACGCAAGAGATATCATTAAAATTTGCATATGTCTCATTTTTAAGCCTAATTTAATGTGGAATTTGCCATTTTTCACTAGTGCACGGACAATTAGTAGAACGAACATTAACGGGTGCATTATTATAGCCTGCGATCGATTCAGGGTAGATTAGATACAATTATTTGTTTATTAAACTGAATTTGTATGTAAGAGCGATAAACGTGAATTATCGTCGATGGTGTGATACTGTCAGTCAGCGTGTTATTTATGTCGAGATCATTTTTATAATATATAGCCTCTATTTACTTAATTCTTTCCCAATAATGCTGACACTATTAACGGCAGTGGTTTATTTTTTGGTCACTATTTTTTTATGACATAATGATTTGTGGACAAAGTGTGGCATAAACGTTCCAAACAATACTTTGGTTTCGTAGCACTTCTGAAATCATTCTGGAATCGATGAACAATTAGAGTAGAACCGTATGAGAATAGGTACTATACATGGTTTAGCGAATATATTACTTCTTAAATATGTTGCTGCAATTAAATTAAAACAGCGTCGAAAAGTATTTATTAGATTGGCTTAAATTAAAAAAAAATGGTATTAACAAAAACATAACAAGCAACAATGAAAATAGTAACCCATGTAACTGCTTACTCTTGAGAATATAGCTATACAAGGATGCGCAAAGTATCCCTTAAGAGTACGCATTCCAGCAAATACAAATCGCGCTATTTAGTGATAAAATTTGAGCAAGACTCAAGCTACTATTTTAAATATAAATTACGCTGAATCCAATCTTCCTTCGGTGGTACCGTTTTGCCTGGAAATTTTCTTCACCTTTTCCACGTTTTCTTTATTTCATTTTCTTGGCAGAGTTGGTTCTTCGTTTTGCGCTACTCACTATTCGCTTCCCTTGTGCCTGCGATTCTTTACGTTCTTCTTCGTACTTCTTGTTCCAATTTTACTTTATATGGAGAAATTGTTAAGATTTCAGACTTTTACCCCTTTTTTTCTAGTAGATAAATTCTCTTGCGTGAGGATAATGCGATCTAAATTCATTAGATATTACTCTTGGTGGTTCAACGGAATACTGTTTCTCTGGTGTCGTTTGTATGCTTGAGTAGCTGTTGCTTTTGCTTCCTAGTGCAGTTTTGTCGTATAACGGCCGTACAAAATGTAATTCTTTATTAAGGTTAAAAACAACATTATCGTACCTAAAATTATTGGTTTATCTGGAAACTCTGCTATTGTATTGTAATTAAAATTGTAGTTATAATTTAAAATAATTGGGCTTCTTGCTTATCTCCTGTGACTGCGGTTGATAATGGTGTACCATTTCCACCGATTGTAGTTAGGAACTGCCGATCACTTACCGTTGATGAAGAAAAGTTTTAATCGGTAAATATTTAGAAGTTTAATAGCCATATTCTGGTACATTCAAATCCATTAATGACTTTATATAAGTTAGAAATAAATTGTTTAAATATATATGCAATACCTTTTTGTGTCATGACTTTCCACAAGTGATCACCAACCATTCATCATAGAATTTGCAGTTTGTGACTGGAATGTGGCGGCATTGACAACAAGTGGACAAAATTCTCTTTACAGTAAGTTATTACGTTGGAGCTTTTATGTGAAACGTGATTATCGTATGTCAAGAGTACGAGGTTTTCTCGCAAAGTTGAAGGTGCTTCTTGAAATGTTTTATTCATTCAAACACCAAGTCAGAATCAACAAAACCAGAAACAGAAATGAGAACTAGAATTCCAACCAGCGTTTTTTTTTTAAGTTCTTCACGCATTCTCTTTTTCTTTTAAAGACAAGCGAACATAAATATCTATAGTATCCAGATTCAGTAAGATTTTTTCATTAAACAAAAATTGGGTAGGGATTAAATACAGCAAATTCGTTTTTACCTTTTGCATCTACAAATATCCTGCTTGAGTGTTCCGTCACTAACAGAAGTGATCAAAGTTGACGAAGAAACTAAACAGTTGCTAGAATAATGCTGTTTAGTAATTGAAATCTTATACTTCCCGATGTTTTAATAATGTATTTCAACTTTAATTATTAATAAATTATCACACAATTCATTTGCTGTTTGAAGTATCTACGTATATCTTAGTGTCTTTATATATTATCTGGTTGATTGAAGTAATCCTATCCTTCACTTGTCAAATTAATTCGTCCTACACGCATCTGCAATTGGTAACTCCAGTGTTAATCCCAAACTTCTGTAGGTGTCCTTTGAGTGTTTCAGTGCCCGATGAAGAGGCCTACTGTAGTACGAAGGTGATCCCTGCTGATTGTGAGCAATAGTTTTTTTCAGTCGTCTCCTTTGATGGGCCCACTTCTGACCTATGGTTACACAAATAATTCTTATTACTCTTTTTTGTAGGACAATTTTACTATTTTAATTTTATAAATGTATTAGGAAATATGTTTTACTTACAGAGAAATTATACATATTAAATAAGTTAAAGGAGAAATAATACTTTCATTTCATGCTTTGAATAAGTTATTCCAAATGCCATTAGTACTGACTAAATTTTGAATTGTGAACAATTTAATATAATACAATGTTAGTTACTGGATTAACAAACGTAGTTGAAGATTTTGTGGTTGTTGGTAAATCATTTACACGACATGAAGAAACGTTAACATCATAGGGAATAGTTGTGTACGTCTGTGGCAAAGGGCATTGAAATCTAACATTCAACAACTAATTGAATACCTAACATTATGCTGTCAAATTTCAGATGATATTGGACTTTTATTCGATTAGAAAGTACGGTGTTATTTATTACATACCATGACGTTCTAGATTAATTCTAAGCAAAATTTAATTTGTTGTTAAAGTGATTACCTTTAACTAAATCAACTGACGCTCCGCGCTGTCGTCTAAAACATTCATCTGATCTTTATGATTAAGTATAACTAACAGCTTCTTGCGGGTTTCGCCGTGTGTCAAAACTGTTCAGTTCAGTTCAGTTATCCTGAAGAAGCTGTCAGTATGAACAGCGAAACGTCGAGCGAAGGTTTTGACACACGGCGAAACCCGCAAGAAGCTGTTAGTTATAGTTACACCGGCCGTGAAAGCCTACGCAGTGTTATCTTTATGATTAAGGTTATTGGACCCAACAGTACATTTAACACAAATTCCCATCATCAAAATTAGTGACAAACTTTCTATAGTTTAATCTAGAATAAATTCCTTTGTATACTTGACCAACTCGCGGATCAATTTCTGAACAAGTCCCGAATAACTAGCTTAGATTAACTACGCCATACAAACAATGATTCGTTTCTCTAATCAGTTGTTGACCTTATAATAGTAGTAATGTATTGAATTAAAGTTTAAACAAAAATGGGACGAACTACAATTAATTGATGATGTATCGATATTACTGGTTAGGGTAATATGATACAATTCATTCAGCTTATGTTCCTTAGTTGTTATAGGATAAGTAATTAATGAATCGCCAGACAATCCAATTTAAACCAGCGTTTATTTATATGCCGAGGGTGGATAGAATACATTTTAACCACATCGATTTCACCCGTTGCCACTGTTGGGAAATTCATGTAATATGAGGATCTTGTAAAGTACTCCGGATGATATAGACGTATGAGGCAATTCATTGAAGCAATTCGGAAACACACATGAGCCCACATTCATTGATATTGATGAGTTTATCGAACTTGTTCGTGCTTCTCTAAACACACTGACAGCGTTTCCTCAATTTTAATTATAGCAGAACGATTACATTCGCCGTATTAGCAATATTGATAAAGCTTTTCAATACCGCCTGATTTCAAATATGCATACTTATATATCCTCAATGCGCGCAATCCTGAGTTACTAAATCCAGCTTCAACAACATAAACCGTCTACGCAATTAATCAATTAATACATCATCAAATTAAATGAATTCGATTTAATTTTAAACTATATCCACTTAGATCCGTTAAGAAGAATTAGCCGCAAATTGGAACCGAGGTAACGGTGCGAAAGAATCTGCTGTGTAAACAAGCGATCAGTCCGTTCGCACTAGAAACTTCTCATATTGAAAAAGTTTCCAAATTGCGTGTAATTATATTTTTGCGTTCGATATTAGAAAAGTTCGGTGAAGATAAATAACGGGAGAACTTTAGTAATTTTAAACGTTTGTTAGTTTTGAGTGTTTCTATTCTGAAATGAATGGACGACAAAAAATGAGAAGAGGTTTACGCAGCTCTTATAAATGCGCGCTACGCAGAACATACTTGCACACCTTTCTATAACGGAAAAGATATTTAGACTTGCAACGTGCTTTTATAGCTACGAAACAATTATTAAGACGTACTTGGCCATATAACATGATAGATCAATAATCATGAATGTCATAATTTGAAGTTATTAAACCGTGCGGTGGGAGTAAACATGGCAACACGCAATCAGATCGTATTGTTCATTTTCCGGTAGGACATTAGTTATTGCATAAGAGCAAGCAGGGATGGCTCCTCTAATATATCTTTCGGGAAACAGACTGAACAGAAGATTATCTTCAATTCTCCATTCTCCCTCTTAATTTTCAAGGGTGCAGCTGCATAATCCGTTTAGAATCCTGAAAGCATAAACATGTTAATGAGGTGACCCCTGATTTTTTTTTTCGCTTTTTCTCAGAACCTTATCACGAACTTTTCCCAGATCACATAATTTCCTTGAGTTAGATAACCACGGCATCTGTACGAAGGCCAAAGTAGCTCACTCTTCGCGGAATTCTTTTGCAAGGACTGCTGTTACAGCTTTCTTTTTGTGGAAGCCGTCTGACACTGCAGCCTTTTGACTCTTTGCATTTAGTCTCCCATATCTTTTACCCATTAAATTATACCAGCCATTCCAGAATCTTTCTGCCCTGCACTAATCTGTACTGATCTCTAGCTGGCTAATCGAAGTAATCCTCTGGGTTCATTTTTGGTTTGCCAAAAATTACCGGTCTTCTTGCGTCCAGACCTTCGCATTCACACAGAACATGGTAAGCGTTCTCCCATTACACAGTCTGCAGTTGGTATCTCCGGTGTTGATCCCAATTTTCTGTAGGTGTCCTTTCAATGTCGTGTTAGGAGACCTGTTACGATGCCAAGATGATTCCTACTGAGCTGCAATAGTTCTTCAGCCCTCTTTTTTTGTATTATTGCAGTGTTCTTTTAGTTTCTCTTTGACCCAACTTACTTGCACACAACTCTCCTGTTGTGTTTTTAGACACTCCTAGAACAGGTTCTGGGTCTATATGTGAAGCAGATGATCTCATTCTTACTAATTCATCAGCTTTTTCGTTTCCTCTGGTTGCTGAATGACCGGGCACCCACTGCATAGTGACTTTATCGCGGTCTGTAAGACTATTCAATTCTCGAATACATTCCCAAACCAGTCTTGATTGTATCTTGTGGCTCATTAATGCCCTCAGGATCGCTTGGATGCCTATAGCAATATAGACCTACATATTTTCATAAGCCCTCTTGATTGATTTCAGTCAGTGTGTTGCAGCCTTATCGCTGGAGCTATTATTCCACCGAGGTTTTGTTTGGTTCCGAATTTCTTAAACAATCCATAACTTGCGACCTCACGCTTCACACAATTGACATACAAGAAATTGACACTACGAAGATGGGAGGATTGATTTGATGTAATATTCAGTTGGTTCGATGACTCCTCTTGCCCACTACGATACCTAGGACCTTATGATGCTTTCAAAACTTTATACATAAGGATATCTTCTTCAGACCTTTCAGGGTAGTAACAGCCATATTAAAACTTGTGTACCTAATTCTGATGACGGTTGGATAGCGGCAACGAGCAACCTTCTACTGTCCCTTCATCCTTCAACCACAACCAGCATTCAATCTTACCAGAAGATACAGTTTTCTGTAAATGCTTCTTGAATGCAGTCTCCAAAGGCAGAGACAACCATTTTGAAACTTTTATAAAATATTAAATAAATAATTTAGTATTTTGCAAAGATTGCAAGCTTTTTACAGTATAAATGAAATAATTAACGAATTAATGTATTTCTGCTAATGACTATAATAATTAAGAGGAATTTTTTTTTCTTTGAAAAATTCCTCTTAATTATTTCAGTTATTAGCAGAAATACATTAATTTAATATTTTATTTCGATAAATTCCTTAATAATTTTCCAATGATTGTACGAAAAGAGTGTTTATGCCAATAGGAACATCTGGTTTCTGGGACCATACCTTGCTCTCTTTTTATATCTTCCTTGAACCAGCAAGTGTTTGCCTACGGTAGTGTGTTTTTATGTGTCCCTGTTCCTCTGGGTTTGGAAAGGAAGTAGTGAAGAACTTACCAATGAAGGGTAGAGTACACATCGTGTTTAAGGTGTCCCCAAAATTCTGTTCGAAGTGATCGCTTCCATTATCTTGTTCGCCATGTTGCCACGAGTATGTAGCGATGTACTGGCTATGTACTAAGGACGGAAAGTAAATAATCTGGCTTAGTTTTTCACAACAATGTGCGAAGGTGGTAGTTCTAAAAAAATTTCCAATGTCAACAACGGTTGGGAGTCCCTGCTCTCATACTGCACGTATGCAGACTATACTATTTGATCGTTTGCCTCCTTTCCCACTAATCTGTCACAGTATAGGTAATGGTTAGATGTGTTACTGCTACATAAGAGGGAGGTCCACAGGAGTTTTTGGGGATAAACCCAAAAATTCCTCACATACTCTAGTAATAATTAAAAGGAGTACAAGCAATTTAAAGAGTAATAGCCAGAGTATGAACCAAAAACAACAATGAATCAATTATACAACTGAATTATAGTAGTAAATGACGTTTTTCAAGAAATTGGGAGATAGAAAGTCAAGATCGGATTAGATACAGCTCAATCAAAGAGATTAAATCGTTTGGAGATGAGTTTTATTTATCTGTATCAATTGCAAAGACCAAGTGACAAATTGCTTTGGTTTGAGTTGAAAGGAGTGAACATTTTTTTTTAGATCTTCCTAGCTTCTACGGTCTATTGTAGGGTAAATATTATCCTAGAGGTCATTAAATAAGCTCAGCACTGTAAGGGAGTCAAGACTTTTACTCGATGAAATACACCTGATTGTGCCTTATTGTTTGCTTCCTTTCAAATTCCGTCAGTGTTCAACTTCATTAGATAGTCCAATCCTGTGATGTTTCTTGATCAAATGGTTTTTAATAGCACAAACAATTATTTCGGCATCTCTTCGGACAGTTTTAATAATTGCTTGATTTTAACACCATGTCGTATATACCACATCACGAATGTTATTTAACTATAGTAAGGTAGATAGACGATATGCTAACATGGTCGTTGAATAACCTCAGCAGTAGGTACCACCCTTTGAGTGTGGGTCCCTTGGTAAGCAGATTATGAGTAAATTGTAAATATATTTTTCGACCATTAAAATTTCATCTATGTATTTACTGTGTTACCGATGACAACCTTTTTCGTTCAAATTCTTTCACTACTTTGTTTTTTTTGAAAATATAACACATCAATCCAATTTAATAAGCAATGGTACCCATCTCAGTTCGTAAGCATGTATACCTTTCACATAATTTAAATTGGGGTAGAGAACTGGTTAACAGAAATGCCGACAGTAAAAAATAAAACAAGGAGTGAAATCTGGTTGTAGCCGACATGATTTCCACTAATCGAGGAGCCTATCTAATTCGTGCCCAGCTTTCACCTGTCAAGAAGGTCGTGGCTAAAACTCAATCCCCTAAGCACGGATGAGAGCGTGCGTCAACTTTGGGACCCATGTGTAGCTGGTATAACAGCTCCGTGTCGATAATACACTATCTATAATCCGTTGGAAATATTTCGAATCGTCATACACGATGAAATAATAATGTTATTATGGGAGAATCATTAAAACGAATGAATTACGTAGGTAATGATGTATGGTATGAATATTTTATTGTTTTTACTACTGGATAAATTTCGATTTATATTCCAGCTTATCTTTGCATAACTGGATTACAAACTTGTAATTAAAAAATATACTCAGTTGTATTAGAAATGTTACACCTAGAAGGAACAATTGACGGGCTTCGTGCAATAATGAGCCATAATGAGCAACTTTTTTTGTTAAATTGAGTTTTAGCTGGAAAATGACTCCTGGATATGAATATATATAAAAGTTTTTGTACAGTTTAGTGTAATAACAATACAGTTTTACTTATAAGTTTCGTGGCTGGTTTTTGTATCAAACAAGTTTCTAAACCGTGGGCTTCTTCGCTTTTCTCAAAACTGAACTTTGTGCACGTGGATCATTATTGCACCGAAGCCATCAATTTGTTCAACTTGATTTTTTGGCAATGTGATAGTTTTACATCAAAAATGAAACGATAACATTTGCAAGGAATTTTAACATGCAATAATGTGTTTGGCTACTCCATAGCTGATTACACTCCTACACACATGTAGACATCGACAAAATCAGATGGTCGATACCTGTTTGGGGCACCTCGTTCAAAGCAACTTAGATTTGGTTAATTAAGTAAGCCAGAATCTATGGAGGATGGTGCAAAGTGGGTAGTCACCTCCTCATGATATCCCATACATGTTCAATGGGGTTTAAATCCGGTGAACGGCGTGCGTACCTGGATGCAATCGCAATTCATCGCTGAAGACGACATTATGCCATTCTGCCTACCAATGCTGCCTTTCTCTGTACCAGTTCAAACATTGACGACAGTAGTCTGCAGTCAAAGGAAGCATTAATCGTGGACGGTATGAAAAAAGTCCAAAGGCTCGAATGCGGCCATACAGTATACACATAGTAGTAGATCTTCTTCTCCAAACTATTGGTTAGCAATTTGGCAAATAGTTGCAAAATGGTCTCCTAGAACTAGTTGTCTGAAGCGACTATCTTGACACTCGGTTGTACACCTCGGTTGGCGTACGTATGTTTTCTTCGAGTTCCTTTACGTTCTTCTGTCCACACACGCATTACCGTCTATGTCGTACAATTAACACGTCGGCCAATTTCGCGATAAGATAAACCAACATCTCGGCAATAATTCTACCCTTGTGGAAGTTAACTAACATGGTTCGTAATTTTCGTCTTCGAACTCTAGGCATTTCCTTACGCTTAACATTCGTAGACGGACGCTTAATAACTAAACATTTTGTAGTAGTCAGCTCTCATAAACAGGTTCTTCACAAAAAAAAAAAACTAAGGGAACATTCTTTTTGCCAACAAATTATCAAAGATACACATTCTTACCATAGCTTTCTTTAAATATACACTGAGAAAAATGGGCTAAGTAAAGTGTTTACTTGATAAAAAATTATTTACAATAGATAAAGTTTTACTTGGAACTATTGTCGTTAATTAATACCTGCAACTAAACCCAGTTTCCTGAATGCAAGTTGTTACTGTAAATAGTGCTTTTATTAACGGCTATTACACAGCGTACCTGACTAATTTGTGGTAAGTAAAGTAATACTTATGACTACTGGTACTGTATCTAACTACAGCGTATGGTTAGTAGAAGTAACAACAATGCTGATCGCTATTAAACTCATGTATTTTCTTAAATAGGTAACAACTTGCCACAACTATGATTATTTGAGTTTTGCTGCCAACCCGTGATTGTTTTACTATTCCTGATTGGCTAATGCGGCGGAGTAATAAAATAATCCCCGAGACTACTAGGCGCGCAAGCGCGGCCTAGCGTCAAGTAAGAGTTACGGACATGGGAAAGGGTCGTCGAAAAGGAGTGGCCAAGGAGTATGGCCATTGTAAACCAGTTGGAACGCAAATATATTAAAAATACCGGGTGGGTTAACTCAAGGCCCCATCCGTATAAAGAATCCCAGCGAAAGAAGAAGTACCGAGCAGTTTTAAACCACGTGGTGGCATATTTGAATTTCCCATCATTCTGATGATATCTGCACCCGCTGGTGAAGTTAAAGTGTAGATGTCGTCGCTAGTGATCCGACAGTCCAAGTGCCACCTGCAGTTAGGGCTAGCCGTTTTCGAGGCGATCACCGGACATAACCGCAACGTACGCCGACAGAGGATCGACTCACCGAGACAACGCCTAGTGCAAAGAACCAACAGAAACCGCAGGTTTACCGCCTAGGTATATTATTTCTTTGTTATTAGTTGTAGTTGTGGATGAATGCTTCTAATGTCACCGAGTACAATAAATAAGTTTTGTTTGAAAATTTTTTTTTTTCTCTAAATATGATGACAAGCATCACTATTAGAAAGGAATAGCGTTACAGCTTTGCGAGCAAGAGCTCCTGGTATCAATGTCATACGCTACCGTGCAGCATAAGGGTGGCATAATAATGTTCTTATCATACTATAAATAACATAATTACGCTCACAGCAGCATTACATGGAAATTAGGATTACCGGTTGAGATCACAGCCATAATTAACAACGACTTGATTATTTCCCAAAATACACCCGTGACACAGTGTCTGTTCCTGCGTAAATTATGCCCCCCTTATCGATCTTGCCAACTTGCGTGATAGATATGTCAAAGCACCAAGATGTTATACAAAATTCTCGTCACGGATTATCCCCATCTCGGGATCCTCGCAACCGCATAGCTATTGACCGGATCAACCGTTACAAATCACAATTTAAGCGTGGATTAGAAAGGGACGGGGTGCAGTTTACAAATAATCTGTTTAATGCTACGATTTCGATGATTATTTTGACTATCTGCAGTCCATAGTCCGAACGTTTATTGCACTCTGAGCAATAAAAGCTTGCATACATTTGCATTAGGATGACGGTACGGTCGTAAACGATGCCATCGAAAACACGATATGCCAAGTTTTCTCTCACGAATATGCGAAAAATGTTTTTAGAGACACTAACATAATTCAAGGGATATTAAGGTATGTCGATGGTGCCCAAACATGCATACAAACCTTTAAATTTCTTCAATTCTTTCACCTTATCCTTCTTTTATCTTCTTTTACATAAAATCAAATAAAATACAGATGTATACTATTGTTTAATTGTATATTAATTGTATATTAATATATCTTGAAATCAACAGACTTGCTATAAAGTTAAATGCATATAAAACAATTTAATGCTCAAATTCGTTTATTATTATCTAATAATCGTAAATCAAGGAATTGCCGGAAAGGAATAATCATGTCTAGAGCTCAGCGCTGACTAACGAACAAATGACCATAACCTAAATTTGCAGAACGTATTGGCTTTCGTATTTAAATTGTTATAAAGTTTCGAAATATTATAAGAAGAATATCGTTCCGAATATCTAGTTGTGTGAAAGAGGGGCTAATGAAATTCCTGTGTCACCACCCAAGTGATTGTAACCATTAAATTTGTTGCTTTTTCAGAGATAACATTAAATAAATATCATTCGTGAATGGACCGCAAAAAGTGGAGAAATGAGTAATACAATTAGAGCATCGGCTGAGGTCGTGTGAGGTTTAAACAATAACGCGGCGGGTATTTTACATACACAGGGGCGCTATGGAATTGGCAAAGCTCTACGCGAGGGCGATATGCGTGGACGCGTGTAAAATTTAAGAAAAAAGACGCAAAGATTTCTAACGGCGAACGCGTGTTCATCTATTTCGCGAGACGCGGCGTGAGTTATTTCGGGTGTATTAGCAGTAGATTTACATTTGAGAGAGTTTCGTAGGTTCGCGAATAAAATTGGGTTTCAGGTTTAATTACGGCAACGGAAATTAGATTAGAAGCGGGCGATTTAGAATCGCGAATGATATCGGAGGACTGATTCACTCCGCAAAATTAAAAAGGCATTATATACATATAACAAATTTGTGGGCACCTTCGGAGAGGGTTTAAAAATTTTTGCGGATGAGTCGAAGGCTGAGGATGGTACAGGGGCGGCCTTTGTTGTGTATAATATGAGTATTGAGATATACTGGGTGAGTTTTTCTATCTTGAGACAACGGAATATCTCTAAAACACTGCATCAAATCAAAAAAAGATCTTAATAAGATTTATTATAATGTAGGGGGCTCACTGAATAGTACCGAACTCGATCCCTACCTCACCCTCTTAGAGTGGGAAGGGGGACAACTTTGAAATCTTAAATCGGAACACCCATTTTGTATTGCAGATTCGGATTCTACGCCATCAAGTAAGTGGTTTTTGTTTGAAACTTTTTTCTCTATTCGTAACAGATTGAGCTGTAATCGCAAAAAAACATGATTGTGAACGTCTAGAAAAAATACACAAAAAAGAGAAACAAGCAAACATGATGATGGCAAGCATGGGATCGAGTTCG
Organism: Protaetia brevitarsis; assembly: GCA_004143645.1. Lineage (NCBI taxonomy): Eukaryota > Metazoa > Arthropoda > Insecta > Coleoptera > Scarabaeidae > Protaetia > Protaetia brevitarsis. The sequence goes on along the minus strand of RXPK01000234.1, from coordinate 5,556,236 downwards.
GCACCATTCAGTGAGCCCCCTACATTATAATAAATCTTATTAAGATCTCTTTTTGATTTGATGCAGTGGTTTAGAGATATTCCGTTGTCTCAAGATAAAAAACTCACCCTGTATAATAAAAGTTTAAATTAGAAGATCGTTGCACTCAATTCCTGGCAGAATTGGTTGCAATAAATCAGGCAGTACGTTATATTAGGCGTGAGTGGGAATTTATACGTCATAGGCGAATTATAACTGATAGCGTAACTATTAGAGGCGCTAGGAAATATTAAAAATTCGACTAATTTGTTATTATATGCTTGGTTTTATTTTAAAATAGAAATATTTTTTTTATTTATGAATATGCATTGGAAAAGATAGCTGGAGTACAGAGAAACTTCAAAGTAGATACTAAAAACGCAAAAAATAATACTTTCAGTATTAAAACGTTAGTGAAAGATTATGTAAGGAAATTGAGAGACGAAGAAGCAGACAAACACAAAGAAGTGATGGGTCTGAAGCGAAAATTATACCAAGATCTTTAAAGTGCGCCACATTTAGGTATTTTCAAGCCTTTAAATTTGAAAAATTGTGGGCATTAGATATTTTAGGAATGGAAGCTGTAAGAAAATTCGTCACATCTATAAGTAGTGCTCTTGATTTCATCAATATATTTACATATCGTAGGAATTCTGATGATAGCAAATGAAAAGATTCACATATTACGTTAGAGTGTTGATTTTGACTAGAACTCTATTCAACTACTATTTCTGAAAGACTATGTTGAGTTTCAGCCAAGGAATGACAAAACAGAATTGCTTTATTATTTACATTTAAATGCCTCAATTTTTACCGTTTGGTTTTTCTGAAAAGTAAGGGAAATTCTGTTACATGATGATATGATATCTTTGTATTGTGTCTAATAAAGGAATACAGGCAACTGTTCCTCACCGATTTAAATGCAACTTGATAGGTTTATAGAACAATGTATGGTTACTTTCTCATCTGAGCTTAATGGTATTAGAAGAATTCAAACATTTATATAATCATTAAATTATGAAATTAATGCCGCACGGATGGTTAAAATGAGTAGCTATAAGTCGGTGCTTAAAACAATGATATTGCATTAAAAAAAACAACTCTAATTTATGGGCTTAATGTAACATCATATAGGTAATGTTGTTCTTTGCTTAAAAGTTATCCAGTTTATGCATGCTAGAGCGTGATATATGCTGTTATGATTTGTAATGTGAAATGAGGCGAAATAGTAATGGAAACGATAAATGCATTATGTGTGTGCATTATTAATGTGAACTAAATATAGCCTATTAGACATGTATAACGAATATATTATAGAATTAACGAAATACATATTCATGTAAATATAATAATGTAGAAATACCAGTATAGCTAAAGTTATCGGCTGAGAATATATAATTACTTTGAGTTATAATAAGTTATATATAAAAAAAAATAGGTAATTTTATTTTATTATTTTTCAAATTATTTGTGTATTTAAGTGCCTAGTAACAGATGAATTGACACATTTGACAACTAACGTTCTCTCAATTTACTACGTTAGGGTAAATATTTAAAGAATATTTGAATTACTTTGCAACGAGCGAATACCCGTTACTAATGAGGTTAAAAGAAACAATTATTGAGGTTTACATTGAACCAGCCAACAATAACACAAAATAATTCACTCTAATTGTTAGAGTACTACTAGTTTATAGATCGACGCGCTGGGTGAGAGACACTGAAGAGGCTAGTCAGACTAGAACAAATCGTTTATTTCTTTCAAAAAACATAAAAAAATATAATTCTCATAACATATTTATATAAAAATATATACCAAGAAAATAAAATAATATTCTCGCTACTTAAATGTCTTTATATAACAATTCTTTTGTCTCAGCAGCGTTCATCTTTGTGTATAGACATTCAGATGAAATATTTTCAGCGTACACACGCGGTGATGTGTTGGACTTCGTGTATCCGAGCCGGCTAGGTGCGACTGTTGATAACAACGCTATGAAGAGTGCGTAACAGCCACCAGACACTATCCCAACTCTGTATGCCCAGCCCATAGACAAGGATAAATATATAGATAGAGCTTAGGGATGCGCAACGTTCGGATCACATGGGGGCAGCCATTTTGATGTATGACAGGGTCGTAAGAAAACAATTTAAACACAAAGCAAGGATGTAATGGTAATATTTTAAAATAAAAAAATAGGTAAAATGCTCATACTTTCCTTTGGCACTTGTATTATACTATATACATAAAGAAATTGTATTTTTTACTGCTGAAAAGACCTTACATCGATATTTAATTTAAATAGATAGGCTAATACACTTATACTTGAAATTTGAAGTTTTTGGGTTATTTAATATCTTTGGGGTGCAGTAAACACACATTATGTCAGATTGGTGACTAAACAATATAAGTTCGTTTTATTTTTTTTCTTATTAATTCGACTTGCAGTTCTTGCGTTATGTTTTCACCAAATTATGAAGCCGTTTTTTACAATAATACGCAATGATCACTTTTATTAGTAAGATCGGATGTTCTTTAAGGAACTGTCTGCAATGTGCTAAAATGACCAATCTATATTTTTAATCTCTGAATCAGCTGACTATTAATCCATCTGAAATAGAATAGATGTCATATCTCTGTTTTGTGTCAATAGTGCAGAAATACCTTTATTATTTCGTTGCGATAGTGTATATTTATTTTCTCACAGATTCTCTGCAGCAGGACGTTAACTGCAACAAGCACTCTTCACAAAGGAGAATGCGATAAAGTTATGCCACATATTTATAACAGGTAGATTATCGTTGGCTCTTACTGATGGAAACTGATGTTACTACTAGGGATAATAATTTACGAATGCTTTTACTTCAAGGTACACAACAAGACATTCTACAACATAAACACTACTTCATATCTCATAAAGCACCACAAACCTCACTAAATGTTTTCTTCAGAGTTGAGCTTTCCTAACAGACATTAAAAAGCAGTCCAATGAAATACTTTCTTAAAAACAATTTGTTATTCAATAATTTAGGTAACTTCACATTAATAAAGTATCACTTACTAAAAAAACTTTAGTCTAAATAACACCATAAATATAAAATGTCACAAAAACGCAAGAATAACCTTAAAAACAGCACGATTTATAAGCCTCTCAAACAAAATACTGCGACAACAGCTGATCTATTTGACACGGCATACATCAAAATGGCGATGCTTAGACAAAAACTGCTGAAAGTTTGCGAATGCGAAGGTCTAAACTCTTTCTAGTAGTATTCTTCTTGTCTATGGCCCAGCCCCATGTATAAGCGCTTCTTTCCGGGAGTGCGTTTGGTGCGCCCTCTGCACCTGGCCTTGGTAGCGACCACTCTTCGCTGCTGCCGACTGACTCGCTCCCGGGGGACCCAACGATCCTGGCGCGCGCTCCGCGGAAGTTTCTGTCACGCAGTGCACCATCTATTAAGCGTTATATTTTTACGCACACTTCGCACTTTATATTTTAAATGTGTTTGGGCTTACATATTAATAATTAAAATAAAAATTACTCCAAAAATTATATTAACACTAATAAACAATTCAATAGACACTTAAATTGATTAAATCCAACATACCAAATTATTAGTAATTATTTTTGACAGAATACCCACTTTTTGGTTGAGCGTGTAACGGTGTTTTATTTTACCGGAGTTAATTTACAACGATAGATATTGTAGAATGCAATTAAATAAAATTTGTTTAATTATTACTTATAACAATAGATTAAATAGCAGCTTGTGTAGTTTCCTAACTCAGCGAACTAATCCCTTGTAACACAGATGGCGCTGTCGCAAATGGATCTGCGGACTAAATTCATTATATGTTTGACAGGCGATAAAAAAAAGGTTATGGCTACCAGTTATAATTTGACAGAATGCAAAATAGATTAATTAAATTGCTCTACGAGCTAAATAACGTGAATAAGCCAGGGTTACAATCTAATTCAGTCAAAAGTCGGGTATTTTAATTAAACAATTTTATTTACACACCGAAAATTATATATACAATCGGTGAGTTTATACACAGCCGGGTAAAATTAGCAAAATAGAGCTCTTTATTTTCAGCGTGCAGTGAGCAAATATACATACAACAAAAGTACAGAATATTTCATAGAAATGCAAAGCAATAACCAAGAAATTAGTTACCAAATTAACGGGTTTCCAATATCGCAGTGCGGTTTAATCGTCTAGTTTCCCCATGCAAATAAGTCCCTTGTCTATTTCAGGATGAGTGCAGTAGTAAATCAGATCTTTCTGAATTGACTTAGCTCTTGCCTGGGTCAAAACAATAAGAGAGAATCTGCAGTTATAGCTGTCCAGTTTGCGGTATCGCTTTTAAATTAACTGAAGGTAATATGAGAAGCACGTGCGTGAAAATACCAATTAAAATGTCGGTAGCTATGCCCCAACCAAATTAATAGGTAGGTATTTCTTTTGTCTGAATAATTGAAGTATTTTTGCCCACAAATTCTAGCTCTTGCCAAAAATAAGTGTGTAAAAATTTACAGGGAAATAACAAAGATTGGTTGTCACGGAGAAGATAGGATACTCTGGAGCGACGCCGACATAAAGCTACATGTTAATTTGATGCAATGCAATTGTCTCAAATCTACATTACCTAGAGATTTATCCGTCATTACGGTAACTGTAGAATAACTCAGAAAATCTTTAATTGAAAGTCATAATTCTCGGTTGTATCATTGTACATTTCTTACACGTAGACCATTTGGAGAAGGAACTCCCGAGGGAATTGCAGACAATTTTAAATTTCCGCCCATTCCTCACAAGAAAGGTTCATAAGGAGTGCAGACCTATCTAGATTAAAGTAATAGCAACTTGATGGGGGGGAATAAATCTGAATTAATTCCGCATCTCTCGTATGTTCTTTGGCCCACATAAAATACCTGGAGGGTAACACGTTGAATAAGTTAGCTTACGCCGGCCGCCCTTTATTATACAAAATATACCTTCCGTTGTTGATATGGATCTTCTTCGTAATTGGAGACTATTCCGGTTCTTTGTGGTGAAATATCACAATAACAAAAAGAAATTATTCCTCCGTTTTCTTATTCCTCTGCTTATACCGGCTACTTATTCGCATGTATTTATTTTCCTTAAAAAACAACGAAAAGTTTTTCAGACACGCGACTAATTGAAATGGATTTGCAGTATATTCCCCTATTGGGGCGTTCTTAAGTGTATATTTCGTGGCAGGTAGCTTATAATCTTTGTAAGAAAACTTGAATATTTAGTTCGTTGGAGCCATGAAACAAAACAAAAATCAATATTGTGACCCAGAAAGTTGGTATTTTAACGTTTTAATTCACAGCTGACTGTAATAGAATTCAAGTTTTATACACGAGACAACCATGCACATTACACGGAATATAAATTTTTACTGAGAATCTTGAATAAATATTTACTTTGTTCGAGAATGTTATAATACTTACTGCTAGCATACAGGAAATAAAAAAAAACATTTTTTTTTGTATAGATAAGCGTAGTTGTTTCATAATATTCGAATTCGTATCCTAATAATATTGGGAATGATCGCAGATCTTTGTTAGTCGTACCATTCCTTTTTCGTTATTAGTTATTATAATTTATTTAATGCCACCTTCTTAAAACGGCGAATTACATCAGAGAAAACAGTTAAATGAAACATAAAACCGCAATATGGACACTGTTTAAATTTTAAATACGAACAGTGCGTTCGCAACGTTAATCGAAAACGTAAAATGATGCTAACCGCTGTTGTTGACGACTCAATTAAAATAAATACATAGTTTAGTTTATAGCCGATTCAATCAACATGAAATCTTGAATTAATCACAAATTTTCCAAATGTTTGTACGAAGAAAAGTGCTACAAAAACTTTTTTTTTTAACATTCAATTGTTCACCAAATGCGCTTAACTGATTCCTTAAGTGTTGTAGATTTGCTTATTTGCCTGGATCTTCAAATTATATTCGCCCAAAATTTTACAGTTTATTTATCTATATACTGCAGTGGTTCATAAGAGGAAAGTTATCCACCATATTAGATGTAATTATTATTTTATATACACACCTGTTTGTAAGTCCAGTATAATTTGGATTAATTCACATTAGTAACCCTGGAAATTGAATATATAATTTATCGTCTGGCAACTACGATATTCTGGTATCCTAAGATTCGACTTTACTTGAATGAGGTAGTGACTCGATGTAATTTGTAGGAAATAAATGAGTGGAAATCCTTGAATGCGGGTTTCTGTTGATAAAAAAAATCTTCTTTGAAAACTGTTTTATTTTTCATCAAGTTAAATGAATTAAATCATATTCCTGTGGTATATCTGATATCGAAGGGGATCTTCTTTGTAAATCCATGTAATTACCTTCGACCTAAAAATATACAGAAGAAACTTCAAGTTTGTTCAACATTATAAGAAGTTTGCTGTGTTTAGTATACCTCGATATATTTTCTATATGGAATCATACATGTCTCTGCTGTTTCGAATATAATTATACACTTTGGATGCTGTGAAGGAGGTTTTCCCATGAATTTTTATGATGCCGGTGTTATTCTCCCGATGTGAACCATTCTCTGCAACATCGCATTGTCACTGCGAGGAAATCTCATTCTGAAGTAGTCTGGGGTGTGTGCAAGCTGATATACGAGGTATCTGGGTCAAAGAATTGTCTAAATTTCTATGTATTTAACATTTCGAACATTTTGAGGTTATTTTTCATGTCTACAAAATGACAGTTGATACTGAAATTTTAATGTGTGTAAGTTAGTAAACGTGGTTGGTGGTTTTCTTTCCCTTATGATAGCGGGATATTTAAAAGTTATTTTGAGAATTTAGGAATCCAAATGTATGCTGGATAATTGATAATATTTGTTTTGAACATTCCAAATAAATATACTTACCTTGGGTAAGAGTTCTCGTACTCTTTATAGGTTTTTGATATAAACCTGGTAATGAATTATACATATTATTAATAATTACTGTTTTATTAATAAAAGCTTATTTGATACATTGAATTATTAAGAATTAGATTAGTGGGCAACGGATCCCCAACTGGAAAAATAATAAAGACTAACTAACTACTCATTGGTTAGTAAGAAGGAAAAGCAGTTATTGATAACTGCCACCTGTTTTCCGTACGATTTTAATTTTCCAGCAACATATTGTGCAGAATGTAGCATGTTGTATAGCTACTGCATACATAAAACAATTCTCTCAGAAACTTTGGATATTGTGCAAAACATAGATATTGGGTTATTGGATGGATAATTTGATTCTAATTGGAGATTTCTCTTCTTGTAAACAAGAACTTGGAGATGTCTGAAAAAAACCCTTGTTCCTGAGACAAATTGAAGAGACTGGCTAGTAATTTTGGGGGTTTTGTTTCTTCCTTTCTATTTACTTCCGCATTTATATCATTCCAATTAGTCTAACTAACCTAGTTTTGGTTTATTTAGGAGACTTTCTATTTCCTTTTTGTATCACTTATTACATTCCTATACAAGGTGTCTCCCCGTTGAGTTGCATAACTGCATAGGGTTATTCCTTGTATCAAAATTAGCAAAACACTTCCGATCAGCATAGGTCTAATTGCCAACCGTTTTCGAGATATGGGTGCTAAAAAGCGCTGAAGGTTACTGGTTACGATAACTAATTTAGATGAATCATGGACACATTTGGCTCGAATTTCGACATGAATGGTTGCTAAAGAACGATTAACTTAAATTACAGTCTTACTTCTACAATAATAAGCAGAAATGGGTTAAGTTTTAATGATTTTAATAAACAAATAATGCCGTAAGCATTTAAAGCTGCTCAAAATGGCGACCCTGGACTGCCGTACACAACTCTGCTCTTTGACTCAGTCCTCCTATCCAGTTGACATTTTCCATGTTTCCACGAACTTCCTGAAATGCCCGATGGATTTTACCCACCAGTTTTTCTTTGGTAGCCGGCTTCTCTTGTCCATAAGCGATGGTCTTAACATTGCTTCAGAGGAAAAAGTCGAGAGGGGTTAGATCCGACAAGCGCGGGAGCCATGGAACCGCTCCATTCCGCCCTATCCAGCGGTTTGAAAACGCAGTGTTCAAAAAGCCGGTTACCACCGCCGGACACCCGTCATGGACAAACCACATCCTATTACGGACGTTCAACGGGATATCTTCAAGAAGAGTGGGAAGCTCTTCTTCTAGAAATCTCCTGTAGATATGGCTAGTCGATGTTGCACTAAAGATGTTCGGTCCCAGGATAATATTTCCGATGATTTCTCCCCACACATTAACCGAAAATCGGTGCTGAAATCTACTTTCTGACAAAGCATGGGGATTTTCGTCGCTGCAGATGTGCTCGTTATGTGAGTTGTTAATCCCATCACGAGTGAAGGTAGACTCATTAGCGAACAAAGCAATTGGGAGGAGATCCTGGTTCTCTAGGATCCACGAGCAAAATTCTTCCCGTTTCGTATAGTCTGTAGGTAAGAGATTTTGTACTTGTTGTACGTGGTAAGGATGTAGCCCATTTTCATCTAAAGTCCTGTGAATCGACGCTCTTTCTGTCCTGTGGTGGCAACCATTCTCTTATGCTGGTTTTTCGATTCTCAGAAACTTCATGAAGAACAGCTTCAGTGTGGTTTCTTCGCGAAGGCTCTCGCTCATTAGTCTTTTCGGGAAGGATCCTGTTCGACAAGGATGTTTTCGGTTCGGGTAGCGTTCTGCATACTCTCTTGCAGCTGCTGCAGCGTTTCCTCCACAATAGCCATACAAAAATATCATGTCGGCGTACTCTTCCTTCGTAAAAAGAGGCATTTTTAAAGGTTCTACGAGCGAAATCCAAAACTATCAAAAATACAACAAAACTGCTTAACAACTGTCAAAAAGCCCACGTCAAGTGCATTGGATCTAAATAACTTACGACTTGTAAGTTATTTAGATCCAATACACTTGAGCCAAATACGTCAATGATTCACCTAAATTAGTTACCGTAACCAGTGACTTTCAGCGCTTTTGACTACCCATATCTCAAAAACGGTTGAGAATTGGACCTATGCCGAGTGGAAGTGTTTTGCTAATTTTGATACAAGGAATAACCCTATCAAGTTATGCAACTCAACGGGAAGACACCCTGTATACATTCATAGCATTTGTAGAAGTTAAAATCAGATTCTTAGCAGGAATCAATTAGCTGTCAGATAAATTATATAAATTTATTAATTTTTTTTAAATGACACTATAATTCCAGGAATCAACCAAGGTTTGCGTAATGCATTATTGACATTATGTTTTAATTTATAAATATAAATATCAATGTAATATTTAAACTTATTAATCAAAACCACAAAAGGCTTACTTACAGATACGGCTAACATAATATCAAGCCATGTTTCCCTATTTAATCTATCTAAAAAATGTTACATCTGAGAATCATAAATGGAATGCATAAAAGAGCATGTAGATTTTACATGCTTTAACGTATTGGCAGTTAAATTAATAGAAACCATGATTCTACAATGATCAGAAAGACCGTTATGATGTATGTATAGTACGTAACTTATTGATGATAGCCCTTCCCTCTTTTATATTTTTGATTTGGACTATCCGTACCCTAAGAGACGCCGGTTTTTTCAGGCTAAGGTTTAATCGGATATGGTAATGTAGGATCTGTAGATGTAGCTTCCAATATATATTTTTTTGTGATAACCGCTTATTGTAATCAGATGATCTTGTTTTTTACCATAGTTGCTTCTACATAGTTATTTAAAAACGACTTATATTAAGGTTTCTGTTATCAGTAATACATTAAACACTTTATCCAAATTTTGACATTTATATCTTCTTCAAGATTGTGCAATATTTTACACAGAAAAAGGTGATGTGTTTGGTGTGACAAAGAAGATCCGATGTGTCAAACTCTAGGAGAAGGACATCTAAGCTTTATACATGTTAATAAATTGATCGCAAATTCAATACCTTGAATGACAAACATTCAATTCAACAATTAAGATAAGGAAGTAAAACATTTCAATCGGCATTAATTTCGTTGCTACAAATGTTGCAACAGACCATGCAAACATGTCGATTTGCTGTTAAATTGATAATCTAACTTTTAAAAAAAGTCATAATATTAGTAACAATGCACTTATCTTTTTGAACCTATACACTACTCTTTGTTTATCCACAAAGGTCTCTTCAGAGGGAATACAAATAACTCAAGGTGAGAAGAATGCTGAAATAACAATCTTCAATTAAACCATTGTTAGTTACTAAAGTGTATTGTGGCAAACCAACTTGGGGATGTGAGCTTTTCCTAATTCTATAAAGGTTAAAGTACGCGAGTAGGTGATCGCCCACCGCTTGTTTGTATACGTCTGAAAAGTGGCGAGGTGAAAACGTTAAAGCGTACGTCTGTGGGTAGTTCTCGCTTATCTGCGAACCATTCGCTACATTGTCACAATTGAAACACAACTGATTATTCTCTCTTATCGTGACCGCTTCTCTTTCTCTCTCTCCGGCACTTCTATTACGGCAAACAATGGCGACACAGATATAGCTGGTGTTGCGTGAGAATTGAAAATTAAAAACATTTTTGGTGAAATGGAAGATATTAAGGCGTCAATAATAAAATCTGTAATTTATACGTCGAGGAGAGTGACTTTATTTCCGTATTCATGTTATTTATAAATTATAGACAGGTCGCGGTATTTGTGAAAACAAATCCAATTATGTAGGTTTCAGCAATGCGCCCAATAAATGGGTTATTCAACACTTTATGTGGTACTGATATTGGCAAGTGTGGTAACCGTATTTTTTTTTAGACAGAAGCCGTTTTTGCCGGCTTGTTGTATTAAATTTTCTCATTTCTTGTTTTCTTTAGACTAATTTCTGATTCCGGTATAAATATAAACTTCCGTGGTAGATCATAGTCATCATAAAATAATTAAACTCTCTGCCATAATCTTGTCCTACGGCCTAATGTTTTGTACGAAAAGTTAGTTAACAGCACCATCTTTAGGTACTTCAGAGGCTCTGCTATAAACCATTTTACATCTGGTAACCCAGACTTCTTACCATGCCAGGTTGAACAAGTATAGCATTTAGGAATCCTTCGTGGACGTCTTTGCCTTGAGCTAGGTTTTTTTTGTAAATTATCTACAATACTTCTCCTATGCAGATCTTTTTTGCGAATTGCAGAAAAGTAATGCTCTTATTCGAGGCAATCGTACATCGGAATCACGTTCTTAAATCAAATCTGCCCAAGATTCAATGTTTTTTCCACATTCTACTCAGTGACATTACAAGTGATACACTTAGAAGGAATGATTTGTGCAACTTGATTTTGTGATGGTTTTACATCAAAAATGAAACGATAACATTTGCAAGAAATTTTATTAACATGTAATACAAAAAAGGATTAACGACGCCGTAGCTGAATACATTCTTGTACACGTCTGGGCAACGACAAAATGAGGTCGATATCTGCTGGTGGCACCCCGTTCCAAACAACTGGAACTTAGTGGATTAATTTTGTCAGTATCTGTGGAGGATGGTGCAAAGTGGACAATCTTCTCCTCATGATATCCTACACATGTTCAATGCGGTTCTAATCCGGTAAACGAGATGGCCACGGCAAAACATTAACGCTTGCTTCTTGGAGAAAGTCCATAGTTGGACGAGTAACATGGGGCGTGCGTTGTCTAGCTAAAAAGGATATGTGGACGGCCATCCGGGTAAGGTAGTAAAGTGGTTTTGTAGGAAATCATCAACGTAGCACGCAGCTGTAATACTGCCTCGAATAAAGAGAAGTGCTGATCGGCTACCATAGGCAACAGTTTACTAAACCATTACTCCAACAATACTGTGTACATGTCTCTCAATAGCAAACGTAATATCACGTCGCTTCTATGGCCATACCTAAACAGAATCGCCACTCATCACTGAAGATCACATTATGCCATTCTATCTCCCAATGCTTGAATACGGCGATATAGTGTACGCATAGTAATAGGTCTACCTTCTTCTCTAAATCATTGGTCAGCGATTTGGTACGTAGTAGCAAAACGGTCGCATAGAGCTAGTTGTCTGAAGCACCTATCGCTGTGTGATACGCTTTGGTTGACCGGTTTCTCTAGCTTCTTTTGTCCACACACGACACATACGCATTACCGTCATTACAGTGCAATTATCAAGGCCGCCAATTTCGCGATAGGATAAACCAACATCTCCATAGGCAACAATTCTACCCCTGTCAAAGTCACTAACACGGTAATAATGTGGACGTCTTCGAATACTAGGCATTTTGTTACGCTTAACACTCGTAGACGGACACACAATAACTAAACATTTCTTTACTAGTCAGCTCTGATAAACTTTCACAAAAAACTAAAAGATATTTTTTTCGCAAAAAAATTTCAAAAATAATAAGTTCATATTCTTGCCATAGCTTACTTTAAATATAGTCATTCTGATGCAAAAAAAAATCAAGTTGAACAAATTATTCCTTCTGGGTGTAACACTTCCAATGTCACTAAGTATATGGCTGACTATTGCTGTCATCTCCACTTGGTGAAGGAGGACCTAACAGAAGCTAGTTAGTTGGAGGGAGAAGACTAGACTTGGGAGACGATGAAGAATACTATCTGAGGTATAAGTATGAAACTCATACTTTTTGAAAGATCTTTGCCAATATAATATATGCAAATTTGTTCTGATTTGAACACAAATTCGTAATATAATTTCGAACAAGTACTAAATATAGTTTGCTGCTGAAACGCATCCAGTGCAGGTTTGTAGTATAGTATTTCATAGTGTATTAAAGAATCAGTTTCAGAAGGGTAGTTTTTCAAAGGACCAGTCTAGAAACCTACTATGAAGCTATTTCTTTTATGGTATTTTGTTTTAATTTTCATGTTAATCGCCGTTTATTTTTAACTCAAGATTTTCCAGTAAAAGCATTTTATAAACTTATTAATGTACTAGTTGTAACTCCTAAACGTACTCCGTCGAGTGTGTCTGTAGCTTTACTGTAACATCAAATTAGAGAAAAAGAATGTCTTCTTCATGTTTTATTATAATCTGCAGAGTAACTGAAAAAAATTTCTTAGCACTCCAAAGCGCTTAGATAAAATATTTCACTTAAAGCTTTTTGACCTACAAAATGATTGCACTAAAGAAGTTTTACAAGCGTGAATCATTGAAAATGAGCCATTCGCACTTGAATAAATTGTTTGCTGCAATTAATTTGCAGAAATACGTTTGCAGGTTAAAACAATGCTTAAACGATATGCAGAATGTTTTATTTTAAAATTTAAAAATGATATTGTCTTATTTACTTACTTACTGCTTACAAAAAGTCAGGATATGAACCAATAATAGATGACTTCATAATATTATCAATATTGTAATAATAAGTTTTTATTGCAATATAAACAATATGAATGGTTTATATACATAATACATCTAGGGTGGGCCAGCACATTCGCGTCGGTTTATATATTAAAAATGGTAACAAATTTTCAATTTTATTTTGGGTTGTACAGGTTCAGAAGGAGCACATTTCAAAATTATTTTGAAGTATGCAGGGTGACTCAAAGAAAAGTTACACACCAAAGTTCTGAAAAATTAAATGCAACGCCCTGTACATTATGACATATTTTGATAGTACAGATTAAATAAAGACAAGTTGGTGTTAGGTTTCTTGTGCCTAACTCAACTCGTTTACGAGATAATTAACTATCCTTTAAAATGTAGACCAAAATTGAAGAGGCATGCCTGTCATGCATATTTAAGCTAGATATTTTAAACTGTATTTATTTTTTAACTAAAGCATTAGACTTGATAATAAAATAAAAGTAATGCAAAAATTATACGGGATGAACAAAAACATACTTTCAATTTTCGCTATCTTTAAAAAGGCAAGTAACTTTCTTATTTTAAATTGAACACCTGTATTTATTAACTTACTTAGATTCCAATTTTAACGGCCTTTAAGATTGTATTAATGCTTCCTATACCTATCTGTTATAGTTTTTAGTAGTTTATAATTTTCTATTTCAAATATTAATTCAGTACAAACTAATACCATCAAAATATGTCATAATATACAGGCTGTTCCATTTAATTTTTCACAATCTTGGTGTGTAATTTTTGTTTGAGTCACCCCGTATACTTCAAAATAATTTTGAAATGTGGTCTTTCTGAACTTGTATAATCCTTAACCAAAAAAAATTTGAAATATGTTACCACTTTTTTTTAAAAAAGACGCGGATGTAGTGGCCCATCCTGTATATATAAAAAATAAAATGTACACATTTAAACACAGAGGAAAGAACAAGACAAATGAAATATCTAAAGAAGCAATTCAATAAACAGTTGCACTGTATGAAGTCGTGATGATTTACACCTTAGCTTAGGTAAAAATGCATCACCTGTTATCCCATGTTTTGTAATTACCTCTTAAAGAGTGTTCTGTCATTGCTTCTAGTTTGAACGGCTCGTAACATACAGGCACATACTTGGAATTACACAAAAATATACGGTCACAGCGACGTACATCATCAGTCAAAAACGTTGATCCATATCGCTGCTTAAAACGGGAAACGGGGACTTTGTTTCTAAACTTCAAAGGAATAGCTTTAGTTCCGTGCTTGGGAACAGTGCTAAAGCGCCGATGTATGATATTAAGATTATTGACCTCTGTACGGTATGTGTTCTTGCCGATTAAATAGGGGAAACTAGAGGAAATCTCAACGCTATGGGAAAACTGCAGATGCCAACCGGAATCGATCCTCGGAGTTCAACCAAAAATATCTATCATATTTGCAAATGACAAATAAATCAAAGGTGGGAATTGTGAAGCTTCCATGCACGACGGTTGCAGTCGACATCATTAAACGAGCAATTAAAGATGTGGAGTAATTAAAAGAAAATTGCGACAACACAGAATAATTCTTTTATAATATGGTGTCAATATTTTGGCCTTTCCACGTATTTTCAATAATTCTGGATCTAGTATTAATATAGTAAAACCTGCAATCAATGACGCACAAGTTAAATACTCAGGAGTTATTCTACAAACATAAAACTATTCTTTTTACAAATTTAAGACAATTTAGACTTGCGGCAATCAAGATACCCAAAATTTTTGTATTTTATTAGGGATTAGATATTCGAGCATTTCGGGATTTTATTATAGCTTTCCCCAAGCTATTTCGTTGTCAGTTGTTCTAGAAAAGGCAAATACGAAAAAATTGTGGTCGAACAATCCCCAGAAAAAAGTCTTTTTTCTTATGCAAGGTTCTTACAACAAAATTCAGCGAGCAAGTCTAAGTTTCTGAGCATCAACACTCAATATTCCTCTCAACCTTCACTCATCTATAAATCGCTGACTGTTTTGAAAAAAATTAGCAAAAATGTAATCCAACCGATAAATTTAAGCAAACTTAGCAAATGGTTACAGTCAACGTTGTGGTATACTGTATTATAGCCAACATGCGCTACTATAGTTAATTCACTTGGCTGATATGCTGGAAGGCTGTTGTTATTATCTAAATATTCACCCAGTTTGTCCTTAGCAGCCCTGTGCAGATTTTTTATACGGTAGGGAGTAACTAATTGGACGCAAATCACTACAATTGAAACATAAAAGCAAGTTTCATAATCACACGAATTGATCAGACCAAATCAACAGCTTGAGAAATTATCATACAAGCATAAATTTTGAGGTGGTTTATTAGAGTGCCATAACTATGTGCGCTCAGTTACAGAAGAGTTTACACTTCTTAATAAAGTAACACAATTATCACCTGACTTAACTTTAATAGTTTAATACCTCAATTTAAATTTGATGGATTTATATGTAGATCTCTAACTTAAAAAGGTGTAATAATTTATTTATTTTCTTGTTTCTTACGTTTTGTACCTTAAGGGATTAATATAGACCTAGTTTCAGTTCAAAAAATAATATTATTGACAAATTTGTTCCAAATCCAGCTTATGGCTTAAACTGCTTTTTTTGGACTACTTTGGTATTTCTCTTAATAGTACTTTTGAAATACTTTGACAAAAGCAATAATGACGAATGTTTGTATTGTGTCAAAAGTATCAAATATAATGCCTATAATATTATCATCAATTGCTGCTTTTGGTTTTTTGGAAACTAAGCAATTCTTTGCACTTTTTGTTTTCTACATTTATTAAATTATTCTAAGTATTGTTGATCTACTAATTGTAAGTGATGGTTTATTATAATGAAAGCGTTAATCATTATGAGCTTGCGAAAGAGTTTACCAAACCAAGTTTTTGGTAGTACCTAATTCCATAACATTTGGTTTTACTTAAATTCATTCTACTAAGCGTTTATTTTATTATAATAAATAATGAAAGAAGGCAAAAAAAACGTCCGTACATTCACCAAAACATCTAAATATATTTAAGACTACATATTTCGGCGCACAAATGCCATCTTCAGGCCTTAAAACGCCATGTTAAGAAATCTAAAAATTAAAGAGTCGAAAAAGAACTGTCTCGCTGTAAATTTTAATCTGTTGTTTTGTTTTTGTTTGTCTCTTGTTTTGCCGTGTTTTTTTATATGCCCTTTTTTTATAGCGCATTCATGGATTTCAACATACACTTTATTTTATTATATTAATTATAATGGCACTAGAGTAACAATACAATGAAAATGAAATAATTCTTCCTTAAAAAAACAATTCATCTTTGACAATAGCAAACAGCAGAAAAGCCTGACCTAGAAATTGTGCAAGATGCTTGTAAAAATAAAACACTTAACAAGAAAAGAATGAATATTAAAGACGCACAGAGGTTATACAAACGAACGATATGGAGTTAGAAGATGCCCACAAGGCTGAACGAAGAACATTTCAGATGATTTAGTCTTTGGCCAATTTATATTTGCTTCTATAATTGAGTCAATAAAAAAATGAAATGAATATACCTTAAAATAGGGGTTCTTATATCTTGTTATCATACTTAAATATATTGTTTGCGTGTTATTGCACTAGGAACAATGAGTAACAAACAATGAGTGGTCGTTTTATTTGCTAATCTGTGCTACTAATAAAACAGTTATTTTGAAATATTTATATTAGTTATGCATGCACAATTTTAGAGAAATTGAACGTTAGTGAATTAAATTCAATACCTCCATGAAACAAAATTATATATAGAATAAAAATGTTAATACTGTTTTAAATCGATATAAATAGAACTTTTGTCACGATATTGTTGCGTCCAGATCAGGTATGTGTATGGAAGCAGTAAGATGCATGTTGTGGTCGTGGTCAAAGGCAACTATTTTGAGATTTATTCTTATTCCCTTCTATAGGAAACCTCAGCATTTTGCACAATAAGGAGTGATCCATGCTAACGTGTTTGGCTTCGCTCTTATTACATTGCTGTAAGTCATCACGTTACCACACGTCACACGTTATTGTTGCAATATGCGGTGGTGCTCGATACATGTTTACTCTTTACGTCATGGAACTTAATTTATGCCAACGACATGGTAACTTTTCTTATAGTGAAATCTATCAACTGTTGCGTATTGTTACTGGCAGATCTATCTAATTTAGTGGTTTCATGTATGACGCGTAACCTTAATATAATAACATGCAGAGTTGTTGAAGTTATTAAAATTAAAGAAAGCTACTACGAGAAAGCGCTGTAATTATGTGGTTCTACAAAGATAAGTATATATTTTGATGTAATTGCGCAAGAAATGGCATACTTTTAAGCAATTAAAAAAAAGCTCCCGAAGGTACAAATGTTGTGGTCATTTATGTCCGATATCATCATTCGATCGTACAAATGGAAAAGGGTGTAGAAAGTAATACAGTGTTTTCCATCTGTTTTTTCTTTCAATGTGTTACATCACAGCAAGTTTCATCAAATTTGTATTCAGTAAAGCTAAGGCACAGACAGGTAGGAATGCACCCATTTTTTGGGGGTTTCAAAAGTATTTCGATCAAAATTACAATACTGAGATCAAATTTTTTTAAATAAACTTAATTTGTTGCTTTTTCAAGATCTTGCACTCCGCAGCTTGCTTCAATCGCCTAGCAGTTGTACTGGGTTAAAATTTTGTACAAGTCAATAAGTGCATAAAGCACAACTTTTGCACAGGTTTTTAATTATATATACCTGTATTCGGGAACCCTTTGAGTTTTAGAAAATAAATATAAGCTGGGATCATTCTTTAAGTAAATTGAGGCAACTTATTGACTTATTAAAATATTGTTAATTATAATAATATTATCTTTTTACAGCAAATGTACAGAGAAGAAACATTTGTAAAATTACGCAGCAGAACTTTGGCTATTTAATGCCACGTCCAATTATGGCGTTAAATGGTCAAATGAATGAGCTTTTTCTAATCATCGAAAAAACCTGATTTAAACCGTAAGTTTACAATAAACATGCATGCTGCCCATATGTAGAGAAATACTACAATACTACTTAGTTGAAAAATTACAGTAAGACCTGTATTGGTTGGCTTTAGTTAATATTTCATGAGAAATTTAGTTATTTTAATAAAGTACATCTGGCAAAATTTGTGAACACAATTTATGACGAAACAATATTCTACAAAACCCATAATCATAATACGTCCAACTTAAGTAAGAATTAAAAATAATAATTCTCAGAGTATCTGTATATTGATGGGCAGGGATAATCCGAATATTTCCTGTACATGAAAAACTACGTTCCAATACATTATTTACACCACAAATATTTGGTTCATACAGTTTTTAAACAAGCGTTGGGATTTTCAAATAATATTATCTAAGTTTAGAAAAAGAAATACAGATAAGTTGAGTTGAAATTGAACAGAGCGTTTTGGCCACATACATTAACGTGTAAAATTAAATTGGACAGATAATGTGCACGCAAAACGTTTTCTTTTCTGTTTGCTTCACATTTTCACACAAAGTTGAATGCTTACGTAGGAGCGCACATAAACGCTGCACAACTACAGTATAGGAGTACAAACAATACTGCACCTAGGGCACACAAATTGGAGTCGTATATTTTCCAGTTGCGTCATTGTAACATGGTATACAATTTGACATTTATTAAATTAGCCTTTCCTGAGTGTCAGTCGTAAAGATACGGAATGTAGGTGAAATACAACAGTGTCAAAAATTATTAAATGGCGAGTGTGCACAAATACAAAATGCAAAATGTTTCAGCGTTTGAGTTGATTTAAAATAAAATAATACGGATATACGCCATTGTTCGTACATTTCGAGGAAATAGTTCAGGAATAATCTAAAGAATAAATAATTAAAATACGTTTTCTTAAGCGAATGTGCCTTCATCTAATAATAATTATATTAAATTATTCATTGGACGGAACTGGCTGTAGAAGTTTCTAGCAATAAAACGTATGTAATATACCTATGTGATCTAAAGGAAAAAAATAATGATTGGAAAATAAAACTTGCACTAAGAAAAGTACTGGTCGGAATCTACATTTGTTGAGTGAATTTTCATTTACAGAACGAAATGTGTCATTGTTATGATAAAATATTATTACAATCTTTAGTTAAGTAATAACAAAATTCATTAATGAAATGAATTCGTTTTCATTATTATAACAAATCATTTTACAATAGTCCATGGATATTATTTGTTATGGTACCTATACTTTTATACGTTCAATAAATAATTTTGTCAATCATATGAATATGGCTAACTATACATTATTATTCTTTTTTTCATTTTAATTCATTAATGGTTTTGGAATTTATTGCAAGAACGAACAGATAACATACTTTGATTAAAGATGACAATCAGACACTGATTGCATTACCGGTTTACGCCGCGATCGCTGAATAAGTGGGAGTTGGCGTGTAGCCCCTAGGGAATTTCGATAGCGCACAATTGTAAAATGTAAGTTATTGTGTAAATTTGATTTTCCTTAAGGGTTTTTAAATATATATTGCTCTGTTTTTCAGAACACAATGCCCGGGATTTCTAAATTTGGTTTTTTGTATAGTCCAATACTAATTTAATATTATTCAAATTTATATTATTTTTATTTAGGCTTGTCCGTTTACGATTTTCTTTTTTTCTTTCTTTTTTTTTCAATAAAAATCAAATTAAATAAATTAGTGGTTTCAATACACCCAGCGACCTGTCTAAGTAAGTGCAAGAAAACTGTGGAAGTGACTTCCTACCTGCTAGTGGCACGGACGCTTCAAAGGGGACCAGATCGTCTGTCAGAATCGTACTCGGAGCTTATAACGAATTAGGCAGTTTTCTCACCTAACAGGCGCACCCTCAAAGCCCTTTCTCGGTTATTAAATTTTAGTATAGTAATTATCGAAATCGATGTAAACACTTACTGTACAATAAAAAACAAACGTTTCAACCAAACAAGCTTAAATCTTATTATTTATTTACCCAAATGCTATGTTCCTTATCAATGAGACTCTAATTGATAACAGGTACGTAAAATGGAATCAGAAAATACTATATAAGACAATCTTTAATACAAAAACACGTCTTCAAACTCTCCTGGCATTTTTAAAACTAATGAGGTTATGGAAACGTCATATAAATAAATTAAATATCAAATAAATAACGGCGCCATCTATCTGTAAACGGCAAATACTAAATTTTTATAGCAAACGATTATCTATTATTACATTTATTTGTTAAAGATAGCTATTTTATCAGAGATCAAACTCAGTGATATTTTTATACAACCCTTACATATAAAAATTACTAAAATACTAAACTAAATGGCGGTTCTTATAAACTAACCCCCAAATTATCGTTATGGTGAAATAAATTACACAAAAAATATAAGTTTTCTGATTAAAATTGAAAAGGGAACTGAATTAATTCCGTTCTGTTTTAGATGAGGTGATTCTAACTTGAAAATACTAACTTGGAAAGGACACGACGCTGGCAAACTCTGGTGCTGGATATGGTGGTTCAGTTAGGTGGGCCCCCGGTCTCGGTCAATGGCATGGAAAAGGCTATCTGGTCGGGAAGTCTTCGTAGGATATTTATAGGATATTTTCTTGGCAAATTCAGGTATTCGATATGGATTTAATAAACAGAATTTGTATCGATACTTTTTTTTAGGTAAAACTTCTTGGAACTTTGATAATTTTTTTTTTTAAATTGTGGCAAAAACGTTATAGGAAGATTAAGACAACCGTCGTGTCTGGTAGCCACCAACAGAATGAGAATTCAAATCATATTCAACGGTCAACAGTCTTCGATTGTTATCACACAGGTCGACCAACCTGAATTTTGAAAGATAAAGCTAACCGACATTAAAATACCGTTATTTTCTATAGTTTGAGGGGAATACGCCAAACGTTGAAATAAGAACATCCCGGAGACTGAAAAATCTCTCCGAGGAAAAATATAACATACATAAAAGGATACCAGGTCAGTTTGAATTAACATATAAAATAAAGTTTACATTATAATAAAGCAATATTTAGCATCTAATGCTAATATTTTTGATTTTAAATAACTATCTTTAACAAATTCATAATTCGCCTGTAGAGTAGGCAACTGAGTACACGCCTCACTTTTGAATTACTTGTTCCTGCATCTTTGCATGGTGAAACAATTCTTTGAGTCCGTAATTTATTTGTTAAATTGTACTAATACAGGTATAAAAATTTGAAAGTTTCTAAGCAATTATTGACTGAAAAAAGTGTATTTTTTATTTGACTCGTTGTGTTTTGTTCGCAATGTATGGATAAAACAATGAAATTCAGCCACGTTTATGCTACCTGGGGGATTATTCTTGAATGTATGCGACTTTGAACCGCATGCGTCTAGAAATTGGTATCTTTGGATTCCGTGCGACTCGACATTTAGATATATCGTGTGGTCTTACGTGGCAACATCGCAAAATGCGAGCATACCACTTGCAGATATAGAAAAAAAGTATTGTTAATGGTGATGCAGAATCGCAGGACGTGTACTTTTGCTCGAAGATATATTACTATTTCAGACTAACGGACTTGCTTAGTTTTGAGTGAAAACTTTTTTTTTTAAATTACAGTATATGCAGAAATGTTTGTTAAGGACATGGACACTTCTCAATTTAACTGTAGATATTTCGCTTACATGACGGAACATGTGAAACGTACTAAATTATCACTCAGCATATAATTTGCAGTCCTCCTTACCTCATATTTGTTTTAACGTGTTTACCTTCTTGGCCTTGTTTTATTTTCCACAGCGACCATTTGCCAGCATTGCCAAAAGAGATAAATATATTAAATAAGTAGTTCTTACATTCGCTTCACCGGACAAGAATTATTACTTGACTCCAAATATGTCGTACCCTTTTCATATCCGCACCTATATCGTCTTAGTACTTTCCGCTCGCGTACATACCGTATACGCGTATAAATATTTGAGGAGCGTTCGAGATAACGGGTGGGTGCCGCACGACCCGCCTAATATTGTATCTTCCGCATTCAGAGATAGGTGAAATAAATGAAACAACGTCGGGAACGGGACTGTAACGTAGCCGGGGTCAAAGTTGAGAGCATGTTCGTGAAACTTGATGTAGGATCCGACCGGGAAATTCGCTACTGCCAAAGAAAAACAAGCACGAGTCGTGACACGGGTTGTTCGAACTTGTTCGCCCTGATATTCCAAATAAATGGAATTTAATTTACCGCAACTCCCGACGTCTTTCCGCTAATTCGTCAAACGGCGTAACATTCAAAACGAGATTGAACTAATTGCACAATTACGCAAACGCGCTATGATACGAACGTATGGCGCCACACAATCTTCTCGAGCGGGCAATTCAGCGTTAAATTGAGCCAGTAGGTACATGGAGCTTTCGACCTACAAAAGGTCAGGCTATTAAATAATATTGCTAATTGAAAAGGCCCAAGCCTTACGTTTATCCAGGACCGATGAAAGAAAGATCGGTCTAGCATACTCTAGAGGCCACTGCGTAGAAAACGTCTACCATTAACCATTATTACAAATATTCTTTTTTGCTTACCAATCAAACTCCATGCTTATATACCTGCATTTAATTGTCAATTATGTGCACTATTGACAGATATGTTTTTCTTGTACCTGTGTTCAATAGAGAGGGGGTTCGGTAAATGAACGATCCTTAACGAATAAGTACATATACCACTTCGATCAAATATTGAGATTTGTACCGAACTCGGTTAAATTTAGCGCATAATATTTATTACATTTTCAACAGATGGCGCGTACAACTTACTGGCCCTATATATAACCTTGACAGTGTTAAGTATGAAAGTGCAAACCAAACTGTATTCGTATGGTAGCTCCTAGCGTCCATTGTTGTATTGGGTTTCTTTTGAGTAATTTGACTAATTTATTTTCAATGATACCATTGGTGTTGAACAAGATATATAAATATGTGATATAAAAATATAACAAATATAAAAATAAAGTGCATATAAAGTTTAATTTAAAAAAAAAAAAACATCAAGGGAACAACAAAAAAAACAAACTCCAACACATACGAGTATGCTGAGGGCCGCTACCCGGTCATAAGGAAGGGAAATTCTAATATTGATTAATGCTATTAAAAAAAAAAACGCTTCTATATAGTGAGTAAAAATAGCGTATTCTAAAAAATTCTTTCAGGTAAAGAGTTTTAGATTTTTATGTCATTAATTATGAAATTTACTTAACTTGGCCAGGTCACAGCGAAAATACTGTGGATTACTTGTTCATGAGGTTGTGAATTTGTAAAGAATTTACTTTTATTATTATGCACATATATTGATAGGGTTTAAATGTATAAATATTAAAAAATTGGGATACCCATATGTTTGAAATATTCTCTACAAGATTCTCTAGATGGGATTCCTCTTTTTTTTGTAATAATACGATTTGTTTAGTGTTTACATCAGCTCCTCAAAAAAGCAAACCATAATTCAAATGTGTATCAAAGTAAGCAAAATTATAAAATTTTTGATAATGAAGGATAATCACTTATTTTTTTTTTTATATTAATTAATACATAAATTGCAGAATTTAGTTTTTAAATAACATGATTTTTATGCGGCTTCCAGTATAGAAAAGAACCGACTTTCAAACCCAACAACTTATAACTACCCATTATTCCTATTTGTGTATTCCTTATCAACAAATTTACTTTATCCTTACGCCCAAAAGCTAATAATTTAGTGTTATCAATGTTAATAATTAATTTATTGCGCGAAAACTATTCGTATAATTCGTGTAATACTCTACGGAAATTATACAAAAGTTCTCCCATAGTTGAGGCTGTAATTATGACACTGGTATCGTCTGCGTAAAGTGTAACTTGACTGTAATGTGGGCGGGTAAATCATTAATGACCAGTATAAATAAGAGAGGGCCCAAAATCGAGTCATGTAGGATTCCGATTGAAATATTTGATAAGATTGGGCGATAACATACTAGAATACCATTTCCATGGACGTGACGTATTTTTGTAGCTTGTGAATATTGCTGTAAATAGGAATTGAAGGTTTTTGAAAAATTACGGTACATAGGGGTTTCAAAAAAGAGTCAAAGGCACGTCTGATGACAAAGGAAACTCCTGCTGCGATTTTTCTCCTCTCGAGACCGTTTCAGATTTCCTCAGTGAACCTGAGGAGTTGCAATTCAGTCGAAAGTCCGTCTCGAAAACCGAACTGTTCGTCCTGAATCTCGTAAAGTTCGTCGCTAGCGGAGGTTAGCCGGTCGAGGATGATGGATTCGGCTACTTTCGATAGGTTTGACGAAAGGCTGATCGGGCGGTAACTCTTGGGGAAGCTTCCCGTGGCCTAGGGATGGTGACGACTTCGGCGTGCTTCCAGGCTGAAGGGAAGTGTTGTAGCTGGAGAGCTGCGTTTACGATGAAGCACAGTTTGTCGCGTGCCTCAGGAAGCAATCTCTTTAGGGCTGTATTGGGAACACCATCAGCACCTGGGGACTTTTTGCGGCTTCTGCTTTTGATGAAAGCGTCAAGCTCTAATGGCGTAGCCGAGTCGATCGGGGTTTCGGGCATGCCAGGCAGCCGGGTCACGGAATCGTCCACGTCGCTACGAAAGTCCACCTCCGCGTATTCTTGATGGCCTCCGTCATCAGAGTCAGACTCTGAGACGTCGACGAGTTCGAAACCACGAAGGACCTGTTGAAGAAAGTCTGCGTGAACCTCTAACATATCCTTAATCGAAAAGGCTGAACCATTGGTGCCGTGAAGAGGCTAGTTCTGGGACGCATTTCTGTCGGGGTTTCAGAGCGCCCCGCTCGTAATTTTTAGTTCCATAGGACTAACGCTATATGGTTACTGACCAATAAAATTTGTACTACACTGTTGAAAATATTACGATGTTGGCGTTAATTTTGCCCTAGTTAAATATTTTAGTGTTGATTTTTACAAACTTTGCCAGACGAGTTGACTACGTGTGTTTAGTAGAACAGAAATTACTAGAATTTCGTGTGAATTCATTGTTCAGATATGAGGATTTACTATTTTTCTAGTCATTCAGAAGCGTCAACCAATCAAAATTTTTCCCTCGGATAGAAATATAGAGACCTCACCTAATCTAATACGGTATTGCATTATACGCACCACGTGCATTGCAGGTGTATCTGTTTTCGGGTTTGTTTCTGCGTATTAACATATCCAAACAAACCTTCAAACGTGTACTGACCTGGAAAGTGTAATCTTGTGTTATTAAACGTTAATTCCAGTGTGCATACAAAATTTCAACAACTTAAAGGTGTATTGGGAACATCTATTTACGTAATTAAAATTAAAATCATTTGTAAATTGGCACGTTTAATTGAAACCAAAACTTTTGAATGAGTAGTTCTGCATATTTATAATTGAGAAAAAGTCTTAAAGAGAGAATATCATAGCACTAAGAAATAAGAGTTGCATATTAAAAAAAAAACGCCGTTTTTAGAAAAGGGTGTTAAATCAATCAATAGATCGCATTTATTTAGTTAAACAGCTAGTAAATTTGTCTAGTCTAGATCAAATAAAATGTGACTAGAAGTATTTTATAATTCCACGTGTCAGTTGGACAAAATAACCCTTTAGCAATAGACAATACTTGACTATCTTTGCTCGTCAATTTTAAACTCGTATAGTTCTCGACAAAATAACACGAAAAGAGTGTGGACCTCTCCTGACTATTAAATTAGTCAAAAAAGTGTTAAAATTTTCAACAGTGTAACATTCCCTCTATGTCTATATAACGTATTTATTATCTATGGTTTTCACATACTGTCTATCTTAAGATTACGGTTTCATTCCGAATTTAGTCAAAACGTGTTTATTATTGCAAAATGCTATTTACAATAGAGCAAGATATATTTATTTTGGGGGCATATTTTCGAAGAGGCTAACGAGATGGCGATAGGTAATGAAATACTCACCAATGTTTTAGAATTTCAATTTGCTGAAGTCCAAATTCATGACGAAACTATCCTGCGATACGTTAATCCGATTATTTATTGCTTTAAAGAAGCCGAAAGCTTTTTGAAGGGAGAATCCTCTGATCGTCCTCCAACTCTAACTGAAAATGTGATCGAAGATGCACACAGTCGTATGGATTACAGCCCTGAAAAGCCAAATAAAAGGTAATATGAAATTATTTGTAGGTTTATTTTTTGGATCAGCTCAGAAAGTAATGAAACGGAAACTCCCATCAGCATCTGTACAACATTACTATTGCGCAGCAGTTATTGCCACTAGATATTGAGAAAACTATATAACATTGCCATGGGTTTAATAGAAATCTAAGGAATGATTAATTCTTTGTGTGGCTATGTTAAGGAAAAATCTTTTCAAAATCTTTGTATTACATTTTTGGTGTAGATTAACCTATGACTATTTTTTTGTATTAGAAAAAAATCTGTGAGAATGAAAAGCATCTGGCTCATTATTGCCTATTTAGTAATTTATGTAAAATTATAAAGAATATCTGAGTTAAGATGTGACATAAATGTGTATTTGCTCAATATATTATTATATTGTTTAAACCTTCTATATCTTTAATTAATCTGATTGATTAAATTGATTGTATTTGTTCAGAAATACAGTGTTTTGTAAAATGTTTATTATTTAATTCTTGTGTGGGAGTTGTTTGAATGTATGCATACCTTACGTCCTACGTGCAATTTTGGTGCACTAGATGATCTCGTTGTCGCGACTGCATATAAA
Organism: Protaetia brevitarsis; assembly: GCA_004143645.1. NCBI lineage: Eukaryota > Metazoa > Arthropoda > Insecta > Coleoptera > Scarabaeidae > Protaetia > Protaetia brevitarsis. The sequence goes on along the minus strand of RXPK01000234.1, from coordinate 5,528,983 downwards.
TTAATAAATATAAATAATCCCTGACATTCAAGCAGTATATAATACGCTTTGATTTTAGTCCATTAGAATCACATTATTCACAAAGTTTCATTGTTGGATTTTCTTGTTAAAGATAAAATTTCATGGCAATTTGAAGACGATATAGTACAAGAGGTATCATCTGATACATATGTATGTTTGTTGCATATGTTAAGGAGTAGGTCAACTGCATACATTATAAATAATATTGGCCCCATCGTCGACCCTTGCGGAACATCTCTGCGAAGGTTATTCGACCTAGTTACGGGAAATGCGTAACACCATATCTTTTTGTGTGTAATTTTACTATTAATTCATTCGCAGGTATATGCTACATTGCAAAAAAGTACACTTTAATAAGAAAATCTCCTAAAAACCTGTCTAGTCAAAAACTAAATTAGACACACTAATAGCACCAGAAATATTCTCTCCACATAATAAATAATTCGTACTAATTGTTTTTAGAGTTAAGTGGTCCATAAATTCGGAACAAACTTCAGTCTAACGAGGGTAGTATCGAGGAGATGAAAGTCTCGGTGCCGCACAGCCCCTAAACTTAGAATTACTAAGGGGGGTGGCTGCGGTTTCCGCTGGGTCTGACCTTTAAAATTTAGCATAATGAGTCTTTCATAACGATTCACGTTTCGGTATCGGCGGTAAAAATGAACGCGCCCCGTGTTCCTCCCTGTGACCTGCCGCGTCTCTGAATTTACTTCAGCCCCGTCGGCATAGCCAAAGTTGACACTTAAACACACGGCTGACTCGTCACCGACTCCTTGTCGCAGACTGTCGTCTGGACGTGCTTTGAAACATTTGTAAACTACACAGACGTCTTTCGATTCTGCAGTCTTTTTCATAATTCAGCTCGTTACAATGGTCGGTTAGAAGTTGTAAATATTGTTCTGTAAAGTTCGTGTAATTCTTACATTGAGAAAAATAGATTGTAGAAATTAGATTATAAATCCCTTTGCCTAATAACCAAAACAATTATTGTCAAAAGGGTAATGTGTTATTTATTAATAGTAAAATTACCAGATTGGATTGGATTATTCAGATAGTAGTGTTATTGTCTGCAACATTATGTGGTATTCGAGGCATATCCACTTTCTACAATAAATTTTTATAACGCGTTGCCCACCTCTTGCTTGATTCATCGTCGAACTTTACCGATGAAACCGACCAATAGACGGCATTGTTTTGCCGTCTAAAATTACCGGTACATGTTTATTAATATATTCTTGTTGATTTCTGTTTGTGTTTGATTGATGTGTATCTTGTAATTTCAATTATAAAAATAATGGATGCAAACGTGGAGCAAATGTTGATCGATTTATTTAAGAAACATTATGTTGAGAGAATAATGCAAAGAGCATAATAATAAGCAAGCACATTTTATTAATCTATTGAAATCCGAAATGAAACTGTTCGGAAAAATAATAAAACATAAAGTTGAACTACAGAGGATGCATAATTAATAAACAATATGAGGAAATATATTGGCCAACACTAAACAAGTAAGGCCGAGTCACTAGCGACTCCCAGTTACATTAACTTTTGCTTTAAAATAAATGCTACTTGGATTAATTTATTACATTATATGCCAGTACAACTTAAGCTGTAATAGTTTAGAACGCATTTTTATCGTCTATTCGTTGATGATGGTGAAATTTCATAAGATTTTAAAAGAAGTAGCTTCCGTCTAAAGTAATTCAAAATGGTGTTTTAATACATATATTAGAAAACCACTAAGGTCGGAGGAATTCAAACTTTAAATTAAGCCAAAATGGAGACAAAATGAATGGTTTACCCTATAACTTGTAGGTATTTAAAATTTGACAAATGTTGGCTTCTGAAAATTGTGATTTTATAAAACTTCAAACTCCTATATTGTTACTCTTTCAGATACTTACATATTAGTTGTGGAATATAATATAGGTACACATTTACGAAAATATTAGGTGATGGTTAATATTTGTATCTGTTTCATAAATAAACTAGAATACTCTTCGAAGTACTGTGAAATATGGAGGTACAAACATTTGATATATGAACTACATGTAAGAAGATATGGAAAAGTATGTTTACAAAGGTAACCTACCTAATACTTTTATAACACTTAACATATCACACTGGTAAATAAAAATCAACGCACCAAATTCGCTAACTTGTAATTGTCTCTGATTCACCGCATTACCATGTGGCATTATCGAGCCAATAACTAGTTCAACAAACGAATGAAATTACCTACTTGCTAAGAAAAATAATTCAATAACCAATTACATACCAAAAGTATGAGTTTCATGTTTTTGAAGATCCGAAAATTATTTATAGTACCGGAAAACGATTATCTGTTTTATATCATTAAATTAATTTTAGTAGACGAGACAAAAGTGTATATGTTCTTCTTAATACTTTATTTTTGCATTTTTATTACACCTCAAGTTCAAATGAAATAAATACACATTTTACAAAATATCCTGAAAAAGACAAGCAAAACACAGTTCTGATTTATTGTAGTGAATTAACAACATTATAACGTGTAAAAAATCCTAATTTACCCATGATAAAATCAGTGTAGCTTTTTGCAGGAAGCGGTGAAGTATTTGTTTTGCACATCTTTAAATCTATTCCTGCATCAGGTTTCAAGCCGACCTACCAAATCAACTTAAGCAGGTTATTAGTTTTTAATTTTAGAATTGCAATAGCCTTTTTAATATTAATTAACAACTGATTCCATGTTTTACTAGATAATACATAATAATTATATGTAGCACAAATACATATAGTATTATCTAAATCTCAAAATAGAATAAGAATCTGATTCTCGAGGCATGAGTTATTTGGACGTTCCTTCTAATTCTTTGATAGATATCCTATTGAAATATTAATTACTTCTCTCACCATAGTTAAGTTACCCGATCGTGTCCGTGGATAGTCATTAATAATTCGTGTTATACAGAACAGATGAGGTAGAAGCATATATTAAATATTCAAATCGATCTTCCGGAATACCAAACAAAACCTTTATTGGCATGTTCTTACTTTACCTGACGCAGTAGAGGAAGGAAATAGTATACGTTTTGTGAATGAAATTTATTAAGCCTAAGAAGTATGACAAATCGTAGTCCGTACTAGTCTTGTTATGCCACGCTAAGGTAGAAGTTCGAATTACTGACACTTTAAGGAATAATGATGATGTCAATGTTTAAGATTCCAAGAGGACGCTGGTAGAACAATTTTGTTTTTTAAACTCAAAATAAATGTCTGGGGGGTTATTTTCAATCGAAAGCTACGCTAAATCACAGCAAAAGAAACTATTATAGGAAAAAATACAGGAGTACATTTACCTTATATCGCGAATAAAAATAAATAGGGTGATCAGCAAATTTACAGTTTGTGATTATTATTGTTTAATTTCCAATAAACTTCGATGCTGATAAATACTATTTCGAAAATTATAGTTGGTCTACTGAAGTCTAATCCATTTTCTTGAAGAAAAAAAAAAACAAATATTTGTTACTTAACTTACGCGAAATATCTTTCTTCCTTATCACTCCTACTTACGTAAAATAAAATTATATCATTTTCCAAATGTATTTGCCATATGTCATTAACTTTCTTAGTACGAATAATATTTAATTTTCTCTAGCATCTTGGGGAAAATTTTAACCTAATTCAAATTACGGACTTCACCTAATTAATCAAATTATCAAAGGAGTATATTTGAGGACAAAAGAAGGCAACTGGAAAAGAAAAACGAATCACCCAATAGCGGAACTGTACGGACACAGCAACATAGTTCAGGATCTTACACCACATAGGGTGAAATCGTTAAGCATGTGAGCAGGATGCCAGAACAGAGACAGTCCAAAAGAATAGTAAAAGAAGGAGAAATAGGAAAAAAAATAGATTGAAGAAGTAGTTAGATGCAGTGACAACATACCTAAAAGAATTGGAGGTAATGGATTGGAAAAGTGCGTCACAGAACAAAATTCAAAAGAAGAAGATTGTGAGGAAAATTAACGAAGCAGAGTGATAAAATAGAAATAATATACAGGGTGAGTCCGATATAGGTCGATATTAACTTTAACATCTCTCATACAAAAAAATTCAATGTGGCATCATATATGATAAAAGGAAGGGCACGTTCTAAAAATATTTTCACGTTCACAGGGTGTATCAGCTTACCAGGACCGTACCCAACTTTATTTCTTCAAATGAAACCATACTCACTTTTTAGGCAAACTGATTTGTTGTAATGAATGTTACAAATACATATGTTCGTTTCAAATTTCGAATGCAAGGTTGCCAAGTTATTTAACTTTTTAAATACAATTTCCAAAATGCACGTGTTCATTGCATTTTTTTTCCGGCATTATCATTAACAATTAAACTCTAAAATTTGTCAAGTAGCTTAGAAAAGCTTAGGTCTTTCTTATCAATCGAATGTTACTTGGTAAAACTGTGTAGGATGTTCTCTAGGAGCTATCAATTTGTGTGATATTTAAACGGCGTTTACTTTGTTATTTTAAATTGAACACCCTATATTTTTTTTTATTTTATCATATGCCCTTTTTTATGATCTTTCATTTTTGTTAGGAGTAGGGTATGTCTAAAACTTATACTTTCTCAGATAATTCAACATTTTTAGAAATTGTCATACAATTGAGATATTTTACGATTTTCTAATCGCAGATATTCCACTGCTGTAGCGTTTGAAATCTTTCATCAGAGATGTTAAAATAAATATCGACCGATATCAGACTATTGACTCATCCGGTGTATGTATTTGTTACCGCGCAAGCTAAGTTTCTTTGTTCCTCTAACACTCCTACTTACGCAAAATGAAATTTTTATATTCTATCATTTTCCAAGTATTCATTTGCCAGTATCAACTTTCTTAATAAGAAATAATATTTATTTTAATTTTCTCTAGCATCTTGAGGGAAGTTTTAACATAATTTAAATTATCGACTTCACCTAATTAAAATTTTAAAGTTCCTGCTAATTCAACTTATTCCCTTACATTTAGCAGGCGAATTCTACTTTCCGTCGTAGGCCCAAATTGGGAAGATTGAATTATAAAAACTACTTCCAACAGAATTTCGCCAACGTGTTTGTCGAAGGAATTTCCTTAAAAGCTTTTCCGTAATCAATTTAGTTAACATCGTTGGATATGCAACCTTATATACAGCGCTGTAGCACATGAACAACTTTTTTTATCGTACAGGTTGACAGACTTGATTCACGTCTTCAGGATTTAAACAAAATATGTGCTAATTAATACGACAATTACATTTTTATATCCACCGTTGTTTTTTTAGATTAAGAATCTTTATACAATTTTATGGAGTTGAGACAGAAAAAATAGTTTTAATGAAAGACTTCCATGTAATTGTTCGCTTTTTCATTGAAGCATATCGCTTAGGCCACCGGAAATTGCGCTGGATATAGAAACTAGGTTTCCTTGGTTAAGATTTCGTTTCACTCATCTTGACAGTTCATGGTCACACACTTAAAAGAATAAAGTGTTGTTGAGTCATTCATTTTTAATTTTTTAATTGGACTATCTACGTTAATTTAATTACAGGATAGCTTCTTCAAATAAACAAAAAACAAATACACGGTACTTACAAAGATATAATTCGTGTAGTGCAGTGTTTTTATATACGTATGTTATGCACGCGAAATCATTTGAGCAGACGTACTTAGCATTTCAAAATTGTTCGACGAATATAGAATAAAGGAGATAATACATCGACATTTTCATTTTACCAAATAAATCCCCGAAATTCGAGCTACTGCTTACGCATTTAATAATTCCACATTTTGTATTAGCTATATACAAACTCCAAACCGCTACTAACACATAAAAGATACCAATACAATACTTTTTAATGAAGGATTTCGTTGAATCTGCGCAATATTCCACCCATTTATGAATATACACATTACGGTTCACTGAATAAAGGATAGTATAATCCTTTAGCAACATACATCATATATCTAGACATATAGCCTGCATATGTGTACTTGTATTTGTTAAATCCGATAAAACATCAAAGTTTCGCGGATGTCCGTCCGTTGGGTTGAAAAATAACTGAGCTGTCTATTAATTTGATAATCTGTGTAGGCGTACCATGCTAGGATCCTTTTTCTGTCGGTTCTCGCTGTGGGCGTTATGTAGTTGCTTATGCAAAATTATAATTGATGCGCAAATTTATTTATGACGTCGTGGCTTTGGGTTCGAATAAAATTCGCAGAGGAATGTTTGCTACATTGAAATAAAAACTGGTTTAGTTAACTCTCTCTCAGTTAATTGAAGACTGAATTCAACACATAAATACATATAATATCTGCCGTCTGTTACGTCAACAATGTTTACCTTTATAAAGTCTTCTTGGTTGTTACAACTATTGAGTATTGAGTATTAAATTAACATATTTGAATATTCTGTCGAAAGGGAGAATTATTGAATTAACTCTAATATAGCCACCCAATCCTAAATAGTTACGTTGAATATATTGCAAGGGTGATATTACACTGCGACCTAAAAGATCTATTGTGTCCTTTATCCTTGCTGTTTTACAGTTGGCCTTCCAATCTTATTCCTTTTAGGAAGTGTAGGATATCAGAAGGCCCCAGGTTAGGTAAGTCTCCATCTTCGATTTCACGTGTTCCTAGGTACAACGCCCTTGAGTTGCCCAGTGTTACGCAATTTGAGAGGGGAAGTATGCCATCCTGCTCCCCAATCTGCTACAGTACCTTCCTTGTGAGGTACTCTCACTTTGGAAGTGGAAAGTTTCTTATGGAGGTCCTGCTCCAATTCCTATTTATTAGCGGTGTAGTGCCGCTAATAAAACGTCCTTCCTCCATGGTTGACCCCACGAGTAGATAGGGAAGAAAAGGTCCACCTCCACAGAGCCCCGCATGCAAAGTTAAGGCTAAATACAATGGGGTGCGCCAAGTGCCCCAAGGTTGGACTAGTAGACTGGTCTTCTATCCAGCCACGCATCCCATCAGCCTAGTCCGCCACCTTAGGGTTTAGGTTTTTGTTGAGGTTGTTTCCTCTCGGTCCGTGCAGTTAAGTCAAGACCCCCCATCCCTTTCGGGACCTGGTTTAACAGTTGGGCTTTGGGTAGCCGAAAGCAACAACTGGCATCGTTGTAGAACCATGTGCAAGCCCTGAGCCACGACACGACAGCTCAGGCGAGGGGAGAGTGGCTCATGGCAACGGTCTTCATTCACCCTGCTCCGCTTTTAAGTAGAGAGGACGAACTAATAGCCGCCACTAACCATCTCGTCTTGAGTGAACCCTGACGAGATGGTCTTTCCCCTATCCACCACCTCGGGGACGCACCTGGTAGGTACACCCAACCCCCCAGGAAATAGTTACGTTAGTTTAACTGCTGGCTTATATTATCTTAGCAATTGAAGTTATTCCTTGCCATTATTTTAAATTAAATTACTGAAATATTTTATCTATAACTAATGTTTATGTTATTGTGAAATTGTCCAAAATAAAAGTTGTCTCTTTATCACGAATGAGTGAAAGTATCTGCATTGCAAGTCGTTCAAATCTGGTTTGTACATTTTTATTCATGTGCAGTTTTATATTGGACATATAACGAAAATACAATAATATATTGGATGGTTTACAATAGTTGTAAAAGACTCTACTGTTTTGTTTAATAACTTATTAAAAATAAAATATGGTGGGTAAGCATAATAATTTTACGTATTGTTGTTACTTAAACCGAAAAAACCTTTACCTTAAGGAGAATATAACCATTTCTGAGTCGCACCTGTGGGAAACGGTCAAGCTCCATTCTTTTCTGTATGTTTTCCAAGCTTTAATTTGATGCTAGCTTCAATTGTTTTTTTTAATTTTTGAAGTCATAATCTTGAAAAGATTATGCCAAAATTTCGCTTTTTTGCACTTAATGTACCTTTTCTACAGTACTACTGCTTAGATCTTCAATTATTTATTTGTACCTGATAACAAGTAATTAGAGAAAAATTTGAGTGATTTAGATTATCGATATGTTAATTTGTTCAATAACAACATCAAGAGAACATTTTTAACACAAAAACTTTTTTTTCTCGAAATATTTTAGCATCTGTAAGAATAATTTCACTCGATATGTTCACAAATCGATGGTGGTTTCGAAAGAAAAGGTACATTATATTAAAGAAAACGTAACTTTTTACGGGAGCTGTGTTTCTAACAAATACGTGTTCCACTTGTATCATTCTGACATTTTCGTTTTTTTCATTAGCATAAATTTAGACTGCGTTCTGGATGCTTTCTATATATCTAAATCCTCAATGATTCACAATCAATTCCTTTTTTAATTGTTTTGACCTGTTCTTGCTTCTGAAAATGCCCCGTTCGACGGCCCCTAATCTTTAAAGAAAACGAAAGATTTCTCCGAAAAAAATATTTACCTTCTCGATCGATTGACACAACCCCTACGCCATCAACCCCAAGAATGAGAGAGGAAACAGTCTCGACCTCAAGAAAAGAGGAAAGCGCTAAAAGTTCAAGCGCTAGAAAAGTGTCCCTGGAAAATTTGAAGTCTGAAGATTTAGAATGTTCAAATGCCAATTATATTTTCGAAATATCTTTCTTATATGATCTTATGGGTAAGTAAAAAAAATCATTTTTCTTTATATCTAATGACACCTAATATGTTTTCTAAGGTACCTTTGCATCATGCAAGCACTGTGGAGGTAATATTACATGAAAATTATGTGTGAGTCTTGCTAAATATTTGCCTCGAAGATAAATTCCTCGAAAGTGATTTTACAAGAATCAGACAGTACTGCTGATTTACATCAATTATTTGCTGTATTTTTTTACAAAGTTAGGTAAAAATATTTTTATACTTTCTTTTTAGGTAAGAAAGTATTTTACGACATCAATATCCGATTGGTTTATGCTATGAGGGCTATGGGTCTAGACTATCCCTCAGAAGTTTTATGAACCTCCACCGGCCGCATATTCCATACTAAAAACATGAAGAGTTTTTCGCGCAAAGCTGTTTGAAAGCTGTTAGACGTGCCTCAATGAAAGGGGCAGTTGAAGAATCAGTTGCTGAAAATAATGGAAGTCGTGACCTCGCCATTATCGTTGATAGTACTTGGCAAAAAGAGACCATACTTCGCTAAATGGCATAATTAGTCCAGGAATATTTTATATCAAAGCACTGAAAAATGTGGATGATATTAGGAAGAAAAAGGCAGATAAAAAATACATGCTTTCAGAAATAATGCTCGGCAAAATTATCAATCCGCTAAAAAGAAACTTGAAGAGACTTTCGAAGAGCAGGATGATGAACCTCTCTATGCACCCGTCTTTTTAGAGCCTAAATAAAAATTATTAACTGCATAAATTTAGTTTTTATCGAATGAACTTGGTAATCATGATAAGTCAGCTGAAAGGTAATTATGTAAATAGAAAATAATACATGTAATGTATTGAGTCTCGCCGGAGAACTAAATTGCTCAGTCCCCAATTCAAAAAAATATTTAAGCCCCTTCTAGTGGTCTAACTGACTTTGAAACGGTACCAAATTATCCAGAATCGCAGGTATTGTATTAAAAAAAAAATGACTTTTTCACCCGTAGCGGCCATACTTAAGAAATATTTGTAAGAACTACTAATAAAACATCTATTGTCGAACAGTAAACTTGGGTTTCTGAATTAATTTTTTAATCTCTGCTAACATTACATTCGCAATGCGTAGACAAATTTTAAATGCACCTTGTATCAAGTAAGATAAAGCTGTTTACCTGGCGTAAATAATTTCTGTTATGGATCACGACGTAACATCAACACGAACAACACCGAGTAAAAAAAGATGCACAGATAACAACGATTTCGTTCCATCGGTTTCTAGTTTCTTAGTCATTGTATTGGAGTAGCGGCGCGGAACGGTAGTCTTCATAGTCCAATCCTCCACAAATTGTTTCCATGTCCTGCTTTTTCAACGTGAACGCCGAAGCTACTTAATACCCTGACCGTGAAGACACGCATTTGTGCACCAGAAATTTATTTTTAAAACACAGATCCATACTTCCTCGGCCATTACGGATTCTTAAATAAAGAAAACGAGGCGGGCACACAGTGAACTGTGGCGACGTTGTTGTCTTCCCAGTCGTTTCACATGGTTCCCCCTAGACTCTTTCGAGCGTTTTTATACTGCTTTTTCTTCTCCTCGCCTTTTTCGCCTTCTCCCAACACCATTAAATTTTATTTTATGTCCGTGTACAGTCAAGAAGCTTAATAATTATTAAGGAGGTGACACCATTTTTCTAACACGTTACATTACTTTTTGTTACCCAGTTACATAGTAGTGTATACATTTTGAAATAATATTTTTGGTTTAACTTGAACCTGCTAGGGATTGTTCTGCATTTTTCTTTCATTTTGAAAGTATGTAAAGATGTTTGAATGAAATACGCGTTAAATACTATCTGCGCTGTTCTTTGAATACGCAACTTAATGATACATCGCTTGAAATTCTAACATCATTCTTATACAGCGACTGGCATGAATGTTGGAACATATGTATTCGTTTCCTTTTATTATTAAAATATTGTAAGTTCTTTTTGTGGGGAAAAGTTCAACATGTTTAGCAACTTCAAAATTTATGTGGGCACATCATATGACCATTAAGCATAGCCGCAAATTAAGAAGTATGGAATGAATCGGCAAAAAATGAGTTGAAATGGCTTGGTATCCGAAGAAAAGAATATTTGAAAAGGTTGCTCTGAGTTAAAATCGGTCCCATATAGAAATTTTTGTAAACATATTTATGGAAACTTAAAAATTACAATTTTTACAACTATTTCTTAATTAAAGGACATATTTCACATTTTTATTTAATCACATGAAATAAAATCTTTAGATTTGATGGATACTTAAACCATTTTGCCAATTTTTGCTTGACTGAGACAGCTAAAACTAAATGTTAGATTTTTACATTGATACTTGCAGTTACAAGGGACTGTATCCCTAATAATTTTATTCTAAACTACATATTTTTTGTTCTTTCATACAATAAAATAGATTTCGTTGGACCAAATTTTAATATTACATACCTTAGACCTCACAAAATTATTGACCTGATTATAAATATTTCAGTAAATTTTGAAGTCCTACAACAAGGAATAATAATAAACAATTCAAAAATAGGGATTGTTTAGGATTTATGAATATTTAAATAAACAATGTAATAGATAATAATGAACAAGTAAGAATTGAAACTTTGAAGACAGATACTTATATAACATACACGTACACATTTTGTTTTTGTGCAGAATGCAAAACAAATGTTGCTCATTCCGTTCTTATTTACTACAAACCTATAAAGGCTACATGTGTTGGTCGAAACTGGCCATCTCCAGGCTCTCTACGAGTTAAAATCAATCACAATCAACAACATATCAAGATGTGAAATGAATCTTACAAAAGAAATATTATATGTATTATTGAATATATATAAATAGTTGTTATGGTGTTGAAAATGAAAGGCAATACTTATTATAACGTCAGATGGCAAATCAAATTGTTATTAATAAATAACGTATGTAGTTTTATATTTATAGACATTTCTCTGAAGTTATGTTAAGTATTGTCTTTCATTTTCAACACTATAATAACTATTTATATAAATTTGATAATATAACATTTCTTTTGTAAACTATATAAAACTTAATTTCACAGCTTGATATTTTGTTGATTGTGATTGCTTTGAACTTGTAGAGAGCCTGAAGATGGCCAGTTTCGGCCGAAACACGTTGTCTTTATAGATTTTTAATAAATAGGAGTTGAATGAACAACATTTGTTTTGCATTTGAATATATTTATCCATTCAAGTAGAAAATATCCAACATTTTTTTTTGTACTTACATTGCATAATAGGCAAACTTCATTCACTCAAAAGCGTGCGTAAAGTAACGTTTTATGAATTAATTGAAGGTGAAATTGATACTTACTGAAGGATTCAGATGTATGTAAATGAATTGTCATTCTTACTCTTACTTGATATTTAAGACGTAAAGTAATTAAACTTAGGGCCGGTTTCATAATAAATGTTACTTTAGCACTTTAGCAAAAGTCTGTGTATTATTTATGGGAACTTTAACTTAAAGCAATTGTAACGCTTTAAAGTGACGTTATAAAACTCACCCTTAGTAATATACAGCTATTTGACAATACAAGTAGACAATTAATTATAAATAAAAAATGAAGAATATAAAAGTATTACATTTGATAAATTCCTGGCTATGAATTCAAACTGACCACTCATTCTCGAAATGCGTTTTTCACTTGGTTCGTAAATAACTATTTCATTTAAATAAACATAAAACCTTAAAATTCAGTGTGTGCAAGATACCCACATACAAGCAATTAAATGGAGTTCATTTTAAATATTAAAGCATATTAGGATTTATTTAAAATGCACAATTCTAAATAATAGTTCCAAATGTTGGTGTCGGTACAAAAATGGTAACATTATATTTTGTTCAGAATTAACCCAACAATTTCTCTGAGTGTATCATGGCAGTGTAGAAACTATAAAAAACGGTACCTATTATATCTGCATGGTGTATTTTTTTAAGCATACTTACTGTTTTGTTTAACTAAAATATATACCTATATTTGAATTCATTAAAAACCTCGGTTTCTTTAATTTAAAAAAAAGAAGAAACGTTCTATCAATATGAAAAGTGGTAATCCTGCAGTTTAGGATGGATATTGGTGCATTTCCTTGATATAACGTTTAAATACTAATGTTATAGTAATACTAAAAGCTGGCATCTATCAAAATTCCGAGGGCTTTAACCAATTCCATAATACTACTGGAATATTTGGATATGAAATTTGCGAATCACATTAAATTATACCTGTCAAGCCACTAAAAATAAGTCAGTTACATCCGCAATTCCTTTAAGATGTCATGGAAATATCACGGTTCAAATTAAGAAACCGTCAAACTTCGGTCTCCGTTTTTAATAAAACTTATTCGGGCTACTCATTTTCGCGTAGACGATCGGGAGAGATTTACACAAAAACGTACAAGCCGGCGTATTGATTTTATGCGTTTTAGGTCGGAAGCATTTCTTATGAAAATGCCCATATGTATGTGTATAGGCACGTTTATTATTAATCCACATGAAATTTTAAACCGATCGATTGCGGGCAAATCCTTGCGCTAGACAGTCTTCTGCGTTTTATTGGTTTTTTGTTATCTCTGTTAGCATTTGTTCGCAATTTACTTTCTCTATCGCACTTTATCCTTTTTGGAATTGTACACGCTAACACATATCGTAACAAATCAATGAAAATTTCAAGGGTATTTGGACAGGATAAATATTACCTAGTGCGATTTAAAAAGGCACGTCCTTCAAGTACATAGTAATTTGATATTGAACAGATATATCGATATTTTTCAGTTTATAGACGCCGAATAGGACGCTGAATTATGCATGAATTTGTTTCTAGAGAACTAATTGTTTGGAAAGCTACAAAAAACCAACAAGAAAAGAACCACATGTATGACTTTTTTATATAATATATCTATAAAGGCAATTATCTGGGTCATACATAATTACGATTACTAGTTACTAATTCAAAGTATGATAATGATAATGGCAGTAATCATAAATTAGAAGAAAAGGAGAAGTATGTAGTATAACATAGCACATTGCGCCTGTGATAGTCGGGGACCTTAAGGCCTTGCTTAAGATCTATCTAGTGCCGCAGATTCGAATTCCGCTCTGGTCAATTGTGATAACCGGATTTTTTCTGGATTCATTATGATAACCATCCTTCTTCCTATAATATTTCAGTTTTATGTACCATTTAAATCACTGATTTAGTTAATTCATGTTTTATTCTTGTATAAAGTAATCTTGGCGTTCTGCTTCTGATATTAGTTCTGAGGAGATATTAACTCAGTGGGAGTGTCAGACAAGCGTTTTTAAAAACTCCTGTGAAAAACTAAAAATAGGCCATTGTAAGAGAAAACAATAATATTTGAAGTAATGCTACACCAGAAATTGCAATTCATTTTAGTAATGAAGATTTCTCAATATTGTAATAACATTCCTGCATTAATACTTCACTTACACGTTTTTCTAATTGTCTTTCTTGTATGTTTTTTTTTTTGGTAGATTTTTATAATTCCTTTTCATAAACTATAGGCCGTTACCCTAACTTTACAAATAAATTACAAAAAATATAATTATATATATGTATAATATATGGAAAACTGTTATTCATTTGAAGAATTTGAAAAATTAGTAGGTTACTAACAATAATAGACACACGCTCAGAATACTTCTGGTTAGAATAAGTGTTGGCGTCATCTTTGTTAATTTAAATGCATTATTACAATTTTCATTAATCTAATTCGTTTCACTTGTGAGCACATTTCATAGGGTATCCCCTCCCTAAATGTATCCATTTTTGAGATATTTGTAAGCGTTCCCTAATAAAATTAAATATTTCATAAGGTATTAGTAAGATGCTATACTGATGTGAATGTAAGCAATGCTATTATAGACTTTTCGAAGAATATGTGGAATATCTTGAGGGCTATCTCCAAAACTTATTCGCTTTATGTGATGGTAGTACTTTTGATTGTTACCTAAGGACCTGTAGCATAGTTACATCTCGTCATTGGCATTGGGAACTCTCCTGGACATTACTTCCAAACCTGCCTAGTTTGGAATTTGGTGAAAATATGTGGCAGTCTGTCGTTGACATTCTTCATCCAAAGCAGGAAACTTTGTTTCTAATATCTTTTCTTTGGGAACCTCCGACTCTTTCGGACCACATAAATATAAACTGCAAGCTCTCATTAAATCTGTATTTAGGTAAGTGTGGGCTTATTCTTATTAATCCTGTCCTAATTTTCAAGAGTAGTGACTTGAATGCATGGACAACTTGATACTTCACATGTAGGTGATATGGTCGTAAAATATACTTTTTTTCTTTACAAATCGTTACATTAGTGTCCGCTTAAATCTCACTGGATTTACTTTTTAATTTCTTCTGCTCCAAGTACTTCTGAAACCAATCCAATGAAACCAATTTTGTTAATTTTTTTTTTGTTTTATCAATAACTTCCAAGTGACTGTTTCTAATGCCGCTCTACACTGAGCAAAAATGAGTTAAGTCAACCTAAAATTGAATTAATACACCCCATAAAATGTTAGCTTAAAATAACGCAGCATTGGAGCACCTTTCGGAAGATTTTTTCTAAAACAGTGCGTTGTTTTAGGTTTATGGGTTATGTTAATCCAATCTATTCTTGCTCATACTCACTTCAATTTTGTATTGACTTTGACATTTTTACTCAGTATAATGTCTACAAATTCCGTCAGCATTATTTTGTCTGGGCCACTTAAATTTAGCCACTTGTCGCATACATCTATGACAAAATTCACTTTAGTCGTCAGTTTAATACACAAAATTGATACTACTAGTGTGAACCCTATTATGAAAACAATTTCCCTTTTTTGTCACTGACTTTGACATTTATTTCAAGAAGGCATTCTGATATCTGCTTTTTTCTTGTTTCTGGATTTTGCTAAGTATAATATACAACTGGACAGTCCACCATTAATCCCAAACCTACGAAAAGGTAAAATAAACTATGAAAATTGTTGAAATGCTTATTCATTTCGTCACACTAAAATTTAGTATGTTTGATATTGATATTTAGATTACTGGATTGTAAACATTAATAATATTCTTTAGTAGAGTTAGAGTAGGAAGTTGATCCGTGTAGCTCTCTATATTTGTGAAATGTTATTTTGGGTTTTACATGATGCAGAGTTTTCGTTTCGAGGATAACATTTTTTCTTTGAAACTGAACGATGGAGATTTTGCCATAAGTAGACAAGCTTTTGAGCCTATATCTTGCATATCTGTATGCATTCTTATCTATTTATACTGTTCATATATTGCTGGCGATAAAAATATGTTAATATCTGAAAACTATTAGTTTTATAAATAAACGTTGTAGATGAAAATTACAGCATAAAAGCCTTCTTAAGATAGTACTAGTACGGTTACTATAATAAACCGTTTCGAAGTAATGCAAAGCTTAACATATGTAGTTTTTTTTTTTAAACAGAATAGTGATTAAAAAAATCATTTGCTCTTGAGTAAGAAAGTGCTAACGCTCACTTCACCTATAATTCGTATTTATTGCTTTTATGCAGAACAAGTGTGCTTTTAAACTGCGTGAATCAATAAAAGATATCCAATATTAGAACGATCAGTAACTATTAGAATTTTTCACAAAGTAAACAAGCAGTTTCTTTTTTTGTCTGATTTTACACAAACCGTGAACAAATCTTTTATAACTTTTTCTAATTGAAACTACTTTAAATCTTGTGAGCATAACTCTGGTTGGGTTTTCTTGATTGTTGCATTTTATACACAATTCAAATTGGGAGGTGCTTTTTCTCAAAGTCATCATTGTTGTAAAACAGATATATTTCAATTTTTACGTATTATTTTTCAGTGGCTCCGTAGGTAGTTGATAATAATACCTGAAGACTTCTATAATTTCATTTTTAAATCGTTGTTGTGCTGTACGCAGTTAATCAAGTAACATGATATTTATATCTACCGGACTCCTTAATCAATTTACCAAGTTTGTCCGTAGATTGCGAAGACGCAGACGGCCGCCTGCTAACGTGCACCTGGCGAGCCAAGAAGTCCTACTTTCAGCCTCGGGGAATAAAGCAATTGGGTCTAATCGAGTTTCTCCTGCAGACATCAACACAAGTGCCAATTTCGTCGGTTCATTCATTCCAGAGCAACATATGCAAAATTTGCGAACTTGAAACGCAGGTGTGTAATAATTTCTGGTAAAAACATAGCTGTTATGTTTCTTGTTTCTCTTTAAGTAAAGGATACATATATTCGATAAAAACATACCTAAGTGTTGACATTTTGGAAATATTCCAAAATACGCCTTATTATTTTTTCTATAAGCTTTTTTGAAAAGAAAAAAATCCAAAAATACGTAAAGTTAAAGTTATATTTCTCGAAATGCCACTTGAATATTCAAGGATTTTATTCAATTACATTGTTTTTATTTACTCGCAAAGCTTAAATCTCTTTAAACAATGCTGTAATTTTTAGCATTTCTTTGTCAATCTGAATTTTTTGTTATTTGAGTGTCACTTCGACATTTAGATAATCTACTAAATATAAAATTAATATTGTCATTTAAGGAAAAATCAATGAAATCTTCACACTCAAATCGCCCTGTATATGCAAATGTCGGTCGTTCATTTAGAAACGTCACCAATTAGCCTATGAAATTTTTAAAATAATTCCAAGTATGAAAATAAAAATGAAAATAGAATAAACATGTCCTTTCCATTCAATTTAAATTTTAAATCCCCCTCCTATTAATTTAAATTTGGACTTCTATTTAATAACTTAATAGCAGCCTGTCCAAACATGTTGTATTAAATATAATTATTAAATTGAATGGAAAGAACATATTTATTCTATTTTCATTTTAATTAACCCCATTCAATAGGATTGCTTGATTATTAATTTGTCATACCTTTCATCGATTACTATAAGAAACGTTAAAACTTTGCTTGTCAAGGAGAAATTATTCTGAAAATTGTCCAGAGTACGGCTCCCTCTTTTTGCTCTTATTCTATCAAAGAATCATAAGTAACCTGATGATGTTTTTAGATGAACACCCGTTAATACATCAACAATACATCAAATATCGAAAACAAATATAACGTTGTGTATAAATAAATATAAATAAGTTGAGCGTATAGCTGTACCAATAGAATATATCGTACTTATGCCCAAATAATTAATTAGATTTAATTACAGTGTAAATAAATGGCCATTTTGCAAAGAATATGAAATTTGTGCTTTTTTATTGAGTTTATGACTATGAAAATCATTTCCTGTAGGATTTTGTGTACTATTTTAGAAAATAGGGTAGTTTAAAATAAACGCTACTTGTATTTAATGTAAAAAAAAACCTACTGTAGGCCACGATTGAATTTTTAATTTAATTCAGGCGAACTGAAGGAAAATAATTGACACCTGTCAGGCTGAAGTATAACATGGGTCTTGGTCGGTGCGGTTTTCAATATTAAGTTTGCGGATACAATAAGTTCGAAATCTATTAAATTCCGCAACTTTTTCAGGCTTTAAGTAAGTTCCTTGCGGAATTTGGTTGAAGTTTATTTGAATATTTGATGTATTTTATTCGGCAACAGACGTGAATGAATGTTGGTGTATTATATGTTCCCATAAAAATTGAAAAAACAAAATTGGTTTTCTTATGAAATATTTCAATTACGGTCGATATTATTTTCTTGGCACATGACATTACGTTAAAATATTTGAAAAAGTAGAATAACAGTAGTAGCTTTATAATTTATTAGGTGTTGCATCAACTGTTTCATTTTATCATAGAGTATTGGCGAATGGCAGAGGAAAGTTGCGCGTATGAAGTTATAAAAGATGTTAACGGCAACATAGCGGCTCGGAATTGTTATCCAGATATCGTGCGATTATTCCTAATATGTTGATAATGTAATTTACTTACTACATTTTAAATTAAAAGATATTACAAGGACTGTAGTGTAGTAATAGACACGTAAATATCCGATCACTCCGCACTGCAAAAGATTTGATAGTGGAGACCTACGTGTTCCCGAAACAATTATTCGGAATTAATCAAATCTTTTGTAGCGCGGAGTAATCGGATATTTACGTGTCTACATTTTAAATTATCTATTCCACTACCGGATTCGGTATAATTTACCCTGCTCAGGTGCATAAATGGAAATAGTTAAAGACATCATCATCAACACCAATTAGAAAACTAAAACTAAAAAGAACAGATCTAGACATTAGTGAAAGATATAAAGTTTTAGTGTGGTGCCGAATCCTATCACTCATTAACAAACAAGGTTACAGTGTACAGTGGTTTGTGCTGAAACAGTAACTCATATTCTACTAACCCATCATCAAACATTTCACGTTATGAGTTTAGCTAAACCTAACTAAATTTTTGGAGCATCATTCCATTTTCGAGGAAATAACACAAAACCTTGAAGACTCTGGTTATAGATAGGAACCAGTATTGGGCAAGTTACTCATGTTTTGTCGGCTCTCGGAAAACCGTTGGCCAGCACTACTCCCCACTCATGACACGAATAAAGAGTATATCTAGTCGCTGGAGAAATTTAATCACTTCTACTATCTTGTCCAACACTGATAGTAGCACACGAATGTTGCTCAACTTACACAACTAAACCGAGAAAAATTGGCTTCAAGCAGAAAACATTGGTTTGAAACTTAATATCAGTTTTAATATTATGGAAACTTAATCAGTGTAGCTGCTGATGGTCCCTTGGATGCCAAAAACAGCACTCACCTTAAAAAAATAATCACGATTATCAATGCTCAAATACAATACTTGGAAAAACATTATTCCTATTAAGAAGTCTGTTAACGTCGGTATCAGAAAGTGTCTTAAAAGCTGCTTATTTTTCTCTTTTTTCACACAGTTATGTCATATGGAATTTTGCTATGGGGTCATAGCTATACGAGTCTTAGAATTTTTGGGCTGCAAAGAAAAGCCGTGCGGATCCTAAGTAATTTATCATTTCGTGCTGACTGTCGAGAACCATTTACAAGATTAAAAATTTTAACTTTTCCATGCCAGTTTATGTTGGAATGTCTTATGTACGTTAAAAAAAATATAAATTGTTACTCTACATATGCTGCATTTCACGGCTATAACACAAGAAATAAAAATAATTTAAGCATTAAGTATACTCGTCTCAGTTCCACACAAAAGATGTCTTACCATCAAGGCATAAAGTTTTACAACGTTCTCCCGCAAAATATTAGAGATCTAAGCAGTAAGTCATTCGAATGTTCTATAAAAAAAAAATATTAATCCATCAAGCTTTTTATACAAGTGAGGAGTATTTTCAACACTTTATGCAGTTGCACCTCCGCACTTGGTGCTCACTTTGATTTTATTGTTACCGTGTTTGTGTGTTTATTATATTGTATATATTATTATGACTTGTGTAAATACTTTTTATAGCCAGCATCAATAAATTATATTTATTTAATTATTTATTTATTACAAGAACCGATTTCTTCAGTCAATGTTTTTCCTTTGATAACTTTGCCTAACTATCATACGGCATCTGAACCAAAACAAAAGTACCTTATTCTTTGTCAAAGTTGTTGGCTTTTATGCATGAAAGTAAAAAAAAAAAACTAAAATTCGGCAAAAAAATATTTGTCCGCATTTTGAATCTCTCAATTAAAACAGATTTAATCAGAAAACTATAAAATTATAGCAAATCGTTACTTAGCAAGATAATAGCTGCTAAATATTGAAATAACTTTATACATATTAGTAATACCACTGCACAAAAAGCCAGAACGGTACTAGAGCTGGAACTTATAGTAAGGTGAGAAACGCAATGATCATTCTCATGATCTCTAGGAAAATATGTCATGATCTTTCAGACAAAGATCTGAAATTTGTTCCATTCCACTCAAATCAAGCAGAGGGCGGGTCTTTGTTGAAACAGACAGCTAGCCATACTGAGAGCACTAGAGAGCCCCAAAACGCAATCAAAATTATCTTAGGAATGTATTCTAGAACTCAATAAAGTCACTTTGCTGTAGATGTCCGTACATCCGGCAATCGAACGAAACAAAATAGCCGATGAATTGAGCAAAGAAGTGATCATCAGTTTCATATATATATAGGCTCAAAACTTGTTCTAGGAGTGTCTAAAAACAGAATGCCAGAGCAGGTAAGAAGTTGGGTAAAAGAAAAACACAATAACACTGGGATAAAACAACCAGACAAATTCATGGGAAGTCCTTTATTAAGGGACCATCTAAGAAGAAGACTGATGAGCTACTGCAGCTTAGAAGGAATCATTTTCGCACTGTAATAGATCTGGTTATACCATGGTTATTGCCATTGTGCTCTAAAGAACACCTACGGAAAAAGCGCATGGTGCTCTCTATTTCCTATAACCTGCATTGTATTTTTGGCAAGGTGTTTTTAGATTTAAGCCGCCACTCTAATCTTTCATTGATAATCCATTCACATATTTTTAATTAATATAAATTTCAAAGAAAGTGCTGTTCGAAGCAGAAATGAGAACTTTGGCTATTATAAATTATAATGCAAGGGTTACGAAAAAATACCTAATCCATGAAAGGACGCCAGTATACCTGCAAAATTACAGTGGTCGGCTTACGTACTCTCCCTAGTATGCTGATCTGCTTTACTTCTATATCATGGTGTGGATAAAGATGTTTGCTTGTAGGGGTCTCGATTATGTTGCTCTCCACCGCACGTTGTGCTTTTTATTCTGTCATAACTGCTAGCCAAACCTCTAACGACCAATCCTAGTTGTTATTGAATCAAACTGATCAAACTCAGGTTTTTGTTTCACGAGATAATATTAATGCATGATACCAAAATATTTAAATTTGAAGAATTAATAATTTTAAATACATGAAATCTACTCATGAAGTAATCAGGATATCCTGCATAATTAACCTCAGTTTATTTCTACCGATATAATCATAATAAACAAAAAGTTTGCTCTTAATTGAAGGCAGTCCCGTTTAGTGTAAAGATTAAACAGAATATACGTTGCGCATCATTTAAAGTTTTAATTTCCCATTTATTTGGCTTGGCGACTAAATGCCTGATTTCCTTTATATTAATTAATCCATTGCATAAGTAGTTAAATTACGTAGCATATGTACCTTCTTTGTAATTATATGTGCGTATCTCCATATCCTAGGTTCCCACCAATAGAGCGCTACGCAAAAATAAAACTATTTTGATGTTCTTATTTTATACTTATTTAAATGGTGAATATCCATTCGTTACTGTAATCGATACGGATGCGTTTATGTAGATGACGCTATAGACATACATTGAGACCTATTGAATATGTATGTCCACATCTCTCATTTCTCTACCGCACCTGAAATTTTTACGCTATAAGTCATAGAAGTAAAGTTCCGTCTAGATATGGATTTTCCGTTAACAAGCATTTAATGTTATAACGGTAATTTATCCGTATGTTCACATAGTTATTCATGCGCCGACACAGCTCGCTTATCTAGCGTGTGAATAATCAATAGCACCGATTTACACGTCTAGGAAGGAAAAATAAAGTATAGCAAGTACTATAGCACTATATATTACTAAACGATTCCGCAATTCCATTACACAAGTCTTAAATACGTGTGAATAGCGTCCAGTATTAGAATGAAACTTTCACTCTGATGTGAGATTGTAGTTCCGCTTCATTCATTGCCTCAAGTGCAATTTACAATAATTCCTAATGCGGTCGAAAACGTTTCTTTGCTCAATTCTATTTTTAGTAAACTATTTCTCTTATGTAAAGATTAAAGCAAACGGAGCCGACTAACTAAAACATTGTAATCTACCTAACCTTGCTTAGCCTTCGTTATTAATGTGTACACATAATTACCTTCAGCACTGTCTCAAGTAGTACGGGAAGTTTGTATATAATTTACATAAGCTTTATGCTGTCCCTTAATACTGATGTAACCCCTATTAATTTTTTATTGCATAGGTTGAGTAAATTTATATACAGGCATGTTGATTAAATTAATGGTGAAAGCGCCAAAGAAAGGCAACAAAGCTAGCTTCAGAAATGATGTATAGCTGATAAAAAGATTCTTACTTTATAACGGTTTCTTACTACACAAAGGTTGCCTATTTTTATAAAAAAGCAAGAGCTGTAATATGCTATAAAAAGAATAAGATGTGAATGAAAGCTCCCAGTGATTAAACGAGAGTAACGTATTTTAGCAGCTTATAAGTTTGGAGTAATACAATAATAAAAATTGTAAAAATATTTAAAAGAATGTTTTCATGCCTCCATGTTCGTTTAAAATACATATTGTATAGTCCAGTTCAAGTTTTAAAGAAGTATTATTCTTATTGGCCATATGCATCCTTTTTCATTGTATCCTATCCATATGTGTCTATCTCTTTCTATCATGGGGATTGTTGCCAGATTTGTTTGACGCCAGATTTGTCGGTAATAATCATGTCGACATTATTCGCTGTTCCCTGTTCCTGTCATTTTTCGATTTCGATTATCTTTCTATGCCACTTGTATTTATCCCAGTTTCTTCCCTAACATTACCTATTAATTTTAAATAAATCTGGATTTATAAAAACTACTATCACCGTCATTTATGTTGTCTATTGTAAGCACAAATAGAACAGCTGTTATCACTTCATATATCAAAAATGTGAGTTGGTATATGAAATCCTACAAGCGAAGACGAAAGGGCAGTATCGCAAGAATTTTCGTTTGCAAGTGTATGATGAACACATCCAAACACTTGTTAGAGTGTACAGTTCACAGCTTTCTTCTAAGAAATATTCCATCCAGGATGCGTATCATATCAGCTGCAGGAAACAGCAACGTTTTACCTAATTTTCGAGAAGTATGCCATACAGGTTCTTAATAGACAATAAGTTTATTTACTTTTTGTCGGCAACCGAAATGAATTAGACAAAACAGTTAACGAGCAGAAAGAACTTTAATATCCTCACTCTTATTGGACAATTTTCCTATCATTAAACGCCGTGATAGGAATACTAGGTACTAGGTAGTCATTCATCGTGACTCCGAAAGAAATCGGTTATCATATTAAATTGTAGTTAAATATTTAAGTAAGATTATATTGACTACGCCTACGCACACTAGCACGTATGATATTCAGTTGTAACATACGTGTTTTAAAAGCAGTGCACATTCATAATTATTTTGTGAAATTAGCAATGGAATGCTGCAGTTGAAGGGATCTTAACTTATAGATATGTATTTTAAGTTACTAGAAGATTTAATGTCACATTATTGGAGTATCTCAGTACATACAAATTTTCCTTGCATGTGCACTTGAAGTCTTTATTTGTAAAGAATAATCAATTAATCTGTTTTACGATCCGGTAGATTACATATGTGAGTAAAAGGTAAAGCATAAATTTAATGCATATACTAATTCTTTCAAAAATGCCAAAAGGAAGTCATTTTTTGTCAGCTATATATCTATATATCTATATATATATATATATCTACTATAGTAAAGTAGAGTCTAATCGTTATTACTTTTTCTTAAAATGATACCCTAAATATTTTACTTAATCTCGTTCTTTCTACTTACCGAAATAAAGTAAGAAGTAAAGGACTATTCAATATTGAAAACCACACAGTAGAACACAAAGTACGAAATTTCTTTATATACGTAAGATATTTATGTCGCCACTTTGATTGATAGGTGGGCAACAAAATATTTAAAAAAAGAGGTTGCTTATCGTTACTTACAAAATTATAATAAATATATAATAAACACTATGACGTCATAATAACACCTATATAAATCACCCATCATGCGTTATATTGAAAAACATAAAATTGAAAACATGCCGTTTCAGTTTTGGAGTTTTCCGGATAGTCAAAATTTAGCTCTCTAGAATTATTATTTATTATTATTATTTTTGTTCAAAATGTAAGTTGTTAAGTATTTATACTGTTATTTCATAAGGCCATCCCCTCACATGAACTATCTAGTAACACGCAATATCGAAAATCAAATGATGATAATGCGTTTTTTTGGTGTTTCCAAGAAACCCATATTTTTATTTTATCGCATTCATTTTTAAATTTTTGTAAACACTGCATAATGACAAGTCAGCGTTTTATTTGTTTGGTTCCTCACTTCTTATCAGTCATCAGTAATGCTTTTCAGCGGCGACGAACACCAAAAATGTATAACCGAGGAAAAAGCATGAGCCTGCACAAGCAACAGATAAAAATATCAAAACAAGTGTTGATAGCTTCTCTGATATTCGCTGTGTATGTAGGTATAGTTTGGATGTTTTTTTCTCTCCAATCCTGTAGCATCCACTATTCTACCATCGCCCTTTTCACCATATGCTGTCTTTCAAATTACTATATCAAGGGGCTTACAATACCATTTTTTTGATTTTTTAAGGATTTTTAATTAAGTACTACAAGGTTTCCTGTACTTTTGTTATTTACTAATTTTACATACTTTAACTAACAGGCATTGTAATTTTACATCATATCATTGTATGTTAGAGCATACTTATTTAAAACTAAGATAAACTAAAGTAATTTAAACTCTTGCGTATGAGACAAGGAAACAAAAGACGGCATTCCCCTGTTTACACTTTTGCACAATGTAGTGTAAAAAGAAGCAAAATGGTATACCTAAAATGTAACGTATTATTGCATATTATTAGAAAAAGTATGGTAATTGTAGCATCATTGTGAGATGTAAGATGTAAATCCTGGAACTTTCCACTAATTTTATTGAATCACAGAGAACTGAATGCGCAAAATTGAAATTATTAACGGATTCCAAATATTTCTGTAAAATTTCAAGATTCTGGTTTTATATACTCATAAATTCTCAAATATGTATGGGTAATGTGGACGGGATATTTATTTCTTTTTAGAGAAACTTTTCACTACTCATCATAAAACGAAGGAGTCTATTTTGTGCCAAAATATGCCTTTTTACCAAAAAAAATTGGTCTAAAAATGTAATTCAACAATCTCTACATTTCTTATTTCCGAAACGTATAATATTATACCTGATAAAGTGTTTGTAACAGTTATTATTGTATATTTCAGGAATTCGCGAAATTTCGATTGCTATAAAAATGTCTGTTCAACAGAATACGCAATTTCGCTAGAAGTACGAAGAACATGCACAGAGCTTAGATCTGTTCATTCTTGTTCGTTTCTGTAGAGGAAAAAGATGGACTTATAGATAATTTTATACCATAAAGAGTTAAGTACTACTGAATCTAATCCAATTTACTCTACAAATAATCTATCAAGTAAGATTGTTTTGGATTATGTCATTCATACTTTTAGAGATTGCACTATTTCAGACCACCAACAACCTAATTTTTTAATGCAATTCTTGCCTGAAAAAAAACCTTAATTTCATAAATCAATGCAATAAACCTTAATAATTTCAAAGAGTTAGTACTGCACCTATAGATGTAGGGAAGTTCATTCTTACTAGCAATTTGTACCACGCATGTTCTTTTATATTGTCTTGTACTGTTCATGTTGAAGATGTGATATAATGTCTTCAGTTGTCAAAATATGCTTCGTTAAATATAAAAAGTATTAGAATTATTACTGAAGACGTATAATTAATGAAAGTACATTGACTGTCGTAGAAGCACCCATTCTTTGGACTTATCAGATTGGATGATACAATGATACCTAATGAGAACACGTTAGGGAAATCGAAAATTGAAATCTGAAATTTCTCTCACACTACATTCTTTAGTCTGCATATATTTACTTACCCAGTATGTGTCTTGTTTTCTAATAGGATCGTCAATAATATAACGCCATAGACTATAGAACACAAAATCGACATATATTCTTGGAGATATACTTTTAAGGAGTTGTTCTTTCATTAAAATATCTATGGCAAGTTTTTAAAAGTGCCAGGTAGTTTAAGAGTAAAATTTTTAACTTACAGTTTGACAAAAATCATTATCAACATTATTTTAGATTCTTATGGTGTACGTAGCGTCTCTTTTAATTTTTCGTTGGTTTCTTGGTGTGTGAACCCACTATGACTATGAGACAAATAATTTTTAGTGGTTAATAATATATGTTAACCATAATCCTAACTTTGAGCAATAAAATATATTTCTTATTGTTTATTGTGTAACAACCTACAAGGTATCAACTATATTTTTTAGTGTGAGTTTACAGTGTCTTATTATACCTCATCTAACATCACAACTTAACCTTTTGTCTTCTGGGGTAAGCTTTTAACGCATTATTACATCATTGTAAGAATGTTATGTTATAACGCAATATTAGTTCTATACTAAAAATATAAAATTAAACAATTAAAAATACATTCATTTATTTCATTTAATATTTTCATCTGAGGTCTACTATTACATTCAATAGTAGATTAGCGCACAAAAGTAATGGCAATAAAATTGCCATATATTTTAAGTGGAAAATATCAGTGCAGCCTTGTCAGGTTACTTTACCAAAAATATTTAATTCTATCAGAAAAAAATAGGGAGCTTATTTTACGTGCACCGTAAAATAGTTTGTTTTATGCAGCACAATATTGCATTTATTTTATTTAGAGTTTCGAAGATGTATGTTGCAGCAAAATATAGCTGTAGTTAGTAACTTTTGCAAAAAAAATATATTACTATGAGGCAGTTCTACATTTAAATTGGAAAATCTAACACGATACACATCGTATATACTAAACCTTATCGCAAAAATGACTATATATTGATGATTTATACATTACACTTCATTACATGCCGATTATGTTTTAGCTTGCGAATCATAGCGTTGGCAAACTATGCTATTTCCAATTTATTGTTCACGGAATACTTCATGACGTTAATATTACAAAATAGAATATGGATTCTTTAATTTGCTTAAGTACTGTATATGTATGTGTATTACTGCAGAGGTGAATCATCCGTGAAAGGTTTCTCTGCAATCTCTAGCTTTCAATTCATTTAATCTGGTAATGGCGCAGGGACAAGTACATCAACCGACAGAAATGTAATTTTCGATTTTATTCCCAGATCTTCGCATTTCCCTACTTGCACATACATACGCTAAAAGCAGCATCCTTTACTTGATTATTTTCTAAGAATCTGGGATACGAAGCTTTCCCAGTAAACTAACTTATTTAGAGTCGTAAATATTTATACAGCGCTCTGATTGTAAGTGTTACTTCCTTCCGGTTAAGACTACGCATTATATAATACTTGTGTAATGTGTGTACGTGCGTCTGCTAAACAAGCTGCCTTCCCCGTACTACAGTAATATAAACAAATTTCCTGTGCTAAGATAAATAACGAAACGAAAACGAAATACATGACGTACGATTTAGTATCATGGCTTCCTACTGTTTGTTCCAAGCAAGAACAGATGAGAATTTTAAACAGACATTTGTTTTGATTATTCACGATTTAATTTCCGGCTTTGTGATATTGGTTGAAATAAATATTATCTTATCGAAAATTTGTTTTTTCTTATCCAAAATACCCCAAAGTTAATTCCCGTATAAAAATGAAATTCAGAATGTGAGAAAATTATTAAATATATGAAGTCCAATTATTATATGTGGCTAAATTTTCGTTAAAAATGTATATAATTATATAAAATATAAACCTACAAAGTATGTATGTAAGACTTATTACAAAAAATTGCTTTAATTTCTAAGAATATAGCATGTACTCTTGCTTAAAATGAGCTTTTTTTCTCTAGTGACTGAAAGAGTTGATTTTACTTTAGTTAACAAGAAGCTAAAAAATATTTATGAATAAATTAGGAAAAAAAATATATAGATTTTTATAAATACATTCGTCAGTTTGGATTATTTGTCTTTAAAGGTGATCAAATAAAACACAACAAATAAGAATATGCGCATGTATTTTCTTTTTTTAATAAAAAGTACGCAATATCTTCCCACATTTATGTACAGATAATTTATTTGGTAACATTAAGAATACTGGATTATTATTGTTAAGTTTATACATAAATATTTTATTGTTTATTTCACATTTAAAAACCGATGCAGTAC
Organism: Protaetia brevitarsis; assembly: GCA_004143645.1. NCBI lineage: Eukaryota > Metazoa > Arthropoda > Insecta > Coleoptera > Scarabaeidae > Protaetia > Protaetia brevitarsis. The sequence continues at coordinate 5,500,221 of RXPK01000234.1, read as the reverse complement.
ATACAAAGGACGAGAAAACGTTTAACAACAGTTTTTACTAGTTAATTAATTTCCTTAAATGTATTTACATGAACAGTATATTAACTTTTCGCACCAGCATTCTACACATATGATTAATATTTCATTTCTCTTAGTTATTTTCTTTTGGAATACATATAATATCTAATAAATATAAAAATAAATTACTTATGATCTTTTGTCATTTTTTTTTCAATATTTACATAATATTGGGCGTTTCCCAATCTGATAAACTTACACATGTTGCATGTTGTAGTAAAGAAGTACAGAGAAAAGAAGACAAATATCTTTCCGAGCATGTACGCATGAATGAATCTTACATCGAAATAACGAACAGTGTGATTACAACATAACAAAATAAGATTTATTCTGTAAATACATGCTGGAAAATAAACAAATATCCACTACAATCAAAACTAATCGAATTATCAACAGTAATAACAAAAAATAAAACCAGCGGTGCTGCGAAATGTTTAAATATGTGCAATAATCCGGATCATGCTTGATACGTTTCGATTTTTAAAATAAGATATTGAAGTTAACTTACAAAATTCGCTATTAACTTAGCTAAGATCTTCTCAGTCTTGGAACCGTGTATACTTGCGCTTACATTCTAATGCATTCTAATACTCTAAAATTATACACTTATTTACAAATTATACATTTTTTTCTCACTGTATATATCCATATTATCACACAAGGGTTATTTACACCAAATGATGTGTGCTACTTAGAGAAGCACATCAGCGACATAATTCGCTTTAATAGTTTGTGTAAACGCAGCAGTCATTTCGTTTAAATTTTAGGAACTAAGTCTTTGGTATAATGAAATATTTTAGTCTTTTACACGTCCGTACCACAGCCTTCTTGATAACCTTCATCTGGTGAGCTTCTGCTATGACTAAGCGCCCTCTTCAAAGCGGTAACGGGTGGAAGCACGGGTACTCCACCCTTTTGCCACACCCTCAACGTTTTGGCACCAACTGGTAGGTTTATTTGTGTAGCCGCCGTTGGTGCAATAGAATCAGGTTTGGATTCGATGATCGGTAGTCCATAATCTGAAGGGTATCCAGTAATTTTGCCCACACCATGGTTCGTTCTACAAGTTATATCCTCTTCCGAATTGGCAACGCTCATGTTTTCACCAATAATTGGAGTTTTATCATCGTAGTGGAAGCCAGGATTGGATGAATTTAAATTCCTTGGATGCGCTTCCGAATTATGTTCCCACAAACCAGACGGATATAAAGAATCAGCATTTCTACTATATTCGCCACTATCCGGCCGCACAATAGATTCAACAGAATAACCCTCTTCCGCCGGACCCAATTCACCATTCTCAAAGATTTTGGTGTCGTTAATTAAATCGGGATTGTTTCCAGATCCGGAAGATGGCGATACGAAGGAGGAGCTCGGATTTATGACGCTGCCGTTTCCGTTGTAATGTGCAGTGGTGTAGGGCATTTCACTTATGCGAGGCGGCTTCTGCACCGGATTACAAAAATTTAAATCCGTTGGTAATTTCCTTTCAGTGATTGTAGGTGTGTCGACGCTGGCTGCAGTTGGCGAAATTACCGATTTGCCGTTAGGTATAGCCGAACCATTCACAACTGTCACGACCTCAATTTGACCGGGAGTCTTGCTTTCGGAAAACGGCATCCGTCTCAAACGTACCAATAGGAACAGAATAATTAGCAGGATGAATAAAATCAAAAAGACCAAAGCGGCACTAAGACCGGCTATTTGTCCGCTGCCAAGCGTAACCATTCCAGCCGCACGCATAGAAACCCTAAGGGTAAAATTGGCTTCGGCATTGCCGGCTCTGTTTTCGGCAACGCAGTAAAATTCACTGGAATCTGTCTCCTGAGCGTTAGTCAATATGAGATTGCTACGCTTCTCAAAGCGGCCTTCTTCAAAAATAAAGATTCGTTGATGAGTACTGAAAGCTGAATTATTCACAAGCAACCTCCCATTCCAGTACCAGTTTATGTGCGCCGAAGGCACAGCGCTTGCTCTGCACATGATGGTGGCATTATCACCAGCGGTTGCTTCTATGTAACGATTTACTGGAAGAATGTCTGGCTTGCAAGCGAAATCGTCGACGTGAAGTTCGGGGAATGTTTTATGTATAACCCTTTCTGGTCCACCGCTACAAACAGGTGCTATCGGGTACGGGATATTGTGGTGAGTAATCCATTCTTTGACGGCCCTCAATCGACAATCGCAGTGCCAAGGATTGTCGTGCAACTCGACGCCGTGCAAACGACTCAATATCTCGACGGTTTTCGGTCGCAGTTCAGTCAAACGGTTTCCGTTTAACTTCAACAACCCTAGAGCTTCGACTCCCTCGAAGGCCCTCGGCGCCACCGTTTGGAGTTCACAGTTCGATAAGTCCAGTTTTATCAAAGCGGGCACCATCTTAAACGCGTGACTGTCGATCTTCTGTATCGGATTATTAGCTAATATGAGATCCCGCAAGCTGGGAATGTCTTGGAATGTCCCCGAAGGAACAGATGTCAATAAATTCTGCGACAAGTCCAGTTCAATAAGGTTTGTTAAACCCTTAAAGGCGAGATCGTCAATCTGTCCGATACGGCAGTTCCTTAGGAATACTCTCTGGAGGTTTAGCAGACCCGTCTTCACGAAAGTCTCGCGCGGTAAAATTTGTAAATTATTCCCCGACAGATCTAACACTTGAGTCTCCGAGTCAATACTCGCCGGTATCGTGATTAAACCGCGATCCGTACACTCAACAGTCTGTTTACCACCCTTCCATTTACAGATGCACACTGAAGGGCAAGTGCCGCCCATGCCACTAGTTAATTCTAACATCACAGATAAGAAAGTTAAAAAGAGCGTAAATGCTCCACGAGAACACTTACTCAAGACGAACATAGCAGCGCACCAAGAGACACCGAAATTTATTTCCTCTTCTTACATTTAAACTACACTATAACTTAGCTTAACCGTTCGGAAATGTCAAAATTAAAACTATAAATTATTAATGTGTTCTCTTAGAATACATATTATGTTAAACGTGGTGTTGTAACACGGACACTTTGAAGACTCGACGTCCGCATACAGACTGAGAGAGCCTTCGCCGTTCCACCACCATTCTGTCGTCCCTATCCCGTCCCTTACCTCGTGCTCCCCTTCCGTTGCGCACTGGTTCAAAAGTAACCACCGCAACACCGTGCAACGTACTGATTTTTGCCGCCACATACTTTTATTGCATCTTAAGTTAATGTGAATTAACCTACCTACTCGTCTATTGGATCATCATGCCCAGACAAAGCATGTACGGTTTGACGTATATAATTTGTGAGTCATAATTCACCGGAGACGACGTCGGCATTCTGTGCGAAACATGTTTAACGGTGCCAAAAATAGAATTCAGCATTTCTTTTCTCAATTACACATATATCTGTAGCAACGTGTAATGATTAAAACGGTTGTTCAGTGATACGGATAATAGTTTTGTTTATAGCATTGGTATCGCATGAAACATGCCGCGTTTATACAGTAATTATGTGAATGAAATGAGTCACTCCTCCAAGGTGTATGTTTGAATTCGAAACAAATTTATTGCCAAACAATTATTTTTTTAACTTTCAACAGATTTACATATTATTAGCTTATTTATTGCGCTTATTTTGATTTTTTTGACGATGTTTCGGAATGATCCCCAGTGATTTATGTGCACATCAACGGTAAAAGCATACGTTTCCTAGTATAAAATGACCATTCATTGTTGAAACAAATAAAAGGGAATATGTTCAAAAAGTGGTACATATTTCGAAGTTATATGCGAAGCGTTTTTGACGAATCTAACACCACACGTCATCAACTGTTATAGTTGTAGGTTGACGACAATTTTAAAACGTGCGTATTTAACCGTATTTGTTATGGTAATGGTTATAAATTATTTGATTTAACCCGTCTCTTCCGGAGTTCCACAGGGATCGCATTTGGGTCCCATTTTATTTGTACTGTTCATAAACGATTTATTGATGTCTCTGTCCTGTCCAGTACTCGCTTATGCAGCCAACGAAAAAAATTATGCTCCTATTAGACTATGGATGATGTGGCTCATCTGCAATATGAATTAGACCATATTTTCAGCTGGTGCTTCTTACATAAATTAAGATTAAATGTCAATAAATGTTTATTTGTGACCTATACGAGGAAAATTAAATACATCAACTCGATGTACTCAATACGTAGTACTTGTCTCAAGAAAGCGGAGGCGGTTAGAGGGGGGTTTTATTTGATTCGCGATTATGTTTTGCTGAACACATTGCGGATTTGTGCGTTGCTGCTTCAAAAACTTTAGGTTTTGTCTTACGCTCATGCAAGTTTTTCAATGATGTGTCCCTCCTTAAAACTTTATACTTTGTTGTGAGTAAATTAGAATACGCATCTATAGTTTGGTCACCACATTACATCCACCTCCAACTGAGTATTGAAAAAGTCCAACGTCGTTTCATAAAGTATCTGTCCTTTAAAATGCATAACCAGTATCCTGCTAGAGGCATTGACTGCGAATCCCTGTTGGAAGGGCATGGTGTGCGATCGTTGGAACAAGGTGGGGATGTTACTGGAGCAAGATTCGTCTGGAAGATTGTTCGTGGTTGTATTGACTCCCCTGATTTATTTTCCTCTATTGATTTTATTGTACCTCGTTTATCCTCTCGCTCTCATCTACTTTGTCATTACCTTTCCCTCGAGCCAACTTATTACGGAAGTCACCTTTAGTTACTAGGTGCGGCAATGCTGATTTTTTTCTTGGATGACATATTTTTTGATTCTGTGTGTGTAATGTATTATCTTTATTTTATACTTTTATGTATGTATGTACTTTAGTCTGTCCTGTAAAAGGTTTTGCAGTTGGACAATAAATCATTATCATTATTATTATTAATTATTATTATTATTATTATTATTATTATTATTATAAGTATTACCGCCTAATATATAATAAAAAAGTCAAGCTACCCTATGCAACACATTAAGCACATTTTTGACTGAATTGTTTATAAAGTATTACGTGAGAACATGCACCGTTAACTATATAGGATTCCAACATGCCGCTAACGCGGATAACGTTGCATAGTTGGAATGAGTTGGGGCGTAAGGGAAAACATCTGTATCCTTTTAAACCACTGCGTTAAATTCAGTACGAGAAATTCTTCTTTACTGTATATGATATCGTCCTTACACCTTTGAAAGCATATAAGGATTTTTTTGGATTAGATTAGTAATTTAAGAGCACTTTGAATTATTTAAAATTTTGTATTTTTTGTCATTATCACAAGAATTTTGCTCCTTTACTTGCTTTCCACTATTTTTTTGTGTCGTCTTAGGTTCTTCTGAAATAAAGTTGAATTTAACAAAATCCATAATACAAAGTAACTGACCTTTGTGTTTAAGGTTGCGTTTCCTATAGGTTCTGGGTGATTTAAAAGGGTAGCAAGAGCACTTACTAGTACCTCATTTATTGTTGTTTTTGCAAATTCCTATTATCATCCGCTTCTGTTTATCAAGTTTATTATGAAAAATGAAGCTAAAAATTAACACTTTTTGATATTTCCTGTTGTTAAATGATTGTAACTAGTACATCAGGCCATTTCAATAATATAAAACACAACCTAAAATTCAAATTACAACCGACTCTGTGATAAAAGAAAATACCTTTATTTTCTATTTAATAAAATTATTATTTCTTTACAAAAATGTAAGGTGTACTCTGCCTGATTAAACGTTTACCTTAGTATTCTGCTTTATTTTCCTTGCCCTAAACGATGTACTACCTAACTTGAAGGAAAACAGTGTTGCTCTACACCCCCGGATCTCTCGGTAACCAACGTTAAAACAGAATATGTATTCAGGTGTGCAAATAGGTGGGTAAATGAACAAAAATCAAACAATTGTTATGAACAACCACAATGTCATTAAATTAAGAATAAACAATGTTTTCGTGTTACTTTTTTCGTAAAGTAAAAAAGTACAACCATATCATATTTTGCTTAGTTCTACCCTCATTTGTCATCGCTTAGACCAAATAGACAATAAAACTGTCTATACCATATACAAGAGGGTTTTATTAATGAGCTTGTATAATTATTTTCTTTGAAACTTTCTGGTCAAAATGTTTTTGACGCTTCCAGATGGTTTTCTTGCATCGAGAAGTTTCAATTCAATTTCGTCTCGTTTAGAGTCAACTTCTTTATTTCTTAGAGATGGATGCTGCTGTTACACCCATTAAGTAATGATACAATTTTTTTATGGATACGTTCTCGTAAGTTATTTTGCTCTGTTAGCTTTATCGTTAATTAGTTTAAAAGCAAAATAGCCAAATGACATTGAGCAACGTTGTGTGGATACATAATAGGTACTTATCAGTAAATTGAAACAAAATAAAATCCGCAAGAAGATGTGTATTGATTGTGAAATAGTTAAATATTAACTTGATTATGGTACAGCATAATCTTACTTGTACATCGACCATCACCAGATTAAACAATAGATAGCAATAATAAATTAATAAATAAATTACAAAAATAGTGAAATATATTATTAAGTTAATCAATTATTTGCAGATTTCAAAACACTGATATGGAATACTATGTGCTACCAGGGTACGTTACTGGAAGCAATAAATAACATTTTCCTATTGCTCAATTACATACTTTATTAAGCAATCTTGAAGAGCGTTATACAATAAAACTCGCAATATAAATAACTGCTTGTATACAAGTTTTCCCCTGGGGGTTGGGAGTACCTACCAGACGTGTCCCCGAGGTAGTGGATAGGGGAAAGGCCATCTTGTCAGGGTTCGCTCAAGACGAGATGGTTAGGAACGGCTATAAATTCGTCCTCTTTACTTAAAACCGGAGCAGGGTGAATGAAGACCGTTGTCGTGAACCATTCGCCCCTCGCTCGAGCTGTCGTGTCGTGGCTAAGGGCTTGCACAGGGTTCTTCAACGATGCCAGTTGTTGCTTTCGGCTACCGAAAGCCCAACTGTTAAACCAGGTCCCGAAAGGGATGGGGGGTCTTGGCTTAACTGCACGAACCGAGAGGAGACAACCTCAATAAAAACCTAAATCCTAAGGTAGCGGACTAGGCTGATGGGATGCGTGGCTGGATAGAAGACCAGTCTACTAGTCCAACCTTGGGCCACCTGGCGCAACCCATTGTATTTTGCCTTACCTCTGCATGCGGGGGCTCTGTGGAGGTGGACCTTTTCTTCCCTAGCTACTCGTGGGATCAACCATGGAGGAAGGACGTTCATTAGCGGGACGACACCGCTAATAAACAGGAATTGGAGCAGGACCCCCATAAGAAGCCTTCCACTTCCAGAGTGAGAGTGCCCCAAGGAAGGAACAAAGGGAGGAGCAAAACGACTGGAGCAGATTGGGGAACAGGGCGGCATCAATCCCTTCCCAAATTGCGTAGCACTGTGTAACTCAAGGGCGTTGCACCTGGGAGCACGTGAAATCGAAGAGGGAGACTTACCTAACCTAGGGCCTTCTGATATCCTACACTTTCTGAAAGGAATAGGATTGGAAGGCCAGCTGTAAAACAGCAAGAAGAGGGGACACAATAGATCTTTTAGGTCGCAGGTAATATCGCCCTTCCAATATACACATACATATACACATACATATTCACATACGTATACACATACACGTGTTTTAACTAACGACTTCTGTGAAAATCTCTGTACTTTCAACATTTGTTTTCACGGCTTTCAAAATCTATTGATGAAGATATGTTTACGGTACGTCAGAGCTGGCCAAAATACATCCCAAATGTGTTTAAAATACAAAATACACTACACACTACAGCGTGTAGTAAGCGTGTAGGTTTTCATGGCCGGTAGTCATTCTTCCGGAAGAAATTCCATTCGACCACGGCGTAACAGCCCGAAACCTATTTCTCTAACAAAATGCACTATTTATTAGTATTTAAAATACCAAATACAAAATACATGCATTTCATGTATTTAAATAGAGTACTATAAACTATAAAGTACTTGGTTCGGGTATATTTTTAACACTATTTGGAGTGGACCTTTTTGTACAAATGCTAGTGAATTTCTTGTGTTAGATATAGAAACCCCACCTAATCTAATACGGTATTGCATTATACGCACCACGTGCATTGCACGTATATCTGTTTTCGGGTTTGTTTCTGCGTATTAACATATCCAAACAAACCACCAAACGTGTACTGACCTGCAAAGTGTAACCTTGTGTTATTAAACGTTAAATCCAGTGTGCATAAAAAATATCAACATACATTGAGAACATCTATTTACGTAATTAGGTCAGATTTGAGTCAAATAGCATAAATTCACTTAATTTTATAATGGTTCTCAAAAAGTCATTTTAAAGTTGGTTTAATTGAAACCAAAACTTTTGAATGAATGGTTCTGCATATTTATAATTAAGAAAACGTCTTAAAGAGAGAATATTATAGCACTAAGAAATAAAAGAGTTGTTAAAATCATATAAAATTTCGCATTAAATTAGCTACAAGGACAGTACATATACCTAGATACATTGTAAACTGTGGCTGTTAATAGTTGTCGATTTGTCCACTTATTCCTGAAAAAAATATCCAGAAACAGGTAAGCAATAACCATATTAAAAAGACGTCGTGTTTAGAAAAGGGTGTTAAATCACCCAATAGACCGCATTCATTTACTTAAACAGCTAGTAAATTTGTCTACTCTAGATCAAATAAAAGATGACTAGAAGACAATACTTGACTATCTTTGCTCGTCAAAATTAAACTCCTATAGTTCTCGACAAAATAACAGGAAAAGAGTGTGGACCTCTCCTGACTATTAAATTAGTCAAAAAAGTGTTAAAATTTTCAACAGTGTAGGTTTGTTCGTTCGACGATTGTGATATTCTTTACATCTTTAATATGGTTCTATTTCTCATATTGACCATTAAAACAAATGAAAACAAATGACGCAAAATATAAACTTTGGTAGTGTGTAAACATGCAAATCAATTTTAATAGAAATAGAGAAGAACTACCGTGTGGTATGCCTGTAGGTCAACGCCCAATAATCGCTATCTACTCTTTGAGAGTGGCTTTGGTCGTCCGTATTTTTAGGATTAACTTCTTCTGAACCTACAAAGTGTTCCTGAAATTTTCTTTCTAGTCTTTGTGAAATCTCCCGCGGGTTTTCTTATGGTCCCCAGAGCAGTTTCCTGCTTAACTTTCCCTTGATTCTGCATACTTCAATACGATTTTTTTTAAAGCACAACTTCCTCTCTTGCCTATTCATATATCACACAAACTTATAACAAGTACACTTTTTATACGTACCAAGATTATATTACGTATTCTTTCTTATTCAATTTTAATGTTTTAGTAGAGGATAGCTCGAATATTTTTATTTATTATATGGGGAAACTTTTGCACAAGCTTCTTATTCAAGGAATACGATTGTTATTGCCTAAATTCTGTGCATATTTATTTGAAATGAGTATTCTTATATGACCCTGAAATAAGTTTAGCAGGCAATTAATTTACTTCCAGGAGGAACAGGTGAAAGTAAATGAATAATCTACATACATCCGAATTTTGTGTATGCTTTTAGTTTATTATTAGAATAATAATATTTGTTTTAACATAAAAGTGATAATCGTATAGATAAACGTTCATGTGCTTTGTCTCTACATTTTCAAAATGTATGTAAATTAATTATGATAATACTAAAATTCTTGATGTTGAAAATAATTACAAAAAGCGGTTATTTCTAGAAATGGTTCATATTAATAGTAATCAAAATTCAATTAATTTCAACAGACACAAATCAACTTAACCATATTTATTGTAACATTTTACATAATATCTTACTTACCTTATTTACAAAAACGTTTTTTTGACTTTTTAAAAATTCTATATTCAAAAACTTGTAATTTTATTATTTTATTTGAATTTGTAAGTATTATTTTTACATCTTTCATTACTATTGGTTCATATTCTTTGTAATATTGTAGATTTCCTGTTGACGTCATATGAAGTCATAAAATATATGACGAAATATTGAGGTGATTAAGTAGTTTTATTAGACCGTATTACCCATACAGCTTAATTTATTCATTAGAATAATAATCTGCAAACTTAATCTGTGTCAATGTTTAATTTAGTATTCAAATAGAACAAGTACTGCCTTGGTATTATTACAGAGTGTAGGGTAAGCAGAATTAAACAATTGTATCAAGAACAGTAACTTTATATTTTTGCGCACCTCAAATAAAATCAATTTATCCCAAATGCAAATCTATAACTGGAAATCACTGCTATTAGTCCATATTGTTTTATCATATTCCATGCTCTCTATGCGTACGTTACTCGATTATTTGTTTTAAACACGAAAAACCTACGTGTCTACTGCAGCAGACGTAAAACCGTGTGCATTTACATGAACTGTAGTAGGTAGATATGCATACAGCCGCGGTATGTTGTATCTACGTATATATGTATGTGCAGCATGCAAATATGTGTATACTGAAATAATATTATACCAACCTGCTTGCTTTCAATGCATGTGCGTATCCGAATTTGTTCGCGTTATGTATCAAACGACACCATTGGGCATTTAGTGAATGAGTGTAAATCACGTTAATGCAATTTACCACCGGCTAAATTTTATTTGTTTGGACAGTAACCTTTTTCTGAATAACTAAATAATCTAGCGAATATTTCATTGCGGCACACAATAAATACTGCAACAGAATGTGCTGGTTCATATTCACTACATTTTTTTTTTAATTTAACACAGTATCGTGTTGATGCATACCATGTTCTCACATAAATACGTAGATGTTAGCCAGCGAATGCAACAAATAATTTAAAAAGCTCATATACCTGTGTATACTATGGATTGTGTTGCCCTGGATGATGGCTTGGTAGACTGACCTACGCAAAAAATAACGTGGAAAGAAATGAATAAACGTTGGATATAACACTTGCTCTCAAAAAGTTTTGATTATATTTTATCTGTTTGATTTGCCTCTAAGAATAATTATATATTTTATTTATTTAATTTATTAGACATATTTTATTTACTGCAAGTCGATTATTTAGCTATACAGCTAGGGGCTAGATGCTTTCTCCGATTTCTATTCTTTCTTTTTTCGTTTTAGATAATTTAGTCGCACAAATAGCGCAAGTTTCTAGTTATGGTAAAAATCCATGTGTATTAGTAGTATTGGTGTATGGTTATAAGCATTGTAATGTAAGCATTGATTGTGTATACTTGTTTACTAACAAATAACCCTACATACGCTTTAGTTTCGCCTAAAATGCCACTATTAATCTTATTCAATACCAATTAATATCCATGTTTTCTTTTTTTGCATTTAGAATAATTAAGTTACATCTTTAAACAAACTTTCTGTAATGGTTAATGTCTTTATGACGACGATGCACTACACACGATAAAATGGTTTATCCAAATTACGTACAAAATAGCATCGCCAGAAACGCAATATTTGGTTCAAACAAATTATATAGTAAAAAGATATCAACCTCAGGGACCGACTTTCGCCAAAGGAATGAGTTTACGCTCACGTGGGCCGCAATGAAACAAAACTTCAAACATAAGGGCTCTGTTCCGATAAGCCATTGAAAAGTGTCCCTAAAGCCATCAGGCTGAAATTAAAGCAAACGAGTACTACTGTCACATATACTGTGAATACCAAAAATTAGCCCAATCGATGCCACCCCATTTGAGATATTAGCATAAAGATGGATAAATCCAATGTCTTTTTTCTCAGGAATTACTAAGAGCAATTCGTTATTAATTATTTTAGGATTAAAATAATTGCTCATACATCTATTTCAGAGTATGTATCTGTATGTATGTTTCAGCCCTAGTAGTTATAAAAGTATTGTAATATAAAAAAGAAAATTATAACAAAATAATATTTATTTCCGTACACGCAGTTGAAAGTTATTGTTATTCTTTCCTTTTTGAAGGGCGGTTTTTTTTTTGGGTTGAGTTTAATGTGTCAATCTGATTTTTTGTTATATAGTAATGTAAGTATTTGGGTTCATTATGTATTTTTTTAAGTTCTTTCTGTGTGGTAGAACATAAAAAAAGAAAATCATCGAGCGGTTTCAGGATTATTTATGTTAATAGTTATGAAAGCACTGAGCTATAAAAAATAATTCTGTAAGAATAAATAATAACAAGTAATATACTATTATATAATATATTATCTGTTGTTACATATTATTAACATATATGTATTTATAATCAATATAAAATAATATTTAGGTCCTCACACGAAGTTCAAACTTCCCTTTTGGTTTTTCGAATTTAGGATTTCAACTTGACTTTTTGCTATATAGTATGCCTGCATTTGGGTTTACTGTATACTTTTTTCCAAATAAATTCTTTACAAGTCATGTGATATGAACTGAGAAGTATGCTCTTGATTTGCAACTTTCACTAATTCTTCTGGGAAGAATGAATAGCTCCAAATAAGTATTTCTATCATCTTCATCGTTTATTTATTTGTTTAAGTTTTCTTCTTCCAGATGTTTTTATTAGCAAACCACCGCGATTAATACACCTATGTGAGACATATTTTTAATTTACTTTCTACAGCACTGCTGTTTATTTTACATAAGGAAATTACATTAAACAACAGTCTCCAAACTCTCACAATCAAATTGTCATATGAAAAACAAATTATGCACGTCTCAGAACATTGATAAAGAAATATGTATAATAAATGTATATATCTATTTGGCAGTGAGAATAAAAGTAAAATACGAATAGCGGTTCTGTTCAACATTAAGAAAATCATAACAACTATAAATACATAGCTTGTTGCAATAACAAATGTGGATAGAATTAAACTTAAAGTAAGTAATGTTTACAGTCTAATATACAAAAAGCCAAGATTTAGTAACTAAGAAAATTATCAAAAAAAGTGATTTTTACCAAGAAAAATTATGTATTTTTTTTAGCGTGTAGTACTTACTTTTTATTTTAGTATGAAATACATCGATTAGTACAGTGAATTTGATATGATGATAAATTTAAAATATATCAACACTCCTGATCACTCGCTGAACTACTTATTAATTGTTAGCATGAAAAGAAAGACCTAAATCACCAACCAACTTCTCAAGTTGATGAAAACTAATATCTGGCATTGACTATCGTGTTTTTTTTATAGTGGAATGTTAGTTATTATTTCTAGTTTTCTTTCTTTTATTTCGTTATGCTGATTTATACTAAAAGAATTGTGAAAGTCTTGAAAACATCAACAGGTAGATTCGTTTTTTTACATTCGTTTATTAATAATCGGAAAATTGTTACAAGTAATTGAAGTATTAGTTGTGCTAGTATAAATACCAAATAAGGCCAAAATAAGTGTAGCATTCTTCAAAAATAATATACTCAGTGCTTTATTTTAAGAAGTTAGCTTTACCTATTTTCTAAAATTCGGTATAGACATATTTTATACACAAAAATTGTCAAGGATCGGTAGTAATTTCAAATCCTAATGTAAATTAATGTAGAATTTTACACTCCGCTCAATGCCATCATAAGAAGTACCATGTTCCATTTAAAGATATTAGTTTTTAGACAGTTTCTATACAATAAAATCACACTATCAAAATATCTTAACATCTGACATTTTATGAGACATTAGTTGTGTTCGAATGGATGCAAACGTTTAAAAGTCAACAAAATTGAAAATATCTAAAAAAATATTCAGTTAGGATAGAAGACTGTCCTACAAAATGATTAAGAATGATGTGAAAAATTCACTATATTGATACAAAATGTACCGTCTCAATTAAAACAATATAGTTGCTATTATCACTCTGTATATCGAATGTGTTAATGGAGCCAAAAATATATTTCAAAAAGTATTTAGTGACACCGCGCTGTAAATTTAAATTTTAAATGGAAGTTTCAAAATTTCTAAGGAGCTTACTGGAACATCTCTGTAATGATATAAAATAATAACACAACAGAAAAATTTCCTCGAATTACGCGTTTAAGTTGTTCCCAGGAGAGAAAGAGGAAAAAAAAAGCTCTAGAGCGCCACTAGTTATTTCACGGAGCACATTGTTAACGAAACATCCTTTTCGTGTTCATTATTCATTGAAAATTGAGTAAATAAGACCCGAAGACCGGAATCCGTTGATACACACCGAATGTATCGTTCGAGGAGATTCGTTCTCATTGTGATTTCTCCATGCCTCTGAAAATAGTGTAAGTTCTCGGAATCGGACCGTGTCTATTCGTTCGGATGCCAGGACAAATGACGAGCATTTCTCTCTCAGTCAGGTGACAGAGTTCACATCGTGACCGGCTTGACGGAGAAAGAGAGGAGGCGTCTCACCGGACGGTGTCTACCTGACCGCGTGGGACAATACCTTAGCCCAAGACCATTGAAAAGTGAATTATAATAACCAGACGCGCTGAGCATTGTAGGAGGGAAATTGGTTTACGTTGAATACAAGTTAAAGGAAAGAATGAAGGTGTCGGCGTAGTAACCTTGAACCGTTCTTAAGATGAGTATTTTGTAACGGAAAAGGTATAAGTTGACATAATGGTACATAAACACAGGATTTACAGGCGTGTATGTGTTGCGTTTCTCACACCGTGGATTTTTTAAGAAAAGAAATATGTGACAAGAAATAAGCTGATATTTAATTTGAATGCATTCGATTCAAAAATGTCGTGAAGTTATATGAATATTCATGTTGTACGATATGCTGCAATTTAACAAATGATCAATGCAATAAGATTTAAACTTCTTTTTGGTTCATTTATTTCTTTGTAGCTTAAGACCTCTAATAAATTAGGTTGATAATAAATCGGAATGTAACTTTAGTCTTTTTCTTTGTTGTTACTTTTATATAATCCTTTTTCTATGTATTTCTCAATGAAGTAATTGGCATAGTTATTTTTGATAAGCGTTTTCTTGATTTTCCAAACATGTGGTACCGATCTATCAAATTATTAATAACGCCGATTTTATATTTTATAAGTGCACAAGAGTTAAAATTTAAATAGCGTTTTGAGTAGCCTTGAAGGACCAATCAGTGAGTGTATTTTGGTCTTTTATAATTAATTTTATATCTACAAAACCGTGTTAAATTGAAGACGTGGATGGAAGGAATTGAGAGTGTTGAGAATAATATTCTGCTCTGAAAAAGGGTTTTCTAAAAATAAAATCATTATCACGTTGACTGCCTTGCGATTCACACTTATTTTGCGTCCTAGGCCGCGTGAAGGAAATTCATATGCAAAATTCCTGTTTGGGCCGCGTCACGCAGCCGTGCTTCATGTTTGCGCTAATGGCAAATAGAATTGCAAATAGAATTGCTTTACCAACAAATCCTTGTCCTCATCCTATTGAAATTTCAATTGTAGTGTTATGACAGATGGTCCACTACATGTTGAATTTTATTTTCATGACCCGCTGAAGTTATTGATTTAGTAAGGGTGGACTATATTCCAGGCACTTCAGCTGGGTGCTCTTTGTACCGTCTCTATTAAATCTCTTACTTCCACTCGAGCAGCTTGAGACCTTTCGAGGCTCAATAGATCTTCTCACTGAAATATTTCTGCTGAGTACTTCAATTCCTCACATGTGCAGATTACATGTAAACTCGTTTCCTCCTGTAGTTCGCATCTTTTGCACCACGGTTCGCTCACTCAACCTGTGTTGTATAGATGCTTTTTCACGGGAGAGTGTCCAGTTACCAGCCCAGTAATGGTTTTAGCTTCTTTCTTGCTGGGCCTGAGTAGGTTACCAGAGAATCTAGCATTCCCATCCCCTACTAGCGCTTCAGTATGCAGTTGATCTTCAGTTGATCTCCATTTCTTTGTCCAACCAGGTCCAAATCTCCACTTTGGAGACTGCCTTGATAGCAGCCTGGCTATCAGTCATTATATTTATTTTCCTCCTCATGTAGCCCCTCTTTGCAATCATTTCTGCACAGGCCGCAATGGCAAATACCTCTGCCTGAAAGACCGTCACATACTTCCCCAGGTATATAGATGTCCTTTGATTAGGGTTCGGCCCATAAATAGCGGCTCCTGTGTCCTGGCGGGATTTAGATCCGTCCGTGTACCAGTCATCAAGAGCAATGATATCACTACGTGTCTGGTCTCTGTTCGGTATGGAGATTTTCACCTTCTCAGTGAAGATAATTTCGGGTGCCATACTGTCCGTGGGCATTTGCAGCAATGGATTGTCCAGTATTGTACCCGTAGTATCAGTATGCCCTCCAACCCTAATGTTGGGATACCACAAGTTGTTGGTTTAGTGTAAGGATCGCCTTCATAGCCACTGTTTTCACATAAAGTTCAACCACAAGTTTACGATACCAGTTTATGCCATTTCTTAGACAAGCAGCGTATTGAACCAAATAAAGGCTTATATGTTAAGCAGATATATAAAACTCTTGCATTAATTGTAATTTGTTTAACTTTTAAGTATTTATAAGATAAAGATCTAATTTTATAATGAAAATATAATGTTTTTATTAAACTATATAAATAGAAATATTAACAGAGTTTCACTGCTAAAGAATTAAGTTAGAAGCTTATTCTTGAATAACCTATTTCCTTAATTGGAGAATAGTCTCATTGGTATCATTAACAGTGATATACCTCTTTTTGGTTTCAATTAATAAATAAGGGTGATTTATCACCAAAATTTTAGGTCGAAACTAAATACAATACTTTGTTTCTTATTTAAGGTAAATTGATTGTGTCAATACCTTTTAAGTGCAAGTTAAATGTTATAGTTACATGTTATACCTATTACCCTAGATTGCTCAATCAAAAGCTCCCTGATTTCATTCATGGTAAAGACCTATTAAGAGAATAGTAATAAATGCAATTGCATTGTATAGTATGAAATAAAATTGCATAATTTAATTGTTAGGATTAAAGGGATTAGTAATGTGATTTCTACATCAAAAATTAAGAAAATTACAGCGATCAAAAAAAATTGTAAAGAAAAAGGTATTCGGGATGACCATCACCGTCAATTTGAGGACAATTTGGACATCATTTTCATATCTCGTTGTACAAGAAATCACACTCTTTCCGTGTCTGGAGGATAATATTAGTACTTCCCGTTATGACACCATTTTATTGCTACAACCCCGTGTTACTTTCTGTCCCAATGATTTCTCCCTTTTTCAGCTTTCGGTTTATGATGTCAGGTGCATACTTTTTCTATTTCGTCGTAGAGTCCCAACAAGATGAGTCTGCCTTTTTCAAAGTTTGTGTGCTAGTTCAATGCTTGTGTAATAGTTATCGACATAAATTGTACGTCCACAATCAAGCAACGTCTCACAAAGTCCCATAACGACTAATGTTGGAACATTGTCTATTGTCTAAGTATTTTTTGTTTCTTTACCACAGTCTATTTTATATCCATTGTCAATACATAAATTGAATATTTTTACGCCAAATTGGTGCAGTTTGTTTTTTATGTACTGTAGGAAAGGAAGACGACCTGGAAGAGGAACGAGGATCTCATCAAAGCAAATTTCATTTGAGGGTGTTATTACATTTTGATACGATTCTGTTATAATGTCTAATAGTGGTTTGATTTTACACAATCTTCAAGTGTTCTTCACATTATGTCTGTAAAATACCAGTTGCTGATTAGCAATTCTAACCGATTTCTTGATATAGCTTATTTTACTTCATTGGCAAAGTTCACATTATTTGACCAGCAACAAGCTAATACAAGCATTTGTACCAAACCAATCCAAATTTGCATAGCCAAAAATGTCTTCATTTCATTAGGTCTGTATCCTTTCCCACATCCTAACTTTCGGTAACACGATCTTCTGGAGTTTCTGAGAAGCATATTTGTTAGTTTCTCACACCATCAGGTTTAGCAGTTTTACATCAATAAATAAACTAAAAAATCAATAGGCTGTTTGTCCCGCATTTCTAAAATATTTTGTTCTATGTTCAAATTGTCGCGGACTGAAAACTTTTTAGATTATCTTCTGTGATTTCATTCCACTATATTCCACTACAGTAGGTCATTATCTGAAGAATCACTACTCAACTGCGAATTTCTTATAACATCTTCAATAGTTTGATCTATAATTTGAGCACTTGTGCGTTGATCCGCATCTTCATTAGCATTGTTGGTAATACTGGGCCGGAAAAATTGACGACGCAGAACTAAGGTCGCTGCCTTTATAACTCTCTGATGAATATTCAAAAGGGTCTTTATCAGAAAAAATTCCGTTTAGCAAGGTTTCTAAATAACGTTGCTTTTTTTCTGATAATTGTCCATTTTAGAATATTCTATACTGTATAAAATACTTATCACACTTATTCACTCGATGGAATAGGGCATAATGTATGTTTCAGCCGAATATGCAAGTTCCAAAAAAATGCTTTTTTCTTTTTGCAAATGCAAACTGTGAGTCACGCATTGATGACACGACCCGGAAATGCAAATATTTGTTGCTGAGCCGTGTGAATCATCACGTGATTTACGCCTCAAAATCCTATTTCAAAAAGAAGTTGTAATAAATGTCGGCATGCGTGTTTACTTTGTATTATTTTACGCTAAATAAGACAAAACAAATACTGCGGTCTGGGGATTACCAAATAAAAAAGAGTATTGCCGAAGTCAACCTGTTATATCTCTTATAGACAATGTTAGTTTTAATTTCTTTTTTCAATAGCATGTATGCAACAAGTTGAGTAGCGCATATTACGTCATTAATCAATGAAAACATGTTTTACCTAAGCAAAATCAGATTAATGTTTACTACGCATTAGCATACTCCATAATGTCATACAGTGTCACTGTGTGGGGTGTTGCTGCAGGTTGGAAGAGAGTTTTTGTTGCGCAGGAGCGCTTTATTCGTTTGTTGTTGGATTATACAGTTAGGAGATACTTGTAAAGATACTTTTATTCGCCACAAAATTCTTACCTTTCCCAGCATGTTTGTGTACAAGTGTTTAACTTTTGTTAGGCAAAACATAGATAAATTCAATGAGTTTAGAACACCGCACCAATATAACACAAGAAATGTACACATCATTTATCCGAGACACAATTTATCGCTGCATCAAAAATCCCCTTTTCTACATATGCGCAAAATTATATAATAAGTTACCGGATACATATAAAACCTGCTCATCAATTGCATGCCTTTTACAATGTTAATGAAAATCTTAGTATGTAGATTTTTATGATAATCAAGTATGTTTTCATGTATACTGTCCTGTTTTCTGTTTTTTTTTTTTATATACGTACAAATATTGTACTAAATTAGACGCAAACTTGACGCATCAATCCAATTAATGTTGGCTCTATGAATAAAGTTCTATTATTATTATTATTATTAATACTTTATTTTCCGGTTTCTTCACAACTAGATTTGTTATCACAGAAGATGTGGGGAAATTCCATTGCCGTCCCAAAAGTCTGTTGGTAAACTTTGTTGATAAATTTAAAATACGTAGTGTCAAGACCCATTTTAAGTGTTTTAAAAGTCTATTTAAAGGTAGGTTAGTAAAATTTTTCAATTCGTTGTACCTCTCTTCCACACTTTGAAGGCTAGATTAATTGGAATATTTGTATATAAAGAGATGTCAGCTAAGCTAATCGATTTTCTTTTCGAAGCTAGGAGTGGAAAAGGAAATTATTGTATATATATATATATATATATATACATACATAATTAGAGAAAAATACATACAAATATCGCTATAGCAGACGTGCATATTTAGACTTCTCCAAAGCTTCAGTGTCACTTGGCAGAAGCCGTTGTAAGATGTCATTATTTGTCAAAGATCTTTGCTAAAAATACAAAAGTCGCTGAGAGACACTAAACGTAGTATAAACACTAAGGACAACCTCATTAAATCTTTTATTCTTTTGCGATTTGTTTTCAACGACCTTGAAGCCTAGGTGCCATCTTGTAAAGCTTTGAAATTATATATTAAAGAAAGTAGGAAAATAGATTAGAAAAATTCACAAATTTATGTGTTTTTCATTCTAATTTCATTATTTCAAATATTTCTGAACAGTTTATATTAATAAAAATAAACACGATTCTAGTAAAAAAATGTTTAATTAAGTGATACACATATTTGGAAGTGTTTTACAGTAATTGAGTTCACATTCCTTCCTTTTTATAAAGCGAAACCTTTATTTATATGTTTTATAGTATAAAATATTCTTTCCTTTCTTTATTCCAAACCATATTACAAATTTGTCTTCAAATTAGCAATATTTAGCATATATTAGCAACATATTTGTAGACAATACATTGGTACATTAGCAAAGATATTGAAAAACAATGAGAACAAAGCGTAACTGCTTAAACGTGAAAAAGAAAACGTTGAAATACAGACATATGTCATTATTGGTATATGAAAAACTATACTTTAAGCGAATGTATAAGAACGTTCATTACACTATGTAAAATATTAAATTTAATAAATCGAAATAATTGTATCATATAGTAGAACTAAAGAGTGAACAAAGTAAATATATATTGCGATTTCATTCTATAGTAATCAACCCACCATTACGTGTACTGCACGTATGGTATTCTAAAGCTAAATAAAACTTAAACTGCAGTTCACGTATATCCCCTATAAATATTTACGCGTATTCTCTTGGGATAAAGTATGCACCGGATGTGGCCACCTAGGAATCTCCGCCTTGAATCGACTCAAAACTTGTCGACGCAAAAAAATTCAATCATATCGTAAACTTGTTTTTAAAACATGAAATTTTAATAAAGCTCGATACTAGAGAGAAAATTTCTCGTCGAGGATGCATTTTGCGTATCTACCTTTCAACCTTGTGATGGTGCTGTGAAATAATCGAAAGCTATATGCGGCAGCGGGGATATAGACTCATTGGCATTCGCGCAATTTAATAATAACCATGAATTGTAAATTATTAAATTCAGAAGGCTTGGCACAATTCCACGCGGCTTAATGAATATCGACAAATTAAATTGCAATATTGAATTGTTAGCATAAACCAAAGTGTAGAGAGAAAGGATACTATACAATTTAATAATAATAACTGCATCAGTATAAATAATACGTAGGAGTATTTGTACGCACTAATTCGGCTTAAACTTATCGTGGTATCATATCATACATAAATCATGAAGAACTCACTTACTATCACAATAATCGCAAATGTTTGTTGAACGTACTTTGCTGCATATTATGCTGCAATATGAGAAATAATGTCCAAATGATTTCTATTTATTTTAAATGCAATATTAGGTAAGCAACTAATATTGTGTTGATAGGCCAGTAAAGCGAAGTAGTTAGATTTTGCATTAATTTCCATGCAAGCAACCTTTCGATTGCAATGATGGTTTTATGAAGCCTAACTACAGCAGACCAAGAAAATTTAAATACCATTTTTTAGTGTGCGCTGTTTTCCCTTCTACATCTGAACAATAAATAGCAGAAACAAATTGTGATTTTTCCACGTTAATGAGGCCACCGTTCCGTCACCCTTTAACCTTGTGGTGGAACCCCTGCATGAGAAAATTGATGCACCCCTACACGGAAAACCATTTTTTTTCAGGACAACAAAATATTTTGTTATTCAAATAAATAAAGGGTTAAATGAACAAACAATTTGGTTGAATTGACCAAATATTTGTTTGCCCATATTTAACTCAATATTTAGTTAACTTAAACAAAATTTGGTATTATCAAATCAATCGGTTTTTCAATGTAAAGTAAACAGTACAGCTGCTTTGTTTTAATGAAAAATATCTTCAATTTCCTAATCAATCGGCAAAGTCTAACGATTTTCCTAAGACAATATTGTTATGAATATGACTTTTTTCTGAGTGCTATGAAAGAAACGCTATTATATAAAAATTGTAGAAACAAAAAGGAAACATTAGTTTGAGAATGAGCTTTCGTTGGAAGGAATTGATTTCAGTTTTTGGTTGGTTGATTACGTTCTGAAACATGTAGGGTTATCAGTTTAAAAGCATAGTAATTAGGAGGCAAGCAAACATAAAACACATCAACAAATGTTTGCTGCAAAAGTGGCTAGTAGTAAGACAAGCAACAACAACCTGGCGACTATAAAGAACAACTTCAATTAACTCTTATTTTTTGGAGAAAAGATGAAAAAAATGTTAATTTTAGGTCGTCCAGACCATGGCAAAGATTTTATAATTGAAGAAATGCCTGCATGCGTGATTTTCTCCGCGTGAGATTTTAGGAGACCTTTCATATACGAAAGTATTAATTTTATAAAAAAATTAATAGAATTGAAAAAAATTAATGAGGCAAAAGTCAATATATAATCCATTTTTGACTCTGTGTCAGTAATATAATTAGAAAAATTCTTTAATAAAAGCTACCGGTGGACATCCTTAAACAAAAATTGCTAGGTCAGGTAAGCATAGTAAAAAAAAATAAACATTACAAAATTGAATCGTACAATAAGGGAAATATTTGTGTAAAACATATCAACATATTTGTATAAAATTGAATTTTATGGGAAAGTGGACCTGTCTTTCTATTGTTTACCTTCCTTAAATGTCAATATTGCTATAAAGAAATGCTTAAAGGAGCTTCTAAAAGAACGAGCAGGTTTAGCAGTATTCGACGAAAGAATTAGAATATAAAAAGAAATACGTTATTTAAAGTTATATAGTAATAGTAAGTTATAAGCTGATATCGACCTTCTCATTTTGTTGATGCCTGGACGCTTACAGGAGTGTACTCAGCTACGGGCTCGCCAAACACATTATTATTTTCGTATTACATGTTCATAAAATTTCTTTCAAATGTTATCGTTTCATTTTTGATGTAAAGCTATTACATTGTCAAAAAATCATGTTGAGCAGGTTATCCTTCTAAGTGTAACACTTCTTATGTCTCTAAATGTATTATACTGGGTGAGTTTTTTATCTATTTATCTAAATTAAGTGTTTCAGATCACTCTGGACACTAGTATAGTTATCCATCCATACATCCGATTCAACTTTAATTTGTTATTGGTTTTTCGCGTTAAATGTGGAGTTGTCGAAGTCGCATACAATGGTATTGTACATATAATTCTAGGAATAAGCTACAAGCTGACGGGTTAGAGAAATTACTTTATAAAAGTCAGTTTAACTACGAACATACATATTATAAACTACAAACAGAGTTGAGATGGCTCGCGGGGTATATTGAGAAACACTTGAAAAGATTAGGTAAAAGCTAAAAAAGCAACAGGGAAAGGAATAAGAATTCTATTGTTGAAATTTTGCAGGATATTAAAAACGAAGCTTACATAAAAGTGGGATTGGAGATTAGACCCAATAAAGTGTATTGCAACAGCTCCTTCGATGATTTTTATGAACATCTAAAAGAAAATAATCATCGAAATACGTAGAAACTCTTGAATAACAAACATTAATTCCACTTACAAAATCATTTGTTGGCGGAATGGACATTAGTGTTTTGTATAGGGCTACAAGGTTTTGCTAACCATTATTAGTTCTATTAAATTTTGAAAGTGCGAAACGAACAACTTAGTTCTATGGTATAGCCTACAAATCAGGAAACATAACGGAAAAAAACCTACCGACATTTCTGTGAATTAGAAGTAACTTGTGTTTAAATGTTAATAGAATAAGAAAAAGTATACTGTACTGCAAAAAAAAAAAACGAATGTTTGTGTAAGTGAAAAAAGATAAATTGGGGTCGCAACCGTGTCATAAATTCCCTTACTTTTATAAAGATTAACGCATAAATAATTTAGTATACAATGTATTTCGGTATGAAATACGTATAGGACTACAATAAGGAACAAGACTGACATACAAATGGTGCAAATTAAATATCTCAAACGAAGAAACCAATAAACAATTATCAAAACTTGGGACTTGTGTGCAGTTGGAGTAGTTAAATCATTTACAGATATTGTCTCTATTTAGCTATTATATCAACAGCGTGGCATTAATTTGAAGACTTTGAGCTAGTACGATTCTGACCCTAAGTTCGGCGATTTTTGATATATTAATAAAAGAAGTCTCGTGGAAATGCAGAGAGGATGATGCGCAAAAAATATTTACCGATTCCACGAAAATATAATCATATTTATGGAATACATAATAACGGAGCAGACAAAAACTTGTGGGATATATGTAGAGAATGTATTTTATATTTATTTCAACAAAAGAATTTAGAACGCTTTGCGTTCCGTTGATTTTTTGTTTGTGTTTATACTGGATATTGCACCAATCTCTGATAAACAAAACGCTTTTATTGCATATTATATTGTCATAAAATAAACAATAGACACACAAGCTGCAGCAGTTCGATTCAATCTTTTCATTCTCGTAAATTTTGTAGTGTTGGGAAATTACAAATAGATACATACATAAAGGAATACATATATCTGATACGTGGTATATAAATTTGGAAGCTGTATAGAAAGCGGCTTTAATATACTAGTAAAAATATTTAAAAGCGATATTTCGAGGCACTACTTATTGTTTGGAATGAAACTTCCCCATCTTTGGGACCTATCGAATAGTATAAGCTGACGTTTTCATATCAGCAGAACTCCTAGGTGAGGGGATCAAAGCTACCTTAAAATTTCGACTACTTTCAGTTAAACGCAATTTGTAAAGTTATTCTTTCCCTAGTTCTATAGAGCATATTTTTTTATACCCTGCGTTAATGCTTATTTACAACAGTTATTCGGATGGAAAATTCTGAAATTTTTTAAATATATTTATAAGATAAATCAATTTTGAAAGGAAGACTTAATTAAATAACTTTCGACAGTAGAAACTGTTAATGAGCAATTACTAATTGACGTAAAAACGTCACTGTTGTGCTAATCAATAGAAGCATCGGAGTTTGTGAGTTGTGCATATGATATAATGTATCATAATACAAAAATATAAATTTAAATAACTTCAATTAATTTTGTTAATTGTTGTATCTACTTAGGTTAGGGTAAGAAATTCATAAAAAACGTGTCTCATCAAAACAATGGTGTTTTAGAGGTGCTTACCGTGATGTCATTTAAAGCCAGAGAAGAAACTCCAAAGCCTTATAGTGCAGTGTACACTGATAACAGCAGATACATACAATTTTTAATTCAGTCTCTTGGGAAAGGATTTTGGGGAAACCACCTCCACGAAATATTGTGACCTGCTTAAGTAACAGGCTTGTTAGATATATGAAAAAAAAGCGTTATTATAATGGAAGATTAAGAAAAAAGAGAGCCGCAAAGGTCAATAATTAGACTAGCCTTTGTAATATTTTTTACGATAAAGTGCTGGGAATACAAGTCAGTTGCTATGAGAATAATTTGATGTGCTGGTGAGCTAACCATAATCGTCAGTCAAAAAATCCTGGAGAAGATGGCGACTAAAACTATAGTTCATGTTCTAAAAAATCTAAAAGGAAAAAAGCTGTTAATCATCATTATATCCGAAAACCTTGCTCTCTATAAGAGGGAGAAGAAAGGAGTATTGAAGCTCAACATGGTAAATGTTTATATGACAAGTAAAGAATCGATTAAGTATCTAGAAACCCATTTCGAAACAGACATGAATATGTGTACTTAACATGAAAGTCACCGAGAAAAGCCACCAGAAGTTTAGCAAATCAGGATATAATAATGTCGAGGATAGGTGATCTATGCGAAATGAACCATGAACTCAAAAAGACTCAAAGGATTTATATGGAATATCTCGTGACGTAATTTAAAAAGTATGACGAAACTTTTAGTAGAAACAAATTTAGATAATCTCAAAAAAAAAGAAAAACTACAGAATAAGTCTCATGCTCCTCAGTTTCCCCATATTACATATAAATATAGGTTCCATTTGATATATATCTATCCCGAAGAAGCTAGTATACTGCAATATTGTATGAATTTCATAGTAAACTACGGAAAACCACAGGGGTATCCTGATGACGGCAGTGGAGACACGGCAGGAACGTCGGATCTAAACAATTTAATAGAGGATGGAAATAGCCCAAGTACTGACTCATATTATAGGGCTTTCTCTTGGGTAGATGCCATGGAATAAGTATATGGATCCGCCTTCTGCATCCGAATTGATGCCGAGATATAGATACTAGATAGGAGAAGGAAGAGCGTACAGGAAAATGAGAAGTGCCCAACTGCTCAATAGATTTTAACTAATCTAAAGTCAGGATAAGGGCATCATATTCTAGAATTCTAGATGAAGACCTTGATAAAAGACATCAGAACTTAACGATTTGGAGAAGTGCTGCTGTTGTGGTATACATGATACTGGCCAACACACTTTGAATGTCTGATGTCGATAGTAGAGTTGGACTTTAGAAAACTTAGTAAAATATTGGTATCGTCTGAAGATTGGTCGAGTCTTATTAGCGACTTGGCGACAAAAATTATCTTAGAGAAGAGAAAGAGACAAAGAAAAACTTGAACCTTAACACCTTAGCAAATCATTTTTAAAATAATGCTCCAATATTTCCATGGAGGAAGCAGTAATCGGAGGTATCTTTTTCATCGGTAAGAAAAACGACGGTCATACAAGCTACTGGAAATTTCTGGAAGATTCTTCCCTTGTATATATATAAAAAAAAAATTATTGCTACGGGAGTTAACAACTGAGAAATATATTAGTTTGTTCTTTCATGTTTTGCCTCTTGCCCAATTTACATATATTTTCTTTCGCTTTCGAAAAAAAAGTTCATACATTACTTTGATATCATAGTTTATATCATATATTCAGAATATGCGTAACATGTTCTTTTTCTTATAAAATTAATGTGTGAGCTGTATTTTCAATATAAATATGTCATATTAGTTCCGAAATATTATTCTATATGTATTTGTATGTATGGTTATGTATGCCAAATTTGTAAGCATCTCTTCTGAGATACATATAATTGTTTTAAATTACGTTGTATTCGTATTGGTGAGATTATCTGAAAGTGTATGATTTAAAACTTTCACATCTCTCCGGTATCCTATTATTACAGCGTTGGTGGGACTAAACAAATATATTATTTAAGTATTTGGGCATTTTCTTTTTTACATATTAATCGCCCGTGTTTCATTAATTTCTCTCATCCATTTATCATTTACTGTTATTCGGGATTTGTTATTTGGATATCATTAGTTCTTAAGGTGCGTGAACAAATCAACCGTGTTGGTATTTGCCAATTTCGCCCACTAATTTATATGCCATATTGAACACTAATTGTGCGCCTAGGTACACAGTTCTGCGTACAGTTCTATTTTCGGGAACGTTGCTACCTGTGCTAACAAACTGTGAGCTAACACGCAAAGACACGCAATTAGTCGTGATTAACCACCTGCGTATAAATAAATATACCGAATCAATCTTTAGCAGATATATAAACATTCAAATTACAGCATGTTTTGAAATCCTACTTGAGCAAACTTCAAAGTAGTATGTACTTTTTTCGTGAACACATTCGTAGTTTTCGGTGGTACTACACGCGTATAGTATAAAAATGATACACGTGCAGCGACGATCACCTAAAACGAGAGCCACCTTATGCTCACTATGTAGGACTACAGCAGATTTCCATGCTAGGGAAAGTCCGTAAATGGCTCGATGTAATTTTGCAGGTGTCGGTCGTCCATCCACGGATTATATTTAGGTAGTCCTTCGTTGTGTTAGCTTTATAATTTATATATAGGGTAACATCGGTTTTATTGATAGATATATAAGCCATACAACATATGTATACCTTTTTGAAAAATGAGTTGAAACTCAAGTGTGTGTGTATAACTTTCTTTTTAAGTTTTCTAATATAAGTTGAATCGTGGCACCGTAACAACTTTAACAATTTTATATTAAAATAGAGCAACACTCTATTATACGCAATAAGTAATTACCAACAACAAATTTTACAGAAATTTTAAATTTGTTAAACGCAATCAAATGTATATAATCACTATTGAAAGTTTGAAGAAAAGTAAGAAGACGAGCACTATTAATGTTTAAATAGGTTTTATTTCTATCCTTTTCGTATTGCTCCATTTATTTGTAAATTTAATTTTACACAGGTACATATTCTTTTAATCCCTAAAATTTCTTCTCCGACAGACACACAATTAATTAAATTAATTAAATTAACTAAAAACAATTATTATTGTAACTTAAATTATTATAATCTGTATTATATATTTCAGGTCTTGGAAAAATCTTTTTGAGGCTCCTAATACGTCATTAGCATAAATACTATTTAATAACACAAAATAATACAATGGCGTATTTATAGGCAGGTAATTATCCTCTATGCACCACATGTTAAAAAGGGACTAACGTTTCTTTACTAGAGTGTGCATTTATAGTTATTCAATTTTGGTATTCCATATATATAAGTTTACCACGTCCCCTTTCTGTATTACTTGGAAGGGTTATGCAATTCGAATTTGGTATCGATTTAGATGCTCGTAGCTGTACATATATTGCATAGACGCACGTGCAATCGTCCCCAGATCTAAGGAACACTTAGCAGATTATCGATATGGGAAATTTGAATCATCGAGTGTGACATAATATATAAATGATACCAGACATAGTATTAAAATATTACAAGGGCGCAATTATATAATACTGAAGAATGTCATGCGAATACAATTTCCTAAATAATGCCAAACTGATAGAAAAGTATCAATTACCTTTTTTTCAATGTAGAAATGGTTTTGGAGCATTTTATTTTTATTATATTTATTATAATGATGGACACATATTTGCACACTGTAATATTTTTTATGGGTACCTATATTAAAAAAGTTGCTGCGTTTGCACATAAAAATGTTTCCGATACAAAACAAAGAATACTATATTGAAGGTAAGTAGATAAATATTACATGTAGCGGATGAGATAAATGAAATAAGGATTATCAGAACGATATTATTTCCAGTATGCAGTGATTGATTTCACAGCATTGATTTTTATCACGATCTTGTAAAATACATGAATTTCATATGAACAGTAGGTTTGATAGGCATCAAAGAGTAGTAACATTTCATTTTAATCAAACTCCAATATTAATTATTACATTGGCACACTACGGCTGCTCTGTACAGAGACTAGAATCAAATTAAATTAATCATCTAGTTTAATATACTAAACAATAACATTAATAAACACACAATATTTACGTAAAAAGTCCAGCGATATTTAAGTTTCGTGCTATACCAATGCAACTTTATTGTCGAAAAAAACGAAAACATATTGTTGACGCCCACAATTTGTTTATCATGTTTATACATTTTCTTAAATGAAATTCTAGAACTAAAACAATATTAACTATACACAAAATAGTGTTTGACGAAAAAAATCATAGGTGCCCTCAAGAAAGGGGACATATATAAAAAAGATCAATAAAGCATTGCTTATATTTTTGGGGCAGTGTATAACTTGGGGAAGGTATAAAATCGTCAAAAACCACAGAAAATCACCATCGACAATTATTATAACATACTATGAACGCAAAAGAATATCACAAGGGCTAACAAAAAAGATCATATTGTGTTTTTCCTTCTTAACAAAAAAAACTATTTACGCGGAAACTATAAACATGACAAAGTTAAAGCTTTCTGGGATTCAATATTATCATGTAAAGCTACTTTAGAAATAAAAAAGTTAGCCAACTCCACGCAATAACCGATTTCACTAACTTAGCCGGCTGTAGTCTTTTAAATCAGTTTACCCCGAATGTTGGTCAATTAAGGTTAATAAAACAAAGTAACGGTTTAATATCATGAATTTGGTAACGCAACTGCCAACTTAAAACGAACTGAACGAAAGTAACTCATACAGCATCTAAGAAAGATAAGAAAACTATTGAAATATCAAAACTGAGCATTCTGATAATTGCAATTTAAAACTACTTTTACCAAACTTCGGATTCTAAACGTATTTACGTATTAATTAAAATTAAAAATTTATATGATTGGACTCTTTTCCGTATTATTTCATTATGAATAGATTTTGATTAATATATTATTTACTTCCTACATCGTATAGGGTTTTTAATGAGGCTCGTGAAAAAAATACTTTCCGTAACTTTTCAACAATTCATTTTATACTTTACAGGGTTTTGTGTTGAGAAATTTTCTATCGAATTTATTGGCGCTGAAATTGGCAATGTCAGCCTTAGGTACGCATAACGTTTCTTGAATGATTGAAGGTTTTTGGCAGTTTTAAGTGATTAATAAGGATTCTTATTCCTATTCCTGTTATTGTAAAAGCGTGGTAATGCTGCTCTGGATAGACTAGGATACATTTGCACTATGCAGAAATCTATTCTGTGACATTTTTATGTGAGATGTAAAGTTACATTTCTACCAACGTAACATTAAAAAAACTTTTTGTTGAGTTATATATTATTTGTGTTGCAACAAGTAAAATTTAAGAACATTACGATATAATATATTCGAGAGCAATCAACAAAAGATCCTCAGTATTTCACCGATGGATATATAATATGCGTTAGAGTAATCAATTTTTTTGGCACATCTGTATGCTATGCTCATTCTAAAATTGTTGTGCTTCAACAAACGATTTAGTATTTGACTGACTACTTTAGAAGAATTTATTACAACGATGAAGTATATGGCCCTTAAAGAAAACCATAAAATTTTATCTTGCTCGAACTACAGTAGCATTGCAGTTGTAATCCGCGTCTCATTAATTTTATTGCAGCAGTAAAAATGTTCCATAACAAACTCATACGACATACCAATTATTTTAGAACGGATGTAATAAAAGTTATGCATAGAGCTGACACACTAATATCACCAATAATCAAAGACAACAATGAAATGTATAAATCAAATAGTGTAAATTATATTATACCTACCCTCATATCAATGTCTCTCTATTCACGGTCCAAAATCATTTATTTGAAAACCATATAACCTGGAAAACAATTAACCCTATTTAATTTCATAAATCCTGTTTATTCTAGTTGAACAAAGCCGAGAATTCTTTGTCGTCCTAGCGGCTTAACAATAAAGGCATATAATCTTCAAAATGAATTCACACAAACTCCTTAAACAGGAAGACGTACGTACCTTCACAGTATAGAAAAGCTGACATGTTATTTCCGATAGGAAACGTGATGTGCCAAATCGTACAGAAATAATCCGAAACCTCCGAAAATATTTAACCAACAAAGGTCGCTTTTCTAAAACATGAACAGGTGATGACATGACAAAGGTTTTGCCGCGACTATAATTAGGACTATGGTAAAAGCCAAGTTCCTTTCATGTTCTAGACATTTAGGTTAATAAACACATAAATTCACTTGTATACGTTTAGTAATAATAATAATAATAATAATAATAATAATAATAATAATAATAATAATAATAATAATAATAATATGTTTTATTTATGAAAAACACATTTATTGGTGGCAATCCTATATTTTCATGTTTCTTGAAACTTGATTACTTTTTTTAACAAAAGAGCTGTTTCCTCACGCTTTAACAAAAACTCTGCTTTATGCCGAGAGTATCACTTGTATGCTTGATTCCTTTAATTGTAGTTTAGATGCGCATATTAAGTTATATTTTCACCAAACCTTCATAACAAGAACTTTGACTAACGGAAAAAGCACTCTAGGTGTTAAATTCTGAATTTGATAAAATTTGGTGAGAATTTGGAATATATTTAATATGCACTTTTTTGTCGCCGGAAATTTATTCTGAAAGATTATGTGTTTTCTTTGTACAGGGTGTTCAGTCAGAAAAATGGCAGCGCCATATCTCGAAAACGAATAAAACTTTTGAAATTCTGAAATTCTGAAATTCTTTACTTGTTATTTATTTTTATATCATCGCTACCAACTTATTTGTAATATTTTTGAAGATAGTGATAAGTTTTGAAGCTCTACGGCATATGCATGTAGGCACATCGTATTTACACACCTAAACGCTTATAAAATTATTATTTCATTTAAATAAATCAATAGATTTTCTATCAGATTAGTGATAAGCTGGTATCTAAATTACAGAGCAATACTTTTAATAAAACTAACAACAAACATTATGGACAGTTGTAGTTGGGTACAGCATAGTTAAGTCGTGTTTATGCTTCCAAATGAATTACTTAGCAAGTAGTATTTTGTTGTAGGAAGTACAATACTTCTATTACCAATGATATAAAACCATTTTTTCACTATAGGTTCAACAAAAAGTATTGTAGGCAAAGGTATCACATTTTTGAGGATAGCAGCCGGTTAAATAAACAAACTACTTTGTTAGACCACTGAGCTTTCGTAATAATTTATTACTTCTTCAGAGCGTCGACTAAGAGCAATATGAGAAAAGTTAAATATAAGTGAGGGTACTACACATGTTTGTTAACACTTACACAGGAATTAATTAAAAATTCTCCGCTGCATAAAATATTAAAAAAGTTGAAAACTGAATGACTAAAGTTAAAAAGCATTACGGGTAATAAAGATATTAATTTTGCTAAATTATTAAGTTAAAAATTAAAATATTAAAATAGATGTAGACGACATACAAATAATGACGGCCGCTGTTAACTAAACCTGTTTGCACAGGCGTAAACCTATATGTGAGTACAGTGGAGATACATTGTTGATCAAAAGTTGTGAACAAGATAAGATAACTGAAGGAAAGGTCAATGTAATACATAGGAGTATAAAAAGGTCAGTGAATAAAAGTATGAGAATAAAGTTGTAAATTCAAGTACAATTATATACCGTTAGTCGTGTCTCTATCGCAATGAAAATGTAATAGGAATTAATAAATGGAACTGAGGCTGCAAATGTCCGCTCTAAAATTAACTGATTGTGAGTTGATGTCCTGGTTTGTGTACACCATCTCGAGGAATAACCGCCTTTTTAATTCCCTCTCTTTGCCAAGGATGGAGACTTGTCGAAGTCAAAATTGTGATGGGTGCCGAGTGAGTGATCAGCTAAGGCATTCTTATTGTTAGCAAATTTGCAGTCCTGCCTGTGTTGTTGGATTCTACACCTCAGAAGTTAACTGGATTGACCGATGTAAATTTTGAAACAATTATGACATAGTATTCTACATTATATTCGTAACAATAATGGTACTGTAACGTTACCACTTGAAAATAATGTCTTGGAAAGTTTGGGGTTGTAGAAACCAATGTAGGATTGCGGGTATGTTGATGTTGTGTATGTCGATCTCTGTAGACGCTACGGCCGTAGTAAATAATATAATTTATAATTTTTTTAAGGATAACCATTGTCGGTAAATACACCACACAAAAATTCCAAGTTTTTTTCTATGAAACTTCTGATCTGAAATTTTGATCACTCTGACTTAACGGATGGTTTGAATAAAAGTTGATATACCTTCCTGAGAAGGTAGGTTTGTGAAACCGATCTAACAAGATCTTCTGGTCAAGGTTCCTGATGACTTTCGTTTCAAGAAAGGGAGCAGATGTGTCTGTCTCTAATGGTAAATTTTATATAATAAAGGGTAAGGTGGGTATAATGGTATCTAAAAGATGACCATGGTTACAAGAGTAGGACTTAAGAGAGAACACATCGGAGTGCCGAAAGTTTGTTGATAGAATTTTTCTCTTTGTACGAGAAAACAGAGGAATCCGGAAGAAATTTAATCACTTTAACAAACAGGTCTTTACGTATTGAGATGAAGGCTTCAACTAATAACCATACCAAGAATATCAATAAGAAATCCTAAGTATTGCGAAAATTACAAATGCAGTTTGTTAATTTGTTTTTTCAAATGCATATTCAGCAAGGAACAATTCTGCAAATAACGACCGTACACGCACAAGAAAATTAGTGTAAATGGTGTAAATGTATACTGCAGAACATTACTTATTTAATATCATGCTCAATCACGGAAAAGTCTAGTCGAAAGTGTAAGTTAAAAATACTAATAGAAGGATATACATTACATACCAGCAACATTTTTAATAATAATGTATTACCTGCTTTAATTTTAGTGTAGGAAAGTACTGGTAACTAATAAGCTCATAATTAACGCTGACAATGAATCCAATCAATTAGATTTCGAGAAGCAAAAGATAAAAGCTTGGCAATATTTAATTCTTTATTATCATACCAAGTATCTGGCAATGTATATAGCCTTCATCAGAGTAGCTATTGAAATAACAAAAAAAAAATACATTACATTACAATGCAATACTACACGAGGGATTTACAATTCACAATACAAAAGAACATATTATTATATAACCAGCGTATGTAATTTTGCGTGTTATTGGTAAAAAATATTTAAAAATGAATTGGCGCGAAATTTTGACATTTTAATATTTGCCGATGTCGCAGAAATCTTAAATATGATTTAACTTTAAGCGAATATTGTCATGCTGCCTTTGTTGCACATTTACTAGTCTTTCATTTATTCAGCTGATTTCATGATTACAGCTGTGGGTTGTTGATTGTGGTTATGTTGTTTTTATAATAACGTACGATTTTTTTTTCTAATCATTTTTAATGTAGAATTTATTCAATAAGAAATACATTAATACAATTATTTTCTTTTTAACAGAATGTCGCTGATCCATGATTTAGTTAGATTTAATTTGTCGCCGTCTTTTATATAGATATAACAGGCTTAACAGGCATAATACCTTTCTTCTTCTTGTATTTTTTCTAATTTTTATTTTTAACTTTGGCTGTTTTGGTAGGTAAGGTTATGTTAGTTTCGACTTTTGACGTTTTGAGACCTGAACATTGCGACTTGTGATGAAGTTGTCAACCTCATAACGCAAAGACAAAGAAATTGCTATTTTGAATAGAAAAAATTCGGTGAAATTCGATTCGCATGCATAGGAACTGAGTATTTTTTTGCACGATAAAATATTTCCATCTTAACATTCGCAGTTCGCTTATCGCGAGCATGGGGATCCTCGTTAAGACTGTTTGCTATCTATAAAAGACGTAGAGATAACTCTAAACAAAATGGTTGGTTTGAATATATACGCAAGATCGCTTTGATGTATGTAGGTACCTACAGTTACTATAGTGTACTAAAGTACACTATACACTACACTAAGTACGGTATAACATCTGCAATCAGGCAAAGAGTATCTCATCATGTATAATTACATGCTACTCACTACTTCTTGTAATATTCAGGCTATCATGATCGTTTGCATACATCGCAATCGTTGACGATGCATAAAACATTCGTTCCTACATTCTTGAAAAAGTACTTTTCAAGAATTTCATAACGTAGTGATTCGTTTTTGCTCATGCGAAATAGCAGTATATTTACAAGAGTTTCTTTCAGTGTACTTGAAGGTTAACAAAATGTAGTTCATCAAGATCTATTTTCGATTTATTCAAAGTAAATAAAAATCTAAAACATATTACACAAAATTCACCAACCTTGTAGGATTTGTACAAAATATGTAATTCCCATTAACACCAGTAGTTTAAAATATTTTAAATGAACCTTTTTTATTCTTTAAATCTAGTTAAATCTAGATCTTTCTGCAGAATGTTGCAAAAGTAAAAAATACGGGTTCCTTTAAATATTCCGACTGATTATAATCAGGACTTTTTAATATGAGTATTGCATCGCTCCGTTTGCACAAAATAAACAAATTTACCAGTTTTGTTGTATTAAATTTGTGTTCGAAAAGACGGCAACATTATCCATATACAAAACAATAAAATCTACTTATCTGCTATCGTAAATTTTGCCCATGCGCAGAAAATTGAATCATAAAACACATTCTTGTTATACCGGATGTAACATAGAATGGTATCCGTTGATTTACGACAATCATAAGATCCGAACACAATTTAAATTACAAAATATAAAAACGCCCAAGAGATCGGCGATGAGGAAATTGGATTATTACTGTCTGTTCTCCGCTATACATGGCCCGGACTTTCTGTTTCCGACGCTACTACCTCGTCCATCCAATCGCGAATGGAGCGGCGTTATCTATCGCTAAGCGAAATTGTTTTAAATTGTCCTTTGCCGCTTCTACTCCGGCAAAAAGAACATCGAGCTCGTAATTTAAGACAAGATTATTTACCTTTAAGACAAAGAAATTATTTCTTTACCATTCTCCGGGCTAGTCGGCATCGCTGCTTGTTCTTCTTCACTTACTGTCCCCTTCTTCACGCTTAAATTAAATTCAAACGTCAGCGAATGTTTGGAGTGTTTCTCCTTCCGCTTTAGTATTTACACGCTTCTAATTACTTTGTACACACTGCGATGTGTCTGCGTCTAATGAATTAATAGGTCTTGCTGAAGACGTGCGTATACAAGCGGACGTGAGTCTATAATCCAAACTCAATACCTGTTGCGAAGGAATGTGAGAATATTTTTTAACGATTTATAGCAGCACGTCTAATTTTATCCAAGAAAAGAGGTATGCGACTGTATTTGGAGAAACTTAAAACTAGAAAGTGCGGGAGATAAATTCGTCCAAGAACTATTGAACGATATTCAAAATAATTTCACCTAACCAATATTCACTGCTCAAGGCAAGGACAACAGAAACGAAACAGCCACCATATTGGTCGAACTACACAGAAAATCGCAAAGCTAGATGTATGGTAAGGATTTAAATTACACAAGCTGCTCTTAGAAGATCTGCTACTATGCGATGAGATGCCCACTAACCTGCAGTAGTTCTTCAGTTTTTTCTTTAATGATTTGATTGAGTGATGATCTCTTAATAAAAGTTTTTTCATAGATTTGCTTGGTTAGATAATTTTAGTGCTCTTTGTATTTTTTCTTCGCCCGACTGCTCTTGTACTATGTATTTTGAGCACATCTAGAACAGATTTTAAGCCTATATATGAAGCCGCTAATCCTTCTCTTGCTGACTACTCGATTTTTTAATTTTTTTTCGATTGCCGAATGTTCAAGCGCTCGTCGTAAGGTGACTTTATTAGGATAGGTCACGTTATTGACTTCTCGAATATATTCCCAAATCAGTCTCAATTGTATATCGGAGTTCATTAATGCTCTCCGTATTCCCTGCCTGTCCGTTGCCTGTTGCAATATAGATGCGCTTGTTTCTTTTTAAGCCGAATGATAGATTTCTGTTGCAAATTACAATACTGGGTAAATCCCTGTCTGAAAGGCCCTAGCATATTTTCCTTGTGGAAGGGTGATCATTATGTTTCGCGCCTCCCTGTATAGAGTCGTGCTCCAGTCCCATTGTCGTTTTGCAATCCGTCTCTATGCCAGATCAATTTCCCACATCTGTCATTGTAGCTGCATTAGTTTCAGTTGTTGCGATCTGTGCTTTCCACCTCGAAATTTCTGTTAAAATGGTAATACCGAAATTACATGGTCTGATTTGATTTCCAAAAGGTTGTCTTACACATGATGGATAGTAGTATTGTGTCACCAGTAGATTTTCCAATCCGAGATGGCCTATATTTGCCTCAGTCATCTACTATCATCTTCCACATAGTATACATAGTATACTTTTTAATAATATCTCTAAATTGAAAACATTAATTCGATAAGGAATCTCTCAATTTTATAGATCCCTATTTGCTTCTTTGAGAGCATATTTACAAGGTAACTCAAAAATTTAAAAATAAAAGAAAAAGTATCTACTTGACTTGAGAGAGTGACCGGAAGTTGGAGAAAGAAAATATTTTCAACCTGCGATCTGCGGTCATTAATTTTAAAATCAAGTTGTCATTCACCTGCTCTTGCATTTTTCTTTTATGTTATTGAATTATGCAAAACCTCAGCCTGATGAAAATATATAGTCGAGAATAGTCGTTGCCTAATCTGACAGTAAATAAACAAATAATAATTAAGAAGTACTTATATTATCAAATTTTCAATTAATACCATACTTAATTATGGAGATTCAGGCAAGTAAAAGAATGTAAGGTTAACTTTCTTCGACACCTAAAAGTTTAAAATTTAAAAAAAGAGGAGATAGCGCAGATTTTTTTAAGACACTATCCTACGGACAGTTAAAATTAAAAGAAGTCTGTAAGCTCTATTTTATTTAAATTTGTTTCTATTGCCACTAACCTATTTAAAAGTCTGGTGTAGCGATATAGCGGTGTAAGATGTGTGTGATACTACCAGTTTGATATTAAATTTTTAAAATCCATTTGGTTAGAAGAAGCGTTCACGATTTCACCCATACGAAACTATCGTTTTGTTTGATAATATTGTGTTGTTATTTATAAGAAGTGTTTTAAAGGTTGTGATTTGTAATAGCATTTGCATGACATTTTACTTAAAATTACCGGTCAACAACTTTCAATTATCGATTTCAATAGAGGGAAAATCAAATTTTTGCTTATTAATAAAATGTTCTTTAGAAATAGGGTTATGCCCTTGCTGACTAGAGTTATACTGTGATCGAAATGTTATGAATTACTTTTTGTTTCTACAAATTGAAGTAAACTCAGTTTATTCAAGTTTTATATCTACTTGTGAAGGAATTCTGCCAATGCAGTTCGTTTTTTTTTTTAGCAAATAGAAACTTGAGTTTTAAAACAAAATGAAGTGGTAAAGTTCGGTTTTCAAAAGAGGCAACTAGTAGAGAAGGAGTTTCAGCAGTAAAACTATTGTAACGTGCACTTATATTTAAAAACTTAAATTTGAATTTCCAACTGCGCCTGCAGATGGCGCTACATCTTTAAAACGGAGATCACGTAGATAATCATACAACTAGTTGTTGGATGCATACACTCGAAAGTTCAGGAAAGAGGTAAGGTCCGCTTGTTGCTTTTTAAGTAAAACTATATAGAAGATTTTTTCTTGATACATCTGACACCAGCATAATTGGTGTAATCCCAACGAATAAACTTGTCGATTGCTCTGGAATTAAGCGCGCCAAATATAAACATTCCAAGTAGCACATTTAGTTGTGATTATCACTGCTATAGACACAGCTATTTCATAATAGTCAATGTTACGTAATTTTAACTACAATTAGTAATCTGTAGTTGCAGTTACATCGGGGCGACCAAATAAATTACTTTAAAGTTTATTACTTTATGGTGCTAAGTAAAATAGTAATTGTTACGTCATTCTTACTTGTTTTGTCACGCTAAGGCTAATTCGTGCACATAGTTACAGATTAAAAGTCGGTGTTACTAAGATATAGGGTGTTTTGAAACATCGTTTAAAGATTTTAAGGGCATGTAGTACATGAAATAGAAAATAAGGTTAAAAGTCATAATAATGTTCACAAATCAACTGTTTACGAGATAACAGCGAGTGTTCCTAGTAGTACATGGATATAACATATCCTAGTAAACAGGTGCTTATCAGCTATTGTTTTATGACAGTTTAATTTGACGTTTTGTGCAATTTGTAGCAATTACAATGGTTGCGTATTCTAATGCTAAAATGAGCGATAAGGTGTTCATGTATGGTTGTGCTAATGGGAACTCTTTACAAGCATGTCACTTCACACATATATGCGGAAACGTTTCCTGATCGCCAACTGCCTTCGCATGTGATGTTTCAGACGGTGTTTCAACGACTAAGAGAAACTGATTCGTTTGGGAAGCGGTATTGTGATGCTGGACGGCAGAGAATAGTATGTACTCCACAGATAGAAGATCGAATTTTGAATATTATTGATAAAAATCCCGAAACTAATGTTACAAGGATTTCGACTCAAGCGGGTGTAAGCAACAATCTTGTTTGGAGAACACTTCATGAGCAACTCCTATACTCCTACCATATCCAACGGGATAGCCCTTATTGCTCCGGATTATCAAGCGAGACGGGCCTTCTGTGAGTGGTTTTTGCGAACAGCTGCTGATCGGCCAGATTTCGCTGATAACATCCTTTTCACTGATGAAGCTGATTTGACTAAAAATGGAATATTTAATTTCTACAACAATCACGTTTGGTGTGACGAGAATCCTCATGCTACCGTTGAAGCCAGGCACCAGCAACGTTTCTCTCTAAACATCTGGTTAGGCGTGATAGGGGAACTGTTGTTAGGACCGATTGTTTTGCCACAACGCTTAACAGGTCCTGCATACCTCGAGTTCTTGGAAAATACTTTACCTGAACTTTTGGAAGATTTATTTTTCTATAAATCTAAGACTGAACCTCTGGTTTATGCAAGATGGAGCTCCACCGCACTTTACGCCTGCTGTTAGGAAACATCTTAACAATGAATTTCCTGGGAGATGGATAGGGCGACAGGTCCCATTGCTTGCTCTCCAAGGTCTCCCGAACTAAACCCGTTGGACTTTAGTATCTGGGGTTATTTGAAGAGTTTAGTGTAAACGATCTTCCAGAGTTGCGCCAACGAATAGAACACTGTTGCCAGATAATACGAGAAAAGCCCTTGTTTTTTGAAAGAGTGCGCGTTTCCTTTGAAAGCAGATGCAGATTCTGTGTCGAAATGGAAGGACGTCATTTTGAACATCTTCTTTAGTTATAATATATAATTTTATGTTAAAATGCAATAATATCTTAATAAAAACCGCTAAAGCAAACTTATTCTGCAATTGTGATAAAATCGCTGTTATCTCGTAAACAGTTAATTTGTGCACATATGTTTATTATGACTTTTAACCTTATTTTCGATCGCACTACATGCCCTTAAAATCCTTAAACGACGTTTCAAAACACCCTGTATGTTACCAAAATCTGACCTTATTGTAATCATGACCCGCTAGTAATATATTCGGTAGAATTGAGATGAGCAGCACGTATATATTACCAAAGTTACAGACATTTTTTTGTGTTACAATTACGTAATCATTACTTCCTATACCGACTATATGTACCTTTAACCAAAAAGTTACATTTGGCTGCCACCTTAAAGTAACAATTATATATACAACTTTATAGGAAATTTAACTATAAAGTAGTAGAGTAATTAGATGAGCAGCGGTTTTGCTAGGTGCAATATAAGAATAGCGGGTACTAGGGTTTAACGCAAGCTAGCTTATTGAAGATTCGATACACTTCGCATACGTCATCGAGGCTCGCTGAGATCTCGAAAACGTTATACTTTTGCACATGGTGCTCTCAAAACGCACTCTTTCAAAATTTCCTTTCCTTCAACTTTATTTTCCGTTGCCAAGTGAATTATTGTTGTTTTTATGTAATACTATGCAGCATTTTAGTCACTAGAGATAGGGGAAATAACTGCTTTTTAGAGCAACTAAACGGATTCGTGTTTTGTGGATCCTCACTCGAAGACGAGCCCCTTCTGCTAAAACTAATAGCATAAATACATTACACTGATTGAAGTATCCTTTTTACTCAATAGGAATAATAATAATAATAATCCTTTATTTCTCAGAAAGATGTTTGCAAAACTTATGGAATAAAGACAAAAATGAGAAAATAATTATAACTTAAAACTAACTAAATGACTATTACTAATAAACTAATGTACATATTATTAAAGTACTCTTCCAGGCTATAGTATGGTGTGCTTATCAAATATCTTTTTCATTCAATCTTAAATGTATAAAGAGTTAAATTGCGCATTACGCAAGGGAGTTTATTATAAACTTGATATATAAACCATGCAAGTTATACTATTAGATGTTAGACTTACTCTATGAATGGGTAAGTGTATATCTACATTACGCATGCCATAAGCATACACAGCATTATTGTCCCGCAAGAACTTTTGTTTAGTTTTATGAATGTACAAAGATATTTCTAGTATATACAGAGATACCACCGTAAGTAGTTGGAGATCTATGAAAAGAGGCCTGCACGACGTTCTCTGAGAAACTCCCACCATGGCTCGGATAGCACTTTTTTGAGAGATTAAAATTTTGGTTATCGCGGGACTAGAGCCCCATACCAACAAACCGTATCTTAAACGCAACTCAATATCAGTTAAATAAACTATTCTTAATACATTTAAATGTATCATCCGTTTTAAATGACGAAGTGTATATATTGATGACGAAATTTTGGAATTCAAATCATTAATGTGAACACGCCATTTTAGGTCCCATGAAAAATGTATACCTAAAGTTTTAATGGAATTAACTGAACCAATGGTTTCCTTGCCAATAGTGGGGGCCAATTGAAACATAACACAAGTCCTTCAATTAAATGCTACATATTTTGTTTTAGTCGCGTTTAGACACAGCTTGTTGGAACTGAACCAGGTGTCTAACATGTTTAACGCACAGTCGATTTTTGCTTGTATATTTTTAACGTCATCGTTTACATATGCAGATGATACAGTGGTATCATCTGCATATATCACCATTTTATAATCTTTCACGAAAGTGGCTAGGTCATTAATAAACATCGAGAACAGCATCGGCCACAGGACAGCTCCCTGTGGCACACCTACTGTTACCGGTAACAAGCCGGAAGAGAAAATACATTTTTTATTCGCCGTAGCTACAGAGATGCGTACTAATTGCATCCTTTCAGAGAGGTATGAAATAAACAAATTCAACGCAGCACCCCTGATGCCCATCCAATCGAGTTTCTGTGCTAGAAGACTGTGCTGTACACAGTCAAAGGCACGACTCAAATCACAAAAAACGCCTACAGGAAGCTGTCTGTTTTCTATTTGCGAGACAACATATGTGTACATACTTATGACCGCAGTAACTATAGATTTACCCTCTCTAAAACCATGTTGACAGTCAGAGTATTTAAAAATGAAGTCGTGCCAACATAGCATACTCCAAGATTTTGACAGATGAAGTCAGAGAAATAGGTCTGTAATTTGACATCTGACTTGCATCGCCTTTTTTGTAGATAGGAACAACGACTGACGTTTTAAAACAGGAAGGAAAAATGCCTGCTTCAAAGGAGCTGTTTAGTGTTTAGACTCTTTAAGTATATTCGCCGAAATCTGATCAATACCAGGTGAGCTTTTATCATTAAGTTTATTAAACAAAGAAACAGTTTCACTTTCTATAAAAGGAAATAAAAATATACTACTTGAGTTACGTTCAATGTGATTCGGTATGAATGGGATATCTCTGATATTTTTAGTGAAAGAGAGAGGCAAATCGACAAAAAAGTTATTGAAAGTATTTGCTATTATAGCTGGTGAAGTGATTACATCTGAATCGGCTTTAATTCTTGAAATATTTTCGTTTTTGCTTTTCTTACCCGTTAAGTTGTGTGTATGATGTTCCATGTCGTTTTAGTTTTATTATTTGACTGTAAAATAGCATTCAACCGAAAGTTTTTGCGTTTTCTATATACTTGGTTTGGCATTTCCTTGATAAGGAATATAATTTTGAACCCACGCATTTCTTCGGAAATAATATATTTTTCGTTAAAGCAGATCATTCTTTTAAGTGAAAGATATTGATAGATATGTTGTAAAACCACCAAACCGTTGCCCCTTTGCCTTGGTATTGGGAGTTGATCGCAGCGACCATCCCAGTGATACACTGTGCCATTCAAGAAATCGTCCTTCCAATGTGACGACTCCTATCACATGTTGATCTGTTAAATATAACAGAGGAGTATGTTGTAATTGTATATTCTACCCTATGTGTGCGAAATATGTTCTGTTACTGGAATGAAACAGGAGATGCACCATCTATACGACAATTTCTGTACTACAAAGCACTTAGCTTAAATGCAGACGCTTACGTTTTCCGCTAAAAGGCAAAAGTTTGAAATCAATGTATCAATGGGTGTCTACGTAAATAAATTAAAACACCGGATTTTTTTTATTTAAAGCAATTCAATAACATGATAACGTTCTTAAAAGAAACTAGAATATGTTATTAAATATATAATAAAACAATATAATATATGAATGTGTATTGTTTTAATTTAAACAGAAGTTATAAAGATATTATAAAATATTAATCAAAAGTAAGGTGCATTCCATTTAATTTCGGTTACTTTTCGCCCAAAAGCATGTACATACTTTAGAAGAAAATCGTTTTCCATCAAAACAGCATGCTACATTTCAAATAAAATAAACACTTTTCTGGGAAAAGGTATCCTTTAACATGATAAATACCAAAAGTTATATAACTTTTCATTTAATGCAATCTCTTTTCTCAGTGTAGACACTATTAGTCTTAGTCATAGGGAAAAAAAATATTTAAAATAATTTTGAAACTTGAGAAGGATGGTATATACATAAGTTAACTTAAAGATATTATAACAAAGTTA
This sequence comes from Protaetia brevitarsis, assembly GCA_004143645.1. Lineage (NCBI taxonomy): Eukaryota > Metazoa > Arthropoda > Insecta > Coleoptera > Scarabaeidae > Protaetia > Protaetia brevitarsis. The sequence continues at coordinate 5,456,057 of RXPK01000234.1, read as the reverse complement.
TAAGTACATCATTAACAGGGAAGTCTAATTATTAATTAATTATACTTCATACGCTGGCGTGTTAAATCCATCACAGAGGAAAACTGTCAAGGAACCTGCGCTACTATTGTACGTGCTACATTGCTGTACATTTTCGTTTAGTCTATTGTTGTTTCTACTTGTCCACTCCGGGGATTAGGGTACCGTAATAAAATTAACATCCGGTGGCAGATTAGTTATAATTTTGATTTACAAATACAGACTTGTCCTAAATGACCACGTAATTACTTCGAAATTAACTGGTATGCAAGGGAGGAATTAACTAATTAAAACATCTGTGGATGATTTCACAAATTTGGATTACAAATTACATACTTCTTTGTTTTCCTAACCGACTGAAAGCGACTAATTATTTAAAATCCCTTTGCACTTATGACTCCTTCGCACCCACCTACTTGTTAGTGTTTCAAAGAATTTATTGTTAGGAGGAGATTGTGCAATAAAAAGATATTTAAAATAGCTAAACATTTCTTGAATATTTCATGGTGTGGAATATAACGAACTTCTTTCACGCGTCCCTTTCACACGCATCACTACCTGTATATTTTATACGACGCCGACCGACACTTGGGTGTGTTACGTCCGCGACTAATGGGTTAAAAATTTTGGAAAGCGAATGCATATTTAGGGACGCATGTGGGCGAGGGTCCGAACATAACCGCGGTCGAGACCGGCATTCCCAATGCGTTATCTCCTCCTTCTACGCCTTGTACAATTTCTTTCTTCTTATTGAAACCCGCCGCGGTGGCACCGGATGTCGTGGAATTGATTTATTCGAAGGCCAATGCCCACGGTTTGTCTCTTTCGTTTTTTTTTTTCGCTCTGCTTTGTTCTTTTATTATTTTTTCAACCTACGATAATGGTGGAAGTTACACATGGACATCAATTTACGATATCTCCTTAATTATATCCTGTAATTGATGAAGTAGATGATTCCGTCTTAGTGCTATGTTGGATGTTACCTTATTAAATGCACATTTGCTCTTCTTATTGTATTGCTTCAATAGAACAAGTTAAATTGGTGTGTGAAATAACTCCGACATAGTACGTACAAGTCTCACAAATTGTTTTATTGATATAATTAGAAATATACCAGTAATAGTGTTAAATATGACCGTAGCAAGAGTGTTTCCGCAAGGAATATTTACATGTTTGCCTACGAAATATTACACACAATAAATAGAGCTGCTATCTAAATCCGGATTTGTTATGCTGTTGTCCGAATTGTCGGATATCAAATAGTGGTTGCGGATCCACATCAAGGGATGCGGATCCTAGGATAGGATATCTTACTAATATTTACCAAATGCATTACAAATATTTATACATTTTTATCTTTTTCCTTTAACAATGATCTTACTAATGATTTTTTTTTAATTACATTTATGTGTCAATATCACACATTTTCAATTTAATAGCGTTTCGGAGTTTTTTTTTATTCTGTCTTTTTCAAACCTTTTTTTATAGTTCTATAAATTTCCCGCATATTTTAAAATTTTGATTAAATCTATTGATTGATGTAATTAAATAACTTACTTTGTAGTTGCGTCTTTTTTAAAAACCTGAAGAACCATTATACAGAGTCAGGTAAATGTGTGAGAACACCTGATTTTTGACTAAATTATAGGTTCTATTAAAAAATAACCTTAAGAAAGGTTTTGTAGTATTTTTATTCTACACTCTAAAAAATGATGGTAAATTTACCTCACTGGTATGTGAAAAAACATATGAAATATAAGGTAAAATTACACCAAAAAGAGGGTAAACATCAGATTACCACAAATTAGGTGTATATTTTGCCTGGTAAAACCGACTTTGATGGAAAAATACTTCAATAAATGAAGTAATTTTCCCTCACTTGGGGAAATTTGCTTAGGAGCAAGTAAAAATAACATATTTCGTGGAATATTACCCCTTGTGTTGGTAAAAATACAATATGGACAATACAAGGGACATGAAATTCTGATTATATATATTATATATATGCATGTTATTTGATTGGAACACAAAATGTTTTTGTTTTAACATTGCATTACATTGTGTCGCTTGATCAAAAATTAAACCCGCTACGAGAATGCATTACATAGCCGTCGACTATACAACGCGCAAGCGTTTGAGGTACGCAGTTTGAATACAAGTGCGGCATCTACACTGATGGCTTCAACGCATAAATGTAAATGGTGTGTTTTTGATTTTGTCTTGCAAATAAAGATTGAGGTAAGTTCATTTTACATTAATTATGTGTTGAGATGATTACCATGTACCTACTTAGCTATGACAGCACACATAAATAATGGACATACACCTGCGCATGTATATCTAATATGATATACTGGGAACTTAACCTCAATAGCATTTGGCGGTATTGTTGCTACAAGATATGATACATTTATTTAAAGTTTTCAACGTGCAACTGACACGCAGGAAACTACCGTATCAAACTTTTCAATTTAAACAACAGAAAGTCTTCGTTTTGAAGGAGTCAATTCTTTTTTGTTCTCTTTCATTAAACATTTGGAAATATAAAACGACTAGTGTCTTGCCGTTATTGGAGGCTATGTTTTCGTTGCTAAATGATGATACAAGTAAAGTAAGGAAGAGACTATTTTGGTTTTACTCTAGGATTTAATGACAAAAGTAAAGTAGGTATTAAGCACTTACACATGCAAATGTGCAAGACCGCAGTACGGCAAAATTTGAGTTCAATAATTAATCACAACATTATTTATGCATATACTAGTATTGCGGGAATCGCCAGATATCAAAAACCGGTTAATCGTTTTTTAGTAAAAATCGGTTTTTAAAATTCAGTTTTTAAAATCGATTTTCAAAACCAGTTTCAAACTAAAAACAATACGTATTACTTTTTTAAAAGTGCTATGTATTTTAAATTCGAAAAACCTATTTAAGGCGCAATAATCTGCTTTTAAAAACCGGTTTTACCGGTTACAATTTTTAAAAACGATTAATCACTGCATCGAAACCCCGGTTTCACAGAAAGAGGCTTCGCTTCGCAGCACTATTATCTACATACAATATATTTTTAAATGCTAAATTTATTAAAAATTTTCAGGATAAATCTAAACTTGAAGAAATTGAGGTGAATACACCGTTGATAATATGCTTGGAAGAAGGTATTAATAAAAATATATTTATTTCATATGTTTTTTACATTTATTTTTCTTTTCTAGGAAATGTGAAGTGGCATTCTTTAATGGTAGAAAGACAGTTATTAGACCCAACAGATTTATTTCGTTCTTCATTACAACAAATGATGGCGGCATATTTTAATTTTCATTTGCAGTACGCAAAAGAGGCTTCTAACACATTAGAAGTTTTGCAGAGGTATTTTTTTAAAAAGATACCCTGAACAGGGCAACAAAAATAAAAAAGCTCCAAATCCAAACTCAAATTGATAAGATTTTTTAATGTATTTTGTTAGTCAAGATTTATTTTATGGTTACATTCAACTAGATCTTATTATCTATCTATATTATGAATACAACCAATTCTTAGTAACTATTGGCTTTTCTTATCGACCTTTCTCCCAAAATGTTTACTCTTTAAAACATTGCTTATTGAATTTAAAAATTTATTGAAATTATTGTAAACTCTCTGTAATCCAACTAAATAATATATCTTTCAGGAATTATTAAAATTAAATCTAATATTAGATATAAATGGTATATTTTGAATATTTAAGTGGAGAATCTGCATTAAGTTCTAAATGACATAAACATGTTATTAGATAACTGAAACTTAATATTTCTGGATGATAAAACAACCTAATAATCAATTATTTCTAATTTCTTTGTTGTTACTCTAATCTATACATTAAAAAAAAATGTGGTAAAATTACCCCAAAAATAGATGGTAACTGGGCTACCGCTTATTTTTGGGGTAAATTTACACCTATAGGGGATTTTTCACATACTGGTGGAATATTCCTTGAAGGTGTAGTAAATCTACCTGAAATTATTCCATTCCATTAGGAAATATTACTTTAGAGGTGTAACTTTACCAGGGAAAATTACCACACTTTCAAGGAATAATCCACAAGCATGTGAAAATTCCCCTATAGGTGTAAATTTACCCCAAAAATAGGCGGTAGCCCAGTTGCCATCTATTTTTGGGGTAATTTTACCAAATTTTTTTTAGGGTGTAGTCTGTAACATACTTTGATTTACAATAACTATCATATGTTTCGAGATATGACGACATCGGTTCTTTTTTAAATGGATTACCCTGTATCTCTTTACATTTTCGAATAGACACTTTTTCAAGAATTACAATGATATACGACTTAGTGGCTGTGCGGCTTGAGATATTAAAATAAAGCGTTGGCTATTAAAATCTTTTTGTCGAATATATCTGATAAATAATATTCGTATTCTTATGTTGCCATAGAAACTTTTAGCAGAAATGAAATTATTTGCATTACCAACATCTCAACACGTATTCAGCGTCGGCACCTTTGATCTCCCGGGGGAGAAATTCGTGACATTCAGTCCGGTACTTTACTTCTATCGGCTAAATGCTAAAAAGTACTCAAAAAAGATGGCTTTCTCACCAGCTGTTAATTTATTTGTATGTGCGTGATAACCGCAAACAAAACCGTTAACTGGCTGTCTTGCAACTGTCTTGTCAAGAAATGTTTTGACAAGAGCCGAGCTTGGGAGAGCTTGACTTTCTGTTGGCTAGATAGACACTTTTTCAAGAATTACAATGATATACACTAAGTAGTAGGCTGTGCGGCTTGAGGTATTAAAATAAAAGCGTTGGCCATTTTGGCTTTAGTTCTATTACGATCAATCTTATCCACCATTTCCTGACGACACTGCATCTTTGTATGAGGATCACCTTCATTTAATTATTTTATTAAATTTATTTTATATAGATATAGATGGAACTTATTTTGAGACAAGAAAAAAGGATCAGTAAAGTAATATAAGGACAGTTTTGTTAGTGACGTTTTTGGTTCTTCTTGAAGAACACCTAAGGAGTATCTTTATTTGTAGCAATTTTATGTCGACCGGATTTTGGCCGATTTTTAAAACTTCCAGCTTCATTAAACTTTTGCAACATCCTTGAGACTGTTGAGTTTGAAATACTTTCAATAGGTAATATTGCATGCATCTTGAAGAGCCTCTGCCTATCTCCAAAATCAACCATCATTAACAAACTAATTCTTTTACGTTCTGTTAGTTCGCCCATAATGAACAACTATTTTAGTATAAGGAAGGTATCTGTCAGTATTGACTATGGCTGTCAGTCATATTGAGAATTGCCAAGGAACATGTAGCCAAGAACGGACACTTAGTAAAGTAAGCGCGGAATCGCCATATTTTTCGAGTACTTCCTTAGCCAATAGGAAGTCAAGCTCTCCCCAAGCACGGCTCTTGTCAAAACATTTCTTGACAGGACAGTTGCAAGACAATCATTTAACGGTTTTGTTTGAGGTTATCACGCACATACAAACAAACTAACAGCTGATGAGAAACATGTCAACCTGACAGTAGCAAATTTTGAATGTGCGCGCGGTATCGCCACCTTTTTTAAGTACTTTTTAGCATTTAGCCGATAGAAGTAAAGTAGCGGACTGAATGTCACGAATTTCTCCCTCGGGAGATCAAAGGTGCCGACGCTGAGTATATGTTGAGATGTTGGTAATGCAAATAATTTCATTTCTGCTAAAAGTTTCCATGACAACATGAAAATACGAATATTCTTTATCAGATATATCTGACAAAAAGATTTTAATAGCCAAAGCTTTATTTTAATATCTCAAGCTGCAGACCCACCAAACCGTATATCATTGTAATTCCTGAAAAAGTGCCCATCCGAAAATGTGAAAAGATACAGGATGATCCATTTAAAAAAGCTGCCGATGACATCATATCTCGAAATATGTGATAGTTGTTGGAAATTAAAGTATGCCACAGACTAAAATAAAAATACTACAAAAACTTCTCTTAAGATTATTTTTTAATACAACCCATATTTTGCCAGAAATCAGGTGTTCCCACACATTTGCCTACCCCTGTACATATATCAAATTGATCACTTGGACTGAAAAGTCTACGTATGGCAAACACAATAATCTGTAGAAGCAGTTAATATATGCGTAGAAATATAGTAACGATAGATAGAATCGAGTAAAAGGTAGAGCAGTGGGTAGAATCGGGTACCTTCTTGTACTCGGAAACTTATAGTACATTTCTGCATATCGCTGGAGTATTTATTTACACGCAAACATTCATTTTTATATATCTGTGTAAGATATTTTTACCATATGTATGGTTCCACATATTGTAAAATTGTAATTCTGTGCTACACATACTACATAGGAAATATACAGGAATAGGTAACATTTTATTTGTTTCTAAGTTTGTCATTTTAAAGTAAATTTTTGCAATAATGTACCAAATTCATGCCCGATTCAATTCTTTGTAGAATAGGGAACGATAAGGAAAACGTATTCATGCAAGTATACAAATATATTGTTTATATCACCTGTTCTACGTAACATTTTTTGGTACGTCTAGACCATTTTTTAGTAATTCTGCTTATAAATGGTGAATTGTTGTGAAAGTATAATTAATTTATGTAATTATAAATAATATATAAATGTATTTGATATTGATATTTAGTTATTTTTTATGTTTACGCTACGTTTGAAATAAAAGTAACTCCTTTAGAATAAACATTTCAGCTTATTTTTTTACAATATGGAATATACAGTATTTTAAAAATGTATATGTAACATACATTATGTTCATACACTAACATTGTATTTCTTATTGTACTATAATGTAAATATACACTATATTACGATTCAATAATTTCTTCTTTCTCTTAGGTTTTTAAAACAAACAAATAAGAGCATAAGATCTGTTGCTCCAGTAAACACATTAGTAGTAGTAGTAGTAAAGTATTTATTGGCTGGTAATGATATACAAAATAAAATAATTTAGCAAAGAAAAAAAACAAAAAAAACTTGCCAAAGTACGTGTATCGTTGAATAACCCGAAGATCTGTCAGGTATATTGGCCCCCCGGTGTGGTGGGGTAATAAATAGTTGTATATTACTCCCCAATTTCGCAGTTATACCGGTTAATACGAGATTCTCTAGGTTTTATTGCTTCCCGAGTCATTACTTTGTTTCAAATAGTACATGTAATGTGGTGTGGCGTAACGTTTATTTGAAATTACAGTGCGCTGCAACGGTCTTTCCAGACTTTCTGACAACCCTGTATGGCACCTACGTGTTATTATTTCAATCCCATGTAGCTTCCAAATACAAAGAAAAATATCAGGCACTAATATTCACCGGAAAACTACAGTCGTCTAGCTCATTGTTAATGTCCTATTTTGTATTTTAGAGATGACGTGCATCAATACAAATAACATCAGGTATAGGGAGACGGACTAACTGAGCCATATTCATTCTACTACCCGACAATCTAAAGAATAAATAAAAATAACTACATTGGAACACATTAGTGGTACCGGCGTTGAATGGGTAACCGCTCCGCCGGACTAAGAATGTTTTTAAAGGAGGACGCACAGCCCTTCAGAATTTCAATACAATTATTGTGTTTGTCCGGATGTAAGGCGCAGGTAGAAATACCTTTTCGGCTTTCCAAATCCAATAAAATGGAAACGCTAAATAACCCCCTAAATTATCAATAAAACGAACGTGACTGTGTAAAAACTTGTCAACTTAGTCCGTGATTCATTCATTAGTTTTATTTTATCACGGTGAAATAAATTGCATTGTTCAGGAAATGTGTGCACAAAGAAATTAAATAAAACAGTTCTCGTAGTACGCTTACCTTATTTGCTTACATAATTGCAGAGTGAAAAGTATTTCTATTTCAATTTAATTATATCAGGGGGTATTTACAGTTTAGAGGAAAAAACTAAACAGCCTCCAAGTTAATTATTTCTCTTTCTCTAATCGCTGCTAATTAGCATTCTCCACTTGCTTGTGTTTGGGAAAAACAGCAGTATATATAGGTAGCTTCAGATTAATATAGAAGAAGAGTGCGCAATATAGCACTTCCACTGCAATTAAATTCAACGTTGCTCGCCCGCTTTTCAAGTTTTGTGCTCGCGAAAATACATTTTTTTTGCCTGTGTACTTAACTGATGTGATTACAATGTTTCAAGAACGCTTGCGCTTCTTTTTCCCCGCCATTTATTCTCGGCGTTTTATTTTGTTTAAAAATTACTTTAAATGAAACGGCATAGACCACCCGACGAGAGGAGCTCACTTCAATTTTGTGAAGTTTTAAATGATTTGCGAAAGAATACGCCAACTTTTGGTTTTTAGAACGAAAGAATTAAGTTTTCCTTCAGAAAATGATTTTGCATTTGGGGCTTGTAGATGTAAAACCCACTCTTAGCAGAAATTACGAAAATTTAGATAATGTATATTTTCGATGAAGAATCTTACATGGAATGTCATTACGTAACCAGTTCCTAACATTACTCACTCTTTCAAACTGAAACATAAGTTCAAAGTTGATAAAATGCTGGAAAAATATCTCTTTGCTTCAATTATTTCGAAACAAAACTTACTCCTTGGTTTTAAACATATATTCAACGAAATGGCATTTATTATTTGAGGTTAGTTTTAGACAATTTAACAAGTCAAATGATAGGATCCAACTTCTTCACCAACAATAATGGTGTTTCATTTGCATTTAGTCAGAACTGAGCACTTAAAAATGGAGAATTTAAGTGATAGTATAATATTAAATACATTCTACAGTGTTCCACAATATGCATCAAAGAAAGCACAATAAGTTTAGCATCCTTTTTTTTAAATCTACATATTGTTTTATACTTCTATATATGCTTTAGACTGTTAAACTGCTTTGGCCCCAAACTTCTTTTACAGATACGCTCCAATACAGCTACCCATATATTCCAAATGTGAATATGATCGAAAACCGAGATTTCTGCATTTCTGTACCACTTAAAAAAATGAACCAAATTAAGAGATTTCACAAGCGGTTTTACTCAACCTGCGATAAAAGTTAAGTACATATATACATTCTAAAATGTTGCATTGGCAAAGCACCTACAAAAGATGGCAAAAATAACAAAAGAACAAACGCTGTTTCAATTAACTATGAAGTATCTGATAACGAAATTCACTTAAAAATACGTTTACAAGAATTACGGGTCTGGTTTAGAATAAAAAGACCAGGGAAATATTTTTTTGCAAAAAAAAATAAAGAGATGGAAATAAAATTGGGAATAAAGATGATGATAAGAGCGCCGAAATGAACATTTTTGTAGAATCACTGAAGCGCGTGCAGTAACATTACTGTAGGAGTAAAATCTTAGAGCGATTGTGAAGTAAATTAAGTAAATTTAAAAAAAAATTAAAAATAAAAAAGTACTGTGTTTACCACTACATAAATTACATACTTTCTCATAGACTAGTACCAACTGTTAGAGTAAATAGATATAAGGAATTTAGTTGTAGTTTGACGACAATTATAATATGTTGTATTGTCCATAATTGTGGTTTTTTAAAAAAAGGGTAAAACTCTGTGACTCAATTAAAAAAAAAGAATGTTAAAAACGATGGTATTTCTTGCAATGTAAATTGTTGATTAATCAACAAATCTAACGTATTACTAGTGCTGTTATGCGGATCCTGATAATTTACTATCCGGATATCTGGATCTCAATGTTATCCGGATTCACTATTTGCAACCTCAGATCCGGATCTGCTATCCGAAACCTCGGAACTGGATCCACTATCCGAAACCTCTGATCCGGATCTGATATCCGGAACCTTGGATCCGGGTCCTGTATCCGAAATCTCAGATCCGGATCTGCTATCCGAAACCTCGGAACTGGATCCACTATCCGAAACCTCTGATCCGGATCTGATATCCGGAACCTTGGATCCGGATCCTGTATCCGATATCTCAGATCCGGATCTGCTATCCGAAACCTCAGATCCGGAATATTAGATCCGTAATCTCGTATGTGGTGCAATAATCACTAAGATTTATTGAATATTTAGGTAATACAAAGCACCTTTGCTTCTTCAACAATTATACCGCATTCAATATTAAACACTAATTAAAAAAAAAAGGTATTAAAATATGTATATCTATAAAACTTATCGTTAAGTAAACTTATTTAGGGGTAACGAAATTTTAAAAAAATCTAAAATGGCTTACACAAAGGTACGAGTTGTTTCTAAAACAATAGCATTCTTCAGAATATATAAAGGTGTCTTGTCGATACAAAATCATGATTGCTAAAGAAAAAAAAAAAACAATGATCTAATTAACTGCACCAAAAAATTGTAAGTCCGAAGCAAAAAAGTGTAACAAAATACTACATCGCTAGTAGAAATATCATTCTAACATAAATATGAACAATAGCGCCGCCCAGAAACAAGAGAAGCGTCCAGCGTCAACGGCCCAAGGCTGCCAAGGGCGCCCGACGGCGTCAAACCGGCAAGAATAGCAGATGGCGTTAAGTCAGTAAGAACGCCAGACGGCGTCAAGTCGACAAAAACGCCAAACGGCGTCAAGTCCACAAAAACGCCAGACAGCGCAGCGCCTAGCTGGCAAGAATGCCAGATGTCGTTATACCGGCAAGAAAGCTAGACGGCGTCAAGCCGACAAGGATGTCGACGGATGCTTATTATACTCATGTTAGACACCTTCCAATTAACATAAATCCTTGTTGTGAATCCCTAATTGTATGTTTCTTGCTAATTTGTTTGTTTTCCTTTTTTGCTATAAATAATTTGGTTGGAACAAAGTAATTATGTAATGTTTACAAAATTGCACCGTTTCTTCCATCTAAAAATACATACTATAATTATTTATTAGAATAAATAGATATACATATTAAGGTACAAAATAGTTCAAATTCCAATTTTCAGTTAGGTATTCTCTAATAGTGTTTCTTAATTGTGAACGTTCACGGTATTATTTTCTGTTTCTAATATACCTAATACCTAATTCACTTACGATTTATGCGTTTTTTGAAACTACCCAGAATTGTAATAATATCATTACAGTCGGATTCGTCACATCTATATATGTTAACAGAACGTAAATTACGCATTCGCTTAAAAACACATTTTCAAAAATAAAACTATAAAGAAATCTAATAATAAACAATTCTTATTTATATAACTGTTAATTGTTACAAGGAAGATTTTTGCTGAAGATAAGAAAAAAAAGATTGATTACACGAACTTTTCGTCATTCATCAATGTATGCGACTGTCTCTTACAATTAATATTAAATTGTTGTATTAATAAATATAATCACTATAAGGTTCCCCCATGTTCGTTGCTCCAATAAATTGTTTTATGGTTCCCACCAAATATTATCCAAACTGTTAATCATTATTACGACCTAAATTGTGCCACCAGATAAAGCTTTTGGGTTAATAGAAAGACGCATAGGAATAAAAATAAAATTATCTACCCTGAGGAGTACGATGATGTAATAAAATATAATTCACTTATCATACAAAATAACCAGTGAAAAATTTTTGACCGAAGAAAGGAAGCAAAGTATCACTTAAAATTACCAGCTAATTAGCATCTTCAATGTATTAAAAGTAAGAGGTTTGTGTTCAAAAGAAGTGATAAGAAAAATGTTGTAGTATGTGGGGAACAAAAGTATTTATCTGATGTAGGAAAAGCAACAAGAGTTGCAAGAGAGAAAGAAAATTGTTCGCCTTTAAGTCCAAAAACCATTTCTTTTGGAGGGCCTATATAAGTTCAATTGGTCCTTTACTAATCGCACATTTTGGTGATAGATGGATAAAAACCCCAAAGCTTTCACTGTACAAGAATCTCTTATTTTCATTAGAAAAGGAGAAAATTAGCTATGATGTCGACGATTGTAAACAACGCCATAATCAAAATTGTGTTGAATTGGAATATTATATAAAATATTCTTTGCGTATTATTTTGCGTATAATAAATGTGTTTGCTTGCAAAATTTTATTTTTTTTTCAAAATAAAATTCGATGCGAAACTCACTGTTTATTAAAATTGGCTGCAAAGCTCACTCTTTCATTATTTAAAATTCCAAATTATCGCCACCTGTTAACATATGACATATAATAATTTAAGCCAGATTGGCACAATAAATACTTCTGTTTTTGCCAAAAAATATATATAGTATGATATAAAAATCTGTTTAAAATAATTTTTCGTGATTTACTCACAATTACTAAAACAACAAAAACTGAACTTTCTTTCTATCTATACACCTCATTTATACAACTAAAATTATTTATTATTGTTTGCGATTTGAAAATTTTAAATAAAAATATTGTCTTTTATTTTTAAATGGCAGATACATCCGTTTTTAGGCTTTTACACTGACATATATCCTCTGATATAATGGGCTTTAATGCAATAACTAATGACGTATCAATCATCTCAAATTTAGACGCGTTTGTGATTGGTTTCTGTGCTAATTCAATTATATTGCTTCTATGGGCGGGCGCATATTCCAATAAATTAACCACCACAATTCGACGAGATACATTTCGCTTTAATCGACGAATGTAAAGATATAGATACCTTGTTGAGCTAGATAACAGATAATTTGAAATTCTGTGTGTATCAATAACAACAGTTCACTGGTTAGAGATTACCTAGTGTTTATAATGTAAGCATATACAATGGTCGTATACTAAATTACTATACTATGATTTAAATTGTAGTTTTTTTTTTTTTGTAAAGAGCTTTTACGAAAATGTTATAATGTGAACATTGTAACAATGAATTAGGTAATTGTATCTCTACGCAACAATAAAAATTATTTCTCATTAATATTGTGGGAGTACCAATGATTAAAGTATACTAACTTGATGGCTATTTAGCTGCTTCCTATTTAGTAAGAATTAATTTCTGTTTCGGAAAAATATGCTTGTCTAGAAAAATATGGAAATAGCAAATGTGCTCTAAAAATCTGACCCTGCTATAAAGTAATGCATGACTAGAAAAAGAAGCACCTTCTTAGGCAACCAGCGAACTCAAAAAATATTTTAATTGCATAATGTCAAAAGATGATCGAAAACATTGCTTTTTTCTTTCTTTAATAATTTCAGAAGTACTAGTTAGAGTTTTTGTTATCATTTGTATTAAATTGTAGCAGTTGTGTTAACCATTTGTACATACTTTGGGTCAAATAATAAATATGTAATTTCTAGGTAAGCATAGAGTACAAATTTTATACCATCAGAAAGGGTCCAGATAATACATTGAGGGGTGAAACTGAAAGTATCCATGTTATTCGAAATTATTACAAAATAATCTTTTTTTTGTTTCTAATTGAGCAAACTGTATGAAGGAAATTTTGAATAAGAAGAACAAACATACTGATTGAACCAGAAATGCAAAAAGGTGATTTTACTAAAATTGTACTTTATACTACAATGTCGAATTGAATTCATCAAATTTCATAGCCTCAGGATGATAAATCTTATTTGCCCTTAATTCAACTTACTTCATCACTAATTAATATTTTTTTTCTTCTTTTTTTTTGGATAATTTCGGTCGGTATATTAATTAGGTACTAAGTGTTAAGGTTTCGTCTCTCTATTTACGTTTCGGTTATTGTTTTCAACTTTTTTCATTCTAGAACAACAATACAATTTTAATTATATTTTATCAATTCTTTACCTTACGAAACAGCTGCTTGTGTGTGTAAGGTAAAAACAAAACAGTGAAACTTGAGAGAATGAATAAAATCTAACTAAGATTGTATATAAAAATATGAAACGTAGTTACTAACATACCGACCAAAATTACCGCGAAAAAAAAAATACGAGGAAAGAAAAATATATAAACACGGTTAAAAAAAAACAATCCTCTTAAGTCAGAGCTGCTTTATTACATTTTTAATATTTTCTTTTGTTTTGAGAAGTTTTATTAAAATTTTATAAATCAGGTGAGGTGGGCCAAACGAAATTACTTGCAAATCTTATTTACGCAGATGTTACTTTTGTTAGTGATGCATTTGCCCATACATAGGCAAGACTTTCGCTATCTAGTTCTATGTTTTCTAATCAATGGCTCACACACCTAATGCATTGCTAGCTCTCAGTTTTAGTTTATGCAAGTTTGCTTTTATGTACTTTTTACGGAGAAGCATTTTGTGCACGTAGTACCGCTTACAATTATAATTAAGATAAACCTCCTATTATCCATGAAGTTGTTGACTTTCTACCTTTCCAGAATAATATAAGTGACATCTTGGAATAGCATAAAAAGTTTAAGATTTACAACAAGAAGCAATTAGCTGACGGAGACTAAATTCCAAGGTACAGAGCAGTGCTGTGGTGCTGCGTGATATACGACGGCAGGTTTGTCACTGAGATTGCTATGGTTACAGTCTATAGACATTGGTAAGCAACTTGCGTGGTTCTAATTATAAAAGTCATTAGATGAACTGAAGGAGATTCCCCTCAAGGAGATTTCTCTCATAAATATAAGCCGGATAAAAAGTATCAGATTATAACATTACATAAGAAGATGTAAGGGAAAAACACCGGCAAATGCAGTCTCGCACTGGCATACCGATGGCTTGGAAGGAAAAATCCAGAAGGGATATCTTGATTAGCTTTAGCAAAGGTACGGCAGTTCCAGTTCTAGGCTGAGGTTACCGCAGTTTATTACTACGTTAGAGAAGTAGAAAAATGGGCCGAATTAGATAAAGGCGTTACTATTTATTCTGATAGTCTGTCAGCAGGTGAAACGATTAATTCTGCAAGTGTTGACCCAAAGTTGATTTGAAATCATGAAGGTGCCCTAAACAGGCTGAGCATCTAAAGGAAATTAACATTGGCTTGAGTTTCCAGCTATATGGGGGTGAAGGAGAATGATATGAGCATGGTCAAGGCTTGTCGTTAGAACTGGCTTTTCGTTTTGCATTACCATATCGTTAAGTTACATGGTTCACCAATGAATCCATACGTAAGAAGTCCAAGGGATGGTGACAAATATCACAGAATAAAGGCACGCAAAGCAGTCCTTAGGTACAATGTCCTGAATATGTTAAAGACCTGTTGAATCAGAGCTACAGACCTGACATCGTGTACTAAATAAGCAATGTAAAATGCAGGCCTAACAGAGGACGCTAGTTGCAGGCTCTACCAAGAGGAGGAAGAAGCTTCATTTCATGTTCTGTGCCCAACGCGATGATCTGCCAAACATAAAATTATTATTTCCCTCGGGGAATCCTAGAGCAGATAACTACATAAAAGATCATCTCTTTCAATAAGCTTAATTAAGAACGTAAAATAAAGCGCCTTCTGAGACTTCTTTTTTTGTCGTGGAAACCGTTTGACAAGGAGTATCATTAAATTATGACGAGCCATTCCGAGATCCTCCACTAATCTGTACAGGTCTCTAACTGGTTGGTGGAAGCAATCCTCTGGCTTCATTTTCGGCTTGCCAAAAATTTCCTGTTTTCTTCTTGCGGGCAGAGCATCGCATTCACATAGAATGTGGTATATGTTCTCTGTTATGCCATTAAACGGTCTGCAGTTTGTATGATCTAAATTTTCTGTAAGTATCCTTTCAACCTACAATGTCCTGTAAGGAGACCTGTTATGAAGTGAAGATGATTCGTCCTCAGCCGCAGTAGTTCTTCAGCCTTTTCCTTTGATGGCGCCTAAGCAAAAGTCTTGCCATGAACTTGTTTGGTCGTATTATTGAAGATATGGATAATATGGATCTGCTTATCTTCATAAGCCCTCTGATTGATTTCATTTGCACAAAGCAATATTGCGTATGCCTCTGCTTTAAAGACAGTGGTATATTGTCCTAGTGGGAGGGTGGTCATTGTATTTTTTTACCCCACTATAGATTCCAGCTCCAGTCTCGTTATCAGTTTCCGATCTGTCTGTAAACCAGAACAATTTTCCGAAGCTATCTCTGTAGTTGGATTGATTCCAGCTTATCCGATCTGTGATTTCCACCTTGAAATTTTTGTTAAATGGATATTTCGAAATGATGTGATCTGATCCCTTTCCCAAAATGTTTCCTCACACTTGATTAACAATATTATTGTGTCCCAATCCTCTTTGTAAGATAAAAATGGTCACAATAGATTTGCAAAACTGTGATGAAATAGGGTCTTGTGGTTACCAAAATCCTAATCTAATCTAATGCAGGTATAAACCAACACTATATCTGATGATATCATGAAGGTCAATTGCAAAAATAGTACTTAGAATCCTTAAGCTTGAACAAATCCCAATTCACAAGAATTTTCGAAGATGTATGTATGTAATAAACTTTCTGGTATCTGGGATGATTTATGCTTTGAGCTTCTTCTTTTCTCAATTTACAACACTATTCAGCTTACAGTTTCAAGGAAGCAACAACTTTCATTTTACCTATATATTTTTTGTGAAATCAGATATAAATATAAATGGTTTTCCTATTGCATGGTGTTCATCTTGTTTTGGAACTATTAAAAGCATGAAAGTACAAATGTATTCACTATCGACGTTGCAAATTTAAGAATAAAAATACACTCGAGGTAATTTAAATTAGAATAAGCTAGATTTATTCTCCACTTTCTGATTACAACCAATACCTTCCATATTAAGTCATATTACGCATCCAAAAGTTATTAAATGCTATTATTAAATGGTACATCTCATACGATTAAAGGGAATATTCTCGTATATTGGTAGGCGAAAGTGGAACTATTAACACTAATTACTTCGGTTATTACACCGATATAAATCAAGTATTATCATTAATTTGTGACCCTATTATTTTGGGTTAATTTGGAATCAGATTGCCTTGTGAACTAATATCGATATCTGGTGGTGTGTAATTCGGGTTGACAGTTGGAACGGTAATCTATCCGTTATAAAGTTAGGATCTCGTAAGATGCACGTAATAATAGAATAATAGGTCAGAATCCACGACCGCAAGAAATTGTTAATTCTGACAACGTCTTGTTCCGAGCTAACTTGATATTTCAGTTGACGTTACTACTAATGTAAGTATTTAATAGAAAAGTTTGCTATTACATTCGTATTTTAAAGTTTATAAATATATTTTCATTACGTACAATATAGTAAAAAACTTACATGGACGGTACCTCTCTATCACATCACGAATAATGCAAGACATAGACAAGTTTATTACGAAGTGTCGTATGTTCGCTAAGATTAATTCTAACTTATTTTATCGAAATGATTTCATATTTTGCAAATTTGTTGACACATCGTATATTTATTAGGCGATACTGAATTAATGAAATCAAGTCCGAGTGGCGGCGCGCAATGAATTGAATTGTATAACATTCCAATTAAGATATAAAACTCGTGATGAAGTTCTTTCCATAATTAATTAATTTTATCTGTTCCCCAATATAATAAATAAGAACCGGCGACGAAAGGAATCGTCCTTGTTATATTGCTTTCTGTTAATTCGGTGGCGTAAAAGATAATGTTTCCGATTTTCACTACTGGAACGTTTTCCGAATGGTAGAGCGCCTTAATTGATGGCGAGTATTATATTTGTTTGTATTTTACTGCGCTTTTATCGGCGGAATAAATCGATCGGTTCCATTAGGTCGAAAGAAATATCCTGAACGTTTCACACGAGCGCAGGGGACGTAGTTTAATTTATATTTTTCGATAAGGGTTCGAGTTTGTCAACAACGGATTCCATTAATTAAACTACCGCTGATTTATACGAGGCTGTTCGTTTGGCCTACTCGTTTGCAGCGCAGGTAATAAGCAGTAGCAAGACAATTAAATCGCCACCTTGACGGTTTTTCTTTTTATCTCCCTTAGTAAAAAGGATATTATTACCAGTATTATTTAAGATATGCACTATATAATCTAGCGTTTAAATACACCTCTAATTGATAATACGAATAATAAGGTAAAATCAATCCTATTGAACAAAAAATGGAAATAAGCTGTGCACACAAAAAAATAATTACTCAATTTGAATATAAGTGCATCACATTGAATATAACATGACTTCCTATATAAGCAAGAAGATGATGTATTTATATTGAGAATAAAATTTGTTCAGTTTTTCAAACCCATGAATTTGTTAGACGAAACAATTTTTTAGTTCAAATGTAATCAATATACTAAAATCATTATGAACATATAATATCTTCACCACAAGAATAATTATTTTAGATTTGAGTAAATAGATTTTCTCAACTGGAAACTATGATATTTATGCCTTAATAATTTATATACATTTGATAGAAGTATATAAAAGTATTATTTGAAGTATTGCCATTATTTGCTTCCAAAATATAAGTATATTGAACTGATAATACTTACCTGCTTAATCTAAGCATTTCTACTATTCAAGGGTAATAATTACCTACTAATTTTGTGTCTGTAATACCAAAAAGCCTCGGTAGGGGAAAATTAATAAATAAAGAAATATTATGTAATTAAATAAATTTACTGTCCTACTTTATAGTTTTACAATGTTTGGGAGAAGATAGCGTATTGGGCTACTCCAGGAGTGCGCACGGGATATGTATAGATGTTATGCGTATCCGTCGTTGCGATCGGTGTTCTCGGGATACTTCCCACTCAATGCCTGCACACAAAAAAATAATTACTCAATTTGAATATAAGTGCATCACATTGAATATAACATAACTTCCTATATAAGCAAGAAGATGATATATTTATATTGAGAATAAAATTTGTTCAGTTTTTCAAACCCATGAATTTGTTAGACGAAACAATTTTTTAGTTCATATGTAATCAATATACTAAAATCATTATGAACATATAATATCTTCACCACAAGAATAATCATTTTAGATTTGAGTAAATAGATTTTCTCAACTGGAAACTATGATATTTATGCCTTAATAATTTATATACATTTGATAGAAGTATATAAAAGTATTATTTGAAGTATTGCCATTATTTGCTTCCAAAATATAAGTATATTGAACTGATGATACTTACCTGCTTAATCTAAGCATTTCTACTATTCAAGGGTAATAATTACATACCTACTAATTTTGTGTCTGTAATACCAAAAAGCCTCGGTAGGGGAAAATTAATAAATAAAGAAATATTATGTAATTAAATAAATTTACTGTCCTACTTTATAGTTTTACAATGTTTGGGAGAAGATAGCGTATTCGGCTACTCCAGGAGTGCGCACGGGATATGTATAGATGTTATGCGTATCCGTCGTTGCGATCGGTGTTCTCGGGATACTTCCCACTCAGTGCCTGGGCCTGGTATCTAGTCGGCATTCAATCAGTGCAATAATTTGCTGGTATTGCCTGAAAACTAATAACTAGTAAATACCTACATATATTTGTTAATGTACACACCTACCATGTTCATATATTATCGACACAATGGCGCTGACTCTAAATAATATTTCAGTTTTTTAAACCAGTAATTCTTTAATATTCGATAACACGTACGTATTTACCTTCGAATATTTTAATGGTAGCATCTGTGCATCAGCTCCATTCCACCCCATTCTCTAAGTAGCTGTGAAACGGCTGGGGCATCCATTTAGATTTACTTACACTCACAACCAACAACACTGTTCGCTAGTCAATCAAAAAGTGACGCCAAGTAAAGCGTATGTATATGCAAAACCCCTACACCCCTCTAAAAAAGAGGAACCAATGACAGATAAGGTTTAGTGCAATAAATGGTGGGGTAAAATTCGTTTCAAATGTTTCAATATTATGGTAATTTCAATTTGATATTTCATGTTTTCAGTACAAAACATTTAATAATTTTATATAGTAATTCATTATACCAAACGTATAAGGGATTTTATTTTGAATCTACAGACTTTCTCACTATGATTGCATAGATTTATTCCTTACAACAATAACAATGTTCATTTGGAGGAAGTATACTTCAATGCAAATACTTATACTATTTGTTCTAAGAGTATATTGTGTTTTCAGAGAATTTACTCTTATGTTCTAACCAACAAGATTTATTTCATTTAAATATATATTAAGTTTCAATTTTTGAATAAATAAAAATATTCAGATTGATAATAGATTTTTTTGTGTGTGGGCCTATCTAGTCGGCGTTCAATCAGTGCAATAAATTGCTGGTATTGCCTGAAAACTAATAACTAGTAAATACCTACATATATTTGTTAATGTACACACCTACCATGTTCATATATTATCGACACAATGGCGCTGACTCTAAATAATATTTCAGTTTTTTAAACCAGTAATTCTTTAATATTCGATAACACGTGCGTATTTACCTTCGAATATTTTAATGGTAGCATCTGTGCATCAGCCTCATTCCATCCCATTCTCTAAGTAGCTGTGAAACGGCTGGGGCATCCATTTAGATTTACTTACACTCACAACCAACAGCACTGTTCGCTAGTCAATCAAAAAGTGACGCTAAGTAAAGCGTATGTATATGCAAAACCCCCTACACCCCTCTAAAAAAGAGGGAACCAATGACAGAGAAGGTTTAGTGCAATAAATGGTGGGGTAAAATTCGTTTCAAATGTTTCAATATTATGGTAATTTCAATTTGATATTTCATGTTTTCAGTACAAAACATTTAATAATTTTATATAGTAATTCATTATACCAAACGTATAAGGGATTTTATTTTGAATCTACAGACTTTCTCACTATGATTGCATAGATTTATTCCTTACAACAATAACAATGTTCATTTGGAGGAAGTATACTTCAATGCAAATATTTATACTATTTGTTCCAAGAGTATATTGTGTTTTCAGAGAATTTACTCTTATGTTCTAACCAACAAGATTTATTTCATTTAAATATATATTAAGTTTCGATTTTTGAATAAATAAAAATATTCAGATTGATAATAGATTTTTGTGTGTGTGGGAAGCATCCTAGGGCGAATATTAAACTACTTACATATTATATTAAACTTCATCCAGTATCTTATAGAATATATTTGACATAGATGCAATCTAGAAAATTAAAAGTACTTCATGTTTATGCTCTAGTATGTACCTATTTTTTCCGGTTTTTTTATCTATGGTACACCCTAATATGTTGTTTCTTTCTTTTTCTCGGCCTTTAGGTCCCCTTTAAAGTAACATAGAAATGTATAATGACGTTACGCCTTTATTGCAAAAGTTTTTTCAAGTCATAACAATATCTAAAAATATAAATAGTAAAGGGATAATATTATTTATAAATATTTTTTGTTTGCTTAATAAATGACAAAATTATAATTGTTTTGTTTGCTGTAAATTTTCAATATAACTTTTTGTTTTATTTAAAGATTGTGTTGCAATGATGCAATGTATAGTTGACTCTCCCTAAATCAACTTCTCTTTCATTTGATTTTTTCATCATTGTAGTGGCCTTTGTAAAACGTAAGCCCCAGCCATCGCTGTAATTTTGTAGGCCCAACTGAATGGTAATCCATTTGTAAACGCCATTCTCTAATTCGAATCCTTTAATTCGAACTGTCCTTAAAACGAATCAAAAGTTCCGACATTTCATGAAATTTTAAGCTAGTTTTCTTTGCTTTAAATCGGAAACCAGTTTTCACAAACTTGCGGAAAGTAAAAGCATACTTTGCACAACAAATCTATAGCTCAAATAAACAAACATTTAGGACGTTTTTATATCTCAGTAATTATTTTTTTTATCATTACATATAACTGTATTTGAAGTCTATGTTGTAAGATTCTGCTTTTTCTTTATATTAATCGTGGATACTACAAATTAATATATTTTTTTTCTCTCACTTCCTTAAAATTCGAACTGTATACTACAATGAGAATTCTATATAGAGAGAGTCACCTGTAGCATGTTGATTTGATTATTTATCGCTACTTAAATATGAAGACATTATTAAAAAAATATTATTGTATTTTGTTATACTAGTTATAAAATTAAGTTGCATAGTGTTGTGAAGTAGTGTATGTCTGATTTATCATTGAATGCCTTTTTATGTTTATAAATTTAAATCATTTCTAGTATGTTACGTCTTTTTAGATTTTGTAATAATGTTTTCATGTTTAACTAACAATGAATAATCAAATGAACATATAACATTGAAACACAATTTTTAAATAAAGCAAAACGATATATTAAACATTGATAATAAACAAAACAATTCAAGACACGGGGGGATGAAGGTGTTATGTAACAAAATCAAACTTTTTCAGAAATTAAGTTTTTTTATGTAGGTACTTTTTCTCAAAAGTAGTGTAACATAACCCCTTCATACATTCACAAGACTCCAGTGTTCTTGAATTTCTGGAATTTTCGATGGTGCTATGTCAAAGATGGGTACAAAACACCTTGATTCATGCAAAAAAGACGGAAATGAAAGTTTTTAAAATGCGACATAACACTTTCATCCACTCGTATCTTCAATTATAATTTTGTCATTTATTAAACAAAAGAAAATATTTATAAAGAACATTACCCCGTCACAATTTATATTTTTACATATTTTTATAACTTGAAAAGGCTTTCGTAATAAAGGCGAAGCGTTGTTATACATTTTTATATTTTTCTAAAAGAACGTAAAAATTAAGAAAAAGAATGGAAACTAATATGTATACTGATCAGGAAAAGAAATTTTATAATTGACACCCTAGTATATAAAGTAACTTTGCAAAATTAGAATTACAAACTTTATTAACACAATTTTGCAATATATCTTGCTCTGCTTGTTTTTAAAATATTTAGTTCCAATAATTATGAAAATGTCCACAATCTGGTATTTATACTATATAATGTGTAATTAGTAAGTTGAAATAGATTATTAAAATTCCTATTTTTTTCATTATTCATGATATATAACTTTAAATTTACTCTCGCGCTGATTTCGGCTGGTAGCCATCTTGCGCAATTTCTTTAACAATTTAGTCTTAAAGTAAGTTAATATGAATAAAATAACACCGTCTTATATGTAAATACATCGAGATAGAACAAATTTAAGAGATTAAGACATGGTTAAAATTTATTAATATCAACATACTAATTTACTATAAAAATTTCCAAAAAGGGGAAGCCTTCCTTAACGTTCATAATTTCACTTTTCAGTTCTTTATTTCAAAATGTTCATAATAAATAGCATAATGACTCTAACAAATTGTAATTTAATCTCTCAGTATTTTAAACTTGTTATATCTCGATGTTTTCGCATATAATAAGACCTTAAGTATTATTTTGTTTGTTTCAACTTATTTAGTCTAAATTATTAAATAAATTGTAATTTTTTAACAGAAGATAACTATCAAACAAAACTAGTCCTAGTGTACATTTAAACTTAAATATCACTAATCATTAAAAGAAGAGGTTTTATAACGCACGCTTTCATTAGAGTCGATATGGATCTACCGAAGGACGCTAGTGACACATTTACTATGCTCTTTTCCTGTACTTGCTGATATGATGAATTTGGCAATAGGTTATTAACCTATAATGGTTTGCTATTTCGATTAAAGTAAATATATTCGTAGAAAGGTAATCCATCTACGATATAGCTATCTACCCTGCTCCAACTATTTTGCAAAAGGAGAACCACTTAACCTGTACGTCACCATAAATTTTTAATCACCGCTAAAGGTGGCTCCACTGATTTTCTTCTAAAATTTATACGAATGAAGTTTTTATTTTTTTATTAAGTTTAAATTAGTTTTATTCTGTTTGCTTAGCTACTAAGATTGCAAATTAAAAGATAAAACATTTTTATAACAAAATAATGATTGTTATAAAGTCAACAGTCGAAATAACTGAAAAAAATCAAGTGCGTCTAATATTATGGCCAGGGACTGTAGGACTCTACTGTACCTACATTTCTACTTCTAAGCTACAACGAATAATTATAAACTATAGTAAGACACGCAAAATCTAAAGGTCAAATGTGGCTTTTTATCGAACCCACCTGACCTTCGTTTTGAAGGCAGATGATTCTATAAGAACGTATAATTTTTATTCTAAGCAGTATACACGCACTCGCCCATATTTTACAGTGTGCGAAATATCGATAAGTTGGCGTATTTTTTAAAAAAAAAAAATGCATTAGCTATACAAGAATAATTTAAAGTAATGAAACGATAAAGGAATATATAATTCCCTATTCTAATTCACACTTTATCTACGAAAAGCTAAATAACTATGATTCATCCTAAATGCCGTGCTCCACCGAAAAGCACTACACGAGGCTGCCTATTCTAAGTAGTACATGGATTCCATAACAATGGAGATGTACGTACTCTAATTAAATAATTCCCCTGTGATTATTAATAATAATAGCAGAAATATAGTAAATCGATCAACTATCAGTTGCTATTACGCTTGCGTCCATAGAACGACGTATAATTATTTCCCAGTTTTCGCCAAGTTTCCCTTAGCTTGTTACTAATAGCCAGCAAACCAATATTATTATCATTATCCTTCTGAGCTTGGAAGAGGCAGTCTCCAGGGCCCCTCAATTTGAAATTGAAACAGCTGAAGGATTGATCAACGTAATGATTAAAAACAAACAACCTATTCTAATATTTAGTAATAACTTAATCCTAATTATCCAAACCAATAGCAACTAAATTGCTGACTTATATTTTAAATATTTGTTTTATGCACTTCTACTGTGCTAATAATTATAATTTAACATCAATCCGGATTACTAAAGAGCATAAGATATTTATTTATATATACGTAGTACCCTATAATACTGACTATCTAAATATCATGCAGCAACCTATCTAATTACTTAGCAGTATTACGAAAAAATTCGCACCATTCGACCGACTCGTTATTCCTAATATCGCTTGCGCGCCACGGCCAATTTAAACTCTTAGCTAATGACCTAACTTCCGTAAGCGTCCGACACCCATCGCTGAGTGGATTTTCAAATAAAGCATGCTTCGTTGTATGTACCCCACCATATTCACAATGCGAATCATTAACCCTCCCAATTGTACATAATATGATTTAAAATTAGCGCGACAGGTTATTAACTCTACCGCGTGATACGACAAACTAACCCTCATTTCCCTAAAACAATTATAACGTTCCCGATACATTTCCTAGTCTATTTCCTATTTAAAGTACTATTCGACCTACTCTGCCAACCATTATCAGGTTCATCACTGAACGCCTTTTTAAATACGCTAGCACAAATTAGCCAATACTTAGTTATCCCGCTATCCCGGCTAGACCACGCCTCTTTCGCTAATTGAATCTCATTACCGATTGCACCGACTGCACCGATTAAGGTGTAAAACAGTTTTTTGTCCTTCTCACTTAAGTCCTAAGTATCTAATAAAAAATCCGGTCGATCTTTTAAATTTTCTAACGCCTTTTATATAAATAAACTATCAGTTATAATTCGTACGTCCCGTATAAATTCCCATTCGCGCTTAATATATAATACTGCCTGATGCATTGCTACTAATTCTGCCAGAAAATTATTGCAATGATCCCCTAATTTAAACTTTTGATTATTTCAATACTCCTGTTATAAACAACAAAGCCGTTTCTGTGTCACCCTCACCCTTCGATCCATCCGTAAAAAATTATAAATCTTTTCCAGATATGCCTATAAATTAGTTATAATACATTATATATACATGTTAATTCCGCGGGATAAATTCGGCTCCTCTCATGTACTTGTCTTTCTAAATCGCCCGGTTCTAATCTAATTTCTGTTGCGGCAGGTTTTTGAAACAGCCCGCAATTTTGGAACTTTTGGAGTCTTGTACGTCGCATCTTGTACAACACGATTGATGATGTAAACCTTGTAAATAGTTAGAGAAACCAACAATCTTTCTCCGAAGAAGGGTATTACCGATTTCTGGTAGTTAAACCCTCTAAGCCTATTTTATTCGCGTCCCTACGAAATTTAAGTTCCCTCAAACGTATATCTACTAGCAATATACCCGAAATGATGCACGCCGCATCGGCCGAAATAGATGAATACGCATTCGCGGCTATAACATTACCGGTTCTAGTACCCCTGTAGATAGTACTCATCGCGTTACCGTTTAAACCTTACGTGCCTCTAGCTGTTGCTATTGGCGAAACGGTAAAGAATAAACTCTAAATTCATACTCCAAATAAAGAACTACATCAAAAGAAGTAACTACTTTTTTGAAATTTTATGCAATGAGATGTTGATGTTGTAGATTTGAAATTTGATTTTATTGTATATCGAAAAAAGGTTGATCTGCACTGCTTATCTTTTCAAAGAAAAGTGTGACTCTTAGGGTTTGTGTTTGTTCACGTCAAGATGTTAGTGTCAATACGTGTGTAATTTGTTAATTAAAAAAAAAGTTTTTAAAATGTTTAATATGACGTACTAGTTTCACTAGTGTAATTAATTACATTTTTAATTAAAAATAAAAAAACCCAGGACTATAAGAAAATGTAAATAACCAAGAAGGAAGAAATTAAATTTAAAAGTTTGAAAATGGATTAAAAGAAAAAATCCGAAACGTAGCTAATGTAAAAAAACAAAATACAAATACAAAAAAATAGGATTCACTGCGTGACAAAAATATAAAACTTTAGTAACACAAAATAAGAAAAGCGTTGAACAAACAAGTAAAATATTCGGAAGTAATAATAAATGCCAGAGTTAATTGGAAACACGAGGTTGAAGAATTGCTTCGGTATTATATAAATAAAACCAAAGCTAAGGAAAGCTCTGCAGTTTGCAAATGTAATAATGATAAAAGAAATAAATAAATGATCAATAAATTTTTATCAGCAGTGTCGTTAAAGGATTCGAAACAAGGATAGCTTACTTTGACTGAATTCAAATTGTAACTTATTTTGCGCTTTTCAAATTGTGACTTTTCGACAGTGTGACCACTGTGTAAACTGTACAAAATTCCTGTTTATCTGCTTGGAAGAGGTAATTATTTACCGCTAGATCAAATGATGGTCTACTTAAAAGTGTTGTGTAATGGAATAGCCGATTATCAAGGAAAACACAGTTATTCTCAGGTAAAATTTAACTCGTATATTGTAAATGAAAAAATAAATGTGGACTATTAAATACAAATTTAAAGGAAAATTTATTCAGGGTAACGATCGTTTCTTTTTCAAGAAATTTTGTAATTAATTAATTAATTACGATAAATATTTATTTCGAAATGCATTAACGAATAACTAAAGTAAGTAACATAACCAATTTGATATTTCTTTTTTGTAGATTGAAATGGTTCTGATTATTATCTTGTTCTTTCTGAGCTCTTAATTCACACGTGTGTTATAAAAAGAGGTGTACAGGCCTTTTTATTCAGTGGAATTTCTTCTTGGTGGTGGAATCTTCAGATTAT
Organism: Protaetia brevitarsis; assembly: GCA_004143645.1. Classification (NCBI taxonomy): domain Eukaryota; kingdom Metazoa; phylum Arthropoda; class Insecta; order Coleoptera; family Scarabaeidae; genus Protaetia; species Protaetia brevitarsis. Next base: position 5,428,696 of record RXPK01000234.1, on the reverse strand, counting down.
CGTGTCGCCTAGCCCTTTTAAATGATTATGATAACTCCTAGCTTCTCTCTACGCTTTCCTGGTCTTGATAATGTCTTGCTGGATGATTTTCTAATTGTTGTAACGGTACTTTCGCTGGAATAATTTTTTCTTTATAATTTCACTTTTTTATGTAAAAACTTTTTATTTCGCGTGCAAATTTATTTTTTCCAGGGAGCAATTTTAAAACATACCCCTTTCGCTTTCTTACCCACGCGTGTCTTTCAATTTGCTTTTTAAAGCAAACCTTTTTTTCCAGGTAATGGCTTTCCAAAATCTTCGTATTTACACGAATATTACGGCATTGTCTGTCCTCAAACATTCGTAAACTGCTCTGTTGACGTTGAATCTTCCCAACTTCCGAACTTCTCGGTATCAAATTATTTTGACATTTAATGTAAAACGTATTTCTCATTCAAATATTGAGTGTCTCTTAAAACATTTTGTATGTGATTTGTATTGAAAATCAATTAAAAATTCAATGACTCTTATTTAACAACGGATTACAGATTTCTTTTGAAGAGTTAGAATTTTCTGTTTTTTGCCGATGGATGTCGATAGTTTGGCAGATATAATTTTTATTAAATTAAATGATTTATAGTTTTAAAGTAAATGATAACCCAATATTTAATTCTCAATTCAAATTTTATTAGTAATTGAATTGAGAAGTAAAGCATCATTTACTTTAATATTATTACCTCAATTTGGACGTCAATATGAATTTAGAGTTTGAGGGAAAATATGTTCTAATATTGCATTCCACATTAAAGCAGGAACTAATAAAATCTGTCAAATCTCTGGCCCTATGCCGTATTTTTTTATTACAGTCAACTTTGACCATCGTCTCTGTGTGCGTTTCTCGGTGGTAACGCCGTTGTTAATGATGAACTCGTTATAAAGTACTCACGGGCGTTCCAATCGGATCGAAAATCAGTCAAATCAAGCAGGTATTTCCTACCCTGCTTGCTCTAAGCTCCAGTTTAATTGGTGGGTGTGGCGCTTACCAACCCAGACGAATTCTAATGAATGTGTGATCCACTTAAATCTTAAATTAACTTCCAGTTCAATTTTACCAATACAGAAAAAAAGGCGAACGAAAAGAAGGGAGGCCTCTCAATCAGTACGATGAATATTGATGAAGCTACCAAGGCAGCGGATGCGCTTTAATTTGATTTAAAAGTTTACGATAGATTGGCTTCTTTCCTTCCAAATAACATTTTACATAATAAATTTAAACCTCCAGTAAAAAATTAATCACCCCATGATTGCTGGTGATCATTTTTTTGTACGGAATTTGTACGCATAAAGGTCTTTGAGATAATAAGATTTATTTTTATTTCCTTTATTTCCATAAAGAAAATTAGGTTAGTATTTTAAAAACCTAATACCGAGAACGTAACGTATGAGTGCAAATTTTTAAAAATATAGCAACAAAGTACGGGTGATAAAATGCTAAAACCAGATCGACTCACTTTATTTTACAACTAGTATTATTCTTAGTCAGTAAAGTTGATGTAGGTCCAACGTAATTGAAGAAGGCAAGAAAAATGTCAAGTCGCAGGATACAGTTTCTTCAGTCAAGACGTTTTATTTTATTATATATGTTGGTCGTTTATTTTCCTACACCGAAACGATTTCAGCGCGGAAATAAAAGTACCAACGTTTCTTGTATAACTTCAGATTTTGATGTAACTTATATGACTTTGGGACATCTACAAGCATATACATATGTATATGTTCAAAAATGTCGCTTGTAGCTTTTAGTGTTGCCGTGTATATTAGTTTTGTTATGAAACATGTGAGCAATATTTTATTTTATTTGTACAAACATATAAGGAAAATAATTGAAGGAGTTTGGTAGTTTCTTTTTTCATTTCACCAGTAAAGAATACTTAAATGATACCTAGCCCGTATGCATATTTGTTGTATATCCCTCATATAACTATCAGTAATAATATATAAAGTTACGTAGTGTATTTTCCTTTGGCATACAACTTGCTCTAACAGGATAGCTACAAATAAACGGTAAATAGCGAACAAATAGACAAGAGTAGCGCGAAAAACCCAAACGTTTCTTAACCAGCTTTGACAGCAACCACGTTAGCCAAATCAAGTTACACAAATATTGCGACAGTTAAGCCCTTTACCAAAGTGTTTCACAGAGGAAATGGAATAAATAATGCAATAAAGAACCTTAAGTATGAAACATGTGATACGAACACAGCAGCGAAAACACTCTCCGATTACTTTACTTACTAGTCTTGTATCGGGGGTATACTCTGAAAATAAACCAGATGACGCAAATGTTTTAAATGCTAAACGTGAGTTACTTTTATTAGGTTTTATCATGTTTCAAATCAGACTTCTAAAGGATTGGAGATAAGTTCTACTAATACTGAAATTAACTCTAAATATCAAGTTAATTTACAAATAATTTTCGAGCCTATTTCGAATAAAATCAACGAAATTTTAAAGCAATATCGATTTTTAAGATTGTACACGCAAAAAATCAAACATTTGAAAATTATGTAAACAATTGAAAACAATTTGTAAATTATTGCGGCAACAAAGATAAATTGGTAGACAATTAGGCGACCTAACTCGCAGCGGGTTTAAATCTGGGCGGCTCAAAATAGGACTTAAACAGATGTGGCCTGATTTAAAAATTACAGTAAACAATAAGAAAAATGAACAGAGATCTTTCTCAGGCATTTGGGTCCCAGATACACGTAAAACGGTGGATTACAACGAAATAGTGCGAACGTTTACAAAATTACAACAGAAAATACCTATGAAGTAAATGAAGGGGATGTACGTTTGTTATAAACAATAAACCGTGTAAACGATTAGATATATATTTAAACAATAATTGTACGGCATTATAAATGAACATTTCGAAAAATTATATGTAAAAACAGTCAAAGCTAAAATAAAACTGTTTAGCAAATAGCATCAATCTAAACCAAACAAAAAGAAATAATGCAACAGATGACAGTGTTTACAAAATGTAATAATAATAAATGTAAATGTAGAGTAATGTCACATATATCAGATATTTAAAACATTATTAATATCGCGAGGTTACAAGATAATATTAAAGATATTTTGTTGTTGACCGACATCAAATATATGTAAATCATTACAATTATAAAGGTGTACAGCAAAAATTATCAACGTATCAATAATATTTATATATAGACAAAAAAAAATGATTGGTTGTGTCAACCAAATTTGATCTTATTCCAAAATATTATTCATAAATATAGCGGCAAATTTTTACTTCATAACCAAAATAATTTTGTTGAAATAATCTAGATTATTAGAATGATAAGCAAACTTCGCCAAACTATTGCCACTGAAAGTTCCACTACATCGAAATAAGTTAGGTTTAGGGCAAAACCAAGACGTGTTCAGAGATGACAATTGGATTATTGGAACCTCGTCAGCGTTTTGCGAGCATCGCGCTCGCGAGGGGTTGAAGACGAGATATTGGTATTCAGGTTGTGATCTCTGAAGAGAGCGGTGTCAATAAATGTAGTATAAGAGTCCATCGTGGTGCCTTTTAATTGTACAAACCCCTGACCTCCAGAAAGCGGCAGAAAATAGTAAGTATCCTTTGAGGTATTCATTTACATTATTGTGATTTTTATAATGGTTGTCCGGCCATTTTTTTTATTACAAATAAAACTTTATACTTAAATATGCATTCTCTTTGCAGATATCTACTGTTCTATGTTTAATGATGTTCAAAAATACGACCCACCTTCGCTAGATGGCTATAAACTATGCCCGATATATGCTGAATCACCACTGCAGAACGTGCGCATTAGTAATCTTCTCTCTTTTTAACCAATGAGTAGTTACATTTATATTTTTATACCAATAATAGATAGGCTGCCATGAGAGCTACACATGTTATGCCTTCCAAATCAATAACTTAATTTAAATTTAAAATTAACTATTAAATTTATAGTCTAATTTTAATCATTAAATGTGCGAAATGCTTTTTTGTTAATAAAAACAATGTAAATATCAATAACATGCACAATATTATCCAATATAAAAACATATAAAGAGTATAAGAACTCTTATCCTAGTATATTTTGGATTCTTAAATTCACAAAATAATTTTAAAATTTCCCACTATCATAAGGATAACCTCAAAGTCTTCGAAATATTAAATACCTATTTACACAGAAATTTAAACGTTAATTAGATAAAATACCTCAAACATCAGCTTACGTCACCCCAAAGTATTTGCGTGACAGGTCATAGATGTTGCAGATACGGATTCAGATCAGAAGCACAACGCTGGCATCAAGGAATCCAGGGAAAAATTTCCTTAAAAGCATCCCAAAGTGTATCCACAAAAGAAAAGGTACCAAGGTATGTTAATACAACAAATTTCTTCTAATGTTGATAATCTTAACATTTCTTCTGTATATTTTTAGGCCGATCGTAGATTCATCGATTTACAAAGAACATCCCCTTGGATTTCGGATATATTACAGAAATATGATTTAATTGATTTGACTTGACGAAAAATAAAATAGTTTTTCAAGGAAGGTTTTTTATCAACAAAAACTCGTCTCCGTGGACTCCAACTCGTTTATTTAATACGAACTACAGTAAGTGTTCACCCCTTTGAAGTAGTGTCGACACTATAGAAACTCTATATCGAAATCATACAGTTACCAGACGATAAATTTATACATCTAATTACCACGACTACGATGCAAATTAATTAAAATCCAATATATACAAACAGGTATGTAAATTACATAAAACCAATAATTGCGTCTACTATGGTTGGTGATTCATCCTAGGTATATACCACAATAATATATACACATAAATAAGTTAAGTTAAAGTTAGCGAATAGCTCTAAACTCCCAATCCTTAAGGCGAAGAATCGCGACACTATCTATTCCACCACCGATATCGGCATACGATTAGCCTTCTTCAGAAATAATTTTTTGTTGTAGTCAATTAGGAAACTGAAATGAAAGATCGAATCCGCACATAAGTGAAAAATTGAAAATTTAGTGCACTGCCGAACGTTTTCCGAACAACTGCATTTATTAACAAACAAGGTTACATTGAACAGTGTAACTTTGTTACTGTCTAATGGGATAGATAATTTAAGTGTAGTAACTAAACTACAATTTCAAACTAATTGGCAAGTACTTATTTCAACACTTAAAACTATCATACGGAGATGTGTGTGCACAGATTCTTCAATTTTTTATTATTCTTCCTAGAGAGGTAGGCATTCACATCATTATTTAAGAGTGGGATGCCATAAACGCAGAAAAATGTGCAAGTCTTGTACGTAGTATGCCCCTAAGGATTGCTGCTGTTATTAAAGTCAAGAGTGGACCCACCAAATATTGATACTTTTTGTGGTTTTACGTCAATAAAATAATTTATAAAACAATAAGACTTTTATTTTGTACCTTAAGAACCAAAATGTATTGAAGGCCCTAATATTTTTGATCAAAACTGTATATTGTATTTGTCGAAGTCGTATGAATGTATTAGTTAAATTATAGATTTACTAAAGAAAAGACAACAGACAAAGAAAACATTATGAACATACATATCGTTAAAGTTATTTGAAGTATAAACATATCGTATTTCTTTAGAATACAAATTGCTATAACGTAACAGCCATTACAAAATAACGCAATAGTTATATTTTGCATTACTAGTATAGTACCTCGCAGTAAACTACATCAGATGCACATTCATTCACAGGCTATACGCCTACATTCAGAACGTCTTACGTTTAGTGGCTTTAGCATTAAGAGGGGCACCGACTTCCGAACATTTCCCAATCAAACTTTCGTTACTAACCCGAGACTAAGATAGGGAACAGAAAGTAATTCGTTAAATAGTTTAAGATCTGTATAGATTACCGAATTCGGTTGGATTACCTAAATCGGGAAAGTAACGAGCACAATTAGTAAGTTTGCCGGATCGACTTTCTTCATTGAATTCCTTAATCACTTAGGCGAACCCGACCGTCTGGAACGCATTCGATCTATTACGCGAGTTAGTTTCATCGGATAAAAGTGAAACAATTCGATTCTCCTGTATGAATACTGCACTACGCCTACACAGTTTCCTTCTATGATATTTATCTTGGCAAGTGGTGTTCTCTTTCTTATGACTAATTCAAATAAAGACATAAAAATTACAGTTTATTAATGTCATCTTATATTTATAAAACATAAAATCATTTTATCCGAATTTTTGAATAAAATTTTAGAAAACATTAGTTGGCGGGCAGAAGTATATTATTCAAGACATTTTGTATGGTGACTGTTATAAATTTACACTTCTCATATTTGTTCGTATAATAAACGTAACAAAGTACATAAAGTTTAATGTTACATTACACATCGGTGAAATATTTGTGTATTTTTAGCTCCATGTATTAGCTGTCTAAACACAAAGTTCACCCGACAAGCGAGTTTGTTACTACGAGAGAGTTGCAAGTCTTCTTTTTAGTGTGGTTATTTCCGCAGAGTTTTAGAAATTCGTATGTACTTGCATACAACATATAATATGTGCAGTTTATAGAACACAGGTTTTGTTTGTTATTTTTGTGCGACACCATTTGAGTCAAGATTTCACAGTGGTGTTTTCAGCTTTATTTGTTTGTTCGTTGAGGAACGACAAACAGCTAACTGAGTGGCATTTCTGAAGCTAATGCATATGGAGTTATACTTTTACACAAAAGACAATAAAAGAAGCAGATAAATTAAAAGAAAATAAAAGACTTAACATGAAAAGAGCTTCACCTTTATGAGATCGTCTGCTACAAACAGTAGACACTAATATAGTACAGTAACCTAATCAATGACGAGTGACAGCTAGGTTATTTTCAAAATTACAATGCTACAGTTCGGACAACAAGCGAAACAGAGACTATTTGCAGGAATTTTTCGATGACAGAGTAATTGCAAATGGAAGTTGGCCATCCAGATCATCGGATCTTACACCTTTTTTTTATTTGGTCATCTAAATAAATAAAATTTGCCGGAATCGATTACACAATTTGGGTGAATTGAAATTAAAAGAATTAAAAACTATTAGAAATGAGCAACTAATTCATGTTTTCGAAAAAATGTAAACAGTGCAGATATGTCAAGGAAACATGTTCCGTTTCCAGTTTACATTATATTTTTGTTATAAATTAGGTTAGGAAGTACATTAATTTATTATTGTCCGTTTAGCATCTCGTGCAAGTTATGAACCATGTTTGGTGTAAGTTATAGGGATCTATAAGATAAACAGGAAGATGAACCGACTAGCACCGCTATCTTCTCTGACAGTCAGTCCACACTTAAAGCGATTAGTTCCCTAAGGGTAGACTTTAAACTGATTTGGGACTGTATATGCTCTCTAAATGAAATGAATACTCAAAGGGAATTAACATTGGCATGGGTTTCTAGCCTAGAAATTAGGCGGCGGACGATCTGGCCAGGTTCGTCAAGGTTATTCGTTGGAGCTGACCCTTCTTTAGGCGTTAACAAATCGCAAATTAAAAACTCCATCAATGAATGGACACATAGTCAGTCCAGAAAGTGGTGGCAAACGTCACCGGGACAGAGACAGGCAGAAAAGTTTCTAAAGGAACAGAGGGCTGAATTTACTAATGATTTAGTGGGTAAAGATAGGAAGACTGTCAAAATAATAGTAGATCTGCTGATTTGTCACTGTAGACTAAATAGGCAGATGTACAACATAACCCTGATAGATGATGCTACTTGCATATTCTGCCAAGAGGAAGAAGAAACACCAGTTCATATGCTGTGCCAATGTGACGGCTTGGTAAGGACAAGATTTCCAGTAATGGGGGTGGAGATCCCCACAGCTGGCCGCTACACAAAGAAGCCGCTCTAAAGACGATAGGTCTAATTAAGAGAGCAAAATTAGGCAACGCCTTCTAGGAAAAAGGAGATCACAATAGTTCTGAAAAGGTCACAGTGAAACAAGTCCGTAGACCACCCCAACCCTAACCTAATCCAATCTAATCTGGCATAAGTTAAGACATGACATAAACCTCTTATTCAGTTAATTACACCTGGTTCTATATTGTTATATACAGGCACATACAAATAAAAATTGCACGTTATTGTATTTGTTTAGCCATCTTATTTACATGCAGGGAATTTGATATTGATAAGGACTTGACAGAAGGATGTAGGATCAAGACAACCTTATTCCACCACACTGCATTTTAATTTTAATATTAAATGAAAGTTTAAACTTTGAAAATATTATCTATAGTGATTCTCCAGATTCTCGGAAATTGGCTATGGCACACTCGTTGGCAAAGAGATTTTAGACCGATTAGTCTTCTCTATAGAAGAAGGAAATAGGACGGAATCTCTCGGGGTAGGGGTAAACTCGTATTTGCGCGCCATCTGTGAACTAAATTTTTAAGTTTTAGGCAAGCTAGCACGGTGGGTTGCATAAAATTCGAATTTATTTGAATTTTATTTTTATGATACACACAAGAAAGTGTCCAAGTCCAAAATTTAAAGATGTCGAATTTTTTAGAAAAATAAATGAAGATACATTTATGATTAAAAATATGTTTTGTTAACATACTTTGTTGTATTTTCATTTGTTTTTCTTAAAGAATCGACATCTTTAAATTTAGGACTTGGACACTTTCTTCTGTTTACCAACGATTTAAAAGCTAAAAGGGTTGGTTTTTGCAGTAACATGCAATTTGTTTGTTTAATTTTACTAACCTCACAGAACATTTTATGATAAAATACATTTCAAGGAAAGTTATCATATACTTGTACAGAAAAACAATTATATGTTTTTTAACTTCAATAAATATATACTTCGTATACGACATCATAAATTTGAAATTAATAGTTTCAATATTTAAACAATGCTATAAGTTTTGCACACCTATTGATTCTTCTCACTGTACCAACAATTGCCAAACTGCATTTCCTTTAGATAACTCTCCAAGAACCCCTAAAATTATTTCTTTTATTTGTCTGATTGTATATAAGTGACAAAGGTGAATTTCATATTGAACGATTGTTAACCTTACATTCTTGGCTGGATGGAAGAATTAAAAAAAAACATGTGTTAACTTCTGGGTCCAAAAATTCCGGCCTTTACACTTTCCAGCTATATTTGCAATACCTCTTACTGCTGTACAGGAAAGCTGTGTCTGCAATAGCCCTCTTATATTATTCTTATGTTAATTGATATAAATATCTAGTTGACCAAGTATCGTCACATACTTCCACGCAACATGTTGTCATCCGATGTGAGGAAAATATGTTTGATGTTGAAGAAAATTCTCACCGTAGAGGCTACAAATAGTATTCAAAATATAACCCGGTTTTCTCTGAATTAAAGTCGGTGGTATTTCCGGTATTCCGATATAAACTTAAGCTAGGAGGTTCGGATGTTGATGTAAGGAAGCAATTCTTTATCAATATATTTTTGACTATAATGATTTAAGGCCGATATTTCATCATGTATAATTTATGTAATGTGCAGACTCAGTTTTCTGTTCTTTATCGAATTTGGTGTTTATGGCAGTGTATTTTTTATTTCCAACTTTTTGTCTTCATAAAAGGTTAAGACAAGAGTTTTCTAACCTAAATTTATCTTCAGATTGCTCCTGCATATTTCTTTACTTATTTTTGTTTCAATTTAACATTATTTCAATAAAATAATTATACATTATTATCCAAATTAGAATAGAGATGTATTCACAGTACAATGTACTGTGGGGACTTATAAAACACAAATTGTAAGTAGATATTTACATTTGATCTCGTTAAAACTCGTGGGAGCTTACTGTAACTCACTTTAATAAAATTTAATGTTTATGGCATAATACAAACAAACTGATTTTCTAATGTGATTACACGTACTGTATGCAAAAGAATGGTTAAATAATTTTACATCGCAAAAGCAGCAGAAATATGTCTCCGTTTTCAGTTTAATTAGTACATGCTTTCGTGAATGTAAGGTGACAAAGATAAGCACAATATAATTAACATGTTCACTATAGGCTTGTTACCATGGTACACCATTTAAGAACTTCAAGTGTAGGTCTAATGGCTTTAAGAGAGTCGGTAAGTGTGTTTTTTTTTGTGCACCGGAAATCATTATTTATACCTCCAGCCAGTCGAACAGCCAACGACCGGTTTAAGAATATACAATACACGCAGACCTTCATAATTGGCAGACCACTTCGATACTATCGGCACTCGTTCACTATTTTTTTTTTTACCTCTTCCCTCCGAGAGCACTTTGGAAATGGTATTTAGCTGTTTCGATGTAAATTAACGGAAATTCGTTTCAGCTCCATTTTATTTATTAAAGATGCCAGAACATCCGTTGCCGATAATAGCCTTAAAATGGGCATAAATGGAAAGGCATTTTTTTCTCTCCGTATTGCGGCGCGTTAAAACAAAACATGAAAAGATATTTCCTCTACACGTAAAGCGCATAATTCGTATATCTATGCACCTGACACATACGAACATAAATGTCGGTTAATTTCCTTTCATTTTCTAACGGATGCGGATACGAGCCTTTCACTTTTTCTTATTGACAGCGTCACGTTTATGTAAATTACTCTCATGTATCAAATATGTATCCGCGCAAATTACCGCCTGTTGTTAATTCCTCGAACATTCTTTCATAATTTAAAAACCGATAAGTTATCAATTGAAACTCGAATAACAACATGATTCAATATTAATCGTAAAATTGCTGAAATTAGATGATGTATTGAAGTTAACCATGTAATCTTGCATGCCATCAATTTCCGTTAATTACATACATATGTATAATTTAACTTGGCGCGTTGACGTGGCTTTTAGTTATGGATAAAAAAGAAATCAATGAACGATTTTTTTTGTACAATTTGCGTATCGTAAAAGGAGATGAATGGAAGAGAGAAATAATTTCGATTAAAAATGCAAATTGTAAGAGAAAGGTGAAATCGACTGTATAGACGTTACCGTTCAATAGGGTGTAATCAAAAAACAGCTAGATTTGTTGCATATTTAATGTCTACACTCCCATAAATAGATTTTTACATCACAGTTTAAATAATAATCTGGATCAACAAACATTTACAATAGGAAAACGAAACCAAATAAACCAAGTGATCAATGATACCAAATAAGACCAACCCCAAATTAATTTAAAAGCTGTAAAATTAAAAAATACAGAAAAGTATGTTTTTGGTTAGTGTTAATACAACTAACAAGAACACGGGCTGAGGATAAATGGTTTCTCAGCAAATTCAGCTCTAACAAACAACGAACATTTGGTACCACCCACGGGGTAGGAAACTTGAAACGTTTGCAGATAATGTGAAACACCTAGGCGTCCAACTTGATAAGATTGACTACATTAGATTAGGGTTGGGGTGGCCTATGAACCTGTTTCACCGCGACCCTTAGCTACTGTGATCTCCTTTTCCTGGAACACCCTCTCTAGTTTTGCCCTCTTAATTAGGCTTCATCCTAATCATCCTTGAGAGCGGCTTCTAGCTGTGGAGTTCTCCATGTCCATTACTAGAAATCCTCGCCAGGCTTTCACATTGGCACAGTACATGAACTGGTGTTTCTTGCTGGTCTTAGCTGAATCTACAGGTTGCGTCATAGACCAGGCCTATTTAGTTTACAGTGAGCAGTCATTAGACCGCTATCATTTTGACAGCCTTCCCGTCTTCATTCAGTAGATCCCTAGTAAATTCAGGCTTCTGTTCCTTTAGGAACTCTTTTGCCCGCCTTTGTCCCGCTGATTTTTCGTCACCACTCTCTGGACTAATTACGTATCCATTCAGCCAGCGTGTTCGCCGCCTCATTTTCTCTCACGTCCGAGTCACTAGGAACCCAGGCCAAAGTTAATTCCCTTTGGGTGCTCACCTCATTTAGGGCGCTTACGTAGTCGCGAATCAGCTGAGAGGCCACACTAACGGAAGAGCTTTGTTGCATAGCTACATAATCGTTTTAAATGTGGACTGATTGTCAGAGAAGGTAGCGACACTTTTACCTGCCTCGGTCCATCTTTCTATTTCTCGGACACAATGGTGAATTGCAGCAACCTCAGCTTGTGTCTTTCCTGAAGCTTACTGAAAGTGCATTTTTAGGCTTCTTTGCGTATATTCCAGCTCCAACGCCGTAGTCCGTTTTAGAGCCGTCTGTATACCAGTTTGAGTCCGCTTTTACTGACGTACCTGTCTCCCAATTTTTCTTATCTGGTATAACTTGATAAGGTACTAACCTGGAATCCGCATTTGGAAAATTCTTTTATTTTATTATTATTCACAAGGCAAGGGTATTCTTATGAACTTGGCGAATAATATGTGTTAGTCCATTGGCTTCATTGGCACTTCTGAAACTACTTCTTCTAGACTAGCTGCAAGTCTACAAGTTGCTGGAATCGGTTACTTCCTACAGCATACTCGGATTGTCTTCTTACATAATATGTACATAACCAAGGACTGATGCGTGTTTCACTACCTCCTTCCCAAACGGTCAGTAATGAAAATGCAACGAAAAGACACTAACGCAGGACACCTGCCAGTTTAAGGACGTTTCGAAAACCGAGTAGTATGTGGGCGCAGAATATTTTGTTCTCGCAATTTAAGAATCAGAAGATATTGCACTCTTGGACATGATGATTTTCCAAACTGAAATTTATGCCAATAAGATGTGCGCTAGGGGGAGGCTTTGTATGCACTGCGGAAAAGGAGGTTGTTTAGTAAATAGTTTTTGCAATGATTTCCTATACGTTGATGTAATCACTTAATTGTTCATTTAGGTCTTAGCAAGGATACGTATCTTTGAACTGACTTCGCAGAATCCACATGAACTCCAGTAGTGGGTGAACTGTAAATAATCTTCTTAAATGGGCACTTCAGATCACCATTGTTGAGAAATATTTCAAGAAGTCTATTCAAATTCTGCCAAGTAAATGACAAATCAGAAATTTTAGTGATTCCATCCTTCATGACTTTGAGCAAGTTAATTCTCTCGACAGCAATGTTGTTAGTTGCAGGAATAAGCAACCTTTTTCATATGATACGTTAAACTAACATAAAAGTGCACTCCTTTATGTTTAAAAAGTAAAGCAGGTAACGAATGAAATATTAATAAGTATCAATAAAACTACATTTCATTTTATACACAAAGCAAATTTAAATATTATTTTTAGTTTTTTAACCTAGCTACCAGGATGCAGTTTCATGTTAATCTAACATATCATTTGTGAAAGGTTGCCTGAGGGCAATCGAATCTTCATGTTTAATTAAAAATTTCTCGGTTTCTACGACTTGTTTTATCGACTTAACTTCTACTACCACTAAGAGAACTGCAACGTATACAAAATTCACGGAAAAGAATCTTGCAAATTCTATAATTTTAAGTCATTTCTTACTCATATTTGCTTAGTTAATAATCAACTGCGTAAATTATTTTTGGCACAAACGAATGCCGCTTTAATCCACCAAAACATTATCTATCTAATGCCATTTATTGCTAATGGACAAAAAAAAAACAATTATGTAAGAGGAAATTGTTTTAGTAACCGCATAATTTTGTCTATTATACCTCCAAACAGGATAACAAGGTAATTATTTGTCATTATCGTAAATAAATTTTCCGGTTGACTTTCTTCGAATACTCCGTACCCTCAGAACGGATAGAGAGGGGAACAAACGGTTTTTGGATTGTCGAAGAAACGTGTATACCTGGTCCTTAGAGCTTTGTTGCATAGATATATATATATGTGAGGCATAGCAGTTACCTGTACGTATACATTTCGAATCCAGAAACTACTGTGATTATTTTGCAAGGTGTCGCATTTATAGTATTCTAAGGAATAGGATGTGGGTAGGACTGTGTGTAAACTTACTTCAAAAATATTTTTATCTAGGAAACGTGGATGTTTTGATGCAACATTTTCGCAGTAGAATGAAGGGAAACTTTATTTTTTTATACAAAAAGCAACTGCTTATACTGTATACAGGGACTAAATTGAAATGCCGACGCGCAGCGGTCCGAAATGCGAAAAACGTGATCGAAAATTGATTTTTGAACTTGTTACACCATCATTATCGACGTGGTGGTAGGTAATTTTAAAATATAGTTAATCAGCATTATGAAAAGGTAATCAGAGATATACGTAGTACTTTTACTTACAATTAGATTTATTAGACAATGTAATATACACAGTATACACAATACTTAAAAAAGGAGATCCACTAGAATGTGAGAATTATCGGGGAGTAGCACTATTAGATATTGCTTTATAAGACACTGGCAGCGACTATATAAAACAGGCTTAACAACAAAATAGAAGCAAAGTTGGGAGAATACCCGGAAATGTAGATCAGTTGTATAGATCAGAAATTACCACTGCACCTGCTCTTCATAGACTTTCAGCAAGCATATGACAAAATAAAAGGAACAAAAGTATATGAAGCACTGAAGGAGCTAGGCATTCAGGAAAAGTCGGACTAGTGAAAATGACGCTAAGGGAGACCGATTATAAGCTGCAGGTGAATGGGCATATATCGGAGAGTTGGAGAGTTAAAAGAGGACTAAGACAAGGAGACCCTCTGTCAACGTTGCTCTTCAACGTAACACTAGATAAGATTATTAGAGACAGTGGAGTAAAAACAGGTCGAACCAATAGGTACAAATTTTGACATATGCAGATGATTAGTAATTCTAACCAGAAACAAGGGAAAATTAAGGGATGCAGTAAAAATAATAGAGCAAAGAGCAAAAGAGAAGAGATTGAAAATAAATGAAAAGAAGACGAAATACATTAACCTAGGTGAAACCCAAAGCCCACAAAATGGATCGCTTGAATTTATAGCAGAGGATGGGACACAATACAAATGTGAAGAAGTTGGGCAATTTAACTATCTGGGAGTAACCATGACAAATAAAGCAGAAGAAAGAATGGAAATACAAGAAAGAATATCAAAAGGAATGAGATGTTTAGCAGGGGTAAGAAGAATGTTTAGATCGAAGTGGGTAACGAGAAAATTAAAGTAAACATCTGCAAAACAGTTGTTAGGCCAGTGGTGATATATGATAGTGAACTATGGAAGATTAACCAAAGGAGGCGGAAGCAGTGGCCGTATGGGAGAGGAGGGTATTGAGGAAAATATATGGAGCGGTGAGAGACAATAACCAGTGGAGACGAAGGACTAATAAAGAACTCAAGCAAATATATGGACAACCCTCAATTGTTGAAGTGATAAGGCCCAAAGAATGAGATGGCTGGGATATGTCGCCAGGCTACCAGACTCGAGACAAACAAATCAGGTTCTGGGGCATATCAGGTAGAAGATCGAGGGAAAGACCAAGAACGAAATGGCTCAAAGCGGTGGAAAGAGATCAGATGGAAGTGGGGGTCAGAGGAACAGAATGGAGAAGAATTTGCAATAAAGCCATGGGCACAAGAGGCCTGCAGAGCTGAACATACATACAATACACACAGTTTTACGCACGTTTCATTTAATTGTATCAAAGAAATCACAATTATTGCCATCATGATGGGATTGACATAAAACATTTTTAAGGTGTACCCACCTATCGAACAAGGTGGCAAGATTCTTTTTAAGCATCAATAATAAAAACATATATTATTCATAAGTTTAATTACAATCATCAGCTTCCAATTCTGTGGTGAATAAAACCAACAGCCCATAATATATAACCCATAAAATGACTTCTAATAGGTGATAGTTCCAAAGAGGTACTAACCCCAAAATTAAAAAGACACTAAAAACAGTGCTATAATGAACTCCATTATAGAATTGTTTTCGTCTACGCAAGGATTTCATTAGGACACCGAAATAGAAAAAAAAAAAACTTTAAACTCCGTTAACTAATGCCCTTTTTTTTTAAAAAATATGTGTCTCAGCATTCTCCTTAAGTGACTTGATAACAGAGTTAAGAATGTGTATTAATTAAATTGAATAAAATAAAAAAATCCTTTATGCTAGATATTACTTGTTGATCAATAAGTTCTAAAATAAGAAACAAGAGCTGTTGGGTAAAATTCCAGTGTTGAATTTTTGAAAATATATCGACGTATTCCTTTTTAATACGTTTCGCAGATAAAAAAAATCTATTTTACCGCATTCACGTAAAACAGCGAAACAATAGAAGCCAGATTATTTCTAACACGTGTAGTCTGACTAACTTTGTTGGTCATAAAAGTAATCTGCCGAGGTGGTCTTGGTATACGGTTAGAATTCGGAGGAAGCACGGTCTGTTAATCCGCAAGCATCTGCGCCATCTCTGAGCAGCATCGACCGCACTCACACACAATAACACAAACACGCATTATACATCAGCTGCCTCTCGATATCGTTTTACCCTCGGCTAAACGCATTCCTTAACACCTGGATAATTATCCGGTCTTCTATACGAAATATTTTAGCTGTTTTTTAGGCTAACTTAATAACGTAAAATGCGGGGCATGTTAGCGTGTTTTATCCCAATATTTAGCGCCCTCTAAATGCGACATAATTCCACAAAAGGAAATGTAAAAAGAGACATCGGTGTATACTTATATCTAAAATGCACTATCGGGTTTCAAATATTTGGACCCCATTTGTCCCGAAAATAATAAAATTCTTTGCAGGAGGAAATTGCGCCTTCCCTCTGAGGATGAAATTTCACATTTTGTTGACAGGAAAAGATTGTGTTCAAAAGTACTTATTTGAAATAATTTAGTGCCGTGCGGTTTCTTATTTTCGTTCCTCTAGGAGATTCAATTTATTCGTCTACCGGGTATAATAAATGAGTATATCTGTAAAATACGAAATAGGTATTGCCGTATTTCCTCGGAATGTTCCCTAGTTCTCAGTCTCAGCGGATATATTATATTTTGTTATATTATACAGTGTGTGGTAAGATTTATTTAAAATGTGCTATTTTGTCATGACATACCCCTTTGCTGTGAGTTTGAAAACTGTAATACATTAATATCTCGTGTTGTGATGAGTTTTCCAAAAATGAAAACCCGTAAATGAAAAATTACTGTAATCCAAGTTACAAATCTGGAGTATACAGTGGTGTTTCACTAGAACAAAGTTATAAGATATTTTGTAGTTACACTAACAATGAGGTTAATTCATTACAGTTTTTTTTTTTTTCTGCTACCTATATGTAGTAACCATTTAGGTAATAACAATTTTTATCAGGTTATGTTCTCATGTTGAATGTCTAGTATATCTAATGACGGTTTACCTTTGTCTATGTAGCCGGTATAACAGTTTAATAACTTTATATCGGTAGACACATACACATGATACAGTCGAACTTGGATAACTCGCACCATGACTTGTCACCAAAAAAGTTCGAGTTACCGAGACTTCGGGTTCTTGAATAAAATACATAATGTACAGCTCCTCCCACAAAAAGGTTAACAATCTGAATCGCGATTTTGATTATATATTCTCAGGTTGAACTATACATACAACTGTGTTTATTGGAGGTAATTTTATTCATGCCAGCCGAAGAGCAGCCCACACACGTAATGTTTACTCGTATTTGATAAATTCATATTTTATGTCCGCTATTCATTTGGTAAATTGTCTATGAAAGTTGACTTGATTTATTATTATTAGTTTTTAAATAAGGGTATCCATTGAGTTTAAGGCGCAACAAGTTTGCGGCAAAAACCACAAAGGGAAGCATTTGTGTTTATCTGATATTCGCCTCTTATAACATTTGTATAAACATATTTTTCATTGAAACCTCACATAACTAAAATACATACAGTTAAGGACAAATGTCATACGCATATTCTTTCATAATAAAATTAAGGAAACATTTCAATTTTGCATAACTTTAATTTTTTTTTATTATCTCTCAATACTTCCTAAACAGTTAGCTTTTCATTGCTTTTTTTACAACATAATACTGAAAAATAACTGTTGTCTGCGATTGTATATCTCGACACTAATATTAGATCTCTCTTACATTTTATATAATAGTAAAAACATTAGCACACTGAATAGTTAAAATGAAAGCAGTAGATGTTACAGAAATCAAGGCATCCTTATAAATCTGATGATGCCATCGGTAAATATGGGGACAATTTTATGTTGCAGTACGATAACTGTCCCGTGCCTAAAAAGAATGATTACGTTCCGCAAAAATTTATTTGACAGGTATTGATCTGGTCTCCAAATAGTCCGAACTTAAGTCCTATAGAAAATGCTTGAGCTGTATTAAAGCAGATTATATATTTATACATATATAAAGACTTCATTCCAGAAAATGCAGATGAACTATGAGAAACTTCTAGGAACTAATCGGAAATAATGGGGACTGGAGACATTGGATGCTTTAAGATTGAAAAAATGAATTTATGCAAATGTTATAATTAGATAAAAGAATAAAATAATTTATTATTTATTTTTAATATATATTATTCACATTTCGGCCCCTTATAAATAAATAACTCTTGTGTTTCAAATTTAAATGTATTCTTTATCTCATGCACACGATTTCACTTAAAATAAGCACTTTAACTTGGTGTATTGGAGTAGAGAAATGTCCTCTACTCCAACATGCTTTTAGAACATTTCCTACCGTACTGAAGAATTAAAGAATAAGCTATCCATTCGTAATTTTTTTAATGTGGAGCGGCCTCTACACTGTAGCGGTCAGAAATTCTACGCCTGCATGCGATTTGGCATTGGAGAGGGCCTACTCATGAATAGAAATTAATAAAATAGATGACATGACGTTAAAAATGGGATTTTACTAATTTAATTAAAGAATTATATTTGAAAATTATGTAGATATTTTTTTATACTGGGCTGTGTGACACCGTGTAGCATTACAATATATATTAAGGATCATTACACAAACAATTTAACTTGTAGATAGCTTAGAAATGGCTGTTAAAGGTCGAAAAATGTAGCTAATTCTAAAGGAAATCAGAATGGAGTTAACTGATTTATATTTTTTACTTATGTATAAATTATTTATAATTATTAAAAATTATTTCCGTCATCTTTATATTTGCAGTTCACCTGGAGATGAAGAGATTTTATAAAAAAATAGAAACATGTGAGACATAATTAAAATTTAAATTAAAGCTGAATGCATTTTTTTACTCGAACACTTTTATTTGCTTCATTTGGGCAGATAGTTTATAAACGCATATTTCTTGGAAGAGTACCTATTTCATTAACAATCTTGCTACAGAATGGGTAATTAATTGGCAAGACGCATTATTTTAAATAGGTCAGTCACTGAAATAATATTCTCCACTACTCGTTTCATGCCTTTATGCATACGAGCCGCGCATTTAATTTCCTTCATAAAATTGCGATTCGCTAAAGTGATTTTTTTTTCTAAGTAAGAAGAAAAACTTTCAAAGGATCTTAATTAAAATTATGAATTATGCATTTCGTAATTAAATATTTTTATTCTTCGGGTTTGTTCTCGCCGCCGGATTCACACTTCGTAATTAGAAATTCTTGTTAGTTTTGCGCGTCGCCGGCGCCGTTGAACCGGTGAAACGTTGAAAAACGGACGTCGTTGGTGGCATAGCCGCACCGCACCGCCCCCATTCTTCGCAACGAATTTAAATATCAAATAGAGTTCGTGAATTAATGCCTAACATACACAGTCGGCATGGAGAAGCACCTACTACTGCATAGTAGGGATGAGTCATTGGGAAAGCTGTTCAGAAGTTTGCTTACAATGCGAGGGTAAACAATGGGCACCGTAGCCCTCTTTTAAAACCAGACATTTCACACTCAACTATGGCAACCGCGCTTGTGTACTCTATATCAATATTTGACAAAGCACTACACAAAACTTCTAAATAAAGTTTGCCAGTCGTCTACAAACTTCGCTTAGTCTTAATAAATGATAAGTATACCGATCTAAGCAATGAGCTCGTTCAATTTAAAACCAAACAAGAAAAAGAAAATACACCTGACTGCAATGCAAAGTACTAAATAAACTTCGTAAAATATTAATCCTTTACATCCTTCCACATTTAACTGCCGAACAAGTGTCTGGTTCATTTTTATTGCGGAACTAATCGCGAGGTAGGTAATTAGCATTGTTGCGATAGCACTTATATACAATGGAAGCGTATTATTTGTTTCATTTGCACCGTTAAAACGAGTTATAAAAATACGAAGTGATAGTCAATGACTTCGAAGAACTACGAACGGATGTCTGTATATTCAAGGTATGTATGCAAGTATATACATATATTTCGACGCCGCGCAGGATGTCGTATATACTTCTTATCCGTCAATTTACCGGATGGAGGAGCGCACGACCACAAACTCAGGTATTACCGGCTCTGCTTGACCGTTTCCTGTTGTTGCATGAATTAAGTCGAGCTAGAATGTCTTATTACTCTCGCATGTGTAAGGCAGTATTTATTGCTAGTTCAAGAACAGCATAAATTTAACCTTCCGTAGTACTGAAGAAATTTTAGAGCTTAACGAGTAAATCATAATGCTAGGCAGGTATATAAAAATGACAAGTTATTTAATTACTACTTTGCAGGAGATACACATTCTATCCGATCAAACCGAGCGACAGGAAGTTATAAGGAGTTATAAGGGACAAGATTACTTTTACGAACTTGCCGAAGGATGCATGGGAAACTTTGGTAGATATTCCCAAAACTAATCCATTGGATCCACTGATTATATAATCCAAAGCCAATGGATTCACTTGTGGCAGCTATAATCATTACCTATGAAGCACGAACGTTATGGCAGGAGTGCAAGAAACTAGAGCCTTAAATTAGATTAGATTAGGATTGGGGTGGCCTATTGGCCTGTTTCACCGCGACCTTTCAAATCTATTGTGATCCCCTTTTTTCCTAGAATACGCTCTCTAATTTTACCATCTTGTCCTCATTAGACCTTCACATTGGCACAGCACATGAGCTGGCGTTCCTTCCTCCTTGGCAGAATCTAAAAGTTGTGTCATCTACCAGGCCTATGTTGTATATATGCCTATTTAATCCTACAGTGGCCAGTCAGCAGACCCACTATCATTTCGACAGTCTTCCTACCTTTATCCGTAGATCTATAGTAAATTCAGACCTCTGTTCCTTTAGGAACTCTTTTGCCTGTCTCTGTCACGGTGATTTTTGCCACCATTTTGTATCTATTCATTGATGGATGTTTTAATTTGCGATTTGGTACTGCCGAATGAAAGGCCAGCTTCAACGAATGACCTTAACAAACCTCGCCTAGCCAGGGCGTTCGCCGCCTCATTTCCTCTGACGCCCGAGTGGCTAGGAACCCAGGGCAAAGTTAATTCCCTGTACGTACCACCTCATTTAGGGCGCTTACGCAGTCCCAAATCAACTTAAAGTCACACACACGGAGGTAATTGCTTTAAGTGTAGGGCTAACTGTCAAAGAAGATAGCTACGCTTTTACCTGGCTCTGTCCATCTTTCTATTTCTCGGGCACAATGGTGAATTGCAAAGCCTTAGCTTGGAACACCATCGTGTCTTTGCTGAAGTAAACCGATAGAATGTTTTTAGGCATCTTTGCGTATATTCCAGCTCCGACGCCGTAGTCCGTTTTAGAGCCGTCTGTATACCAGAGAGTGAGTCCGCTCCTACTGGAGTACCTGTCTCCAAGTCCTTCTTATCTGTAATTATAACCTTATATTTTCTACCCATGTTGAATTTTTAGATCATTCCATCACACGGCATTCCTAAAAAGGGTGCTTCCTTGAGTTCATCTAATAATTTTTGATAGTCAGCGCCGTGCGATTTATTTATCGATACTTAAATATACATAAGCGTGTGTGCGTTAGACCCGGCAGTTCCTTGTAAGTAAATATGTAGTCGTAGCAGGTTTAGAATTACATCTACTGCAGTGATAGGGCGCGATCTCATCGCGTTGCGCACAGACACGCTAGTCTTTGTACGCCATTTAACGCTTTGGCCGCCCCCATCTGCCGCACCTTTGGCCATCACATCTATAGCTCCGTACATTATCATGGGTCTAAATATTCTTGTGTGTTACCAAAGAGTCATCTTGCGCCCAACTTCCCAATTCCCTCCTGCACCTATCTAGGGCGATAGTGGCTTTGTTAGTTGTGTTCTGGATACGTAGGTTCCATGTATGTCTTTAATCAAACCATACCCCCAGGTATTTTGCCTCTTTGACGTATGGAATCCTTTCGCCTCCTATCACTAGTGGTTGTAAGCTTTCTAGCGTTCTTTTTCTTGTGAACGTGACAATTTGCGTTTTCTAAGCATTGATTGATGGTCGCTCTTGTTTACACCATTTGTCAACGGTAATTAAAGGATCACAAGTATAACAAGCATAGCAACAATGTCTGTCTTCCATATTAGAAACTCTTCTAAACCTACCATTTTTGCAAAGTGCAAAGAAAATCAAGTATGTGTTTTTCTGGAAGGTGACTTTCCCTGGAAGATCTGAAAAAGATGAAATATGTCAGTGTATAAATAAAATCAATCAATCATTTATGTACAATAGTGAACCAATTGTCTTGATTTGGTACTTTAATAAAAATAAATGTTATGACTGCCGTCTTTCTTTAATAGGACCACAAAAAAGTGCAAAAATTGTGATTATTTTGATTATTCGGCCAACTGTAACATGAGACTCTTATTTCAAAAAAAATCAATCTCAGCTACTCTATCCCTTTCTTTCGGAGTAAATTGAGTTGCAGATTCAAAAATTCATTTGATGTACGTTCAAAATGGACTATTTTATTTTAGTAACCAAAGTAACCATATATTTTTTTAGAATTAATTAATAAATAAGAACATAGAAAGAAGAAAATATCTATAATCAGTGTCTCTAATTCGCTTTAAGGTAGGGATGGATGTTTTCCAATAAAATACAAATTTGTACTGCCCTTATGTAAATCCAAGGTTTTATGAGTCGGCGTCTGTCAGTAGGTTGATTCGAAACTGGAAAGGTGGATCTCTGGAAGGAGATTGGTTTCCAGACGGACCTAATTGGCCTTGGTTATAGCAGGATCTTATACAGGATCTTTTTTACCGCGTAAGGTTAAATATCATAATTTTATCTGAGGTTTAGAACTGGTAAATATGTAAAATTAAGTATATATTATCTTGGAACCACGATTTACCTACAAAATCATTGAATAATTTTGTCCAACGACGATATTCCCTAGATATGTTCCTGTCTATAGGTTTTTCTCCGTAATTCGAAGCACCAGAGCCCCTATGCGATGTTCTATTCCAGAACTAACGACTGTTGCCTGCCGGTTTGCTCCCTTCAAAAGTTGTTATCGAATTTTCAATATACTTCAAAGAAATTTCTTTTGGATATTCTCGCCGATTTTAGGTTAGGCAAATTTGTATACAACCGCCAACCAATTTATGAGCAATGGTGGAAAAATTTGTATAAGGTGGCAGTTTTAAATTTTAGTAATTAGTATGTACTCCCGGCATGAAACTGAATATCCAGTAATTTTTACTATCAAATGTTGCATATACTGATCTACCCGTCATTTAAGTATAGAATCATACAAATAAATGTCTCAAAGACGCGGAGATTTCGAAAAATTAAAAGTTAAAGCTATTTATGAGTCCATGATTAAAATATATTGCAAAAAGTGGAATTACTATTTTAAACACGTATTTGTTACTAAACAAGAGAACTGTACGTACCTGATATATTTTCATTCTTATCTACGTTGTTTTATACGGCTTCACATTTCGAACCTGTTTTTTAATAAAAGCTCTTTTGTTTTAATATAAACATATTCTTTATCTTACAAAGACGATCAACAACATTGATACCTCACCTATAAGAGTCCCATGCACACATTTTCACTAAACTTAACCACATTAGCATTGAGTATCAGAGTAGAAGACAGAGAACAACAGCTTCCCATAGCGTCCTGAGCTATACTGAAGATAAAGGGGGGGTATCTTCCTATTGGCAATTTTTTTAACGTCAGAGCTTTCTCTAGGCTATTGTAATCAGAAATTCTACCCCCTCATGCGATCTGGCATTAGAGAGGGCATACCTATGATTTATTATTGATGAATATAGAAGACATTATGATAATTAAATTTAGAGAATTTAATAATTTAATTAAACCATTATATTTAAAAAAAATATTTTTCTTTTTCCGAACTATATGCTGCCTTGTAGCATCATATGTATTGGAATCGCGTTGGATTGTGCCTTGAGATTTAAAAAAAAATACTGTGCTAACGATAGGTTCACAAGCTTTGAGCAATCCATTCCACACTACTTGTAAAATCGGTCCTTGCACTGCGCTGTGCTACAACAGAACATGGTCCCTCTGTTTAGTGCATGTCACACAGGTAGTGTGGGGCTAAAGTAAATATGTGTACTAGTAAGATATTCTAAAGAAACCCCTTCATTGGGAAGTCCAACAAGACAAGTGGCAATATAAGATAAATATTATGACGCAATGCATGTCCTCCCTATAAAGTTTTTCACCAGAAAATGCAGTAAAAGTTACAAATTTTTGGCCTATACGCTCTCGCCTAAGAGAATTCTGCATTAACAATTATTTACATCCGCTTTCTACGTTCTGTACGCGAAATGAACTATATTAATTGAATGGCAAAAGTTCATTTATAACCTCAACGAATAGAGAGTGATTTTGTATCACTATTTCCTCTTATATCTTAGTCTAATAGGTCTCTTTACATCTTATATTGGGCCATCACGCGTACGATCGATGTGTATTTGGCAATTTAATCTGAACCGATGGTTCGCAAATTGGGGTAAGTTGTATTAATACGCACGTACACACGTACAGCACCGTAGCATCTATGTAGCGGAACATCAATTGTTAGAAGGACTTTCCAGTCCCCAAAGATTAATCACTCAGGCGAAACCGTAGGAAACTTGTTCGATTGCTCGTCATGCCAGAAATAGATGGAGGAAATGTTAGCTACGACGACGCGTCCAAACAGTCAGGAAGGAGTGCACAATGTATGTGACAGGGTCTCCTGATACACCGGGACTAGATGGTTCTCTACGGAACCGTGGTTGTGTGCTTTATAGGGCGCTAAATAACACGCGAAGTATAAATTGCCGAACCTAAAATTCTTTCCACTCCTGTTCATATGTTGCCCTACTATTATTTATCGATTTCTTAAGCCCCCTCTTCAGAAATAATGTATATGGTATATACAGGTATATAACAGTGGTCTATTTCGTTCGTATACGAAACTTATTACTGCCGTTATTTTTAACGATGCATCAGCAGAAGTAATGGCCTAGTATACTTAATTATTACTATACCAGGATATTACAATTATATTCCGTAAAAGTGCATAAGTTCGACGGCTTTTTTTTCTAATTCTGCTGATCCACGCACATAGATATAATTTAATCTTATTATTTTTTTTTTTCGTAGATTTAGGAAAGGTATCAAGGCTTCACGAAATATGAGTATATTCATTGCAATTTATTCCAGTGCTTCATTTACTTTGTGAGATTGTTCCATTGTGAATTACTTTTATTCTGTTTTTACTATATAAAGCTAGAAAAATAAATATAATAATTGTCCAAATTAATAAATAGAAAAAGCCCACAACTGCATACAAAGCCAATATGAACGCATCTATCTGGGAAAGAAGTCTAACGAAGTCGCTTGGTTGTAAAACAAAAGAAAAGATTCGAAAACAGATGAAAATAGTCCAAAAAATATTGGCTCAA
Source organism: Protaetia brevitarsis (assembly GCA_004143645.1). Classification (NCBI taxonomy): domain Eukaryota; kingdom Metazoa; phylum Arthropoda; class Insecta; order Coleoptera; family Scarabaeidae; genus Protaetia; species Protaetia brevitarsis. Next base: position 5,402,932 of record RXPK01000234.1, on the reverse strand, counting down.
TTAATATTTATTGCTAATAACTTCTTCTGGGCTTCGCTGTCTATCCAAACTTTCGCTTGATTTTTCGACGCCAAAATCTTTAAGAAAACTGAACTGATGTTTCTGCAAAAGTAGCAACAACAACGCAACGCTTTAAGGAAAACGAAATCACCAAAACATAATTTACTTAAAGAAGAGAATGAGGTGTAATTATAAGTAGTCGAATGCCGAAGAAAACAGCTTCGTTCTCTCAAGATGGAAAAACATTATTTGACAGCGATATTGAACTTAAGAAGACAGGTGAATTACCTAACACCAACAAGAAGATAAAGAACCCGACAGAAAATATTGCAGAAACAGTGAGAGAAATCATAAATAAATAATTCACCTTTAATTGAAACACGCACCAAGTTGCTACCAGGCTACAGACTCTGTATAAAACACCAAAAGTAGCCAAAAATAATGTGCTAGGCAGATTGCATGTAGTGTTGAAGCAATAATACGATATAACAAAATACCTGGGAAGCTTATTTAGCTATATTACAAACTAAAGAATGGAGCAATAGTGGTAAGTAACAAATTAATGTATTTCTGTTAATAACTGTAATAATTAAGAGGAATTTTTCCCAAGAAAAATTTTCTCCTCACGTAGGGTTCGAATCCACACACTTCCGTTTACCGAACGAACGCTCTACCAATTAAGCCAGAGAGGAGTGTTGATTCGAGCGACAAATCGAACATATGTCGATATTACATCTTGAAATTTTTCTTGGGAATAATTCCTCTTAATTATTACACTTATTAGCAGAAATACCGAGACAAATACATTAATTGGTTAATTTTTTTTAGTGAACTCTACATCATTATTTGTTATTGTGTTGATCTTGAAGTTATATGATTAATTACTTCTACGTTCGCTGGTCCATGGTCCTTCCAATTTATCTAACAATAAAGTTTTTAAGAGTTTGGGATTTTCTCCTTGTTGGTTCTTATCAAGCAGCCTTTTTTTGTCGGTGAATATTGTCTCTTTTCTTACAAGTCCCCATTCATGTTAATGTCCTTATCGGATTATCTGATGGTCTCCAAATCTGTTGACCCTGTTTTCTCTTCTCTGCAAAATCTGTTACGTTCCGATGGTATCTACTGGTGATAACTGAGATCCTTAAGAGATCCAAAATTTCGCTCTGATTAAATATGGTGGCCGGTTTTTTTTTCGATTCCACAACAATGATTAAGAGAGGAATTTGTTCCAGTGAGGGTGATGAACAAGAATAGCAAGTGCCCAAGTTTTCGCCATTCGATAATAATTGAAAGTTTTCCAAATTCTTCATATAGAAATTGTGAACTAACTTAAAATAGTAAATATCCTTTGATTCTCCGCAAACATTTTCGCAGGATCTTGATGATTTGTTTCGTGGATAAATATACTTATATCATATTAACCAGGAAGAAAAGAATATTTACAAAATGAATATACAACTGAAAGAACCAATAATTGCACTGAAGTTATTCTAAAAATAAATAAAAGCTTAACCCTTAGTCCTAACCAACGGCTTTCCCTCAGTAACGTATCCTACAAGGTGTGCCTAACAGGCACACATCTATTTGTACACCATTGTTGATAGTAAATAATAGCAAAAATATGCATTATTTATTTCATGTAGTAGGTATACAGTAAGATTAAACACATCAGAAAGAATATTGTGTGTCAGAAGATATAATTTAAAAATAGTACACAGATAGTAAAATATTTGAAAGTTATTTATGTAGCATTGCAATTTGTGGCACGTGGATATTTTCTCTGAATGTTCACCACAAACGTTTGCTTACACTTATTCACATAAGTGTTGACATTCTGCTTTTTCTTTGATGGCAAATATTAGCACCGTTTTTCGTTTTTCTTACTTCTCGAGCCGAAGACTCCCCCTGTGGTTGGTACTTGATTCAACGTAGTTTGTATCAATGAAGTAATGACTTTATTGCAAGCCACTCAAACTACGAACGTATAATTTGCGCCCAAGTACTAATTTGTGTTGTAAATTTTCTCGTAAGAAAATTTTGGCGAAGTCTTCGTTTTTTGGAAATATGCCAGTCAGGATGGATATTTCTCCAAATGACAAATGAAGCTACTCCACACACATCAATTATATTGAAAAAATAGACCAAAGGCACCTATTAGTTTTTGCGTTTCACTGAATATGTATGTACATCTGATCAAAGTGTAATCCACCCCTCCTTTCGTGGAATTGTAGTACTTATTGATTTCAGATTTATTTTTATTTTTTCTCATCACATGGTGGAGTCGTTGTGCATTTGTAGATAATAAATGACACAGCGAATTTCTTAGGTAATAAGATACAAAGTCATTGTCTTCTGAAAACCAAACAAGTTGCTTTCAATATTCCGTCGCCTGTGAGGTAAAAAATTTGGTGGTATGCAGCGCTTATTTTTTCTGAGCGTTCCTACACAAGTTAGGCCTTGGGTAAGCAAACTGGATGCAAGCTCGTAGCTGGTGAAGAAGTTGTCGAACGTAATATTCCTTTTAGTTCTCAGAAAATGTTCACAAAGGTCTTCAACCACTTTTGCGCTAAGTTTTTCTGCTCTGTTGAGACTGCTTTTTCCTAAGTACCGGTATAACCACGTAAACGGATAACTAGTTCCACTATCGCATATCCACCAAATTTTCATACCCGTACTTATCTGGCTTGCTTGGCAGTACTGTCGGAAAGATACACGACCTCTAAAAGGCACCAGTTTGTTCATAGCATGGATTAGATTACTGCCAGGAAGATAATTTTCAGCAAGTTTGTATAAAACGACGGTCCCACAGGTCTCTAATTGGTGCCAAATTGTCCTTTTGCCTTCGGAGGGTTCTGGTCGCTTTATCGTCAAAACGAATAAATCTTAGTAATTGAGTAAATCTATTTCGTGGACATACACGCTCGATAAACAGGATTTCCATATAAGGATTCCATAGCTCATTATAGTCCACATTCCTTGTTTATTTCTTCCAGGCAGTAATCAAAAGGCCCAAGAAAGACGGATTTCAACGTCGTCAACTGGTTTCCACAAATCGCCAAGAATAACGAACAGCCTCCTTATTAGTGAAGTAACCACAATACCAATAACCCTATCAATCAAAAAACAAATGAATGCGTTCATAGGAGTATCAACATGCACTCCAGGTGGAAGTTTCACTTTGTTCAAAGCTGTTGTAATTATGTGTTGTGTGCACGTGTTTTTCCCTTGGCAATCGGCGTGGCATTCCACTCGGTACCATCTTTTCCAATAAAAGTTTGTGCGAATGGCCGGGCGGTTCATCATTAGCATCACTATCGTCACTTCCTTCTTGTTCATCGCCTTTCTTCATCGCCAGTTTCTTGATAATCCGCTTCACTAAAGGGGTTTCGTCATTTGGCTCTTCTTCATCTTCACCATCGTACATTTCTTTACCAAATCCTCATCACTTTCGTACAATGCATCGAGCAACTCCTTTTCAGTAAGTGGCCGACGTCGGTCAGTCAACCAATCGGTCATACTTTCTGCATAAATTTCAAAACCAAATAAGCATAAAACAACAAATCTACTTTTTACTGGGTCAATAAAACTTTATTTTGCTTACCTGGTCTATACTAATACTCTTCCACTAGTAAAGAAATAAAAGTAACCATAGACACCTAAAACGGCCAATGCGTTCGTTAGGAAAGTCAAACAAATACAACTGATAGCAATGCAGTTTGTAAAGCTGACTGTTTTAAGCAAAACGATTTAGGGAATCTCCCTTCAATGCAACTGGAAGTTCTTACATACAAGGGAAAAGTCCCGAAATATAAAAGCATATCTTATTACGGGGGATTTACCCACATTCCTAGTTTTAAATAACGTAGCAATGCATTTATAGTATAATAACAGTATGTGCTCAAAAGACACACCTTGGTAGGAAGTGTCGGTAAATTATGTTTAATTTTTTTAGTAAAATAGGAAAAAATTTTTTAAAAAATTTTTAATATCATCTGTGTTAAATAGTTATTTTGAGAATACAAAAATCCTCCAGTCTGTGGGCAGTTAACTTACAAAGTTCCAGCAATTTCAAAATCAATTGTGCCTCAAAAGCAGACCTTAGTAGGTTTAGGGTTAAATATAGCTTAATGTATATACTCTTACACAGCTATTAAAATATTAATCGCAACCTCTAAAACCTTTATTTTCTTCACTTCTCGAATCGATAATCGATCTTCTGTTTAACTATTTATCACTGTTTATTTTATCTTAGGGCAAATTATATAGAATTTTGACGGAAGTAGAATTATTATTTCAGTTTCTATTGGGAGGACTTTTGATAATAGCTTAGGGGGTATAAAATTGGGTATATATATTGTAGTAGTTTGGTGAATTTATATTGTTCAATTATACCTTTTCTACCTGTACTTCTATCTATTTTAAAAAATGAAACAATATAACAAAAAAAGTATAAAATGTTACAATAAGCAGCCAGACGCTGAGCTTGGCCAGCGGCATATTTTTTCGTAATTTTCCTTTCCTTTAATCCAATTTCATTAATATGTCAACAATAGAAGTTAACAAGAATGATCCACAATTTTGCAATATTTATTTATTTTAATTTAGTTTAAACATTTCATGGTTCTATTTGATCAAATAGGCATTCTCATATATTTGTTAAATATCCAATTCTTTCCTCATATCGGTGAAATTAACGGATTCTTCGAGGCAGTTGTACTCTTGTGAAGAAAATCGCAGGCTGTGTCTATTAGAGAGTGTGTAATTCGAATCATCCTCTAGCCAATCTCCATGAGAGACGAACGTCTCTGGAGTAATTGTTATAAATTATTCTATCGACTTTTCTTATAACAACCCATTTATTCTAAATTCCAACCTAAAATAATGGTTATTTTTAATTAATTATATCAGTAGTACCCATAATTTACCTACATTACCGTGGGTAATTTTTCTCCAACGATGATTCCTCGATAAATGTTCCTGTTCTGAACCATTCTCCGTAATTTGAAGTACCAGGGTCCCATTTATCGATGTTCCTGACTATAGAAAAGACCCTTCTGATCCATGCCAGTTCTCCCTACAAAGGGATTTTGCGCCCACATGGAGCTAAAAATAGACTTATTATTTTTATTCTCATCTAATCTTCCAATCTCTTCTAAGAAATTTTATTTCTGCATGTTCGCCGAATTTTGGTTTAGAACAATTTGTATACAATCACCAGCCATTTTAGGAGCAATGGTGGAAAAATTGTATAAGATGTCAGTTTTGAATATTAGTAATTAGTATGTATTCTTACGACACGAAACTGAATATCGAGTAATTTTCGCTATTAAATGCTGCATATGCTGATATCTACTCGTCATTCAAGCATAGAATCACATAGATACAAATTTTAGAAAGACGCGAGAATTTTGAAAACTAACTTACACCATATTTACAATTCTATGATTAAAATACATTGCAAAGCGTGGAATTACTATTTAAAAACGTTATTGTTATTGAATAAGCGAATTCATGTTACTTACCTGAGATAAATATGTTCTTATATAAATTGTTTTACACTGCCATTTATTTCGAACTATTTATAAAATAAAATTTGTTTTCACTTAAATGTTTTCTTTATCTTGCAAAGTCGGTCAATAGTATTGATAAGAATCTCGTTCGTACTAGTTCACTGGAACTAACCACGTTAACTTTGAATTATCGAGCAGAGGACAGTGGACAACAGTACCCCATAGCATCCTCGGCTATATTAAAGATACATTTGTTTCGTTATAAGTTGTGGCGTTAGAGTGGGTATACTTACAATTTAAGGTTAATAAAATAGTTGACACTGACAAGGGAACCTCGCGAACTGTAAATTTCGGATTCTAATGACACTTCGCCAGTTTGTAGACTCCATGAACTGTTACTCAAGGACACTTTCTCTTGCTGCGCAACTTCGGTTTAGGAAATTTGAAATTTTATTTTGAAATCCGCCCCAAGTATCTTTTACTTAAAATAACTTTTAAACGGTGAGAGATAGAAAAAAAAGTTTCAATGGCGGACTTGCAACGTTTTTATAGCACTTTCGGTTGATATAGCTATCTACCTGTATATACAGGTGTTACACTACATATGTTGTGTTTATTTTTGATCGAATTTAAAAAATCGGTTATAATCACTCTATTTGCCATCGAGTATTGTATATAGACATGAATTAATTAACTATACAGGGTGTTCACAAACTATTCTTTTTTAGATTTCTTTATTCTAATGAGATATTCTTATGTGGTTGCATTGTGTGTTGAAAGCCAGTGTAAAATTATATCAGGCGTTAATGCCTACATGTGATAGTTTTCGAGTTAGACGCGCTTGAAGGCAGGAACAAACGTTCTGACAGGCGACAGGGTGAAGAAAATGTATACTTACACTTATTGTTGTTGATACCTTAACTATTACTATTACTACAAGCTAAGTACAGATTACGACTTGACTTTTTACTTTTCAAAAATAAAGTACTACCATTCTTATTTATCTATTTGAAATGCTCGTATACAAATGAAAACTAATTACATATTGGCAATAATACAATTTATTGATATCAATTGGGTTCATATCTTTTTATTCATTTACATTTCATTGTTCTAATGAGCTACTCTGTATATTATTATGCGTTATTTTTCAATAACAGTACATAACAAGCTTCGCAGAACTGTTAAAATAATTTCGTTATGTCTTAAAACTAAGCAACTAAAGTTTGTTTGGATTCCTACTTTGCCCAACAACAAAGTTTTGACTGTTATATCGAATCCATCATTGTATTAGTCCTAGGTCTTTTGTTTTTCATTTTAGGGTCATACTATTATAACAATATTGTGTGTATTTACATTTCATTGTTCTAATGAGCTACTCTGTATATTATTATGCGGTTATATTGTATGTCGACCTTAATTTGTATCAACGCAATATGATTATCAAATTGTAATCTTTGGTCCACAACCAACTATTCAAGTTGTGTACGGGTACAAGCAATTTCATGTGGATTACAACGCGCAAATCTAATGAGATAAATTTTCAATTAGGCGCAACTAAATTTAATAACTTTTTCCAAGAGTTAACGACACAAAATCATGTTTATTTAATAAGGAAAATCGAAAGGTTCATAACACAAAAGTACGTAGCTCACACAAAGAGTTGTCGACTACGTCAAATCTCTCGGTGCTAGGACTGCAGTCGACGTTCGCTGTCATTATATGCAGATAATCTCATCGAGCTTTAGCATATTAACGTAAGCCGCTCCAATTATACTGCCGTGAAAACGAAAAGCTTAACATGCGACGACGGCAACCAGACATTGCTCACGTATACGCGTTCCACTTACGCCAGCGTGCAGCGCTGGCGAACATTTTCAATCTCATTTCACAATTCTCCACCTCGACTGTGAACGATTTCTGTGTGTCGCGATGTGCTTCTACACGAAGCGGAATAATCAAGTGCGGATGGCATAGTATATGCGAATATTTCAAATTGTGATAAATAAAAATCAAAATATATTGTGAGACGAAATTCTCGCGCGTATAACTATCAAAGTGGAAGCTGTCGGTTTGACTAACTTCAGAACGTTGCTACTCTACTGATTTCTAGGGAAATAAATACAGTACGGAGCAGATGAGTGTTTATGTGATACAGTCATGATCACTAGGAGGGCACTAAGATTTTAAATGGGCTGCATGATTTAATGTGTAAAAGAAATGGGAGACTAAATACAGAAGGCCAAGAGGCTGCAGTGTGTCGGGAGACTCCATATCAAATGATTTCCACAACAAAGAAAGGAGTTTACTAGTTTTAAGTTTAACTTTTGAAGCCTATTAGGAGCAAGACATAGCATGCACTGTTAGATTTTGATTACAATGCTAAAGTTACTACACTGTTGAAAATATTACGTGTTGGCGGTATTTTGCGGCTAGTCCAAATATTTAGTGTTGATTTTTACAAACTTTGCCAGACGAATTGAGCTACATGTGTTTTTAGCAGAACAGAAATTACTAGAATTTGGTGTGATTTCCTTTGTTCAGATCTGAGGATTTACTTTTTCTCTAGACATTCAGAAGCATTAACCAATCAGAATTTTCCCTCGAATTAATATAGAACCCCACTAAATTAATAACAGTATGCATTATACGCACCACTCTGCATTGCACGTGTATCTGTTTTCGAGTTTGTTTCTGCGTATTAACATATCCAACCAAACCACCAAATGTGATACTGACCTGCAAAGTGTCTTGTGTTATTAAACGTTGAATTCCAGTGCGCATAAAAAATTTCAACATCTTAAAGATGTATTGGGAAGCAACTATTTACGTCATTAGTTCAGATTTGAATCAAATAGCATAAACATTCACTTAATTTTAATAATGGTTCTCAAAAAAATGCATTTTACAATTAGTACCGTTTTAGTTGAAACCAAAACTTTTGAATGAGTGGTTCTGTTATATTTTATAATTGAGAAAACGTCGTAAAGAGAGAATTTTATAGCAACTAAGAAATAGGAGTTGCATATTAAAAAGACGTTGTGTTTAGAAAACGTGTTAAATCATCCCAGATAGATCGCATTCATTTAGTTAAACAGCTAGTAAATTTGTCTAGTCGTAGATCAAATTAAATGTTTGACTAGAAAGTATATCATAATTCCACGTGTTAGTTGGACAAAATAACCCCTTAGCAATAGACAATACTTGACTATCTTGTTCGTCAATTTAAACTTCTATAGTTCTCGACAAAATAACACGAAACAGTGTGGACCCTCGCTGCATTATTAATATTAGTCAAAAAAGTGTTTAAAATTTTCAAAACAGTGTATACTAACATGGAATAAGTTATCGCGTACATTCGGATCAAACGCCTCGCCTGACTCCTTATAAACTACAGCATAACAGTTTTTCAGAAGCGAACATTATAGACCATGTTGTACCATCTGATAATACTTAAAGCGATTATCAAATTTACACATGATATCTGATCTCATGCTGAATTCTTTGTTCCAAGTCTTCTAAACTATTAGGAAAACTTGGTCATAGACATAGCATGCACTGTTAGGTTTTGATTACAGTGCTGAGGTTACTATACTAACGTGAAATAAGGTATCGCGTACATTAGATATAACGCCACGCCTGACTCCTTATAAACTACAGCATAACAGTTTTTCAGAAGCGAACATTATGGGCAATGTTGTACCATCTGATAATACTCAAAGCGATTATCAAATTTACACATGATATCTGATCTCATGCTGAATTCTTTGTTCCAAGTCTTCTATACTATTAGGAGAACTTGATCCAAATGCATCATAGATAATCTATGCTCGTACATTTAACGAAAATAAAACAGTGTGGGTAAACACTGGATTGGGCACAAATTTCCATCAGCTAATTACAGAATTCCTATCTACGATCAGTCATCCGTCACTAATTGGTTTCTAATCTAACGGTACCACAACAATATCGTGTAATCAGAAAAATAATTGAAAATCGCTTTCAAGAGATATAGTATATAACTTTGTTTTTTAAATGGAGAACCCTGAATATTTTGTCACCAATTGATAGAAAATTAGTTTCTGCATTCAATACTGTTATAATACCTTACCTTACTTATCACCTTAAAATGAAAAACAAAAGAGCCACAACTCATATAATGATGGATTCGATATAACAGCCAGAACTATTGTTGTTTGCCACCTTAAGATGTTTGTGTTTAAAAACCAAAAGAAAATCCAAGAGTTTATAAAAATTTATATAATATAATAAGTGTTCGACTATATTTCTATTTTCTGATATGCATTTTCTATACTGTTTAATTACTGCTTTGCTGATTGAGGAATTACACAGCGATATATATTACTCATTGTTTCTCTTACTGCATTTTGCAGCTCGTGTATATTTGGATATCTTGGACTCTGTACTTTGTCGTTAGATATCCCTACAGAGAAAAAAAATACCCATTAGAAGGTTCGGGAGATTGTACAGGCCAATTATCTGGTTCCCTGGTACATACCAATCCATTTATTTCCACAAGTTTCTGTTAGGACCAATGCTGTTAATGTCCAATTATGCGCCGGAGCCCCGCCCCGTCCGGTTGAAAATGAAAAAGTTCCTCTCTTCCAAGTCTAAATTATCTACGAAATCATCCATTACAGATCATAGAATGTGAACGTACATTCTGCAGTAAGTGAACTTTATTAAGTATGGACCAACCATTTTATTATTGTAAGTGCCGCATTAAATTGCTTGAAAAGTTTATCTCGTCGTTTCACAAAATGTATTTGTATACATTATTTTCTACAAATTGTACCAAAAACTGCGTACAAATGCAATTCTTCGTGCAAAGTCCGTGTTAAGCAAAATTCGCATTAGTCGATATTTAAACAGTACATACTTGTGTTTCTTCAATTCCGCACTGCTAGCGTTCGGCTATTTGAAAAACATTCCCATTCTTTTGGAATTTGAGAAATAATAGTAAAAAATATTTTTTGTCTGATAGTATCCTGTTTGGAAACATTTCTCTGTAACGTTCCAAGGCTCTGTCGCTGTGCCTTCTACATACAAAGTATGCCTCAAGTGTATAATATTTCTCCAATTTAAATTATAAGTAAATAAATATTGAACAAAAGGAACGATAAGAATGAACACGGCAATAAACAAATTTAGAGATAAAACAAAATAAGCAGCAATTAGAATCAATAAAGCCTTTTTTCAATAACAGTACATAACAAGCTTCGCAGAACTGTTAAAATAATTTCGTTATGTCTTAAAACTAAGCAACTAAAGTTTGTTTGGATTCCTACTTTGCCCAACAACAAAGTTTTGACTGTTATATCGAATCCATCATTGTATTAGTCCTAGTTCTTTTGTTTTTCATTTTAGGGTCATACTATTATAACAATATTGTGTGTAAAACTTAGTTTTCTATCAATCGGTGACAAAATATACAGGGTGATCCATTAAAAAAAACAAAGTTATCTATTATATCTCGTAAACGCGATTTTCAATTGAATTGCGATATTAACAAAGTTAGTAATAGTGCGCCGATAACTTTAAACAGCCTGTATATCCTCAATACTTAAGGTACTTATGTATATGAGCGATATTTAAACAATGGAAAGCAAGCCGAAATGAGGGCAAAAGTGTAAAAGCAATTCTTCACATACGGAAAGGCTAAACGGGTGACGTTTTTCATTTTTTAAGAAGGTGACGTGTTTAGCGCAGTAAGTTGAACCTCTAAAAAGTATTTGATGAACTTTATCTCACATTTACGAAAAAATAGACTAGCGTCCACTGAAGATGTATGTAGTTGCGGAATGAGAAATTATTTTAAAATTAAAATCTGAAAAGTTTATGAATGAAGTAAATTTTAACTCCATCACAAAAGAAGTAATTTAACTTCTTCAAAAAAATATTACGGTAATATTTTACTTCCGTCACAGTAGTAGATGAAGCAAGAATATACGATCTTTTGTGCATTACTACGTACATTAAGCTTTTCTAACTTTTTACGCTTTTATTGCCTACGTAACGTGAAAGAGAAACCGCCCGTTACGTCTAATTAACCATTAAGAACAATGCATCCATTCATGGTTATTATTAAAAAAACATTTCGCCATACGTCGCCAACGAAGAGCGTTTAGCTTAGTTGCGTCAGCGTGAATCATTTCCTCCTGTCGTTTAAAGAAAATATTGGAGAAATCAGTATGTAGCGTTGTACTGCGGAACGGTTCTGGTCACGCCTTATCCTTTGTTCGAACTTAAACAATAATATTACGGCACGAAGTTATTCGCGCATAATGACGGATGGCCGATGATGTCGTGGGCACGAGTTCTCTGTTTCCTTTACAGAATGTGACATTCATTACAACGATTATACCGAGTCGAAAGGTAGCTACTGTTTGTCGTCTGCAATTTCTCCATGTTGAGTGTACAATTGTCTTTCTTTTTTCCGGAATATTTTTTCCTATTTCAGCGAACGAACTTTCAAGTGTTGCCGTAAATTTTTCTATTGATTCCATTTAACCTACAAATTTATGCATTGCGAAGCAAACATATACGCTAGAAAAGTACCTAAAACAAATACATCGAATAAATGACAAAATAATAACTTATACGTTTATTATTTTTTCATTTCCTTGGGTATGCCAGTTTTTGTTTAATTATAAAGTGTTCTTTTTACGTTTCGCAAAATTTATAGTTTCCTTTTTCATATTTTATTTTTTGTCCTACAAATATTTACAAACCATTAAAACTTTAAAATTTAACATTTTACTTATTAATATCTAAAGTGATAATTTAAACAAAACCAAAAAAGTACGTGATTAAAAACTTACATTAGTTATTTCCATCTTTTTTGTTTTCACCTTTGGGGTGTTGTCAATAATTTTTTTTTAAATTACATTTAAACTTAAAATTGTATTTTGTTTTCAAACAAAATCAAACGGCCTCTCGCACTAGTATATATTTGTTAGTTGACTTGTAAAATGTGTTATACAATTTTAAGTTTAAATGTAATTAAAAAAAAAAATTATTGACAACACCCCAAAGGTGAAAACAAAAAAGATGGAAATAACTAATGTAAGTTTTTAATCATGTGTTTTTTCTTTTTGTTTAAATTATCACTTTAGATATTAATAAGTAAAATGTTAAATTTTAAAGTTTTAATGGTTTGTAAATATTTGTAGGACAAAAAATAAAATGTGAAAAAGGAAACAATAAATTTTCGGTAACGTAAAAAGAACATCTTTATAATTAAACAGAAACCGGCAAGCCCAAGAAAATGAAAAAATAATAATTAATTAAACACCCGTTAAATAATTTGAAGAAACTTTTACGTTTGTGCAACTCAGTAATATGCAAGACTACAAGAGATTACTTCCAAACATCAACACGAATTCAAGTACTTAAGTAAACAGCAAAGCCATTCATGTTCAAAAAGTGCTTCGATTGAAGTAGTGATATATACTACAGCAAAAGCTAATAGATGTATCTATTTCCCATATATAAAGGGGTGACTTAAGCATAAGATTAGTCTTTGCAAACAACAAATAAAGATTAGAAAACTAGAGCAAACCACCTGGGAATTTGAAACATTAAAATAGTTAGTATTTTACGAATTTTGTTATGTAAAGAGTTATAAAGAAATTTTAGTTCGCATACTACATATTGCGTCTAGCAGATCATTACCCCAAATTCAAAGGCTGCCAACGTTGAATGCTGAGGAGAACGGTAAAATATCATATGTTCTACGCCAAAGAGATTTTACACACCGAAGTTGTACTCTCTTTAAAGCAGACATTTACTGCTCATAAAAACGGTTCTAAACTAAGTAAGCATTAGTGCTGCTAATCGAAACCGGTTTTATGTGAAACCTGTTTTGGATGTGGCTATTAACCGTCTTCAAAACAAAAACTGTAATCGGTAAAACCGGTTTTTAAAAACAAAACTGGTTTTTAATTTCGGATTATTGCGCATTAAATATGTTATTGAATTAAAAATACATAGCAACAGGCGTCTTTTTTAGTCCGCACTTTAGCCCAGGTTTTAAAATGGGCTTTGAAAATCGGTTTTAAAAACCGGTTCTGAAAACCGGTTATTATTGAAAATCGATGAACCGGTTTTACTGGAACCAATAATTGAGAGTGCTTGTTGAACTGCAACAATTTGAGAAATGAGTTATTGAGGTCGTATTTGGTGAGTTTTCTTTAGAACTTTTTGATCCAGACGGTCGAAGCTTTGGCAAAATCTGCAAAGACGACGTCTACTTGGCCTCTTTTATCCAAAACTTTAGTAGCATGTTACGTGAAACAGGCAAAATTAACGCGGACAAAGCAATGCTCATGTGATAACAGAGATTTTTTTTCCGAAAATATAGGACGCTAATTGCTTTCACTGACCATGTGAACAAGAGATACTCGGACAATTTTCGAATTTATATATATTATCAGAATTCACAAGTTTATTCCTTAAAATATATACGAATTTTGATATGTTTAGTAGCTGCACTTTTGTGTAAAAGCAGGTTTTAGTATCTCAAGCTGCGATTTGCGAGAATTTAATCCAGAAAACTGTCCGAAACTCGCTTCTCCATAAAACAGCGCCAGTAAAAGTCTACATGTTTTGATGGGCTATAAGAAAAATAACAGTGGCAATGCCAGAATGCAAAATATTTTATACAGAATTCTTGGCATATCTGCTTAGCAAGCTTTTATTGAAGCTATAACGACTCATGAACCAAACCACCGACATTGTATGGATGCTTTTGCAGAAAAGCAATGTCTATTATAGATTTAGAGACGTCTTGAGAATAGTATCGTGAAGTGATGACTAATGGGGTTAATGGTAGTATCTCCATTGCTCAAAGGACGGCCAGTTCGAAGTTAACGTGCCTATGTCTTAATTTATTGTACATTTTATTTACTACAGAACTAGCGATTGGAATGCAATGTACGTCATTAGGTAAATAACAAGCTCCTCTAATTCAGTGATTTCTATATCTAGCTAATCGCCATAGGTGGTTTTTACCTTTTTCACTTAAACCCACTGGTTGGATTTTTTTCAAACAAATACCATCCAGTTTGAAATGTTTTCGGCCAAACAATAGAATCGTATTTCTACTTGTTTCAAATTATTTCTAATTAATTCTGCGACCCAAGATCTAGTAAGAAATTGTTTTAAATGATCAAATTACATTTAGTATTGAAATAATAACGTCTTCTTCAAAACATTTCTGTTTCCCTTTTCTTCTTACAACACATTTTCTAACAGTCATCTGGAGTTCATTCAGAAACAAAGCAAAAATGTTAAATTACATTTGAAAGAAAAATCAATATGATTGTTTTTCTTAATGTCATTATAAAAATAATTATAAAACCTTTTTAATAAATTAATATTTATATTTCATTTCTCTCCAATCATTAATTATTACTGTTAATAATAGGAAAAGCGTCCGCATTGGTTGATTGTTCCATCAACTGCGGTTATTTAACAAGTTGAGGCTTTTTACACAACTCAGAAACGAATTGGACCTTTTTCCAGCCTTTCAGAGAAAAGTCCATCTAATCTAAAGATCAGAAGTATGGAATCTAGGTGGCGGCAGAAATTAAAAAGAAGAACACGCTAGTCTGTTTTTGAACCATCCAAGAAGCAGCAAATGTCTGCCTGGGTCAGTGCTTTTTCTGCGTCTCCATTCTCGTCAGTTTAAAAAGGAGATAATGAAGAATGTATCGATCATTATTCGAGTATATGCCACTGACTTTCCCTTCCGTGGTGGATGCTACTGTTGCGGCTTTGTCTAGAGTAAGTCATAGTCCTCCGATATGGACCAGCTACAAATGGCATAAAGTATTTGTTGAAAAATATTCGCACGCTTCCTCTGCTTCCAAAAAATGCCATCCACATAGATCTGTATTTATTCATGAAGTGCCTCACTGACGGAAGATGTACAAGTAGTGACCATGACAGTGAGGCAAAATACTTCCGTGTTTTGATTTGTTCTACGTATGGTGTTACTACATAGAAAGAAAAATGAAAAGATTGCTAAATGCCCGTTTACAAATTCCGCCATTTTAGATTTTAATGAATTAAAAATCCTGGAAACTAGAGGTTCAATTGAGTCATTACTTGCATGCTGCTAGACCTTTTAACGCATTGTATAAAAATATATTTAATGGACAATTGTTGATAGTCCGCATACATCTCAAAACAATACTGAAAGTTGAATTAGTTCGGATGAAATGAGAGTACCTCTCACTTCTTATAAATAATAATAGAAAATAAGGAGTGATGATTTGTAAAAAATTATCATAACTTTGTATTTTACCGGATAAGTTACCAAATACTCTGGTGTTCTGCCTTGGTGTTATGGTCACACCTTCCAGGCATCTGAAAAATTATTGCGAACTAGAAATAGGAAATATTTCAATATTAAAGTACTCTGCTTATATTAAAGAATTGTTGGAATTTATTATTTAGCCAAATTATATACAATAGTTATTGATACAAAATTAAAATTTTGTAACCGATAAAATACATTAGTACATATATAAAGGCAAACAATATAATACACAAATACAATAATGCTATTGAAGAGTATGTCTTTCTGTTATGTTATGTTCTTTCGACAAAAAGAAAATGTCTTCTTGTCGAAAGACATACTCTTCAGTAACTTTATTCTATTTGTGAATTGGATTGTTTGTCTTCATGTATGTAATAACGTATTTTTCCGTTTCAAAATTTTAATTTGCTAATTTAGTAATGACCAATAACATCACGTAAATTTTAAAATAATGTTAAATTAAAATAACATCTAAAATAAAAAAAAAACTTTGACACTATCACGTTTTAACATCCTAAAAAGACAGTAAATGTCAAAACGTCGATGACTTAAATGTTTCAATAAAAAAAGGCAAAAAATCCACTATTTCTGATGTTTAATTGATATTCTTATGTTAAAGATCAATATGCCTAATCTTTTTTCATTTCCCGAAGCTTCCGAAGCTTATGATTGAATTGTATCAAAATCTACTACCGCTACTCTAACAAAATCTATAAAAATAAACAACATGTAACAAGGATAATGACAGGGTTTGGTCAAGCTATGATATTTCAGGCCGCTTGAGAAATTCTCAAATAAAATTTGTTTAGTATTATTTGTTGACTGGGGCCGTTGGTTTATGGAAAAAAAAATAATAACTTGAATACCTTAAAGATTGTCTGCTATACAAAACAAATTCCATTTACTTGTTTCATTGTCCGTTGAACATTTTATTAAAGAAAAAAATGACATTGTGCTGTAGAAATAAAAGAGAAATCATGAAGAAAATCTACGATAAAATACGATCTTAGATCCCTCTTACATGTTTTCCATTATAACGTATCTTGTATTGATTCTTTCCTTCACGTGATGAAGGCGGAAAACACATATTTGTATTCCCTTAAGCAAGGAAATCTGAAAAATTTTGGATTTCACGGTTCAGACACATTCAAATTCGGAGTGCCTATATTTTGACCACGTTTGCGCCTTAATATAGATACTAGTACGCCATGGATGTAAATTTGTTTACCTTTTCCTGTTATGCAAAAAGACGGAGGAAGGTGGACTCTGATTCTGTACCGTTTCGAGCTATATTTTAATAAACTCTCGGATCACAAACTCTGAAAGCGTGACCTGTCAGTCCTTCAACGGATTTACTTGATCATCTACTTATTAAACATTGGAAAATTTTATGTTATTATCGCGTGCTGAAGGTGATAATAAGGGCCCAGAAAAAAGAGAGTTTACTGAAGTTTTACTGGTTCGGCGTGTAATTATCTTAAGCAAAGTGTATAATTAAATTTCTAATATTTACGTAAACTTGATGGTTCCTCCATTGCATACAACGTAGCTCAATATTACTGCATTGTTTCCTGCTATTATATACGTTCTAATTAATCCTTGTACTGTTATAAACCTGCTGAAAGTACCTATATGTATATACCAGCGCACAAATTAAAAACTTAATCTTACTGCAATGACGGCAACGATAAATTGTAATTACATCATGGATTTAATTTACTAATCGTAAGGAAATAAGAAAAGATGTAATAAGATTTTTATAGTTACATCAAGTCGTACATGCAACTTCGTCTCACAGTGAATCTTTTAATCAACTGCACGGGGTTAACACCGCTGTTGTTCCCTCGTATTTCTATCTCGGAGTTTGTCGCCCGGGGCAATAAAACCACATAAACTCAGACAAACACTGTTGATTCGGTGTTTTCCCGGAGGCTTTAAGTCCCTTCTTCATGGACAGGTTAAGTGGCTGTGACTTTCCGCATGAGTTTCTAGCGCAAACGGATAACTCGGTGCCAATGTAAATGTACACTTCTGTTAGTTTTTATACGAATTCATGGAGTGTACATGCAAAAGTTGACTTGTATAAATCTTTTTATATTCCTAAGGATATTCTGTTTGAAAAATTATAGCGATATCGAAATCAAGTTTCATTCAAGACTTTTCTACAATACTCTGCAGTAGATTTATTAACATATATTTTATGCTCATAACTAAACAATTGCATTGTCTGTTTATGGACAATAATGTATCTCTTTTTTATTGTATTTTATGGAACAAGGTATTCTTTGTTGCTTGTTTTCTTATTGCATCACCTTTACAAATTAAATATCCGGTATTAGATTGTCCTAGTTATTCTTTTAGGCAATGAATTATTTTGTTTATAGTATACGAGTTAGAGTGTTGCTTTGTATGTTCAACTAAGGTTATTTATTACACAACCAGTTTGTTGGAAGCATTCGGGTTAAAAATGGTTCCAGCATGGCTGATTTTTATGTTTAATTGTGATTTAATCTTTGTTTATATAGTCATATTATAGAACTGAAAATAATTTGGATGAACAACAGTCACGTGGAGAATTCCCAAAAACCTGGGAAATAAGTAAAAAAACCATACTTCGTATTTCTTAAAAAAAATTCATTTTTTAGTATAATTTTATGTATAGTGTTCCGAATAAGACCTTGACTTGGTAACCTATGCAGATTCAAAGAACTGAATTGTACTGCATTTATATTTCTATGAG
This sequence comes from Protaetia brevitarsis, assembly GCA_004143645.1. Lineage (NCBI taxonomy): Eukaryota > Metazoa > Arthropoda > Insecta > Coleoptera > Scarabaeidae > Protaetia > Protaetia brevitarsis. The sequence continues at coordinate 5,384,337 of RXPK01000234.1, read as the reverse complement.
ATGTTTCTAAAAACTGATTTGTCTGTACTACTCTTAAAGTATTTGCAATAGAGAAACGAAATTTGGCATTTAAGCAGAAATGACTTACTATATACTTCAAAGCAGCTTATCACAAATTCCACTAATTTGGACGCACGGTTCAATTTATATCTAGGATCAGCATGATCCAGGGTACACAGTCATGATTGACTGCTTAATTGATCATAATCACAAATTCCGCTTAATTTATTTACTAACTATATGCATGGAGAATTTAATGGCTCTAGATTTGAATTCTTTAAAAGATCAAGGAAAAAATGCCTAAATACACCGAGAGAATATGCCATCAGGCGGGTCTCATGGTCTGTTGTCGGAATTACCATACTAGCAAGAGTAATGAAAGGGAATAACGCTAGAAACGGACCCCAGTTTCTGTCTACCAAGGGCCATCAGTGCTCCTCCGAGCCTATAAACACACTTTCATCGCTAATCACATCACAAGCTTTACGTACAATCACCTACTAAATAAGAAAGAGTTCAGTTTGTGCGCCTCCTAGGAGCCATGTGCCACACTCTCACCCGCAAGCGACTGTAGCATAAAGCTGGCAATGCAGTCATCGAACTAGCTAGGATAGTTCATGGACTAAAGATGGTTCGTTCATTGCATTTAGATATTTTTTCTTTGATGTTTCATAACGTCATGGTAAGCCATTCTTGGAATCACAATCATACGCAATCTGGTTGTCGTTTATACGAGCCATCTGGCGGGATTGATAGTCCATGAACTATCCGAACTAGTTCAATGACTGAATTGCCAGCTGACATATATCACATAACGACCATCCCTTTGAAGCGCTTCATCGATATCTTAGCTGAGCCTCTTAGCAATTCTACTAATAATTCCCTGCTTAGTGGTATTTTTTCCAGAAGAACTTAAGGAAGCAAAGATTGTACCCGTTTACAAAAAGGCAAATGTTAATGTATTAGAAAATTACAGACCCATCGCTATCCTGCCAGCAATATCCAAGATCTTCAAAATGGTTATTAGGCTACGCCTTATTTTTTTTTTTTTAAGCAACAACTTGTTCAGTCAAGCACACCACGGATATAGAAAGGGTAGGTCAACGATATCAGCGATGGTTGATTTATTAGAGCAGGTGGCTGAAGGTTTTGATGATAGGGAAGAGTTGCACTGCGTCAACCACAATATATTACTAAGGGAGATGGAGGTATATGGAGTACGTGGAACTTCGAACAACTTGTTTCGTAATTATTTGAGAAACAGAACTTAAAGAGTTTATTGGAATGAACAAGTATCGGAGAGGGTTATGTTGAATTGCGGGGTTTTACAAGGCTCCATACTGGGACCAATCCTATTTTTTTATTATATAAATGACTTACCCACGAGCGTGAGTGCTGAGCAGAGCTGCTGGTATAATCATGTATGCAGACGATACGTCATTCATTATGAGAGACCGCATGATGGACCAGATTGTGAGGAGGCGCTGGAGTGGTTTTCTGATAATTGCCTAAAACTAAATGTGGGGAAAGCACAACACCTACTGCTGCCAGTAAGGTTTCTGGGAGTTCTTTGGGCTGGTGACCTCTCATGGAGGTGCCATATTGATCGTATTCTTCCGCAATTATCGAGCGCGATCTACACCATCCGGCACTTGAAGTAGATGGAAGGTGAGAATTTGGCTAGAACAGCTTACTTCGCTTACGTTCATAGTAGGGCGGCTTATGGCATTCAGTCTTTCTGAAACAGAAATGTGCAATTTGAGCCCTGGCGAACATAAACCCCGACAGAGGTGCAGAGAACATTTCGGGAGGTTTGGGATTATCACGATACCGGCGCTTTTCATACTTACTTGCCTATGCTACATACACGAGCATCGTCAGGATTACCGAACATCTCAAGAGAACCACAGTTATAGCACACGTTATTGTGGTAATATCGTAGTACCATTTCATCGTGTTAGCAATGTTATTAGTTTAACTGGTCCCAATTATTACAGAATAAAATACTATAACAAACTATCGAATATCTTGAAAAAACTCAGTGCATTCCATTTTAGACGATAGGCTCTGTAATTTCTTTAAAAAGAATATTTTTTATAGTGAAGAGGAGTTTTAAAACTTTTGTTTTGTTTAATTTGTAGATGTTTGTATTGTTTGTTTATTATTGTTACTTACGCTTTTATTTTATATATTTTATATATACACTGCTTTAGAATAAAAGGGAATATCGACCGGACTTCATAAATAATCAGATACGGGTGTTCGGTCTGTCAAAATCTTTTATGGTTAGGGAACCTTAGGTGTTAACAATTGTATACAAAGTCCGGCCCAAACCATAGGTGTTAGCAACGTCAAAATAAAAACCCATCTTTGATTCAGAATAAAAGGGAATATCGACCGGACTTCGTAAATAATCAGAGAATTATACGGGTATTCGGTTTGTCTAAATCTTTCATTGTTAGGGAACCATAAGTGTTAGCAATGTCAAGATAAAACTCTTCTTTGGTTTAGAATAAAAGGAATATCGACCGGACTTCGTAAACAATTGTTAACACCTAAGGTTCCCTAACCACGAAAGATTTTGACAGATCGAATACCCGTATAATGCTCTGATTGTTTACACTGCTTTATACACATACTTACCTGTTTATTTTAAGTTTGACAATGTATACATACACGTAAAATTTTACTTATACATTATTGTATTTATATGACGATACATTGTTCCTTATAATTGGCAAAAAATAAATTGAAATTGAAATTGAAATTGAAAAATGATGCTTGTCAAATTTCGGAACATAATAATAAATTATTTACTTGCTCTAATATAAGTTTGTTATTATGTTAAATTTTGATAAGCACTATCAATTAACAAAGTGGAATATATCAAAGATAAGATTTCCCGGCTACTTAAACTAAAAATAAAATACGAGCAAGTAAATTTAAGATTTACATTTTTTTTTATTCTAAGAAACCTGTTAAATAAATAAATATAATAATTTAGTGTTCTTTTACAATATTTGCAGATATCGTTGTGTACATCATTTATAAAGCGTTTGCACTACCTTGAGTGTAACGACAACTATAGTTATATAACCAATTGTACACGCTGTGAAGTAAGAAGTCTTTAGTAAACGTGAAAGGGAAGTCATATTCCCGCGCTACGGAGTTCTATTTTCATTTTATCCTTCCATAAATCCCTGTTCGCGTAGTGCTCATTTTAAACCTGTAGAGTGGCATTAATTCATTAACAATGCGTTGTGCTCCCATTATTTTCACAGGAGTGTCTTTGTTCGTGAACAAAACGAAAAAGAAAACAAAAAAAAAATAAAACACCGGCATTTCCATTATCGAAAACAACACTGTTGTTACTAAAGCTGTGAGAGTAACTAAATTGAACGCTTAAATAAATAAAAAAAAAACGTCGGCGGTTGCAATAAGGCAGACAAAGCAAACTCGCAGAAAGGATGTATGTACTGTACGTACACAGATACACGTAGGCGCAAATGTTTACCAAAATTTTGTATTTAGAGAAGCACTAGTGCGTCTCAGAGACATCTCAGGATTTCAGGAGTGTGATTACTCATGTATGACGATCTGAAAATCCTAAGTAAGGGTAATACGCACGAATGATTGTTAAATACAGCATGATGTCCAACGGTGCATGCTTACAACTATTATTGTAAACGTTTATGTTTCTAACCTCCTTGGAGGTGGTGTTTACTTACGTTGTGATTCTGGAAACCTCGAGAAGAGAAAGCATATAACTAGATGTTGTTAAGTTTGATTTACTGTAGAACGATTTTTTTTTAATAATGTTATGGCAGTTTTGTAGGTAGATATAGAATTAATTTAATGCACATATTTTCAACAAAATCAGTTAAATAATGTGGAATAATACGTAACAAAGTATAAATAATAAGAGATTTTACAGTTAATTATTTCATAATAGAAAATTGCGTTTTATTATTGTTTCCCTAATATTAGCGCCCAAACTATAATGAAACCATTACTCCAGTTAATTAAACTAAATAAGGTAATGATTAAAGGTAAAGCCCTAAAATTTACGGGTCTATAATCCCAAAATCGCCGATGACAGTTACATTAATGATTCATGGAAACCATTAAACGACTGAAAAAATGTCACTGCTCTTCGCTTTGGTATTATTTTAATTTAGCTAATTGATTGGCCCGTTTCGAATTCGAATAGTAATTTTGTTCTAACAAACCGAATTATTGCTTTCGCTGTAATTACCTCTATATTGAATGTTGGATAACAGATTAAAAAAAAGGGCGATTATTTCTGAAATATTTATTTGTGTCTAGGTAGTTTTCAGCAAGAAAATGTGCATTCAAACTTAAAGAGAATATCCAAGAAAAGTAATTTCGAAAAAATCAGATAACCATGCTTTAAATTGGTAATACCGGATGTTCAAAACCCTTAAACATCAAATAGTCTTTGATTTACCGCAAAAATTATATAACTAAGACAAAATTATGTTAATTTAGAGAATTAACCTCAACGACTGGTTGTTAAGCAGTTGCATACTCTTGGACAATTAATGCGATGTCCTACAACAAGCACGTTATATATGTAGGAAATTGTTTATCCTGAGCAACAAGCATGACATCACTAACCTATTGATTTCGGTCGCGAAAGCTAAGGCATTCATTCATTCTTATGGATATTTTTTATATCATACATTGGAATAGTACACCTCTCACAGGAAAAATCGGGACACCAGCAATCGTGAATTTTAAAATTTCTTGGATGTAAATGCAGCTTTCAAAGGATATATGCACTTATCAATGCCATAAATCACTTTTTTGTGTGCATTATTGCAATCAAAGGTAAAGACTAAAAATTTAAACAGAAATATAAATATATATAGAGAAAAAGGTTTATACATTAAATAAACACATTGGAATTGCGGTGGCGGTGCTTCCTTAGAAATACCGAATACGGAAATATTAATGCAAAAAAAATACATAACGACTAAAAGGCCCTTGAGAAGACGGCACCATTTAGAAATACACATTTATGTATTTCACTTGTTTGATGTTATGTAGAGATAATTCTTTTTTTAAGAAAACATACGGCGATGGGATTTTAAAATTATATTACCTATTAGTGCTACTATGATATTAGTTACTTAGTTTGTTTTATGCCCGCAAGTAATACTTTAGCAATAGACAATATGTCAATCAGCCTCCTGAGTTTTTGAACAATGTGATTTTCACATTGATTAATTACACTATTATTGATGTATTAATTATTGTTGTTGTTTAGTACTCTTAAAGATTGTATTACTGCAAAATATTTTTCTATGTATTAAAAAACAGTTTAAGATTATTTACAAAATTTTTAAAACAATTAATTTCGTAAAGAAATTATTTAACCCTCCGTTTATTGTATTTTCAAGAAACACATATATCTTAACTATCGCCTGTGTAATCGATTGTCGTTCTATTTTATTGAAATATAACTAACACTTTTGATCTGTAGCACAGCTTCAGGCAGTAGCAACGAAAAAGTATTAAATGTATCAAATTCTAAAATTAATATTTTAGCACTAACTGAGATTAACGAACAATATGCTTTCTTATAATGTTTGTTATGTATTATAAATCCAATAATATTTTAAATAATTGTTAATAAACCTGTATTACATAAAGACAATTTGTAAAGAGACCAAGTGTTGACCATATTTCAAGAAAATAGATCAACGACGTCAGATTACACAGGCGATAGCTAAGATATATTTCCTGAAAATACAATAAACGGAGGGTTAATAAAATAAATCATTTCTTTGCGAACTTAATTGCTTTAAGAATTTTATAAATAAGCGTAAACCGGGTTTTGGTAATTTTTTATAGATGGAACAAACTTTATAGTAATACAATATTTAAGAATATTAAACAACAATAGCAATTAATACATCAATAATAGTGTAGCCAATCAATCTGTGAAAATCACATTATCCAAAACTGAGGAGGCTGACATATTATCTATTGCTAAACTAATACTCGCGAGCATAAATCGAAGTAAGTAACTAATATTAAAGCAGCACTAAAAGTAACATAATATTAAATAATAAAATCCCATCACCACATGTTTTCTTAAAAAAAGAATTATCTCTATACAACATCAAACAAGTTGAATACATATATATTTCTAAATAAAGCGGTCTGTTCAAAAGTTCTCTTTGTTGTTATGTATTTTTTTTTTTCATTGGTATTTCTAAAGGAACCGCCGCCACCGAAACTACGATTTGTTTATTCTATACATAAACCTTTTTCTCTCTTAAATTTCTAGTCGTTACCTTTGATCGCAGTAATATACAGAATTAAGTGATTTATGGCTATGATAAGTGAATACGTTTTCCGAAAGTTGCATTTACAATCAAGAAATTTTAAAATTCTGGATTGCTGGTGTCCCGATTTTTCCTGTGAGAAGTGTACATCTACATTACTCAATCGAATGGAAAACATTTTAAAATCCATACATACAAATAAATAATATTGACTGAATTGTTTTAAGGAGACGTCTAATCTCAAAATCGAAAAAAAACTCAATTTTTTTATTGTCTCAAAAAAGGCCTTATTCGTTACGCATGTTTTAAAACAAATCCTAAATATTTTTAAAGAGAAAATGTATAAATTATATAAAAATACACTATAACTAATAACCCCACCAAATATATCAAACTACATACAGATGAATCCAAAACTTCCATAATTAAAAGCATTACCAAAGTTACATAAAAATAACATTCCAATCAGACCATTAATTAATTTCATAAATACACCGACATATAATCTAAGTAAAATCATGTTAAATTTCATAAATTCACTAAATGATAAAGCAAAATATAGCATACAATACACTTCACAATTAATAAACGAATTAAAAAATTACCACTCTAATTGTACAATGAGTTCACTTGATATAAGAAATTTATACAGCATATCCCGATAGAATATACTTTAGAAAACAATAAAGATCATAAAACAAAATATAAATACCACAAATTTGAATAACATATCTTTTTTCCTAAACTTAATCTTAAATCAAAACTATTGCGAATTTAACAATAATTATTACAAAATACTAGATTGTTTGCCGATGGGTAACCCTATATTCGGTTTAATATCTAACTTTTATTTAGATAACATTGAACAAAAACATATATTAAATAATAATAATCCATTTTCACACAAAATAAAATTATGGCTATGTTGATGACATATATTTTGTTTATGGGATGGAGACATTGGGAATATTAACAAATTCCTATCATATTTAAATAGCATTCATGGAAAATTACAATTTCAAGAAATTGAAAACAAATTTTTAGATATACAAATTTCCAGAAAAGAAATATTTAAACACAACATATATAGAAAACCAACCACAATTAACAATACGATACCATATAATTCTCACCACCCATATAACAAGAACTTGCAGCATTTCATTATTGCTTAAAACAGACTTAACAATATTTCATTAAACAGAGAGAAATATAATAAAAAATTATACAATTAACATAATAAAACAAATTGCTTATACAAAAGGTTATCCATCACATATTTATATTAGAAGAGTGAATTAGAAAACATGAAATGAGAAAAGATCCTTTAAATCTCAACCTGAACATTAATAACAAAGACAACCTAACCTACAGACCATTTACTTACAATAATATATCATAAAATTTTAATTTTTTTCAAACCATATAACATATTACCCATTTTCAAACCAAAACTAAAATTAAATCACATAATACAAACTAATAATATAGACATTTTAAATAATACGGTGTTTATGGCATTAAATGTGTCAATTGCAAGGCATTGTATGTAGGGGAAAGCAAATGAAATCTACAGTCTCTCAACATTTGATAAATACAGGACATACAAGTACAAATAATAAAAACATGAAGCTACTACATAGATGTGTCAAAAGCCATGGTAGCTGGCTACCAGAGATTGCTTGAGGCATACGAGATAGAGGGACAAGGGAAATAATAATATATTTATATTAAACGAACAATTAGATTATAATATCAACCCACTTCTTACATTTTAGAAATACTAGCATATAACACACATTAATTATATTTCTAAAATTAATTTTAACTATAGTAAATTTCATAATTCACATTACACAATTTTTGTATATTCAGTAAACATTTACATATATTTAACAAATACGTTACATACGTATATATCCTCTACATACACTTAAACACAATACATAAACAATAGTTTTACACAAAACATATCGCATAAAAATTTGTTATTTTAAATATTTCAAATATATACATATTTTCCTCAGTACTTTGGTTTCGTTTCTGCTGTTTATTTCTCGGATATTTTAATAGATTTTAATATACTATTGAAAATGTGTTTTGTCTTTAATTGTTGATTTTAACTTAAGAATTTGCTCTCATCACATTATAATAGTTTACTGACACATCATCTGTATTAAACAAAATTTTTGACGTTTTGTAAGTATTTTTTAACATTAATATTGTAAAAAAAATATTATTAAAAAAATTTATAATAATTATATAATTTTCCAACTTCTAGTTGCCTGACGATGATCGTTGATCGAAATATGTAGCTAAAATATTTTTAAAACAAATAACATTGGAACACGAACCAATTGTTACTTACCAATTCACCTAATACACCAATGTTTTTCGGACTTTACTTATTACTAAATATTTCTGATGAGCGGAAATGGTAAAAAAAGTAATGTAATGAATGTCTCATAACTCTTTAGTTTGCGATTGAGTTTTATCTGTTTTAAGTGTAAGTAGTGTGGGTAATACAACATCTATTAACAATAGAAGAAAATGCTTTTTTTTGTTGAATACAAATTTAATTGGCAAACTCATTAGTGCAACCCTGCCCCACACGAAGGGTCATTAATATTTTCTTCTTGGTACAGTTCTTCCAAGTTTTTCCTTGCTCGATTCCTTTTTGGACTTATTTTCTTTTTAATTTCTCTGCCTTATCTTTCAGCCTCTCTGACTCTTTTTACATCTAGTTCATTAGTGCTTCGACACTATAAGCTCTCTACTATTATTATTGTGAACGTTTATGTTTCTAACCTCCTTGGAGGTGGTGTTTACCTACGTTGTGATTCAGGAAACCCCCACAAAAGAAAGCAGATAACTATATATTTTTAAGTGTGATTTACTAAATAAGCTGTTAGTAGTCAGAGAGATACTGTAGAACGATTTTTTTTAATAATGTTACGGCAGTTTCAAGAAAGCAAATAGGAGTATAAGTTATTGCACATATTTTCAACAAAATGAGTCAAATAATATGGGATAATAAATATAGAAGTGTAAATAATAACTGATTTTACTGTTAATTATTTTATAATAGAAAATTGCGTTTTATTATTGTTTCCATAATATTAAAGCCCAAACTATAATTAAACCATTACTCTAGTTAATTAAACTAAGGTAATGATTAAAGGTAAAAGCCCTAAAATTTACCCATCTACAATCACAAAATCGCCCATAACAGTTACATCAATGTTTCATGCAAACCATTAGACTAAAAAAATATCACTGCTCTTCGCTTTGGTATTATTCTAATTTAGCTAATTAATTGGTGCGTTTCGAATTCGAAACGTAATTTTGTTCCAACAAACCTAATTACTGTTTCCGCTGTAATTACCTCTATATTGAATTTTGGATAATAGATTTAAAAAAAAGGAGATTATTTCTGAAATATTTATTTGTGTCTAGGTAGTTTTAGCATAAAAATGTGCATTCCAACTTAAAGAGATTATCCAGGAAAATCAATCTAAAAAAAATCAGATATCCATGTTTTAAATTGGTAAGATCGGATACTTAAAATCTTCAAACATCAAATAGTTTATAATTTAACGCAAAAATGATGATAACCAAGACAAAGTTATATTAATCTACAGAAAATTGGCCTTAACGGCAGTTGCATATTCTTGCACAATTAATGCAATGTCCTACAAAAAACACGTTATATAGGAAATTGTGCATCCTGGGCCAACAGTTTTAAAACAAATCTTACATATTTCTGATGAGCGGAAATGGTAAAAAAAAAATAATGTAATGTTTCATAAGTTTTTAGTTCACCATTGAGTTTTATCTGTTTTAGTGTAAGTAGAGTGGGTAATAAAACATTTATTAACAATAGAAGAAATTGCTATTTTTTTATTCTATACAAATTTATCGTGCAATCCTGCCCCATCTTGTTCTTGGTACAGCTTTCCAACTTTTTCCTTGTTCGATTTCTTTTTGGACTTATTTGTTTTTAAATTCCTCTGCCTTACAGCCTCTCCGACCCTTTTTCTATCTAGTTCCATTAGGGCGTCAACACAACAGGCTATCATTTCTATTCCTATTTTTTGTAGAACTCCGTAGCGATGAATGTTGTAAAAGATCAATACATTGTCAAAGTTTTCAATTGCACAAAATTATTCTTTGATTTCTATATTTTGTTGTTTACATTTTCGTTCGCATTTTGGTTTTTTCCATGGGGGAATTTCCTTACTAAATCAATGTTGCCTAAGCCTCGAAAAATTGACTTTATGAAATTCACTATAGAAGAGGCAAATAAAAGTGTTCATCGTGTTTATATTCTATCTCCTCAGAGTTTGCCTTCTTGAACTTGCACCAATATTCGTCACACAGATGATGTTGTTATTTCTTGTCTAACTAACCAACAGGAAGAAAGTCGCCCAGACAGAATTTTTCATGTTTTCCAAAAATGAAAAAAAGGCATTGATTTTATCTCGATTCTGGGGTTTTCTTTCTGCTCTTGCTTCACAATAAACTACCAAAACCAACATAAACTGACACAAGTACTGTTATCTCAATGAAAGCATACTTTCGTATGCAATTGTTAAAATTGTTTCTTCAGAACTTCCCTTCTACCCAGGCATAAATGCATCTTTCACTCTTATCTCAAACATTACTTATTACCTAATTTTGGTGTTTCAGATTTTGAAGACGGGACAGAAGCTATAATACAGTTGCTAGGATTTGATAACTTATTACCCAGAGAATTGGATAGCTTGTGGCAAGCTTGTACGAACTAGACTAAATCACATAAGAAATACTGACAGAATGAACATAATAACATAATAATATTAAAATTTATCAATAAATAGTATTGGTAAGTAAATTTATGTATTGCACTGTAGCTGCACCTTTTTGAAGTTGTATTTTAAGCGAATTAATTATTACTCAAGTTTGCCAAATGGTATAACCAGATTTCGAGAATGTGCTGTTAGTGTAAAAGACTTGGACTTCTTACACTAACTGCATATTTTCGAAATCTGTTTATATCAATTGGCAAACTTTAGTAATAAATAGGTATAATATATAATTCCTAGTTTCCACAACTATTATTAATTAACGCAATGTATAAATTTCATATATGCAATAAAGAGGTTAATTCATACAACCTACCACGGTTAGCAATATGATAATCCAGGTTGTATATAATATGAACTTACTTTATTATATCAAAAACTTCTTTAATCACTTTAATGTATACCGATTTTTAAAGCAATAATTTATGTTTATTATATTCATAATCAAGTAAATAATAAATTCATTATATCAACAATTTCTTGATTGTATAGATGAACCTATATATTTATTAATATAATAAACTCACATACTTTGTATTGATAAAAGTGTTCGTTAGACGAATTTTGATAAAATTATTATTGAATTAATGTACTTTTTTTTATTATATTTGTGTATATTTTTCGTTCAGTCTCGTTTCGTTACACTCGAATACCAATCGCTAAGTACTCGATTTCTCGATAGTGAGTTTTTAAGTTTGAGTACTGGGTTTCAGGCTCGAATCTGTAGAATAGATTCCAGACTCGAAATCGTAGACTACATATAGACTCGAATTTGTAGACTCGATTTCAGACTCGAATTCAAATACTTAAATAATAATAATAATAATAATAATAGAATTTATTGACAACTACTACATTTTAAATGCATTGTCAAAAAGACTATATCACCCGTAAGTGTTCTTCCTATAGCCTTGTATTTTTGGGTTGATCTTCGCCCTGCCGACACCACGTATGCCGTATGCAAGTTATTGTCCACATCAAAATGTTCCGTTTTGTTTTATTTGATTACGAAATATGTGCAAACAAGTATGGAATAAGAAAATAAACCAAAAAATCAAATACAAAATCATTACAACTAAATAACAAGTGAAACACAATGAAAAAAAAAAGAAATTACAATTTTAAAATCAAATTTTGTAAAAAAAAGTCATAGACTCAATGCGCCATCTACACGGTCAATTATAAAACAACAAAAAAGGAATCTATGTAATCACGTCACTAAATTTACAAGAAGGAATAATTTCTAATGTAAGACCTTGTAAAATAGGATATGTTAGTTCGAATGCAAGTTTAAAAATTTTTAAACTCCCTATCTAAGATTTGTGTATCAAAATAAATTTGGTAATTGAATTTTTCTTATTACATGTATGAGAGACGAAACCAGCACACTACCTAAACTTTCTCTGGTAAATACTTTTTGGTAAATAGTGCCGTGCTTATTTCTAAAACGACAATGACCATTGTAAACTATACGTAAAACTGTTAGGTCAGTAGCAATTGAGTATTGAAAACTTGATGTTTTTATTAAAAAATCTAGAGATTGTTGGTAGTTCGTACTTGTAGTTTAAAATCACCATTTATATATCTACTTACCACCATTGTTATATGATAACAATGCCTATAAATCAATAAACGTAACGACCTGTTCCGGGCCTCGGTGGTGGCTACCATACATATCGAATTTTTTACTTAATCCGTCCTCCCTTCCGGTCCATTGATCTAGTTCGCTGTGTATATACACTAAGCCCTCGAGAGCGTTTACTGATTGGAAATAGGAACACATACGTTCGAGATACAATTAAACTCGTGTACGGATTTTGCAATGAAAGCATGCGCCATTATTTGTTTGTAATATGAAGAAACAACTAAACTCACGTATACATTATGTTGGATATACCTACTGATTGTAGTTACACTATTGTATATTTTAGTATTGTTTAGCTATCTGCGTGTATACATGGTTTACATCGTAAGTAGTTCTGGCAATAATGTTCAGGAAATGAGTTTTGAATTATGGTAGTAATGGTAGTATTCTGCGAGAAATGAATGAATAAACTTTGTTTTCATTTGTATTCAGTATCTTTATGGTATATTAGGTAATGAGAAGATACTGAAAAACCTTTATCATCTTGATGGTTTTTAAAATAATGTTGAAATCCATACACTGCCGTTTATTGTGGTAATAAAAAATAACGTGTGTTATCATGGATTACTCTGATTTATGAAAAACAGCCAGCGCAGATAAAGATTAAATGGTGTCATCAAACGACACCGTTTATTATTGCAATTAGCTATGCAAAATTCTGCGTTATGAAGAACATTGAAACAATGAATAAAAGCAAACCTAAATTTGAATATCCAAATAAAAAATGGGTTTTTAACATTATACGAAGTCAAAATAAAAAAAGGTTTATTTTTAAATAACTATCTTCTTTGTTTTTTAACAAAGTTACCTGAAAAAAAAATATAATTTCCATATCTAAAGTTTACAGTATCATAGTGCATACCGTCACTTATCAAATAATCCACTTTTTATAACATTGATCGAAGCTTTTTGTTCTGCGAAAGATTTATAAATTATAAATTAGGATTCGACTTTTATTCCACTTTGTGCATTATAAATGATTATACGATAGAATGTGGACATTCTACCGTTTATTATACAACATTAAATATTTACTTGTGTCTTTTTTTACTCAACTGAATGTGTTATGCAGGCCCGTCAAAGGCTTCCTCAAAAAACTCTTGACGATTCGATATCTTGTATGGTTTATTTTTTTTTTGTCAGGGTTTTGTACATCGAGGTACAAGCTACTTTAAAACATTTGCCTGCAACTGATGATGACGACTATAACCTACTTTCCTGGTCGGAGTGAAGTTCAAGCGACTCGCCGAATCTACAGATTAGTACTTTTACTAACGTTTCAGCCTCATGAGAGCTCTCTTTCTTCGGTAAAGCCTATTAGCAGTAGCGTAAACTGTACATTTCCTATAAGGTAAAGTCAGGTAAGTGTGTAACCGGGGCAAGTGTGTAGTTTGGCTATATTTATTTTTAAAATTGAAATACGGACGTCCTCTTGTTATAATACTAATGTACTAAACTTCATACTAGTTTTACAAATAAAAGTTCGCATCTCCTAACGTGTAATAACTTGAATATCTTGTGAATATATCATACCTTATTAAAGAGGCATCAGTTTAGTATTACACTCTTGGCCGAACTAAAGGCTAATGCTATTAATATATAAAATGCGGAACGGTTACACACTTGCCCCAATTTTTGCTGGGTAAGTGTGTGGTATTGACAGTGTTTAATTTTTTTTTCTACTAAACCGTTGATAATTATAAAAGGCGTATCTATTGAAGGCTCACAACAGGGCACATAGTACTTACTTCTATATGTAAAATTCATCAAAATGTCTTATTATGTGAACAGTGTTACATTTTCTTCGCACTATGCAATTTTTACTACACACTTACCTGACTTTACCTTATCAATCTTTCACATTATTCTTGCAGTTCGCTCAATAGAATCCCTCTCTGACCTTTTCCATTGTTTTTAGGACTATCAGATGTCTTCTCCTGCTGTTCCATCATGAAGTTCTAACACTTCTGGAACTCTTATCTTAGTAACAACGATTTGAAGCTTCCTGTTCGTTCCAGCTTCATCTCCTTACATTCGTTTTAAAACGTCGTTCTCTATCATCAAGGACTCCCGTTGCGCCCAATACGACTTCAGCTATCTAATACGAAGCTATCCTTTACCAGTTGTACCGTTTGCCTTCTCTCGTCCACTCCATTATGTGTTTCAAACCCTCATCGGGCTCTTGGTCAGCTCGGATTGACTGACTGAACTGGTTGTCAGCTGTTCCTCCAACAACGTGCTGTTACTACCCGATTTGTTTAATTTCTTCTATGGATAATTTAAAACACAACCGTCTATTTTAAATTTTTTTTTGAACTATTGAGAATAGTTTTTGCACAAGATATCGGCTTTTCAGGATAATTGCCAAAAAATATGTCGCTTATGTGCATTATAGTTTACACGTTGCACTGGGCGATAAAGTTCAATGAAATAAATGTTTTTATTGTACTGTACATGCATGTATTTGTTTTACAGTTCGAGTAGAAAGAATCGAATTTTTCAATACACAAAATGTATCTGTCTAGTTTCATTGCTGTCATTGTCTCCCACGCTTATTTCTTCCTTGTTATCATAATAATAATGACAGCAATAATAATATAGTCGATACACCCTCGTATAATACAAGCATGATTAGAAAAAAGTCAGACAAAAGAATAAAGTAATACATATAACTAAATATCAGGAAATAAGAAATTCTTCACATGAATAGCAATTTAGACTTAGCAAATAAGTCTTGATCCGCAATCTAAAACTAGAATAGTTTGCAAATTCTTTTGAAAAAAAGTGGAACTGTGTGAGCGTGGTAGCAAAAGCGTTTGATGTCTAGTGTCATTCAAATGATTAGTGCTGGCATCAAAATGTGTAAAATTCCTATGAACAAAAGAAAAACTTCCAATATATACAAATCATAAAAGCGAAAAGTTCGTTGTTTTTAAATACCAGGCGACAAGATTCATGCCAACCTAGGCCTTAAGTTGCTCTAATAGCTCTCTTTTGAAGAAGAAACACACATTGAGCATCGGAAGAATTACCCCAGTGAATAAGCCCATATTTCATTCTAGAATAAAAATGGGAAAATAAAAGGACATTAATACTGCAAGACCCGCATAAGTAGTAAGTAAGTATTAAGTAAAGCATAGCATATGCTAGAAAGAGAATTACATACATTATCAGCATGGGTATTCTAACAGAAATTTTAGTCAAAAGTGATTCCTAAAACTTAAGCTGAAGATACAAATGTGGAGAAAGTGGTGTTTAAAAACAGGACATTATTACTGCTTTTAAATAACATAGATTTGGTTTTTTCCATGTTAAGGATTAGTTTGTTTAATGACATCCATCGATGTATAGACAAGAAAATTGTTGTGGCCAAATCAACCACATCATTTAAGTCGATACTGGAAAGGACAAGATTAATATCATGTGCATGAATAAAGTCATTGAGGGAAGTCGTTAACGTAAACCAAAAGAAGTGTAGGTCCTAACACCAATCCTTGAACCAACTGTTCATAATCCCGCGTATCTCGTATCATTCTAGTTTATGAAGGAGCATAGAGTGATTGACACAATCAAAGGCCTTATAAAGGTCAATAGATATAGTTAGCCAAGGGATCCCACGATCTATCTAAATTCGTATAAATTTGATTAAAAAAAATGAAATAATGCCGTTTCAGAGGACCGATTACTGCAGAAACCATGTTGATAAGTAGAAAACAAGTTAAAATTTTTAACATAGTTTACCAATTTAGCATTTACTATACTTTCAAATATTTTCGAAAATACAGATAAAGAACTAATGGTTCTATAATTGTCTAAATCATTGCGATCATTTTCTTAAATAATGTTGTTACTAATGCGATTTGTAGGACAGTTGGAAAAAACACCGTTGTTAATTGCAAAGTTATAGAGATAAAGTAAAGGTTCTAAGATAGGGATAGCAAATTTTTCGCAAATTTTCAATAAATAAGGACAAATAAGTAAGTAAGTAAGCAACGTTTATATATCCATAATAATAATAATCGGATAAGTCAAAAGAAGAACAGAAAATATAATTTACGAAGAATTAAGACACTAAAAGTATACATAAGAAAATAAATCAAAACAAATTATTCTAAGAATTTATTATAATAATAATAAAAACTAATTCTTAATTAGGTAATAACCAAAAATAAAACATGATCCTAATTAATAACAAAAAATAAATTAATTCAAAAGCACTTTTGTTGTAAAGTAGTAACCAATCTTGAAGAGGCAAAGGACGGCAAAAAAAATGAACTTAAATTATAGCCATTAAGAAAAACTTCCACAAATTGTGTTTTCAATTGCCAATGTTCAGTAATCATTAAGAGGTCGACGCCAGAATTACGTAAAGTAATTTCAAGTTGTTGAATTTTATTACTAATACAACGAATATTTTAATGCATTACATTTACAAACAACATGCACTGATGGTTTACACTTGTGGAAGAGTTTAGTACTAGTGTTGAATTTGAATTGTCTGCGGTGACTCTTTTTCGAAAAAAAAGCGGCGCACACAAAATCTAGTAGGCCAGACTTCAGCTTTATTCACTTTATCCAGATGCAAATGAACCTTTACCATTCAGGCTTTCCAGTGTAAATTCTATGTTCGAGAATTTCTTCTTAAAATATTTGTGAACATCGTCTTCAGAAGCATAACAGAGCATTTTGAATGAGTAAGTTTTTATAGGTATATTATGTATATTGACTATTATGTTTTGTGTGTCTTCGGTCATATCTTCAACTGTATTGGCGTTAGTGGTCTTTGCAACGCTACATTAAAAAATATAAAGAACATACCTTTGCTCAATTTTGACCTGCAACCTGAATCGTCTTCTGGATTCTTGGATTTTACGGGATAGGATTTAGACAGATTTGAATAACATTTGGTGACCGGTCCAGCTTATGCAAGTGCAGACGCAGCCACGCGCAACGCTCTAGTACAACGTTCATGTTCTGCAACACGAGTGCCTACCGAACGTTTTGCTTCACCGATCTAAACATTCCTGCACGAGCATGGAATTCGGTAACCACTAGGAGATTCTAAAGGATTGCGTTCTTTGCCGGGAAAGGGGTTTGTCAGTTTGGAGTTAGTCTTTAAACCTAACTCCAAACTGTCAGACACCTTGTGCTGCATTATGAAATGAACAATACGATAATATAAGAATCCATACATACCAATATAATTTGCTTGTTTATGTTGTTATACAATTCTAAATATAAGTGTTTATTTGATGAACGATCAATACTCGGAAGATATATTATTACATTCCCGATTACCTTGCAAGATCATATTTTTTTAAAGAAATATCTCCATCATTACTTTACAAGGACAGGAACGTCAGTTCAGGGACTAGTTACCATCCATTTTAAAGCGTGCAACTAATTTCAGGACAAACCATCCGGGGTGTCGCGCAAAGACAGAGCGAAAGGGACAGAGATAGACGTGAACGCGAGAGCAACTCGTAAAATTTCTCGAGTTTGTTGAATCTGAAAGTCGGTGACGTTAGGGGAGGCTCCATTTATCATATCGCCAGCTTCCGTTCCCCCCAGAGAAACAGCCACTCATAACTAAACGTCATCTTGGGATGGAAAAATCTTCGGATTCCATTTTGTTTAAAGTGCGATCTTGAAGTTGGGAAAACATAACTGAAGTTGTTTGCATTACCGCAGGCTTACCGGTAGGCAGAATATACGTACGAGAATAGTAATGGGGCGATGGAACGTTCCATTCGATTCCGCGTATGTGCATGCCTTATATATGAAATGACAGTGTAAGTGGGGAGTGATTCGTTCAACTGTAACATACATTGTCTTCAATAAAAACAGCACCACCCAGAAATTGTTTAAATATTTTCCCAAAGACTTTGTAAATAAATAAAGCTCACAAGCAAAGCCATCCAATTGGTCACAAAACTTTGCAGGCATGTAGAGCAGTGAAAAATAACTCGATTAGACCCCTATGTTACACTCCTAAAACACATTTTCAACGATATCTTCGAAACTAGAAGAGATATTGATCTGAACTAAAAAGGAAAATGTTGTTTTCGATATTTAGGACATTTTGGTTTAATAAGGAGACCAGTGCTGCATGATAGGAGTTGTAAGGTGTTAAAATAAGAACAAATTTTGATCCCCTCGCCACGTAAATTAGATACACTCCCCGACAAAAACTTAGACGCGTTAAAAACTTTAAGAATTTTAAGGAGTGTGCAATTTCTTTACAAAACTAGCAAGATGTCTAAGTAAATTTGTATTCTTAAAAGTAAAAAAACCAGGGGCGGTTCCACGGGAAGGGGGGGGGGGGAAATTAGGGAAATTTCCCCTCCCAAATTCCGCAACTGAAAAGCGGTTATGATACAAACATATATGATATGCTCGTCTCAAGGATGAAAATTGACTAAGTTTGTCTCCCCCCCCCCAATTTGGCTCTCTGGGTCCGCCCCTGAATAAACTCAAATATACATTCTACAATGATACATAAAGTAAATAAAAAATTCTTGTTTGATGCTTTAAAAAATTTCTGCCATAATTATGTGTGAAATTTATATAAATCTATTATGAATAGACTGTTAGAAGTAATTAAGAATAAGGGGAAATCTACATACTACTGAACATTGAATATTTTTTTATTAAATTTATGCATCACTGTAG